>CM023948.1:29114487-29150526 GCA_013407115.1 Glycine latifolia | reverse complement strand
ATGCCAAAACAATACAAAACAAAATCATGTTTTGTATTAATTGGTTTAGAATATAAAACGAAAATAAGTTTTTGTTATGTTAGTTTTTTTCATAAAAAAGTAACACTACAAAACATGTATTAGTTGTGTTAAATTTTTATGAAAAAAATTGATTAAATTATTATTTTGTCCTTTAATTATTTTGAAGTTTAATTTCATCGTTTTCTTATAATGAGTTCAATTTGCCCAATTTAAAACCAAATTTGATTCTACTTTTTTGGAAATGTTCAAGCTTATTGAAGAAAAATGTGGTTAAATTAAATCTATTTTAAAAAACGAAGGACCTAATTGAAATTTTTTAAAAAAAAATACCAAATTAAACCTAATAAATAAATTAAGGGACTAAATTGAATATGTTAAAATAAGAGAACCAAAATAATAATTAAACCAAAAAATTCACACAACAAAAATAAGTTTCTGCCTTGTACTTTAGTTGAAATATACAACAAAAACTTGTAAAAATGGTTATGGATACAATTTTTTAAAAATAATCAAATTATATATTGATGAAATAAATTTTTTGTTATTGCTGAAATTAAATTAATTACAATACAATTTACTCCATATATTAGTAGTAGAATTAAGTATGATTGAAACTATTTTTTTTTTATTAAAATTGAATGAATTATGATATAGGTTACCATTTATGATAATAATAATTGAATTAATTATTATAAAAATATCTTTTTTCAACAGTAATCAAACTAATTATGATAATAATTTTGTGTCATAAATAATTTGATTATTATTTAAAAGGGTAACTTGTGTCGTCTTTAATTCAATTTCAATTAAAAAATAAAATTTATATCACAATATTATGTTGATTATTTTAAAAGGGGTAACTTGTGTCATCATTAAGGTAATTTGTATTTTTTTTTGGACAGAAGTATTTTAATTAATTTGATTACTATTAAAAATGTAACTTAAATTATAGTCGATGTTTCATAGTAATAAAATTAATATGGAGAACAAATTAAATAATTTAAAATAGTTTGGGGACTAAATTGATAATTAAGCCTTATTTTTTAAAAGTTGTGGTCAACTTAGAAAATAATGGGGTGAATAATAAAGGTCGAATACGGTACATGTTGCACAAGTAGTTATATTTCTCTCCCATTTTTCTGTTAACCACAAAGTAAATTTTATATTTTCGCAGTCGTGTTCTTTAAGAGGGTATATTTTAGGATTATGAATAATATTACCAGAAGACGTTATATACCCAAACTTGAATTCTAAGAGGCTGTAATCAAATGTACGTCTGGTGCATAGCACGTTACGTACTGTATAAATTAAAAAATATCAGTTTTAGTTCTGATCTTATTGATGACAAGTGTCTGCACTAAGTGTTTCAGACAGTAATAATCAGTTTGGTATGAGTAGCCTCATAGTAATCAAGATAGGTAATTGTTGAAGTTTCCCCCACTGTGCTAGTGGCATGGTACATGGAAAATTACTCAACCTAAAGACAGTACAATTGTTTGTTTCAATATTTTATTAACCTACAAGATGTGAATTATTTCGTAGCTGAGAAACAGGTAGAGTTATTTCTTCTAGTTATTTATATTAATTTATCAGTTGCTCAAAGTCTGTTATTATTAATTGATGACAAGAATGTTGTCCAACAGTATAAAAAAAATTGTCCTCTAGCAATATTTTAACAGTAACTAACTACCTACTCTTTTTTGCAATTCATTATTGTTTTCTGTATTAGTGGTTCATCATGGGGAGTAGGAGCCAATGTTGGAGTGTGGTATTTAATTTGCTCTATGGATGCACACTGAGGCAATGTGATTGGGATTGTCTACAATTTTGAAAAAACTAGAGAGAACCTCCACGCCAACCATAAATAAAATGTTGCAAACCTTTTTTTTTAACAAGCCAAAGATTTTATTTAAACTAAATTGAGATCATGCATAAGAAATGCTCACTTAATTAACATAAGCCACATTCAAAGTGAATAAATCAAATAGAAAGAAAAGAGAAAACCCCACACAGCTAATTATCACCAACGTGTGGACAAGTTTCACAACCCACACTTAATAAGTGAATAATACCATTGGTAAGCCAAAAATTACATGAGAGCACCTAGCACAAACACTGCTACACAATTACAATTGAACTTAAACAAGGGAAATTAATTAGATATTATGCCATTGCTTGATGTGGTGTAATTGATAAAAAGTTCCCCTATTAGAAACTGTGCTGTTGAAAGAGAGAAAATATCCAAATATTTGGAGACTACTATTCATCAAATTAATGTGCAACCTATACAGGATTGGAAAACCAATAGGCCAAAGGATATTTAATTTCAAGTTTCTAGCTACAAGTAACAGTATTCCAATGGTAATATTAGCGGATATAAAATTGGTTCAATGGTTAGAAAGGGTGAAGGAAGAATGGAAGAAGGAGAAGTCATGAATTCAAATCTTTCAAACTGATATTTCTAATATAATACAACATTTGCCGATAAAAACAAAATCCAATGCCAAGATTTAATTATAACATTCTCCATTATCTCAGAAGCATTGTATCCAAACCTAAGAGAAGAAATCAGTTTGAAAAAACTAAGTGAATTAATGGGTTTGATTTCTCCTTCCTATGCACCCTAGCTTTACTCAAAGACCCTGACCTTATTAACATAATCCCTCAAGCAAATAAGTTCAACAATTATAGAATACGATTTTGATCTTAGCTTCCACATGTCACAAACCTTATATTTAAATTGTCAAATTGGGCGTTTGGGATATTTTTTTCCCCCTTAAAATGGATAGAATAATATCGACTATAGAGACATGAAGAGATGACTGATAATCTATCAAGCATTTTAGATTACCTACAATAGAATCAAATCTATATATAAGACATAACCATTCTGATTTTGTGGACAATAATATAATTAGCTACAAAATTGAAAATTTCTCATGAAATGATTTAGGTTATTGTCTACATCTCATTTCCAGTTCATCTAAATATATACGAATTTAAGATTGCCTACAATAGAATCAAATTGGATGTTAATTAAAATGTCAATTTTATGTAGATCTGTTACAATTACAGATCAAATAATGCGGTACATTAATTGCATAGATGTGATCTTATGAAGCAATGTTACAAATGCAAGAAAAGCATAGGACTTGCAAATAGCTGATGGAAGAAAGTTTCACGCACGTTGATTGCTATTTGAGAAGTAAATGTACGTATAAACGGTGCACGGTCAAACAACTAACATGAAAAACATTATAAAAGGATAATAATTATCGCATGCAAGCAGAGGAGTACAAAAGGCGAGGAGGAAACTTAATTATATCAAATGTCTAGTCACTATAATCGGGAGTTAGTGCATGTCACTAAAGTTGTTGCTATTATTTGTCACAAAAGTTGTTGTGTTTTAATAAAATGATATTTTTCCATTAAAATTCCATTTGCATTATGTTAGTTAACATAAAGACAGTATTTTATGGTATTTCACTCAACTTATTTTGTTATGGTACGAAATGAAAATTCACTATAATATTACTATCTTATATTTATTATGGTTGGGGTAATTTTATTTTTTTTGATAAATTAGATTGTTTAATACCATCAAAAGGTGTATATATCAATTAGAGGTAGAAAGAACTACAAAGAGAATGAGAGAAAAATAAATAAATGTGATATGTGATAGTATTATATAAAAGAAAAGAGAAATAATATATAAATTGAGGATAAAAATTAGACATATGAAAATACTAAGGTTGATTTTTTCTTTAGCAATAGCTCAACTCAATACACATGAATTACACATGAATCAACTGACTTTGAATGCTTACTAGTACAAATAATTTTTTATTTATTTTACATTTCAAATTGGTTAATAAGGTTTGAGTTTTGTGGAACAAGTTAGTCTCCCACAATGTGACTATTTAAGATTTGAATCTTTGGTGAAAGAGGTATTCGATCGCATGTAGTGTCTAACCATTTCTTGAACAAGATTTCATGCTGAAGAATATACTTTTAAAAAATACTAATAACACATTCTTTGATACACTCTTTGCTATTATTAATATTTATTGAAAATCACACATTTTAGTAATTCTTAATTCTCATTTTAATGATTTTTGCTCTTCATTTTATAATTTTCTATAAAGTGAATGTTAGAAAAAAAAAGTGTGTTACTTATAATATATTTATCATACATATACCAAACTAAGTGTTGTTGTTACTCCTATGTATGCTGTTAAAGGATAGTGGGTTTAAATTCACCAGAAAAGGATAGTGGGTTTAAAATCCACCTTGTTCACTTTTTTCAATTTTCAAATCCCATATTGGAGCACCATGTGTGTTTTTGTACCGCATCACCTCTAACATGCTACGTCAGCACGTAGAATCCATGTTTAAATGAAATCCACGACACCTAAATCAATTAAAAATTTGATGTTATATTAATTGTTAGATTTGATTTAATTTTGCAAATATGAGGATTTGATTTGAGAAATTGAGATTACAAAAACTAAAATATAGATACCAAAAATACAATTAACCCTATAAAATATTTAGTACAATTAATATAACATCTAGTATATAATATAAAAAGAAAAGTGCAATTTCCCTCATTACAATCCCTAAAGTATATGTACAATTCTATTTATAAAAAAACAAATAACTAATTTTTCAAGAATAATAAGAATAGCTTAAGTCAGTTATTCTTAATTATTGATAACTTAAAATTTTATTTCAAAAATATCCATTAAATTAATTAATTTAAGTACTAATTACATTCAATGACACTAATTTTTTAAGAGATTACTTTTTCCACCATTAAGTATGATTTATCTCATTAATATAGTCTTTACAATAAAGAAGAGTATAGAAAAAAAATTATTAATTAATACACTTAAAAAATGATCATATGTTTATTATATTTAAGAGAGAGAAAATTATTGTTTGTTTATATATATATATATATATATATATATATATATATATATATATATATATAATTCATTACATGTCTGGCTACTTCTCCCATTTATTTTTGTCGGCAATGATAATTTCATTACTAAGCACAAGAAGTGCTGGAAAAAGAAATGCACACCAACAAAATATCCCTGCACTGCACCATCCGAGAGTGCAGAATGCAGATCACCAAAAATGAAGAACCGATCTCATGAATGGATATAGTGTAAAACTCAACCTACGTAATAGAAAACGAATCTTATCCTATACGAGCAGATATATAGCTGCATAAAATAAGATACAAATCCTATAACTGAATTACAATTAATTGCATCACACTGGATCTAAAAACATAATCCAAAACACCCATAAAAATTGAATGTTGCATCACGAATTGGTTCGCTTGCCAAGCTGATAGGAGACAGAAATTAAAAATCCTTTTATGCCACAATTTCTCACTACCAGTGATGATGAGGCCTCCCATGTTGATGTATATAATAAAATAATATATAGAGTGCATCTAGCTAGGAATCCCAGTAATGATGAGGCATCCAAGTTGATGTCTATAATCAAATGAAGATTTTCCTTGTGTTTGTTAAGACAATAAAGCAAAACAAGGTAAGCAAATAAAATGAACAATAAGCAGAATTATAATGAAAAATCCAAAATAAAAAAATAATTTACTGTATTCAAATTTATTGTTTCCCATATCATGTACAAAAAAAAATCTAAGATTAATTACATTTACGTAATATGAAGAAAATTTTAAATAACATTTTATGAGTATACTATATATGACTTCACATAATTAGTAACATTATAAATGTAATGATTAATATATAAGTCGTGTTTTACTGCAAGCAATCAGGGGTATGACTTCACATTTCATTTGGCCTCGACTTGTCTTCTACATTTTGTCCATCCTTATTTTAGGTTAACTATCAAACTGTATATTGATTGAAAAAATAAAATAGAAACATAAATAGAAAAAAAGGACTTCATCAATCTATCTGGCCTCGATCGTCAAATTTTCACAATTAGCAAATTATGGTCAATATAATTATTTAATTTTTTCATAAGCTAGGAAAAATATATTACACATCTTTTTTCAAGGAATGTATACAGGCATACATAATTACAAAATTTTAAACTACATACACAAATAAAAAGGAAATTAATTTAAACAATTCAATTAAAAAGAATAAAAACAAATATTGAATATCTAATCATCATAATATTAAATATTATGATATACCTGAAAAAATGTAAACACATTTACAACTATAAAATTATATATGCATGTTTCTGAAGCCCCTATTAACTCAACCGAAGGTAAGTTAACAGAATTGGTCGGGTAAGTAATTATTCTTTCAAAATGCATCTAAATATGTACCCTGAATACTTGGAACATTTATGTAGGATTACATAGGTGATCGATTGAAAACAATGAATACATCTCTTTCAACACATGAATTTCCATTACAATAAATCACTAAGGACAACCCAGGAATAAGGACCACAAATAGGGAAAGAGCTGATAGGTAGCAGCTCAAAACCTAGGCCCATCGCAGAAATTTCTTTTCAATATTACAATAAAATGAAACTAGCTAGATGTTAATTAGGAACAAAGAATGTTCAATTAGACTAGAACCGAAACATGAGAATACTACCATACAAGTTCTGTATCCTGATAACAGAACCAAATTAAACTTCAGCACCTATCATATAGTCCAACACAACATGAAGTCAAAAAAATCAACCTCATAAACAACACATAATGAGACGCCCAACCCAATATGAAAAAGAAAACCCCAGGAAACAGAAGTAACAAAAAAAACAAGCAAAGTGTGAAAATTGAACTTTCCAATATTTCCACACTCTTCTACACATTTCTTTCAAAAGAATCATTTTTTGGACCTTCCACGTCATTGGACCCCCCAAACAATTCTTGAATACTCTCACATCTTGTTGTTCGAAATGCTTCCACGGCCACCATTATATCATCATCTTGCAAGTTTGACACGTAATATTCCATTATTTTTTGAGCTTGACTACTAGTTTTTGAGATGTTAACATTGCCCTCAGAAGAGAGTGATCTTCCCGTGTCGGTGAATTGTCCAATATTGGTAGAGACTGACGAAGGAGCCTGCCAACAGGGGATGCTCAATGTGGATACCGGCAATAAAGGGTCATGATTTGTCGCAAGCACGAGGGCATACATGTTATACACAGTGTTGGATTTGGTTGATAGTGAATCTGATGATGAAGAACAAGGTTGAGTTGGGATTTTGCTTAAGATTACCTGAGGTTGATGTGAGGAGTTAGATCCAAATTGAAAAACAGATCCTCTTGCTTCAGCTTCAATTCGAGCACTCTCCCATTGAGCCATGTGGTTCATATTTATATTATCCTTGGACTGGTCATGGCCACCACCATAGGCTTCAAAAGTATTGGTTTTTATTGGTTTGTGGGTAATGGGATCTAACCCCATTCTGATGAGTCTTTTCTTAATGTTGGTGTTCCAATAGTTCTTTATCTCATTATCTGTTCTCTTTGGCAAGTGAGCTGCTATGATTGACCATCTAACAATGAAAAATGTGGAAAGATATAAATAAATGGCAACTTGATTAACCGTTGGATATAACAAAAGAAAAATATGAAAACCAAACGAAATTAAAGGTCACTTGTTTCCAAGAAGGGCATGAAGTTGAATAATGGTGTGGTCTTCCTCCATGGTAAAGCTTCCTCGTTTTATATCAGGCTTGAGGTAGTTAATCCACCTAAGTCTGCAACTCTTTCCACATCTTTCAAGACCTATATATAAATGGATGTAACAAATAAAATTAGGATTTGAACTTTGATTTTTCAACGGATTAAGAACATTTACACTCATTGCTAGCTAGGTTTTAAAAGTTTTTGGAGTATCTGAATCGCAACTGCAATTGCAACCTTTACGTTTCTGCAACCGCAATTTAAAACCTTATTTCATAGATTGAGAAGAAAAGTATAAAAAAGTTGTATTACCCCTTCTGCAGGCACTGAATGCCAGTTTCCAAGGCCCTTCGTGCATGTATGGAACATACAAAATTAGGAATTAAAATTTGATCCATCAAATTAAATTTGAAGTCCTTGATGGATCAAGAATATTGAGAGACAGATTGATAAAAAAACAAGCTATACAGAAGTTGTAATATTACCTGCTTTGGCAGGAACTGAACGCCAGTTTCCATGGCCATGCTTTTCAACATAAGCTACAAGCTTCTTGTCTTCTTCCGATGTCCATGGTCCTTTCTTCAACCCTACCTTTTCACAGCATGGAATCCTTCCCATTTTTAATGACAAACTGATATAAGGAAACCCGAAACAAACCTTGAGCTTGTTGTTTAGCAGTGCCAGTTGAAAAGTTAATCTATAAAGAGAGGATATATATAGGAGCTTTTCTATATATATATATATATATATATATATATATATATATATATATATATAATATTTGTATACTCACTTTATTTGTTTCTCATTATCAAACTTTATTTTTTTTTCTCTTAATTAATTCATCACATTATGTTTTTTTGGTCACTATAACATTTGTTATTTGTTTGGAGTATCGAGCAGTTTTATCTAAAATTAATTTTTGTCGAAAAATTCAATTAACTTTTTTTTGTGAGATCTTTTTTCAATAACACAATTTTTTTCATTTACAAGATTCCATCTTGAGATTTTGTTTAAGGTTTAAGAATACTAATCTTAATTAGTTCTACTCAGACTAACATGTTAGTTTTGATCACATTGGTTATGCAAAAATAAATATTTATACTATATAATACATATAAATACTAGTCTGATTTCAAAATTATAAAATTTATGATACATATTTTATAAATAAATTAGAAAAATTCTAATAAAAAATTTAAAATCTTATAATTTAAAATTAAAAGTATTTTAGCTTGCACATTAATTGCACAAGATAAATGTATATTCTATCACAATAGTTATGTAAAAATAAATATTCATCCTAAAATACTAGTTTAATTTCAAGTTATAAAAATTATGATACAAATTTTATTAATAAATTAGAAATTTTCGTATAAAAATATAAATTCTTATAAATCATATTTAAACTAGTATTCTAGCTGGCAAATTATACAAGATGGATGTATATTTGTATGATTAAAAATTATAATAAATAAATATTTATAAATATATGAATTATATTATAATTAAAATTTATTTTAAGATAAAGATGAAAGATGATAAACTAAAAGTGATAGCGGTTAAAAATATTAAGTATGCAAGTAAACATAAATAGGAGGTAGTTTCATGTGGTTGGAAAATGCACCTCTAAATGAAAGATTAATATCGAAAAATTTAATTAATTTAAAGACGGAAGGACTCTCTATCGAGGTGTATCCGAATTTGGAAAAATACTAATAACATACTATTTTGATTACACTTTATATTATTAGTTAAAATTTATTAGAAAATAAAAACTCAATAATTATCACCTTTTATAATTTTTTAATGATTGAGAAAATAAATACAACAAAAACAAAAGGAAACAAGAAAACCGGGGTCAGCTACCCCTAGGAAAGAAAGTTCCTAATGCATCAGCTTGAATGGTGAGATTTAGCTTGAATGGTCTGATAAAAAAAACTTGGTACTTTTGTTCCCAAATTTCACCCACTTCTCTTAGACGTCTGGTACCATATAAAACTCCTCGTGATACAACTCACTTTTTATACAATGAGTTTTGCTCATAATTTTTAAATTTTTAAATTTTTTTAATCAATGATTAAAAGTGCGATTTAGAGTGCATTGCTATAATACTTCTCTTCTAATTAATATACAAAAGTATATTAAAATAACAACTCACGTATATATATATATATATATATATATATATATATATATATATATATATATATATTCTAATTATAAAAGAAATCAAAGTTTACATATTTAAAAAATATTAATAGGAAAATTTCAATATTGTGGACTCATCTTCTAAGGAAACAAGGATAAAGTTGACTTTCCTTCTAAGGTAAAATAAAATTGTGTACTTTCACAGTTACGCTATTCACCTAAATATTTTTCAATTTATATTATTTGCATAAGTTTATAAAAGGCCATGCATAGGATTGGTGCGGTGGTAGGTCATTGATACCGTCATAAGTATAAATATTTGTACCCAATGCAAACCCTATAAGCCCTAAGCTTTATATATTTCTGTCAGCTTTTGGTTTACGAAAAAAAATTGTCCATATATAATGTTTAACCGTTTGTGTACTGACTAACGTTATTCATTAAGAGCAACTCCAACGCAGGAGCTTGGAGAGTTGCTTAAGGGGAAGAAATCGTATCTTGTAAAAAATCACCGTTGGAGCAATCCTACGTGGCGGAACGCAAGGATTAAGAAACAGCAGCGGTTCCTTATATAAGGACTGCATCTTACACAATAAAAAACGATTAAAAACTCAACCACCACAGCAAAATCACGAGGGAAAGTAAACTACCTTCATCGAAGAAGACGAAGACACCAACGGCAACGGCGGCAGCGATTTCGGCAATGGCGGCGGCTATGGCAAGAGGCGACGGCGAGAGGCGACAGCGAGAGGTGACAGCCACTGCGACCTCGACCCCGACGGCGACGGCGACGAAGACATCCACGGCGACCCGTTCCTTGTTGCTGTTCGCCTTTCTGAAGCAGAGAGAGGAAGGGAGAAGAAATGGACGCGGTGAGAGGAGACCAAGGGGCTGAGTGGAAGAGAGGCAGTTGGGTTTTGTGAGAGGAGAAGGAAGAGAGGAGGAGACGCTGCGGTTTCGTGAGAGAGATTGAGGCTGAGTGGTTTGGCTTCGTGAGAGGAGAAGGAAGAGAGAAGGAGACTGAGGCCTGAGGGAACGCGTGGGTCTCGAGGGTTTCGGGAAGCTTCTTCTGTGCAGCAAATAAAGGGACGCATGGATAGAAAGAAAAGAAAATAGCCGTTAGATAGAAATGAAAAAAATAGGGCCGTTAGATAAAAATGAAAAAAATGCAAAGTGGAAGAGAAGGTTAAAAAACAAAAATCTAACAGTAAAATAAATGCAAAAAAGTGTAACGGTAAAAAAAAAAAGTTAACGTTAAGAAATAAATGCAAACAAAAAAAATTACCAATAATCAAGGATATCCGTTGGAGGCACCTAACGGTCAAATGAATGTTTGCTTATAAATATGAGTAATTTTTTCTTCTTCTTTGCACTACAAGTTTCAAGTTTCATTTCTAATTTTTTGTGTTTCATTCTATCCCTCAATCTTTGTTATTTTCTTTGAAATGGATCCCAACTAGTATAACTATCAAAGTGGTTATAATTTTTTGCAAAATCAATCATCCCCTATCAACGAAAATTCTACAAATCCACCATATCCACCGCCATACTTTATGTATCCTCAACCACCCCCTACCAGTGAAAATTCGCAAAATCCACCTCAGTATATGATGTATCCACCACCCCCACACATGTGGTATATGCATCCTCCATCTAATGTAGAGTTACCTATCGGTCAAAATCCACAATTTTGTAGTCAACCATCACTCCCCATTAATCCAAACACGTGTTATAGGCCTTCTCTATCCAATATTTCACCCCCTATCAACGAAGTTGAATCTACAATCGGTGTAGACAATATTCAACTAGATGAGGGCGACCACAATGATAGAGGAAAAAAATCACGTACAGCATTCTCGGTGGCAGAAGATGTGATTCTCGTCCGGTCATGGCTTAATGTGTCAAAGGATTCAATAATCGGTGTCGACCAAACATCGAAGCAATATTGGACAAGGATTAAAAATGCGTACAACAACGACGATGCGCGTGAAAGCGGATTATTTTGTGAAAGAAGCTCGACTCAGTTAAAATCTCGATGGAACAGGATCCATCCAGCAGTTCAAAAGTTTAATGGGTGCTACAAACAAGCGGATAAGCATAGGAGAAGTGGAAGTTCAGAGAAAGATTGTATGGCCAATGCTCACTTGATTTACTCACAGGATACAGGTAAAAAATTTGAGGTTGAACATGCTTGGTTGTTGTTAAAAGATCAACCAAAATTCAATGCAGATTTTATGTCAAATTCTTCAAAAAGAACCAAGGTTTCTGCAGGTGGAAATTACTCGTCGTCTTCTAACACTGAGACACCCGTTGAAGCCGAAGAGTATGATACGCCTTCGCCAATGTCTCGCCCAATTGGACAAAAGGCAGCAAAAAGAAAGAGCAAAGGAAAAGAAGCTTCTAGCAATATCGATTTATCTGGCATAGAAAGTGTAATGAGTGAGAAGAATGCAAACACATTAAAACTTATTCAGTTAAAGGAGGCACAAGAAAGGCGTATGGAGTATGAAATCCTCATGAAGGATACATCCAACATGTCCGATAAACAACGCGAAGACCACGAAAAATATTGTGACCATATTAGGAAGAAATTATTTAGTTAAAATTTAGTCCCTATGTATTTTTAGATATTATTCAGTTACTTTGTATGCAATTATTAACAATGTAGGTCCTTGTTGTATGTTTTTATTGAAAATTTTATTTTATGAAACTAGCCGTTGGAAACTAGCCGTTACAAAGTAGCCGTTACAAAGTAGCCGTTGGAAACTAGCCGTTAGAAAGTAGCCGTTGGAAACTAGCCGTTGGAAATGAAGCTATATAAATGTGTAATGTTTCATCATTTTCACATGTTCTCATTCAAATTACACAACATTTCTCAGTCATTTCAAACACTTCAGATACCATATAATGGATCCAAACATCGATTTAGATGAAGCTTTAGATCAAATGATAAATGAGGAATTGGAAGACAACACCGATGCAGACCTCATTAGGATGATACTTCAGAGCCAACAACAACTACATGCCAACACTGTCAGGCGTATGCCAAGAAGAGTGGTTCATCGAAATCGTGAAGAAGGTCATGATCGATTGTTCAATGACTACTTCTCAGCAAATCCTGTGTACACAGAGAATCAGTTCTGACGAAGATTTCGTATGCGAAGGCATGTGTTTCTTCGTATTGTAGATGGGCTCAGCAATCATGATCAGTACTTTCAAGTGAGGTTCGATGCACTGGGTCGAAGAGGACTATCTCCATTACAAAAGTGCACAGCTGCACTTCGTATTTTGGCTTATGGCTCACCTGCTGACAGTGTGGACGAATATGTTCGAATTGGTGAAACAACCGCGGTGGAATGCTTGGAGCGATTTGTATCAGGCATCTGCACCATATTTGGGAATCAGTACTTGAGGAGACCAAGTAACGAAGACACCGAACGACTACTACAACTAGGAGCAGCACGTGGATTCCCAGGTATGTTAGGTTCTATTGATTGTATGCACTGGGAATGGAAAAATTGTCCTGTTGCATGGAAAGGTCAATTTTGTCGAGGCGATCATCGCAACCCAACAATCATTCTTGAAGCCGTTGCATCACAAGACTTGTGGATTTGGCATGCATTTTTTGGTACCGCGGGTTCTAATAATGACATTACTGTGTTAAATGGATCTAATGTGTTTGATGAAGTTTTGTCGGCACGTGCTCCTGCAGTACAATACACAGTGAATACAACCCAATATAATATGGGATACTATTTAGCCGATGGTATTTATCCAGACTTTGCTACATTTGTGAAGACCATCTCAATGCCACAAGGAGAAAAGCGAAAATTATTTGCTCAACGGCAAGAATCGGCAAGAAAAGATGTAGAACGAGCGTTCGGAGTGCTCCAATCTCGATTCGCAATTATACGTGGTCCGTCACGTTTTTGGGATCTTGATAAAATGAAGAATATCATCTATGCATGTATCATATTGCATAACATGATTGTCGAGGACGAACGTGACACATATCAAAGTAATATTGATTACGATAATGTAGGTAACAACACGTCAACATTTGAAGTATCTTCAGGTGCTCACCCTAGTATCAGATCAACATACCTTCAAAGGAGAGCAAATGTTCACGACAAACAAAAACACCGACAACTTCAAGCAGATTTAGTTGAACACATTTGGGAATGTTTCGGAAACGAAAATAACAATAACTAAATTTATGTAATTTTTTTTTGAGGTCTAGGTTTTTTTATATTGTTACGCATGTTATTTTTTTCGATGTTGTAATGTTTAATTATTTATTATTATGTAAAATTTTATTTTATATTGTTACGCATTTCCTTTTATTTATTTTAATTTATATTTATGAAAATTGAAAAAATGTTAAGTTTTACGGAAAAAAATATAAATATGTGGATTTTTTTGAGTTCCTTGTGATTTCTTGCATTGGAGCAAATTATTGGATGAGTTCCTTAGTTGTGACATGGCACTGTAGGGACTACAAAAAATACTGCGAGAACCACAAAAAAGTGCTTAAGAAACCCATTTGGGTTTCTTGCATTGGGGTTGCTCTAAATATTCGTATAGTACGTGTTAATCGTTATCTTCAGAGCATCAGTTCCTATATTTTCTTATAAGTTGAAATTATTAATATTATTAATAATAAAAAAGATTTAATTAAGCACAAGGAGCAACAGAGTGTCTACGTCAAGTCATGTCAAGCCCAGTCTGTGAAGGACAAATTCCTCAACCCCATAACAGTACTTTCACATGTGGCTTCCCAACTAAATGATAACCACACAGATTAATATCCCGAGCAATATATCAGAAGACATATATGCCTTCCAAAAAAAAAATCAGAAAACATATATTGCAATAATGAAACCCTAATTTACAAAAATAGGGAACACTAGATGTTAGATCCAATGCTGAGTTGGAAAGTAGTAAGACCAAATAATTAAGACCAACTTTTGTATATGCATCACTCCAATGACCTTTAACTTTGATATGAATCAATACATTAGGAACTCACATAATAGACATTATATTTTGGTAGGGCAAAATTCTGATATGACAGTATCTGACCTAGAAGATATGATTGCCACTTAGCTTTTGCCCAATTTAAGATCCTTTCAAAATGATAGTGTTTTATTGACGAAGAAGCTAGCCACCATCCACACATACATTGCTCTTCCTAGATATATATCATTATCAGCTCTTATATATTCTCTTCAATTGAATTTTAGTCCTAATAATTGATTCTTTTAAGGCATTAATAATTTTTGTTTTATTTTAGGTGTAAATTTTTTTTCTAGAATGCAAGTATTATCTACAAGAATAATTTTATTTGATTTCATTAGGATCATTATAAGAGATAAAATTTCCTCTAAGTATGTAATATTTATGCATACTCGATCAATATTTGAATTTGAGAACATTAATTAAGCTGAAATAGTCACAGTCAATTTATTTACGTATTTGATGATTTAAGTATATATAAAATTGTTCCCAAAGGTATAGTCCCCGTTTGACCAATTACTTTACAGTTAAACTTTAAGAATTCCCAGATTAGTCACACATGCACATAAATGTCAAGAGTATAGATTATCACAGTAGTAAGAAATTTGATTTCTTTGAAATAATGTTTTAGCTCAAGTTTTATAAATGAGAAACGTAGACACTCTGAGAGGTGAGAGCGCGCTTTGATTCATGTTAGTATGCTTAGATTAGTCCAAGCCTATTATGACTTTTAGATCTGAGGCAAAACAAATATAGTCTTAATTTTTTTTATCAGCAATATATATTTAAAGATTTATACTAATTTAATATATTATATTATAATTACATTACTATGATCTATAACTTAATTTTAAAATTTTACCCAGATGACAAAATATGAACATTTAATTAAATTTTTTGTATTATGTCAGAAACTTATAAATTTTTTTATAAAAAAGCTTTAAAAATTTCCTATATGTTCTAGGGCTATATACTTATATTATGCCTATGCATGTTTCCTGTCGTGTCCGTATTAATTTATTACGGCTGACACACTTAAGCTATATTAGTTATAATATATAGTTAATACGCCTGTTCATGAAACTTGTTCATCATAAACAATTTCTTTTTATATATGAACTTCGTTACTAGCTCTGGCTAGTGGTTATGATATTCCAATTTTTCATCATATACTAAATTTATACATGGCCCCTCTTTCTAGTATCCTTTATTTCAGGAAAAAATAAATACATATATAAACGTAACGCTTACAACATCTCTAATGCAAGCATCTTCCTAGATTTCTTAGGCTAAGGAATCGTTTATTGTGTTTCCTCTTGCATTGAAGCACTGTGACGTGGTGGAACCCATTTTTTCTGCAGAGTTTGGGTTCCTTATATAAGAAATTGTTTCTTCCCAACCGCTTCGCCCCTATTTCTGTTATTCCCAACCATTTCACCCCAAATTGATGAATCAAAATAGGAAGATGAAGAACAATTGCAAAAAAAATGAAACCAATACTGACCGTGAAGAGGAGAGGAGCGACCCTGACCCCGACAACGACTCTGACCACCCCGAATGCGACGGCGACCCCGACCCTGACGACGACCTTGTTCGCATTCTCGAAGCTTTTGGAGTGAGTAGAGAGAGAGGAACACATGTGAAAAGTGGAGAGAGAGGGTAGAGGCTGAGGCTGAGTGGAAGAGTCTCCTCTCTTGAAGGGAGAGAGCAGAGAAGCGGAGAAGCGAAAGCGAGAGAGCAGAGAAGCGGAAGGAGCAAAGCGTGAAGAGAGAGGAACGCGTGGAATGCTTGGGAAACTTCTGGATATGAAAATGAAAGCTTTAATAGCTCTTTAAAATGATTTAATTGGTTTAAAGTGGACCATTTTTTTATAATTGGACTATAGAATCTAATTTTAAAATATATTAAACAAAAAATTAATTTAATTCATCAAAATACAATAAATACAAGTTTGAAAAATATTGTTTTTGTTTAATGGTAAAAGTAAAAATATTAGTATTATTTTGAATTAATGAAAATGCTCCTAAAAAATAAATAATGAAAATGTTAAAAAGAATAGGGAAGAAGAATGTCTATCTTTCTCTTTGTTTATACTTCATAATGCCTTTGTGTTCTCCTTTTTGCATTTTTAAATCTTTAGGTGTTCACCCTAGTATCAGATCAATGTACCTTCAAAGGAGAGCAGATATTTACGACAAACAAAAACACCGACAACTCCAAACAAATTTAGTTGAGCATATTTGGGAATGTTTTGGAAACGAAAACAACAATAACTAAATTGATGTAATTTTTTTTTCGAAGTCTAGATTTTTTATTTATTTCGATGTTATTGTGTTTAACTATTTATTATTATGTAAAATTTTGTTTTATATTGTTACACGTTTCTTTTTTTTTATTTTAATTTATATTTATGAAAATTGAGAAAATGTTAAATTTTATTAAAAAAAAATATAAATACGTGAATTTTTTTTGAATTCTTTATGATTTCTTGCATTGGAACTAAATATTAAGTAAGTTCTTTAGGAGTGATATGATATTATAGAAACCCCAAAAAATATTATAAGTACCACAAAATATTGATTAAAAAATCCAATTGAATTTCTCCAATGGGAGATGGATCCTTACCGGCTTCAGCCACCTCTTAAAACGCCAAAGCATTTGCCCGTACACAATAATGAAAAATGGTAGTAGCAGAGTCAAGTTTCACAGTTTCAACAGGTGATAGATATTGCAGATCTAGCTAGGGTGGTGCGTCACTATTATTTTTTACTGTTATTTAATTTTCTCATCCCAATATGTTTAATTTATTTCTCCAAATTACTGACAAAGAGTTAAATACATATGTGCCATTAATTGGATTCTTCGATATGCAATTTAATGTTTGCGAGCACAACTAATTATATTTTAGTTTTTAATGTAATAGGTATATATTATTAGTATAATTTTTTTTACATTGTAAGTTTTATTTAATAAGCCAAAAGATTTTAACCTGTACCTAACTTTAGCACAAGATGTGCTTAATTAAGAGGTAAAATAACAAACCTGAATTACCTAGTACACCCCAAATAAAATAAAAAAACATAAATGGAACACTCACAACAATTCATAACGGTGCTTACCTATATCATAGGGCGAAATTCCCCAATACATGCAAGAGAGCCCATAAATAAACTGAACGATGATAAAGCCATGCAAGAAAAATGAAAACAAATTGTCACGAGAGTAATAAGAAATTCACTGACAAATCAAACCAATATGCGAATGTTTCATTCGATGGAGAGGATAGCACAAAGGAGATGGAAGATCTTAAAGAGCCATCTATAAATAGAAAATAGATAGCTGAGAGCTTAAAAATGGGAAAGAACCTCACATACGTAGGCACTAAATACATAGCACGTGACAATTTTTAACATAGTTATAAAAAGGCCTCAGCACCCCACATGCATTGATAATGACAGCTGCATTTAATTTGTCACTCAAGCATTGAATATATATTGGCTAGCATGTCAGATTGGGTGCATGGCCGTACAGTGTTGTTGAAAAACGTTTGCCGATGATGGCTTGGCAGCCGACAAGAAATGACTCATTGTATTAGCCGATAAAGTAATGGCTAAATAAGCTGACAAGGATAATAAAGGGCATAAATGTAAAAGTAATGAGAGTCACTGCATTATTTGAATGTTTAATGGCCTGGAGAACGTGATAAGGGCGCCAAGCAAAGGAGAGGTTTGATTTAAGCATGTTACCCATGATCTCTTAGATTTTAGAGATAGAGATAGTGTTGATGTAACCGTTCTTATCCCCATAAATAGGGCTTATCAGAATGTTTAAAACGTCCAAAATCTCAACCAATCAAAATCTTCCTTTTCTTGTCCAGTCATTTTCGATTTCTTTACCGTACATTGCATTTTATCGCATTTCTCTTACTTTCCTGTACTTTACATTAGTTGTTGACACTTGACAACTTTCATTTACCACAATTCATTTTAAGAACATAATCAAGGAACACTCCTTTCCTTCAAATAACTGGAAGTGGGCTCCTCCGCTGTTTTACGGAGCAAGGCTGCTTCTTTGTCAGAAAAAAATGACAAATGAGGCACACTTAATGACGAAGACACCACGAATACCGATGTAGATCTACTCCTCGCCAAAAGTTTATCTAGATTCATCTCCAAGCCATTGCTCCTCGCCCAAACCCGAGCTACGTCTGGACATTCCTTCCAAATTTGTTTGTCCTCGAAGTCCATGCGGTTCTCCCTATCCTCCTCATGGATCCACTTCATGAGAAACATCGAAAAGCTTAGTTATTATAATCTTACGATTCAATACAATTTAACTACCTACCAATACTTATTTTAAGATGAATCTTAAGTGACTTTGTATTTTGCGATAAATGAATGAATCTATGCCATTTCGTATCAACGATACGAATCACTCACACGATTCAAAAATTAGCTCATTGATTAACGATTTGAATCTCAATTTGATAACCTTGTCGAAAAGCATTTTCTGAAGTCCATATTTGCTCGTCCTCAACGTCCATATCTGCTTGTTCTGAAGTTGCTTTGAGAGTATCAACACCACTCCGCATCACTTTGCACAAACACCTCTTTCTTCCTACATTGTTACCATGGTTGTCATAGTATCTGAGAGAGAAATGATAGGAGGAGGGAAGAGAAGCAACGCTAGGTTGCGAGAGAGAAATAAGACTGGATTTGAGAGAAATGAGTGTCTATAAATATTTTATTTGGATAAAAAATTTATCTGGTATAAAAAAAATATATTTTTCTATCTGTTAAAATTATAACCGATGTAGAAAGTTTACTTAGTTACTAAAATTTCAATGCACATTTTTTAACATTATTTATCATACATCCAATGTAAATTGGACGTAGTATTGTAAAGCATAGTTAAAACATGTTAAATAATTCTAGAAGTACCCAAATAATTAAAACTTAAATAGTGGGTTAGCTAGAAATGTTAAAAATTAAGTTCTAATGAAGAGCTTAAAAAGCCATAGCTTGTGTGGCACTAACAAAATGTTATGTTTTACTACTACACATATCACTTTTAGCAATATTTTTTTTCTAAAATTTAGTAAAAATATTAGTAAAAACTTTTGGTAACATTTTAAAAATATCGTCAAATATAAATAAATGTTATTAATATATTTTTATAAGATTTTATTAAATGTTGTGTACTAAAAGTTTTTCTCAAAATGTTACATAACTGAGAAAAAAAGTTACATATAGATGATAGATTGAAAACAAGGATAGATGTTATTCGACATTCATGACATGATGGCTTTCCATGAAAATTGCTACGGACTACATATGGGAAAAGGAGGTGATAAGTACCGCAAAAAGATCTTAATTAGCACAACGAATGCTCAAGACTAGCACCGAAACATGGGAAAACCACAACATATAAGTTATGTATAGTGTATCCTTACAAAACCAACCTTCAGCACCCATCATATTGTCCAACACACCCTGAAGCCAAAGCACCAACCTCATAAACAACACATAAAGTGAGATACATAATGAAATTTAAAACCCTACAAAATAAAAGTTATGAAAGCATACACACTAGGAGACATAAGCGGGGTTGGATAGTTAAGGAAGAGGAGAAAGATCCACGTTCAATCTCTCTGCTAACAAAACTAACATTTGTCAATAAATAAAACAAAAACACACATACTTTATTAGATTTAGAACCAACAAGCAAAGTATGCAAATTGCTCTTTCCGTTGCCACACTCTTCTACACATCTCTTTCAAAAGAATCATTAATTAGACCTTCCATGGCAGTGGATTCATTAAATAATTCTTGAATACTCTCAAATCTTGTTTTTCTAAATGCTTCTACAGCCACCATAATGTCATCGTCTTCCAAGTTTGATATACACTCTTCTGTTACTTTTTTAACTTGACTACTATTTATTATGACATTATCACTTGCCTCGTATGAGAGTGAGCTTTCGGTGTCGATGTAGGTGATTTGCTCAATATTGGTGGAGACTGTGGGAAGCTTCCGACTGGGGATGCTCAACGTGGACACTGGGAAGCTTCCAGCATGAAGATCATGATTTGTGGCAAGAACAAAGACATACATGTTATATAATGATTTGTTGTGTTTATTTGAAAGGAGAAGGTTGAGTTGGAATTTTGCTCAAGGTTAAGAGAGGGAAATGGGAGGAGCCAGATCCAACTTGCAACATAGATCCTCTTGCTTCAGCTTGGATTCGAGCACTCTCCCATTGTGCCAAATGGCCCATATTGATGAGAAATTCTTAGATGCACCTAGATCAAGACATTTTTGTTACTCTGATCCATTCATTGTTCGTCATGTCAGCATTGTAGGTTATTGTTGTTTCCTAAATTAATGACAATTTTTAATTTTTCTAGGTAGATTGCTGACATGACGAACAATGAATGGATTAGAACAATAAAATGTCTTGCTCCAGGTGCACTTAAAGAATTTCTCCATATTGATGGTGTTCTTGGACTTGTCATAGCCACCTCCATAGGGTTCAAACGTGTTGGGTTTTATTGGTTTGTGGGTAATGAGATCTAACCCCATGCTAATGAGTCTTTTCTTGATGTTGGTGTTCCAATAATTCTTTACCTCATTGTCTGTTCTCTTAGGTAAGTGAGCTGCTATGATTGACCATCTGTACGTGCAATATAAACATATAAGTACAATGGCAACATGATTAGCGTCTAAGAATATATGATTAACCATAATTTCAAAGTATAGGAAAATTTGAAAACCAAAAGACATTAAAGATCACTTGTTTCCAAGAAGAGAATGAAGTTGAATAATTGTTTGGTCTTCCTCCTTGCTGAAGTTTCCTCGTTTTATATCAGGCTTGAGGTAGTTAATCCACCTCAGTCTGCAACTCTTTCCACATCTTTCAAGACCTATATACATGTTATTCAAATAAATAAAATGACGATGCATATATTAATAACATAATAACATGTATGTAATAAAATAAATAAAATTAGGGATTAAACTTTCATTCCTGGATGGATATTTAATAACATTTACACGTAAATCGAAAACCGTACGGGTAATTTAAAACCTTGATTCAGAGATTGAGAATAAAAGGTATACAGAAGTTGTATTATTACCCGCTTTGCCAGGCACTGAACGCCACTTTCCATGGCCATGTTTTTCAACATAAGCCACGAGCTTCTTGTCCTCTTCCGGTGTCCATGGTCCTTTCCTCAATCCTACCTTCTCACAGCATTGCATCCTTCCCATTTTTAAATGACAAACTGTTATAACGAAACCCTAATTAGACTTTGTGCTTCTTTTTACGCAGCAGGTTTTCATAGTACCCTATATATCGAGGATATATATGGACCGGTACAATGGTAGCTAGGTCATTGATACCGTAATAATTGTTAAATATTTGTATCCTACGAAAACCTGAAGCTTTATATATATATATATATATATATCATCTTTAAGATATGGTGTCATCTATTTTAGTTATAGATTTGAATGAGAGTGTCAATATTTAATTTCTATTTTTTATGATATATTTGGAAAACAAAAGAATGCGAGGCCTTTTATCCAACGAGTGTGTTATGTTAATAAAGTTTTTTGATAAAATATATATATATATATATATATATATATATATATATATATATATATATATATATTTCAAATATATTTTCTTGTCTCTTTTAATAAGAATAATTGCATATGGGATAAAGGGTATCACATATACTAAGCTTAACTTGCTCTTGAACTTAATCAACTTGGAGAATACTTCAACTAGTGTACGTACTAGAGGGACTTTTTTATTTAAAAAAATGTAGAGTATCTGAGAAGAGAAGGCTAGGGTTATTTCAGTGAAACATATAGCGTTTAGTGTAGATTTGTGTTTTTAAATTACTAATATAGGCAAGTTAGAATATAACATAAGTAGGGATATAAAAATAAATTAGCAAAATTCCAAACTTGGCCTCCAAGTTTCACAAAAAATGAAATCAGAATTTGCCCTCTGAAACCACCAAAGGTTGGATGATTATGGAGAGAAAAACAAGGGGTTCAAGTGGTTTTTAAGTACAGTGCGAAGTATATGTGTAAAATAAATTAATACTAATAAGGATAACTAGATAGGAATTTAGTTCATGTTCAACTAGATAATTAGGATTTGATTTCTCTTTGGTTTGAGGGGGCCGGTTAGTGGATGTCTACTTGCTTGGGTAGCTTAGGATAATTATTGTTTTAATTGAATGCTTATGACCAAAGTTTAGGCTTAGAAAAATTCTTAGGGAAACTGTGAGTTTAATAATCTTGGATTAAATAAAATTTTGATGCCTGGACTTTATTTAATACGTACGTGACTCTTTTAAACATATCAGTGTGTCTCGAGTCGGGAATACTTTTGTGAAGTTCAAACAACTTGTCTCCCTCTAAATTTTTTCTTGAAGTTGTATCAAGAACTGGATTAAAATAATTATTTTATTTTAATCAAGAGTGATAAGAATTCTCAGAATTTCTTACAGGGCTTAATTATAATTAATATAAATTATTATAATTAATTCCTCATCCTAATTGATTGCCGGCCTCAGCCTGCTCACTTTTACAGCAAAATTCTATATTGTTTGCTTGCAATTAATACAGTCTTAATTTCTGTAGAATTTTCCGCAAAAACTCAAACATGAAATAACATAATTTTAATTATTTTTAAAAAAAATAATTTTTTAATTATTTTAAATTAATTATTTATTATAAAAGATAGGTCTTACAAGAAAGTTTTGTGAAGAATTTAAAAAATTGTGAGGACAACGTCCACACTCAATATATATAGCTTAATAATGAACCCATCTACAAAAGTACTTTCTATATAAGTTTTTATGACAATCGACGTAGAAAGTATTTTCTATATCAATTTTAAGTCAACAAATATATAATATTAATTCCAATTTTAATGGAAATGTCAATTCCTTAAATAATATATTGATTTTTCAGAAATTACTGTAAATTTTCAGATGGTGAATAATTAGTTTTTTCATTATTAAATGTAATTTTTATATATCATAAATATAATTTTATTATAAAACAATATTTTTTTAATTATTCTCTGCATATTAAAATAAGTGTCGTATTTAATTTTTTAATATAATATTAGTTATGTTTTACACTAATTATTTTAGTTTTTCAATGTAATATTATTAATATTATGTTAGTTTTGTAAAATTATTATTATTTTATTTTTTTATTAGTTTTTCTTAATATATGTAAAAAAATATAGGAAAATATTTATTTTGAGATAGAGGAATACTATCTATTACAGTATTATTTTAATATGCAGAATATTTTATTTTTTTACTTCATTTCATAGAAGTAATTGGCGAGTAGAATAGTGACGGTGCTAAAACTAGAGATTCTCTTTTTTTTTTCCCGGTGATTCTTGCATTCTAACATTAACTGTTCTTAAAAAAGGGACATTATTTGTACTATTTTTGCACTTTGTTATTTTGCTCCACACCGAAGAAATTTCCTTGAAGTAGAAACACAACATTTATTTATGCATAGTTGCGGGAACATGTACCCTCCCTTCGATGCTGTGGGCAGATCAAGTTGACAGCTCTTCTATTGTTGTTTATTTTTTTCTTTTTAATGAATAGTACATTCAAAGACTGAAAGAGTAATTGTTGTATTTAATGTGTGCAGTAAAAGGCATCCAGGTTGGCTTGGTTCAGATAACCTGAAAATGATAGTACGATGTCCTTCGAAATAGTTATAACCGTACTAAATATTTGATGGGTATTTAATTAATTAGATGTTTTTATTTATATTTTTTTTCAATTTTTATATAATTAAATAAATGGAAATATGAGATACATAAATAGATATTTTAAAACAGTTTTTTCTTTAAACTGAAATTTTGTTTTTATATTGAATTTAAATACATTTTGTTGTCTCTACTTATACTAATTTACACATACATGGTTAACATGCCATTTCTCTTTAATTAAGCTAAATCCAATTTCTATTCAATCATAAAGCCACCACATTTCTGCATAAAACCGTAGTTTTTGGAAAGATCTCATCTTTCTTTATTTTTCCATTTGCTGAGATCTTTTTCTCATTACAAAGAGAAGCCACTTTTCTTCTCAAATCCCCCATCCTAGCTATATAGCTTCACAAAGCAAATGCTAAAGCCATTGAACACTTCCATTGATCTTCTATTTCTCTTCATCCTTTTCAACCTAAGCTATCTCATTTTTTTCTTATCTTCATTTATATGCTCAAAAGTGGTTGATGTTTTAGTGAGTTGAAGATTTGGAGACCATTTTAGAAAATTTTAGAGAAGGGCTCAAGACTCAAACCTTGGATTCTTGTGTGTTGTTTTATCTTGTTTTCTTGTTTAAAAATTGATTAATGAACTCTCTCTAAAGAGTTTGAGCTAAAAATCTTGAAGAAAAATGGTTTATTTGCTAAAGAATGAATGTTTGATGTTATTGCATTTTTGTGCCACGAAATATGTGGTTGGTTCCACGTGTTATATGGCTGGTTTATTGGTTGGAAAAAAAAATGTTTATGTCATATGCTTTGATGACGCTATGCAATAGTATAATTTCTTGATTATTTGAAGCCAAAAAGTCCTGAACTTTGACACCATCATAAACTTTAATTTAATGTAAAAAATGATACTTAACTATTTTGAACCAATTTTAAAAGATAAAGGATTAACATCAACCTTATAAAAGATAAATGATTAAATTAAACTAAAATAAATAAATTATTTAGCCTAATTGTAATAAGCTTAAGTTTATAAGTTTAAGAAAATTTAAGTCGTAGTGGAGTGCCATGTGAACGTGGTGGTGTTATTGGACTCGTAGACGTAGTGGTCTGTGTGCTATATCATGAAGCGGTATGGATCAAGTGCTACGTTGTTTGAGTTAATCTTAACAATATTGTTGAAGAATAAAAGTTTTATATTATTGCTGATACAAAAAAGCTTCGCATTATTATATTAAGACTCTAATTTAAGAGTTTATGATGATTGTATCTAAGTGGAGGATCACAGGATTATTGTAGTTGCAGTGTTAGGAAATAATTAAAATTTTAATTTCAAATTTTTAGGATATTATTTAGATTTAAAAGAATTTTGAAAATTCTCAAGATTAGAAACATCATTTCATCTGACACTCTAAATAAGAGAGGGATCAAGTGAAGCTAGGGAGGGTATAAGTTTTCCAAAAAAACTTCTAACAAAGACATGAATAATATTGATTCAGTTCCTCTATATATCTTCTTCACGTATTCGTTATCAACGATGTCTTCTTACATCTTGATGATGTGAAAGTCAGGCAATAGTTAACGGTGGCCCAAGTCTAAGTCAATAAGTCGATCATGACCATTCAATACTCACGAAACATACCAAAATTTGCGCAGCAAAAACATAATTTTGACTTGCCTCCGCCATAACATCAAACATTGAAGATAAATTTTAGAAATTTTATTTGAGAGAAGGATGTGGCATACATAGAGGTAATTAATTGGTGATTGATGAAAAATAATTGTTACATCACTTTCATTGCACAACATTCAAAATGGTTTCAAAAAACTAATTTCATAATGTATTAAAATTTTAACACTTTAAAAAAATAGTTTTCAAAATATGTTAAATTAAAATTGCTTGTAGAATCTCTTTTTTTGGAAAAAAAATATACTTTTGAAAGAAAAAAAATACAAATGGGATATATTAGTAAAAATGGAAATGTAAAGAACAATTGTCTTGAGATTCTCCACCTCATCTTAAAATAAGTCCAAATCAATCCAATGGGCAGGTTGGGTTATTTCATTTAATATCATAATTAAATTCCACTTGGTTTTGTTAAGAAACATTAAACCTTTTTCTTATTTCTTTTATTGATCATTTTTCTTCTACCAAACACACCTATTTTTTATTATTATTTTATCTATTTCTTCTCTTTCCTCCCTAATTTCCCACCATTTCTCCACAACCAAACAAGTATCCGGTGTATATGTTAAGTGAAAAATGGCTGCTCGCTGCTTCTTTTTTCCTCCTTGGAATAAGTGAAAAATAGCTTAAACAAGTACAATGCTAAAATAGTACACTTTAATCACGAAAACACACACACACACAAACATTTTGCGAAAATGGATCTCAATTTTCACCGTGTAACTTTCATAAGGCATGCATAATTCTTCGATACAATTTTCTTTTTGTGTTATCAATACGTATTTTAAAAAAATTATTTGACATCCAATTAATCATCGCCTATCAATTCAGCTCATTTTAAAATAAAGTGGTCCCTCACTTCATCCTCAAGACAGAAATCCCACCCCACTTATGTGCCAACAACTTTTGATTCTTTGATGCAATATTTTTGCTTTAGCATACATGGGCGTAATTAATTATGTGATTGATTAAAAACGACTGATACATCACTTTCATCACATGGCATTCAAAATGCTCCCCCCGGTGAGGACTGGGAACTACATTGTAACGTACAAGAGTACATTATTATTATTAATTTTTTTTACCTTGTCTAATATAATCTCACGGCCTTGGCTTTCCTCTCTAGGATAATTACTTACCAGGTGGTGGGTACCTTGGTCCAAGTTTAGTAGCGAGCTGTTCCAATCCAGTACTGGAAAGTTGGTATATAAATTTAATAAGTGTCCGTTTGATTTTCAAGAAATGAATAATGTGTGAAGGTGAATTGAGATAAAAGGAGATGAAATATTTAAATTAAAGTAGAATATCCAGGTATAAAACTCACTAATTTTTAAAATTTTCATCTTAAACACACTCAACTGTAATAAACCAAACACTACCTAAGTTTCCTTTCCCATACTCTTGGACATGTCTATTGAAAGAATCTATTATCACGCCTTCCGATGCGGTGGTACTGTTAAATAATTCAGGAATATGTACACAGCTTAATGCTACGCAGCTGCAAGAAATACTGTCATCTTCATCTTACAAGTTTAACACAGTAAATCTATTATCATTTGAGTTTTACTATTAGCTTATACGAAATTAACATCACCCACATATAAGATGGAGCTTTGGGTGATAAAATTGTCCAACATTGGTAGAAACTGCAGGAATCAAGCTTGCCAATGGAAGGTCATGACATGATGCGTCGCAAGAACGAGGGCATACATGTTATACACTGTGTTGTTGTGTTTGGTACTTAATAGTGAATTAATGTCATGAAGGAGAAGGTTGAGTTGGGATTTAGCCTAATAAAGATTATTAGGCTAATGGTTAATTAGTGCTATTTGAGTTAGCTTCCACTTGCAACATAAATCCTCTGGCTTCAACCCTAGCTTCTCACAGCATGGAATCCTTTCTATTCCTAATGAAAAACTGATATAAGGAAGCCCCCCAATTAGACCTTTGCTTGTTCGATCTTACGCAGCAGCTGTCCAATAGGTACGTACGCTATATATGGAGGACAAATATGAAACAGTAAAGTTTGGATAATTTATTGTAAGAAGGAAAAAAAAGGAAAAATATATATAGACACCTAAATGCTACCTAGAGAGAGAAGGTAAAAAAGATAAATAAAAAAATAGATACAATTAGGGATGGATCTAGGAATTTATCATACTGCTTTTTATTTTTGTATTTTAATTATTTAAGTATCTAACCTCAAATAAATAATGACTTTTATAAAATTATTTATTATTTTTACACATAAATGTAAAACTAATTTTTATTTCAAATGCAAAAGAAAGAAACATGTGTATTTATACTAATTTTTATTTCAAGTTTTGGAAGATATTTTTTATTTTAGAAACTCAATAACAGTTAACAAGATGCACAATGATAATCTCACAATAAAAAAGGAACAAACTCATTAAATATAATAATAATTAAAAGTTATTAAATTTTATAACAATTATATATAATGTATAAAAATAATTTTATAATATAATGTTAATAATAATTAATGTTACTAATTGAATATATAGATAAATAAATGAGACGTATAATAATAAACAAAACATAGTTAGCCTAAGTAATAAAAAATGATAAAAAAAAGTCATAAAATATATTGTTTTTTATCATATATATTAATTACAAGTATTTTTTTTTACTCAATCTATTAATTACTAGTATATATTTCTCTTTAGATTAGAATATAATTAATAATAAGATATATTATTAAAAATTAGTATATAATTAGTAGTAAGTGATAAGATATATTATCAGATTCACTATTAGTATTTTTTTTTACCGGAACTAATATAATAATTATTAAATAGTATATTATTTTTAATTAAAATATCTTTTAATAAAAATATTAATTATTATATAACATTAAACGAGTTTGAGGGAGGAGGGCTAAAGCTCCTGCATGTCCCCCCCACAAATCCTTCCCTGGCATGGATATATGATGTAATAAAAAAAAACATAAAACATAAAACATATTGATGAAGTGTAATATTCAAACATCACCCTCAAAACAAATATAATCCCTCCATCCTCAATCAACCTAAAATTAGTTTGAAGGGAGTATTTACAGTGACTCTAATGGTTAGGGGCAGTAGCACAAGAGATGGTGATTCCAAGTTTAATGTCAAAGAGGGTTGGATATAGTGAATAAATTATTGGTTGGTTAATTATTTTTGTCTTTAAAATAGGGTTATATAAAAAATGCAATCTTATTTTTTAATTTGCTAAAAAAATTAATTATGATATATTCATTAATAATGAACACTTTTTAAAACTAACAAAAAATAGTATTTTTTATATTTTCTAATGTTTTACTCTTTTGCTAATCAAACGTTGAAAATTAAGGGTATAAGAATTCAAAGTTCGTGAACAATTCTTAGTGTGCATTTACAGTAATCACTTAATATAACATTAATTACTCCAAAACCATGTAATTTTATACAATTCGTAAATGCTAAAGTTTCAAATTGAAAATACGTATTTTTTATAGGCAAACAACTTGAAAATAAGTAGTGTTAAAAATTAGTTACCATTTAATATTGAGATAAATCCAAACCTAAATTATAAAATGATATTAAGAAAGAAAAATTTATTTGGTACGTACTAACTTATTTTCGTATATTTGTACTAGTGTGTTGTTTCCATTCAAATCGTTTTTTATATTTTCTTTATTTTAATTAATATTTATTTTAAAAAAAGATCACTGGTCTTTATTTAAAATTTGTATAATTTGTGTTATTCAGTTTTCGTACTGAATAGCATTCTTGTATTAAGAATTTATCTTGTAGCAATTGTATTTAGTCACCTGTCCTGCTGTCCATGCATGAAGGGGTGTATATGAATTTTTTTTATATATAAAAGTGAAAGACAAATCTCCTCTTATAAAATAGTTTTTAGAATTAAGTCAATTAGCTTAGTCCAAATTATAAAATATACAATTATGTAAACTCCAAACCCACTCATCTTACAAAAATGACATACCATAGTAACTATACAAATCACCTATAATGTTTTTCTTTTTACAAAAAAAAAAAAGAATATTATATATATAGTTTGTAAAAATTCACAAGTGAGCCGGTTCACAAACAGGTGAAACATTACATAGATATATATAAGAATCCCCTGCACTCGACCTGCAGTTGCAAATACCTATAGCACATGTATACTGATTAACATATATAGTCAGTTCCCAAATCACCTATAAATTAACCATTGGCCCGCCAATAAAAGCACAAGGATTTATATAGCATGTATGTGCTGAACGTGCTATATAAATGGCTTAGTACACTTGAATTGCTCTGAAAAGATGCCGCCAAATTTTCCATTGTGGCTGTGAATAGATGAGTCCGTCATATTTGAATTGAGATTCATTAATACTACCCAGACACCCTTCAAAGCATTGGTGAAATTTATTATTTTTTATTAATAAATATAAATTATTAGTTTATTAGTTTTTATTAATAAGAAACATTCCAACTTATAACTTGCTTTCTTCCTTTAACCACCAAATCAATCTTATGACGTGAAATATAATATTGAGGAGGTACTCATCACTAATATCATAATAAGTGAGTCTTTGAGGAATTGAAATCTAGAGTGGAAAGCCAAGAATATATATATATATATATAGTGTCAATTCAACGGTTTAACTCCTCATCAAAATAGAAGCATTCATGTCTCATGAATCATGTATATATGTCAATCCCGAACCATGTACAAAGAATATGCACTAGCTTATAATTCTAAAATTGGCATACTTACGAAGTTGCACGTATGCATACTTACGAAGTTGCACGTATGCATTTGTTTTTGGATAAGCAAAACGAACTTCATACCGAAAGATTGCCAACCTTAACCCCAAGAGTGCCAGAGACTACACAAAATAGTTAAAGCAAACAGCAACATGGGGAAAGCAAAATCGAGGCAATAAAACGTCTCACCAGACTCTCTTGAAGTACGATCCTTTAAATTAAAGTGGCAAGACAAATAGCTGTTGGAAAATTGTGATCCAAGGATGGTGAAGAGAACTTTAGTTTGAGATCACTGAGATCTCTTCAGGTGTGCCAAAAATGTTTTGGTGTGAGAATTCAACTAACCAGCCATTGAAATGACTAATTACCAACGCAATATTTTCCTTAACACAACTGACTTAAAGAAGAGATTTAATTTATTTCTCGATTGGGTTCCTAGTTCACTCCCAAGAGATTTCTAGAAGTTGTAAAATTGAAGTTAGCTACGTACATTACTCTTGTACAATATAGAAAGTGTTGTAAATTATGAAAGATAAAAATATAAATTTGATTGATTGTGGTCGAGGAGGACCTTAATTATATTGTAAAAGCTCTTATTTATTGAGGCAATAGAATCAACCTTTTTCCTACATGATAATTACCCACTTCCTGACATTTTTAGGGGACCATGGCTCTGCCAATTGCTGGCTACCTTTGTTTGCTTCCCCCATTCAAATCTTCAGCTTGTAATTATTAAGCTTGATCCAAATCTTGGCCCATAGTGAGAACCACTTTTATTTGGATGCAGGCTCTAGATCAGATACCATCTCCCGCAAACTTAATATATATCATTCAATCTAATGAAGTTATATGTAAGGGTTTCTAAGGAAGCTGAAAATGTTCTTTAATTTGCAAGTGAATTCTATTCAAAAATACTTTTGGGTTGAATTGAATGCTTGAGGTGGTGGGAAATTATTTCCACATTACATAATAATATTCAAGTTAATTTTCTCCAAGTTATGAGTATGATTAATTCTGATTCTCATAACCGAATCCAATGGCAAGTTGTGCGGTTTGCAATGGTGAGGTCTATATATATGGTTGGCCAGTCTTAACTGTTCTCAAACAAAAGAAGAAATGCTAGTGAAATGGTAGAATATATTGGTCAAACTTCATTGCTGACAGTGAATTATTGCTAGTTGCGTTCCTAATTAAATACTCTCTTGTTTGGTAATTAATTTCTAGCCACTGCAGTGTGCTGAGTGCAATGATGCATAGTATGGTGCAATTTGGTGTGTGTGTGCTGTCGTCGTATATCAATTGTGCAGTGGATATGGTATTTATTCATTACTTTATTCATGGATTTGTGACTGTTGTCATCATATGTTGGATACCGAGGGGGGTAAATATCGGGGAGATTTACACCTGAGTAACCATATAAGTGAATTAGACACCACACCTTAACCCAAAACCTTAAGGCTCAGGTTTATGGGTCTTCTCCTCACTTATATGGTGTTCAACTTTTCTATTTTTATCCGATGTGAGATTTTAACTCACACTTGTATTCCAACATCATAATAGGTTTATGTATTCATGGTCGTGCATTCATATATACTGTATGAATTGTCGGTGTACACTGTTATTCATCTCAATCTTAATTGTAAGGTACTAGTATTGCTTCGATAATAGACAAATGTTAATAAGTGATCTTAAGACATTAGTTAAAGAATTAAGTCGTCTCTTTCTCACAGTGGCAGATAAATACTGGCCTCTGTCTTGAGCAGAATATTTTTTGATGTTGCGGGTCTGGGATTCAATTGCCCTGGATGAAGAGGCCTGGTAGGATAACTCCCTCGAGGATCAACTCCTTTTGATATTTTGGTTGGCATATTCATTATAATGTGTGGGTGGGCATGCAAGTAGCAGGAGAAGGTATATTTGGTATTTGAACCAATCACGTGGGTGGTCTCTCGAGATCTTAGATGCATATAGTTTCGCGGTTTTCATACTATATTCTCTTTTTGGGTTAATATATAGTTTTGGAATGGTTCACGTACGCATGACAGCTAGCTACCACAATATACATGATGTTTTGATTGGTGTTGAAAAGTCACACGTTTTTATATAGCAGTGATAGGTGGGTTTTAATTGTAGAGCATCCTTGGTTACTTAATTTATATTTATATTGTGATATCAATATTTGGTAACCTTGGAAGGTGGTTGGGTTTCTTTAGACATGTCAGGAATTTTTTATATAGATTTGGATATTCTTTGTAACTTACACATATTAATATAATTATCTTGGCTGATTAAAAAATGTATGAAATATTGCTATGATTTTTTTTACATTTTCTTACAATAATTTTTTTTAATTTCTTAAAGATTAGCAACACTCTCTTGATAATATAGGCATTCTATTTGTTTCACTTTTGGATCCTTCTTAATTGCAAGTGGAAGATTATTTACATCGACTTTGGTATTGCAAATTTATCATCAACTTATATGCATGCATCTCTTTTCCATTATCACAGACACACATGCATATTAGGCAAGACTGTATCATCATCATTCATCACACACTTCTAGGCAACATCATTCCTGCTTCAACTTACGTGCAAGCTAGAAAGCCATTTCGAGGTTAAATGACAGATTTGTTCTCTTATGCTTTGCTTCAGACGTTGCCCAAAATCTCACAATCCCATGCAAGCCAACATATCAGATATCCTGTCTTTGGGAATTCCTAATTTTTTTTATAATGTCTTTGGACATATGGAGTAATAATGATTTGGTTGTGGCTTTTGGTTATTAATACCTATCACAGTTTTGGTTATATAGATTTCAGAGACATGATAATTGGGTGGTATAGCTTAGAACATTAATGTTCTCTGGAATTGAGTAATGGGGTGCAATACTTCTGTTCGGGAGCTTCACCTGTTGGGAGGTTCCATTAATATCTTACATATAAAACAAAAAACTACATCGCATATTTCCAGTTCAACTAGTATATACGTATAACTGCCACAAAAAATGGACCGGCACGGATAACTTCGTTTTAATTACGAAAGAGATTGAGATTCTCACATAATTAAAGAATTTTAGCATGAAAAGGTTGCATTCGAATATATATATATATATATATATATATATATATAGAGAGAGAGAGAGAGAGAGAGAGAGAGAGAGAGAGGACATACTAGTATATATTTATAAATTATTGAATATTAAGCTAAATTAAATCATGTCAACACACTGTCCTTTTTTCGGAGGAACAACAAACTTCGCTGAAGTTGGAGATGTTTTTTTTTTTGGCATCATTAATAATTAGCTTTTTATATTCATTATTTTTTTTCTTCTTAAAGTACAAGTGTTATTAATTAAGTTGTTGCATTATAAATATTTTCTTAAGTATATTTCGAAGTCAAATTTATGCATCTGTTAAAAGAATTAAATATTTCACGATATCTTTCAAAAGAGAAAAAATGAGCAAGGACTTGCAAATAGCTGGTTGTAGTAAAATTTCACTTGTTTCCTAATGGAGAAGTAAATTTAAGCAGTGTACGGCTTATAAACAACCAACACGAAAAATGTTATAACAAATAATCATCATCATGCATGCAGATGAGTAGGCGGTGCAAATGTATACGAAATGTCCTAGTCACTATAATAGGGAGTTAGTGCATGCCACTAAAGTTGTTGCTACGAACTATTATTTGCCACCAAAGTAGTTTTATTAATAATATAATATTTTTCAGTTAAAAATAGTTTTGGCATGATATTAATATATTACTTAAGATAAGAGAACACTATTTTACGTTGTTATTTCACTCAATTTATTGTTATGGCTTTTATAGGATAACCCATTTTTTTGCTAAATAATAGCATAAGAAATGCTCACTAAGCAAGAAAATACAATTTGTTTTGTATGGATTGAAAGGAAAAATCACTACATTATAAAAAAAAATGTTTTTGATAAATTCCAATCTAAATAATTATATTTTCAGGCTAGATTTTATTAATAAATAAGATTTTTTTATCATAAGAAAAAATTCATATTTTTGTTATAATTTTTTTCATTAAACAAACAACCATAATTTTCAACTCAACAGAATTAATTATTTATATATTGATAAAAATAATAATCATAATTTCAATAACAATTTTTATTATGGTAGTTTAAAGTACTTTATTTTAAATTGCGATAAGAAACTGAGATTGGAAAAGTAAAGTTTTGGAAAGAAATTAAGATTGAAAAAGTTAAAGGATTGAAAGAAAGTGTAAAAAAAAATAAAACAAAAATAAATTTTACTAAAAGTGGAACGAATATACACACAGCGACCTTCAAATCGATAGTTATATGTGAGTGCAGTGTGAATGAAGTAGGAGGATTTGAGTCTAGTAATTTAATATAAAGAGAAATGATTATTGAAGACCTTATTTATAGATTTTTAACACTAACAATTTATTATATGATTTTCACATATGTACAACATTATCCAACTTCCTATTTCTTATAGTGTCGCTTGTTTTGGTGTGTCTTCTACAAAAATCGCTGCAACTGCTTCTTTCGATTTGAATTCGAATTTCCTCGAGTGCTTCGAAATATACATGTGGAATTAACATTGAAACCAATTTCTGTCAAAAGAGTCTTCTAAAAAAGAAACACTTATTGATATAACTACATTTCATTTTCAATAAACACTTATTAAAAATATTTTTGATAAATATTTATACTTTTAATCTTTTTAAATACCATTTTTCAGTTATATTCAATATCACAGGTGAGAATAGGTAAGTCAGACTTTGCATGAATAAGCTTAACATATTAAAAAAATTATGAGAAGTCTAACTTGTTTTTTAAAAGTTTAGTCTGACTAATTAGTCTAAAAGACAATTTTATCTCAAATATTTATTTTATTTGATATAAGATTATTAAAATATTAAATATAAAGTATAATATATATATATATATATATATATATATATATATATA
>CM023948.1:28903402-29114387 GCA_013407115.1 Glycine latifolia | reverse complement strand
CATTCAGCTAATATCGGGATGATGATGATAACATGTAAAGAATAATTAATTATGTTTTTGTTTTAGTTATTATAAATTATGTGTGTTTTATTTTTTCTTATAACATTGTATAGCATTGTGTGCACTCATTTTATGAAGATGTAAGTCTTTTATAAGAGCTCTTTAAATTTATAGGCTTTTTTAGTACTTCGGATCGGGATATTATCTCTTTTTTCTTAATTTTTAAATTTCAATGATAAAAATTTAACTTAATTTACACTATAAATTCCCTCTAACGAGCTTTCGTTATAAATTAATATAATAGTATTAGTTATATCTATTTTTTTCATAAAGTTTTATAGATTTAGCTACCATATTTTATGGTTTGTGGCTTCTTAGCTTGCTCTGCTTTTAATCTACTCACATGTGTAAGATTATATGATTATCTTTACAAAAACTCAACATGTATATAGTGAAGGAAATGCTTGTGCTGATTCGTTAGCGAATTTTGGAGTACTCTTCTCCCGAGATAGTTTTACCAGGTAGAACTCTATTTCGTTTTTTGTCAAGGACGCATTCCTCCGTAACTAAAACGTTCTTTCCAATTGTAGGTTTTTATATTTGCTCCAATGAGTTTAGGCTTAGTCCCCCCATTTTGTAGACTTCGTTCTTTTCTATTTTAATAATATTTGGGTGTTAATATAGTTGGGATGTTAATATAGTTGGGATGTTATTATCTTTCTTTACAGTAGTCTTCCTAATTTTATAATAAAAAGAAAAATTCACGTCTGTAATTTTAGAATTTGAATTTAAATCTATCTCAACTTTTGAAAATTAATTTATAGGGTGAAGACCATTTTCTACTCTTATGTGTTTACCACTCCATAATTATTGATGAGTTTTAATTTATTCACATGTGTAGTTTTTAATTTGAATTTAAATCTAACTCAATTTTAAAAATTAATTTTTAGGAAATTAGGATGAAGATGATTCTCTACTCTTACGTGTTCACGTCTCCACAATTAATTTGCATAATTATACTCAGATATGTCTATTTTTTTCTTTAGTAAATATTAATTTGTCAGAATATTATTTTTGTTTGTAAAAAAATTTAAACTTTCTCCTCTTAATCATTTAACTCGTCTCATATCTTCATATATTTCTAATTTGTAACGTTTCCAGGCTTTAGTTACGTACAGAAAAAACAACTTGATTTTTTGGTTTTTTAGACCATACCTTCTATTTATTAATTTAATTTGATTTTTTTATTTTTTTTATCTCTTAATCTATTTATTCATTTAATTTATTTTTTTATTTTTAAAAGTTTCAATTAGTTTTCTTTTTTTTTTAAAAAATTGTTTAATTTGGTTTCATTTTAATTCAAATTTGGTATATTTTTCAAAAATTTCAAAGCAGATGGAAGAAAAATGAGACCAAATTGAACCTACTAAATAAATTAAGGAAAAAAAACTAACTTAACCTAATTAATTTGATATTTGTGTATCTATAATTAACCGAAGTTACCTCTTGATATAAATGTATATCGTAGGGAGCGACATGAACCTCTTCTTTGAGTTTTCTTTGACAAAGCAAATCAATTTTTTTCCAAGTATGCTCAAGGGTGTATTAATTTAATTTGTAGAAATGTTTAATGATTTTTTTTTGTTTTTACTAATAATTATGAAAATGACATATTATTTTCATATTAATCATAATGATTTTTTTTTATCATTTTCCATACACTATGTAAAATAAAAATATAAAATTGCATATAATATGTCTACATACACCTTTATTTTTTGGGTCTATTGTGGTTTTTGTATTTATGTAAATATAAATGTTTTGTAACCATATTTTGTTGATATATTAAAATATTTTATCTTTTGCATATGTGATTCCCTCTTTTAAAATCATTTTTTCAAGATTTAAATACAATTTTAGTCTTTATAATTTAATATTTTTTATTTTTTATCTTTACAAAATAATTTTTAGTCTTTACAAATTATGTTTGTTTTGTTTTTAGTTCTTAAGGCACTTTAGATAACACTTTTAAACTATAAAAATATTATTATCTAAAGTGTCTTAAGAATTAAAAATAAAACAAACATAATTTCTAAAGGCTAAAAATAAAAAATAATTTTGTAATAATGAAAAGTAAAAAAACACTAAATTATAGAGACTAAAAATATATTAAGTTCTTTTTTCAAATATATGCTTCAATGAAAATCTTGCCTTAGATACACTTTACTTCCATCTATTTCAGAATATATGATAGAAATCGGTTGGACAATATAGAGATGAGTTCATTGCATTTTTCTTATTTTGGCATCCAAATATTATGATTTTACATAAAAATATGTGTTACATGTTATTCTATATCATTCTATCATGTATTATTTTATGGTTTAAATATGTTTTACCTATTGGAGATATATCTATTTTTAGATTGTTATTTATCCCTTTTATTTATTCTGCTAATTAATGTTTTCAATTTTTTTTTCTTTGGTATTAATCGTTAGTGTTTTTCTGATAAGTGATGACATGATAGACAAAATGTCACATCATCACTATCATATTGTTGTCATGTTAGCTAATCACAAACTTTTTTTTTTAATTGTCGTTGGCTGCCTTAGCCAATGCTAACCTTAGATTTGAGATAATTAACAAATAACAAATTTTTCTTATGTTTGCACACCACATAATTTCATATTAGTATTTATGCACTCATGAGTCCATTTTTTTTTTTTGCATCACGAATGTTATGAACTCAAAGACATGTGAGATTTCATTTTCCATCTTTAACATGTCAAACTTCAGATATTGATTTAACTGATACTAACAACAATAATAAAAAATAAATATAAAAATTGCTATTGACTGATATGATAATGATGTGCTCGTAATGACGTGACATTTCATCTATTACATCATCACTTAACAAAAAATCATTAACGACAAATACCAAAGTAAAAAAATTTAAAACTTCAAATAAAAAAATATTTTTTTTAGATAAATAGAAATCTAAAAAATGAGTATATCTTAAGTAGAAAAAAACATATTTAAGCCTTATTTTATTTTTCAAATTCTAATATGTTAACAGTTTTGTCTAAGGTTGTCATTTTCACTTACCATGAAGAAGGGAGGACTAATTTTTTTTGTGTATTATAGGTTTGGTGTTTCACTCTCTTGATGGAATACTTCATGCATTACGGCATACCTTTGCTCTGTTTATTGTCCCAATCCATTTCACTTCTCACTTACTGATCATATTCATTGAGGCCATTTGGACTACAAACATTCATGATTGTATTCATTGCAATGTGTGGCCTATTATGGGTGCTGGCTATCGCACCATTCGTCACACCACATATCGCCACAATTATGGCCACTACACCATATGGATAGATTGGATTTTTGGGACTCTGTGACCCCAACAAGGAATATATAGATAAGATAATGTGATGAGTTGTAGACTAGCATTGACGACATCCATTGTCTAACAACTTCTTTTTTTTTATTGCTTAAAAGTTTAAGATCATGGCATTTATAGCATAATTTCAATGTTTCTCTCGTGCTCTTCAAATGGTGGTAATAAACTAGAGAATAGTCAGTGTGTAAGTGGTGAAGAATCATGAATGTCACCATCAATTGCATGTAAGCACAAAAATTATATTAAATACCAATGAAGAGATTGTTTTGTAACTCTTATATTCGTTTCTTCATGTATTTCTTTGTTTAATTTGTTCGATGTAAATAGCCTTGTAAAATTAGCATAAATATGACTCCTCTCTGTCATTTACATCAAGTAATAAAAAGAATGGATGCCACATTCTTTTGTTGGGCCATCAGGTATGTCAGATTGGCATCTTTAACAAGGAATGAATAACGTGTCACTAATTGGACACTTCAATACTAATTTCCACATTAACATATTATTTCTTTATGTATCGAAACACCCTTAACGACTTTTAATCCTTCTTTTCCACCTTTAATATTTTTTAAAAATGCCTCCAAGACATAGGCATCCATGAATTTGTGATAGAAGAAAAACACATCAAATCCAACAATTACAAACCACTATTAAAACCCAATAAGCCCAAATAGAAGAACAAAGATGTCTAGAGAATAGTGATTATAGTAATGATTGTTCTTTCGCTAGTAATTGTTTCACCCCCAACGTAAATCAGAGTAATGAAATCAACATGGAGATTCCAAAATCTAAAAGGTAAACTCCAACCCAATGAATTTTTAAATTGACTCTAAACTATTGAAACATGTGTTGAGTACAAAGAAGCGTTTGAGGAGTAAAAAATAAAAATTGTTATTGTGAAGTTTGCAAAACACATCTCCATTTGGTGGAAAAATCTTAAGAAGGAACGAGAACATGAAAAGAATAATAAGACTAAAACATAGGAGAAAATGCGATCTGAACTTACATGTCAGTTCTTACGTAACATTAATTAAGGGGTTAATACAGGAATAAAAAAAAAGAGAAATATTACGTACAATCTAGAAATTTTTTTTGAAAGAGTGTTGGTGTAATTTATTATTTTATTAAATTTCCTATTTTTTTCAGTAACTATTTTTTCAATATATATATCCATAATTGTTTTAGAACTTACTTAATATGTATTACTTTTAACATATCACAAGGAGATAAAATATTTACATAAATATATTTATATAAATTATAGAGATAAATATTTATAAAAAAAGTATAATAATATAATTTAAGAGAACATACTTTTTATAATGAATATAATATGTGTCTATTGAAGTTTTTTTTAGGAATTATATGAGGAAATTTATGACATTCACTTGCTTAAGTAACAAGAATAATATATGTCTAAATTATTATAGCTAAAATTTAAATATAAAGTTTAGTTATTTTAAAATAAATAAGAAGGAGAAAAAAAAAACAAAATAACAAGAATATTGGTGAATATCTCAATGAATCATCATCGTATTCGTATGGTGTTTCTAGGTAGCAGCAGCAATCATGCTCTTTCTTTCCTTTCATCCTTCTCTATCTACAAATTCATATTCATATTCATATTCTCGCTTTCACAGTTCCTCTTCTCTGCCCCCAAACTCCAACAACGGCCATAATCATCAGCACACTTCAACTTCACCTTCTGATGTTCCCATCAAAGTCCCCACTCCTCCATGGATGAAGAAGGGTCCCCTTCTTCTCCAACCCCACGAGCTCTTTCACCTCTCCAACCCCAAATCCAAGAAGTTCAAGCCGGAAAAACACGAACTTTCTGATAAAGCTTTGATGGGCAAGGAGGTAAGAGGGAAGAGGGCAATGAAGAAGATTGTGGAGAGGGTTGAAAAGCTTCACAAGACTCAGAATTCAGATGAGATTCCAGTTGGTTCCCTCAATGTTGAAAACTTTGGAGGATATTTGGACAATTTGAAGGAAAATGAGGAGGTTAGAACTAAGGGGAGAATGCCATGGGAGAAGGATGAGAAGTTTGGTTTTGTGAAAGTGAAAAGGGCAAAGGCTGTCACTGCTGCGGAGTTGACTCTTGATAGGGTGCTGCTTCGAAGGTTGAGGAATGAAGCTGATAGAATGAGAACGTGGATCAAGGTTAAGAAAGCTGGTGTTACACATGTTGTGGATCAAATTAAAAGGACTTGGAGGAGAAATGAGCTTGCCATGATTAAATTTGATATCCCTTTGTGCCGGAACATGGATAGAGCTCGAGAAATTGTTGAGGTTTTTGGCTTGTCCCTTTTCTTCTTCAAGCAGAATTTTGTTAAACTGCTTGCATTGCAATTGTTATATTACTGAATGTGTGAATCATTATGTTAGATTGTAAGTGTGTTGCAGATGATTGACAGATGGGTTATAGAAGGCCATGTTGTGTGTCTAAAATATGCATATTTCATACCTGCTGATCATCTAGTTCTATTTGTTGATGTTGTTAACACTTTTTGTAGTGTGTTTTGGCTTGTGAAACATATGTCTTGGTTTGATAAAATTTCCAAATTTTAGCTAAGGATTCAAATTTGCCTGTATGTTTATAGATGTTCAATATTGAAAGTTGATATGAGCTTGTTTGACTGAGTAATTATTGGTATCTAATATTGAGTGTTCTGTTACTGCTATATAATGCAGATATGCTGCTATATATGAATTAGTTGTGTCAATGTTCTAATGTTAATCAAACTGTTTTGATTTGTAGATAATTATTTCTGTTATGTTCTATATATGTTTCATGTTATCTGGTGACTACATTAGTGTTCATTTCCCGTTTTGAATAGACAAAGACTGGAGGCTTGGTTGTTTTGAGTAAGAAGGATTTTCTTGTGGTTTACCGAGGATGCAATCATCAGTTGACCACTAAAGGTTCTCCTAGTCTAAGAACAAATGGTTATGAAATGAATAGGGTGGAGTTAGCTACCAAAGGTGATATTTGCTGGGTTGAATCCAACAACAGTTCGAATGAGATGCTGAGTTGGAATGCTGATCATAAGGATTCTATATCAACTGGCATCCAAGATGTGAATGGTCAACTGTTCAATGGGTCACTGTATGAGAGGGAAACTGATAGATTGTTGGACAGCTTAGGCCCTCGCTTCATCGATTGGTGGATGCACAAGCCACTTCCAGTAGATGCTGACTTACTTCCTGAAGAGGTTCCTAGATTTCAGCCTCCATTTAGGCTTTGTCCACCTCATTCTAGTGCTAAACTAACTGATTATGAACTAACATACTTCAGGAAGCTTGCTCAACCTTTACCAACTCATTTTGTCCTTGGTACTCTCCTGCTTCCTGCAATCCTTGAATATCATTTTTAGGCTGAGACTAAATATTTATTTTGTTGTTTTTCCTAAATAGCTGCAATTTATACAAAACAATTACCATTTTAAACCAGCTTAAACCAGCTTAACAAAATATATATTTATCTTTGTTTTTTACTATCATCATCATCATCAATTCATCATCATCATGTTCTAGAGATATCTTCAGCTCTGTATTTCATTAGATCTCTTTTAGTAATTTATGTTGTGAATCTTTCCTATCCATAATTGAACAAGACTGTTTATTACATCAGGTTTTGGATTTTGTTTTCCTTCTTTCCTCAATTATAATGAATTGTAATATAACATGGATAAGCATGGTTTGTACTACATACTAGCTGATAGGCAGGTTATAGTCAACAATTTATTGACATAAACATGTCTTTACAAGCATGAACAGCCATGTTTAGTTTTTATGACTAATATCTTATATCTGGAGAGTAAAGACTAAGTACAACGAGTCTGTTGGTGAGGTTTAATCGAAATAAATCCATATACAATTCAGTGCTCACTGCTCAATAATAGTCAGTTGCCTCAATTTGTGATAGTTCTTACGTCTTAATCGTATGATCTCATCGGTATCGACTTAGAAAGCAAAATAGCATACCTGAATCGGCTGATTCTTTTATGCAATATTTGTCCAATACATATACATAGTCAAGCAGTATCCATATCAAGAAGTAATTGCTTCAAGAATGATGAATCTGATCATTAACTTCAATAAAGAAAATCTTAATTAATTAGTTGTAATTTAATATTTGCTACAATTAACAAATGCTGAGCAAAAATATTTTTGTACAAGTTTTATGCATGAAGTTAATTAAATCATCTTTTTAATATCTGTATTATGAAGGAAGGAACAAGGACTCAAGGGATTAGCTGCTGCTATCTTAAAGTTGTGGGAGAAGAGTCTTATAGCAAAAATTGCTATCAAGTATGGAATTCCAAATACTGACAATGAAATGATGGCCAATGAACTGAAGGCAAGTTTGATATAAATTTAACTGTTCCACATATGTGAGATGCATGACATCCTAGACCTTAGGTGTAGGTTTCATCAACAATATTATGTATCTGAACTTGACTTTTTCATGTTGCGGTGACTTGGAGACTGTTAAATGATTGTACTGACTCACTTTTTGGGGAAGAACTTGTCACTTGGGTTGTCCTCACTTGAAATGTAGCCTGCTACAGGAATGACTTGTGTAAATTATTAAAACGGCAAGGCCTACTATAATAATTAAATTTAGAATGACTGGGAAAGATTTCAAAATGGCTATTGGAAGCAAAAATCATTTGTTGCACCAACAATATTTTTCCAGATTAGCTTGCATATATGCTCTATGTTTAATAGTCATGGGAGACTGTTGGACTTGGCCACTTGGGCTGTTCTTTTGTAGCTTGTATATTAGTTCTTGTACCAGCTTTGGTTTATGTATCCAGAAACAGGTAATAACTTTGATGTATTTAATGCAGTGTCTCACTGGAGGAGTTTTGTTGTTGCGCAATAAGTTTTACATATTACTCTATAGGGGAAATGATTTCCTTCCAAGAAGAGTTGCATCTTTGGTGGAAGAGAGAGAATTGGAGCTTAAAAGTCGCCAACTTCATGAAGAAGTTGCACGGACGAAAGCAATTCAAGCTTTTTCTCCCACTGATGAAGTGCCACAAGACACTAGTACAAGTGGAACTTTAACAGAATTTAGGAAAATCCAAACAAAGCTTGAGGAGACAAAAAATGTAAACAAAGATTTGAACATTCAACTGGAAGCAGAAATATGTAGAGTGGAGAAGGAATTGAAGGAGGAACAGCGCAGAGCATTCAATGTAAGCTTTGGTTAATTGAAGTTTTCCTTTTGCATTTGTCAATTGTCATATATTGATACTCTCTTTTGATTGTATGGATTCTGCAGCTTAACAAGAAAATAGAGAGATCAGAGAGGGAATTATCAAAGTGAAATGCTGCATGGACACCTAGTGAGCAGGATACTGACTTGGAAATAATGACAGATGAAGAGAGAGAATGTTTTCGAAAGATAGGATTGAAGAGGCAAAGTTCCTTACTGCTCGGTAAAGAAATTCCACTTCTCCAGTTTAATTGGGTTTACATACTCTCTCCATCAGAATCTGTATGACTTTTTTTGTTTTAGCTATCATTTATTGCTTAGTAATCCAATTGTTAAGATGTTCCACCTCAGTTAGGGGGAATGTAATCAAAATACTCTTCATAATAAGGCTTAGGTACCCCCCCCCCCCCACCCCCCTCCCCCCATGCTAGGTTTTTGGGTTGAATTAGGCTTTGTGCATTTCTAATATGGTATTAGAGGCTATGATAAATGTTCTTGGGTGAGTCAATCCTCTCCCCTTAAGCTAGGTTTTGAGGTTGAATTATGCCTAGTCCGTTACCAATGTCATGGTTATAACTTATAGGAGAGTTGCATTCAGTTACAGAGCTTATACTTTGATGAAATTTTGTTAGGTAGTTTCTTTGTATATGATAATTGTTGGAAATAACTGTCTTTTATGTACTTAGAAAATAGTAGATTTATGAACTTAGGGAATTGAATATTCATGCACGAGTGTTCCACTCATGTATCTAGGAATTTGCACCCATAGCATTGGAAATTGTCCCCACATAGTCTATTAAGAGTCTATATATAAGGATGCTTCGCATAACATTCCTGAAGAGGAAAGCCTTGTCATTCAGAATTCATCTGTAAAATATTATCTTCGTCATTAACCCCACATCCCCCACTGCAGTCAAAATCAACAATAATTTTAAAAATCACTTGGATAATAAATTATATTTCAAATACCCAACAATGGTTGGTTGCAATATAAGTGAGTTTCAGTTTTCAAATGCTCACTGATATCTCTTTTAGTTGGAAAAGCTGCATTGTCTTTTTCTTGATCCTAAGAATTTATATTGACAAATGAATGCAGGCAGGCGTGGAATCTTTGATGGTGTATTGGAAGGCCTACATCAGCATTGGAAACACAGAGAAGTAGTGAAGGTCATTACGATGCAGAAACTATTCAGTCAAGTAATCAACACTGCAAAATTGCTGGAGACAGAAAGTGGTGGAATTTTAGTTTCAGTTGATAAACTAAAAGAGGGCCATGCTGTTATTATCTACCGTGGAAAAAACTATAAACGACCTTCAATAAAGTTAGCAAAAAATCTTCTAACCAAAAGAGAAGCTTTGCGTAGATCTCTTGAAATGCAGAGAATTGGAGTAAGTGACTGCTTTCTTTTGCATCCATTGTTCTCCTAGTTCTTTTGGGAAATTCATATCCAATTCCTTTATTTCTATTTTTCATTGATCAAGTTTCATTTTCCATTCAAGACTGATTTGCTTAATATTGTTTCAGTCGCTGAAGTTTTTTGCTCATCAGAGAGAGCAGGCAATCTCCAAGTTAGAGGTAAAACTGGTAAATCCCAACATTCTGTGCTTGAAACTGGCATTCATGTATAACAATACTGACAAATAACAAATCTGTCAAGGTGTCTTTTCCATTTGACCAGAAAACTTAGACTTCAATGTGATCACTTTATTTGTTGTACTGTATAACTGAGATTCTTGTTGCAATTTTAGGCAGACCTGCAGCAGAAAAAGGAAATTGAGGTGTGAGAATTTGAAAATTAATGCATACATGTCTAAGACATTTATCATGCTGCAACTTCTCTCTAGTTGTCTGCTTGTTGACAATAGACAAGACATGAGAAATTTGACAAGCATTATAGTAAGCACAGCATGTTTTGCAAGTAAGCTTTCCACTATAGTTTTGTGAAAAATTTTGTTTGAGTCAGTTGTCCAAAGTCCAAACTGTCCCTTATTTAATTAATTGGTTATATGTGAACTTCCTTTCCAGCAAATCAAAGCTGCATCGGTTGTATGGATCTGGAAAACTTTGAAACAACAGTTATGCATGTAGGAAATCGCAAGCACAACCTGGAAGTTTGAGCAGGGTATATTGTGCAAATTTATTTTTTTCCTTTTGCAGAAATCAAGTGTTTATACTTCATGAGACTGAAGCGCTTTTCACTCATGTTCAACCACTATAATCTTTCTGTAAGTTGAAGCTGAATCCTTTGAAGAGGCATAACTTGCATGTAGAAGTTCAAAAATACTTCTACAAGGTTGTTCCTTCCGTGAAATGTTCTATAACATTTATAACATAAACTTGACTATCTCTAGCAAACAATTAAGAAGCTGCATAAGATGAAGGACACATTACTAATATTCTGGACATGTATTGTATATAACTTGTTAAAGCCACTGAAATTTCTGATGTATTCATTTTTATTTTATTATTTATGCTGTAGTTAATGTATTTTCAGACTAAAGTACAATGAGTTAAGGTTTGTAATTAAGATGGGCAGGTGAAGCTATTAGGTACAAGTAATTTTTGCTCTGTTTTGTAAGCCATATTTGTATCAGAAACAAATGCATTCTGCTGTATGAATGAAAACTCTTCACGTTGCATATTTTATTCAAGACGGCAACACGGAAAATGTGCACGCGTTCATACTTGAGTTCTCACTATATTGTATAGTGAACCACACCATCATTACTTACTTTGGTAAATGTACCAATGCAATAAGAGAATTGTGACAAAAATCACACCATTAATATCTATCTGAATTTTACATGGCAGAGAATCAGCATCAGAAGTTCTTTCTCCAGTAGCAGTGCAGGCTTTGCAAGTGTTTAGGTCTACGAAGTACACAGCAGTTTGTGGAGTCAGATGTTGCTTGCAAACTCAACGGGTACATGAATTATGTAACATGATTGAAACTTTAGATTATTATTAAATAAAAGCAGATATAATATGTGGGCAAAGTACCATGGTCCATAAAATAAGATGACAATTTAGGCACATATTTTGTGGCTAAATGGTCAATGCCACTACTACTTAGTTTGTCACAAAAGTAAACCCTTCAATTTTGATGAATTATGGGTCTTGTCTCGTCTCATTCGGAGCACTTAATTTTATTATTTTTCATCAACTTGGACTTTTTTTTTTTCTAAAGGAAAATGTTTCATGAACATTAAAATAGCACAATAAAACATTGTTTTTTAATCTTATTAGTATGTATTTTTTGAACGTATGAATTCGGTGTGAAATTTTCAAAGAATGGAACTGTTATTATCACTATCTACTGTTGTGGCTGTCCATAATCACGAATCACGATCAATTTCCAACTCACAAGATTGACATGTCTTGCAATAATAACAAAAAAAAAATGCTTACTTACCATATCTTGGTTATATGCAGGATTTTAGTTATGGAGGGAGAGATTATTGTTGATGAGTTTAGTACTTTTCTGAATACTCACAAATCACCATCTATCAAAGCTAGCTTGTGAAGATTTGATTGAAGAAATGAGGACAAATTATGCAAAAGGAAACGATGGAAGCCTTTAGGTATGTTCATGTTTGGGAAGCTGGCCACTAACACACATGGTTTCTGCTTCCGGAATTAGCTGTATCGATTGGTGTGAGTTGTGATGCGATGTCTGTAAACGGCAAATCGTGTGAACCAAGATATGCAACATCATTGTTGCAAATTGAATATTTAATGGTTCTGTTAGTAGCAGTGCTCTAGTGTGTTTAGGGGTGTTCACGGGTACGGGTCACCCGTGAACCCGAACCGATCCGAACCGATCTGAACAGTTTGGGTTGAGTCATTTATATATTTGGGTCAAAACCGAACCGAATCGATCAAAACCGTTCATGTATGGGTTGGGTCACGGGTTTAGATTTACAGATCCGTTGATCCGATGACCCGATCCGTGAACCCGTAATAATAATATAAATTTTATTATTTATATATATATATATATATTAAAAATTAAAAAAAATTATTTGACAATAAAAAAAGGTAAGATATTATAAATGGTTAAGATTGCATTAAAAAATAAGATAGGATATTTTTTTATATTGCATTAAAAAATAGGATAGAATATTTTTAAGATTGCATTGCATAATATAATAGAATATCTTTAAGATTACATTGGATAATATGATAGAATATATTTAGGATTGCATTCAAAAATTGGTTAAAATCATATCTTTAAATTAGTATAAATAGAAACATATTTTGGTGTTCATGTATGCATTTCATTCCAAATAATATTAGAATATTAGAGAGTTTATGTTTGCATCATTGAGAGAATTGTTGTGAGATCATATAGAAGCGTTTGACAAGTTTGATTCTTCAACTGATTTAAAGATACCTATTTGCTTAAGGAATATAAGCGTAAATGTAACTATCTTATTGTATTCTTCTTCTTGACTTTGAAAAAGGTCGCAGCTGGGAACTAGGATACCAGTTTTGTCTCTGTTTTTAATGAATTGAGACATGCAACTTCTGGCTGGGAAACTAGGATACCAGTCTGATTGGGAAACAAGGATATCAGTCTATCTCTATTCTTGGTGAATTTAGACTAGAGCTTTTTGCTGGGAAACAAGGATACCAACTGGGATAATTGTTGTGTAAGGGTAGACTATTATAGTAAATATTGTTCACAAATCTTTTGTTTTAATTTATATTATAAATCTATTTTATAATATTATGTTGATGGTATTAAATGAATCAATTTTACTACTTTCATACATTTGATAATATTGTGTTAATTGTATGAGATATTTGAAAGAATCGTGATAAAATAGTAGTTCTTAAAAAAAAAAAATGGGTAACCCGGTGATCCGAACCGAACTGAACTGTTCATGAACGGGTTGGGTTGGGTTGGGTTTCAATTTTTTTTTTCTGAAAATCGAACCGAACCGAACTGATCAAATTTGATTGGGTTGGGTCCTAAATTTGGCCAAAACCGATCCGAACCGATCCGCGAACACCCCTAAGTGTGTTGGATTATGGGTTAATTTAAAAGATACTGTTGCTTCAATTTTTTTTATACATAAAATTTTAGGACACTCCTTTTCTTACACTTTTGATAATTAGTTAAAATTTATTTAAAATTATAATGTTAAATAAAATGTGAGACTAAACAAATTTTATAATTTTTAATAAATTTCAGTAAATAATAAATCATATGCTTAAAAGAGTAGTATATTAGAAAGTATGTTGTTCGTATTTTTCTAATTTTAAAAGTGAAATTGAGAATAATTTCTAATTAACTGAAAGTGTGAAAATCGTTATAATGATAGAAAAATATATTATTGTTAGCATTCTCTTATTGAACATGGCAAGTTGGACTGGTAGCATAAGTACAATGGCTTCGTTATTAATACGCTGTTCTAACCAACTAAGTTAATAGGCCAATTATGTTTAGAAATAATTAATGTTGATATATATAACACTAAAATTTTTAATGTATATTTAATATAAATATCATTTTACATACTAAATTTTGTAACAATTAATTTTGATCTAATAATTAAAAAAAGTTAAATATTTTAACGTAAAAAAAAAAAACACTCACACTTACGGATTGGGCCCAATCCGTAAAAGATAAAAACTTAAAAAAAAACACACTTACAGATTACCCAATCCGTAAAAGAAAAAAAAAGTTAAAAAAACTTACGGATTGGCCCAATCCGTAAGGTTACGGATTCGCCAATCCATAAAAAAAAAACTCATACAGATTACCGAATCTGTAAGGTTCTTACGGATTCGCCAATCCTTATGAATTATACGGATCCGTATGAAGCAAAACGCGTAAAATAGCAAAGGATATTTTGGGAATTTCACTGTTATGAAATGATGTATTAGAAAAACGAATGGTGTAGGAAGCAGAAGCCAAGTACAATGCCCATGCAGATGCTTGGTTAACTCCACCTTATGGACTTGGGCTTGCTAGATGGAGCCACAATCCAAGGTCGGACATTTTAATTTTGCACCTTTCAACTTGTATCTTACACCTCCTGTTTTATGTGTGTGGATAAAAATAGCCCTTTTACCAAGAACTCTTATTCTAGAATGATCATTCTAGAAGGTAAATTACCTTTCAAAATAGTTTTGGAGCACTTATTTTTGTTCCAAAATAGTCATTCTTGAAGGTAAAAAGACCTTCCAGAATGATCATTCTAGAATATGGTGATACAAAACTATTCCAGAAGATAAAAATTACCTTCTGAAATAGTTATTCCGAAATAGAAATAAGTGTTCCAAAATTATTTCGAAAAGTTTTCTGGAAGGTAAAAATTACCTTCTGGAATGAGCTTTCCATAAGCCAAAAATTCACTCCCAAAATGGTCATTCCAGATTTATTGTTCCACAATAGATGTCCGTTCTTACACCATAAACCCGAAACCCATCCAAAGCCATAGTGACGCACAAAGGAAAGAGGGGGAAGGTGGTGGCGTGGCGTTGTGAGGAGGGTGCAAGGGTTTGCGTCGTGAAGGACAGGGTCACTACTGTCATGGGAGGTGAAGGAGGTGGTGCGATGTGGAAGATGAGGTCGCAGTCGTTGCGGGTGAAAGAGGTGTCTTCATGACATGAGTATTCTTGTGAGGGAGGTGTCATCATGAGTTTTAGGATTGCGATTAATCTGAGGGGGGTGTTAGGATATTTTAATCTTTTAAAACATTTCTCAAAGGTGCATAAATTGAGAGGTGTAGGATTTAAATCCCTGAGATCATGACTAGTGGGCTAATAATAATTAAGTATTTTAACCAGCATTTAGGCATTTAGCTACTTTATTAAATAATTTTAATTGCTTAAAATATGTTAAATGTATTTTAATATAACAGATATTTTCTTTTTAATATTTTTAAAAAAATATTAAAGATAAAAGCTATTCATAAAAAACTTTCGCAATTCATTTATTCAAACTCCTGTTAGAAGTGTTGGATTTTGCATTCAATTATCGTTTTCAATGATTTATTTGCAAGTCTTTATAAAGCTACCTTCATATTCCGATTTAGGTTTCACAATTTGAATTGAATAATGTACACACTAATTAAAATCTTGATTAGTGAAATCTTAACTTGTCTCGTACATTCAAAACCAAAACACAACGTCGTTGACTAAAAAAAAAAACTCAAACATGATATTTGATTTTAGTCCCACAAATATAAAAAAAATTGTTGACTAATTGAGATTCATCCATTTGAGAGTCACACCTTTGAAACAAACTTCCACCATTAATACATATAAAAAAAATACTTTTTCATTGCTTTGATAATTTTACCAAATACTATTTTTTCTAGATCAAGGACCAAATAGTCAAATACTATTTTATAAGAATTGACGCCGAGGCATATGCTGTATTTTTTTAAAAGACAAAGGTAAAATTTATTAAGATTATTGAGACATATGTTATATATTAATTTTACAACGTTATTACCGCTAAATTTGTTTTCTATTTATACATATTGATGTTATTCTATCCAGATATTTTTTTGGACTGATTATTCTATCCAGATATAAACGTGTATAATTCATTTTAAATAATTAAAAACCAGTTCAAATTAAGCTTTCAAAATTTTCCTTAATTATCATTATTTATATCTTATTTAATCTTAGAATTATTCCTTTCTATCTTTTTCATCTTTTCAGTTAACAGATGATAAGAAGGACAAAGTTGTTGGAAATTAAGTATAAAGATGAGATTAAAGTATCAAAGCAAAACGCAGTTAAATGAAATTATAGAACTAAAATACTAATTTAGCAATAATAATAATAATAATAATTCATTAATTTTCTATCATCAATACTCGTTTTCAATGGAAATAGCTCTTCCCTCCACATGTGATTGTCGTTGCCTATATAATATAGGTAATGCAAAAAAGAGATAAATAGTAAATAAAATGCTGCCTTATGGTAACAACCATAGGTGGTGGGGAAACTAGTAACGAGCGAGCAATCAATAAGACAGACACAGGTATTCCACTGTGATAAGTTTCGTCAAAGAATTAGGTAAAAAGTAATTATGAGTTTTAACAACCAGAAAAAGAAAGTAAGAGATTAATTGATCAAAAGTGGAATACGAAGAGTGAAACATAGCTTCGATATCAATCAATTATAGTCTGCCATTTTTTAGTTTAGTGGTGAGCTATAATTTCGGTTAGACTGGATTACATTGATTAAGCACTGTTTTATATCTTTTCCATACAATAATTAATTTGAAAATTCCTTTGAATTTCATTAAATATTTCTCCTCGTGTCATCTAAAAATAGCCTCACTTCAGCAAATAAAAAATAAAAAATCTAAAAATAGCCTCTTCCATACACTATACATATTAGCATTCCATGTGGTGACCATTTGCTTTCCGTAGCTGCTTTCGCCTTAGCTGACATTATCTAACTCGCAAGCTATATATATTGGACTGAAGGTATAAAGTACATTATTACATGACTACACCCCAAAGCACAATACAACACATGCTATTAGGGCAAATACGGATAGGTTAAAATATTTGTTCGCAAAAATAAGTATTGTCGTTTTATAAAGATATTTTTTAATAAATAAATAAAAGAGAATAATTATTACATAATCCTAACCTTAATTAATAAAATTATAAATGGTTGTGGTTGATTGAAAATTTGAACACTCGACTATTACATTGTCACTCAATATGCTAATACTCAATGAATAATTTTATTAAATACCTATTAAATTTACGTCTAAATACCATAGTCCGATGTAATTTTTTCATTCAAATTCGAATGTGACGTACGTTGGTGATTAGTAATGACAATATATGTTGTTCTTTCTTTTGCAACATGTTTTTATTTCTAACTATAAAAATCTTAAAACTCAATTTTGTTGCGAAAGAAACATTTGAGTCAAACGTATTTAGCACCAGAAGGTTTTTTTGTTGGGATTTGCTTTTGTATCATTAGCTAGTCGAGAAGGGAGAGAGATTCCTCCTAACGTGTCAAAAGAATTTCACACTACCAGTAGACTTGAAGGCAAAGCAATAAGCCAATTTACACATCTCTTTCTGCAAATAGGAAAAACAACAACCAACAAGACATTAAATTATAATTATCTAGAAATAATTACTCACTTTCTAATTTCTATCCACCTTTAGTTAGTTTTATTAAGTCAAATTATGAATAAATTTTTTAGCGAGTTATATATTCATTTTCAGCTTGGAAAGATTATTAGTAACAAATAACAACTTGAAGCGAACTCATTAATACTCTATTCATATAGGGTTGGCTACAATAAGCCGAAAGATTTTTATGTCTCTATTCTGTAATACAAGACGAAAAATGAGTATACCCTAATTAATTAAGCATCTTGTTCCCTTCTTCTTGTATTGATCTTCGTAGTGATGTTTAATATTATTTGACATCTCCTTAAAGTGTATTAAAAAAAAAAGCCTATATGAAAGATTAGAGAGAAGATATCCTCAATAATGCGCATGGTGGGCCTGATTAGATACTTAAGGAGATACTAGTATGCAATGCACCCTTTTGAGGTGACTTCAACAAGATATAATACAAACAAAATTGCTGAACATTTGGTCTTAGAGAGACACCTAGATTCCTTGAAGGTTTGAACAAATACTAAACTCTGAAGGATGTATAAGATTGTCATTTTCCATGGGTCTCAAGTCCCTATGCAACAAAGACAAATGATAAACTACCAATTAAAGTATATAAACACGACGATAATAGGCAGACGAAGATTTATTTACTAACTTATTCGCATCAAATTAAGCCCTTAACACTTCTTGGATCTCAAATATCTAACTAGCATCATTACTTGCCCACATTGTGCTTAACATCATTATTTAAGAACCCGATTAATTGATTAAAGTTCCAAAAAGTACACCTGTTACAGAACACACTGCGCTACGCATTGAATCAACTCAACACGTAAACGGGGCCTACCTTATCAAGAGTATAAACCATACGCAAGTACAAGGGAATGTTCATTATCGTTGCATAATTTAGTTCAGTGATGACTTGATACTAATATAATGCATGTATTATTATTAACTTTTTAAGTAGACTATAAAGAACATACTGAACAGGTGTATATTTCATTAAACTAAAACCAAAACCAACATTATCATTTTGCTACATTAGGCAAATATTCGTTTTTATTTTTTTACATTCTGTAAGTAACAACACCCCCATTAAAGCATCCCTTTAAATGTGCCAACAAAACGTCTTTTGATCCGGTGGGACAGGACAAAAATAGAAGAAGGTCAATAATAAGAATCCATCACTGAGCAGCAACACAAGCCAAACTGCAATAGAGACAGACTTGTAGGAAAGCATCATAGTCTTTTTCTCACAACCACTTATCTCTCATCCCTCTTCCTCTTGATCCATTCTAATAAACAAACACACAAATACCATAATATTTCCTTATTATTCGAGCGTTTGGAAATGCAATAAAACGTTAGAAAATCACGTCGAATTGGTGAGCGATGCGAAAGTTATAGTAATTTCTAACTCCAGACTGAAAATTTTTATATAATATCATTTCGTATTTTCATACTGTTTAACATAAGCAAGTGTTTTCGCTAAAAAAATTACAAATAAACGTGAAAAATCCACGTTAAAATATGTCGTGTCCAAACACACTAATTATAATTCGTTAATAATTTCCATGATTCCGAAAGAATAGTATCCACCGAAGACGAAAAGTACGAAATTTGATAATACGACTCGCATCATAACCGTTTCGTTGCAGAACGCGGCAATCGTTAGTTACATTGATTACTTTCACAGCTTTACCGGAAACGCACGCCGCGCAAGTTAGCAGCTATTATTACCATTATTATATGTCCGAGAAAAATGAAATAAATAAAAAAATTGGGAATTAAAGTCATCCGTACAGTTATAACAGTAGAGAGAAAAATCTACTACTCAGGGATGGTGACAAGCACGGGTCGCCACGCTCTTCTCAGTAACCGGTAGCGGAAGACCGAAGATACCGGCCGGAGAGCGGAGGCGGCGGCGACGCGTCGGAAGGGAGATCCGGTGCGGAACCGGACGCTGACAGCGGAGTTAGGGAGGAGTTCTTCGTGCTGATCTTGTTGTTGTTGTTGTTGTTGCTGATGGTGGAAGATTGTTTTTTCGTCCTTGAGGGGTGGCGGCGGTGGGGATGAGACGAAGAGGTCCTTGAGCTTGTGGCGGACGCGGGCCTCGGAGTCGGGGAGGGGAGGCGGATCTTGCGGCGGGGGACGGAAGCGGCGGCGGGCGAGGAGCATGCGTAGGGTCTTGCGGCGGCGGAGGTGGATGACGGGGCTGGTGGTAGGGCTGCGGGTGGGGCTGCCGGCGACGGCGCATTGGGTGGCGAGGAACTTGAATTTGTGGAGAGTGGGCATTGAGGAGAGAGAGTGAGATCTGAGAGGAGAGAGAGACAGAGTATGATTGATTGGATATAGGAATTAGGAAGGGAAGAGGGCCTTATCGGGGGAATATAAAAGCTGCCTTTTTTCTTCGTCCCTAAATTCTACTACTACTTGACAACACTGCAGTGCTATTTCACTGTGGCCTCCTTTTTTTATTCTTCTCTTTTTCCAACTTTTATTTAATAGGTTTCTCTTAAGTTTAATTCAAAATCGTTTAAATTTATTCTCACGGTATTACATATGCATTAAAAATATTTCACACTTATAATATAATATAATGACTAAAAAAGAGTAAGTAGTATGTGTTAAAAATATATTAAAAAAATGTTTTATTAAGCAAATTGATGTATACGTTAAATTTATTGAATTTTATAATAATTATTTTTGAATTTATAATAATAATGATTTTTAATTAATTAATGACATATTTTTTATATTTGCAATGTAAAAAAATTAAATTCATTTTAAAATAAATGAATACAATTACTTTTTTAGTTAAAAAATTATATTTGTAGATAAAAGATTTTGAGATAAGATAATGGTATATTCCAAATGGAGTGCATCATTAGGTAAGAAAGAAATATGAAAAAAGAAGAAAAACATAATGTTTATGGCTGTTATAAACGATGGTGATAATAATGATAATTAAGATGATATAATTATATTAGCATGGTAATGATGATGATTAAGAGTTTATAAGGATGGTGGTAATAATGGTAAGAAAAATGGTTGTTGGGATGATAACATAATGATAATGACTTTGATTATAATAGTGATAACAATATTAATATTAGTATAGATGCCCAGTGATTAAAGAAGAAGATGCCCTAATCCTAATTTTGTAATAAATGGAAAAACTGTGATCAAAGGAGAAATGAGTTAAGATTTATAATAAATGACTCAAAAATCTTATGAAAATAATACAATACTAAAAAATTAGATGATCTAAACCTATATTAAATACAACTAACGAGCATGGCCTATAAGATTCAATTTCGTTGGCAGGCAGCCTCCGAAGAAATATACGCTTGAATCAATTAATGCATTCAAAATACCAAAAGTCTAATAGATTAAAGTAAAAGTTTGACATCGGGTTACGAATTTCCATTATAACAAGCTATATATTGACGACTGGTTACTTAGGGTGCAATTATACCTTCCTTTGTATGCATTATTATAAGCATTGATATATTATTCACACAAATAAAATATGTTATAATACTTAAGTGAAAGTTTTAATTATGAATATTAATGCTGTATTTGTTAATAATAACAAATATATATTTAAAATAATAAAATTGATAAATATTGTAGGTTGATTTTTTATTTTTTAAGAAAAAAAGTTAACATAATGCTATTGTATTAAGCATTTCCATTGACATGCTATAAACCCGTTTTTTGTCATTTTTTGATAGATTTTTCTTCAGGTCAATTTTCTATTTTACTTGAACCAATCACCAAATTAGTTTATCGATTTTTTTTGTTCGACCGGCTGGCTTGATACAATTTTCTTAACACAGTTTAAAACTATCATAAGAACTTGTCATGCAGTATCTATACATCATATTTTTAGGCAATATTTCTTCTAAAATTAAGATAATAATTTAACGATGGCTGCGTGCATGTTGGTAGTATAAGTTCGTATTTCTTTGGTATCAGAAAATTCATTTCCTGACTTTCTAATCAAAAGCATATATTCTAATGTAAATCCATGATTATAATTATTTTAAACATATATCTTAATTACGTCCACAGTCCATAATATGAGGTTGAGATTGGTAAAAATATTACTCCTATTATTTATTTAAATTGGCTAAACCAAATATATAAAAAAAAGTTGTCTGTTTTGTGCATTTTGTTATGATACTAACGTATTACACTGGAATTTATATTATCAGAATGACGTTAAACATTCTGCAGGTCAAGTGCAGTTATGTTGTTTCTGGTTAATTTAGCCTCAGAAGTCTGAAGCAAAGGTATTGCCCGGGAAAACACTGTAAAGTAAGCCTTCAAAAGCACTCGACTGTGGACCGGTGGACCCAAGTGGAATTTATTCAGTGAGTGGTCCAGTCCAGTCCAATGATTCATTGAGCCCTGCAAAAACTTATAATATATATTTCATCATAGTTATCAGGTTGAAATCCGAATTTAAATACTCTTTTAGTAAGATGTATACTCTTTACAAATATTTAACTATATATATGGCCAAGAGAAGTGTTAATGATGCCATCGTGGATAGGTATTTGGAAACAAAGACTTTAGACATTTGGTTACCTAGATTAGATTAACAAGACATTATGGTGAAGAGGAAAGAGGATTGAGGATTAGATTATTCTTCTGGTGTATATAAACATATTGCTTATTATAGATACAACTAATCAAAAGTTCAGTTACATTAAAATAACAATATTCAATCTTATTTTATTATTTTATTAATTCTGTTTATGACATTTTATTAGAAAAAATATAGAGAAAAAGAAAAGAAATATTTAACTACACATTTTTTGGCAAACTTTTTTAACATTTTTTATTCTTATTCAGCGATTTACATGTAATAACAACTTCTACTAAATAACAAAAAAATATTAAAAAGAATATATAACAAATATTTCTCAAATAATTACAATAGAACTTACTATTATTTGTTTAATATCCGTTCTTATTCTTATTTTTCTCATGAGTTGTGGGAGGAAACATAAAGGCCCCTCATGTTTTCTCTCGATATAAGAAAGATACAAAAACTAATTGCAGTAACAGATGCCTATGCATGCTATTCTTATTTGTGTATAGTCTATTGAACTAATTATTGTGTTTTTGTCTATGGTAACATGAGACAGCATGAAAGAATAACGCGAGTAATCCAAATCCAACAGACCATACTCACATATGTATGGACTCTAACCGTATAATCTAATAAATATTTAACAAGAGCCCCTGGTTTGTTTGGTAATTTGAACAAGACCAACTGAACCTACCTGTCAATGTTATTCTGATTCTTTTCAATCTTGATTAAGAACTCTCTGGCAGTGCATAGGTTAAACCGCTCTTCCTAGCATCTCCCTTGGGGAAATTCAGCAGTTGTCATGTACCTACTCACCTTAACTATTTTCATTCCCATCAGTAACTTCAATCCCTTTATACATAACAGAAAGTTTAATTAAACAGTCACATAATATATGTATATATATTTTCAAAAGAGAAATGTTATTTGTATAACAATTCTTACAATAAATTATAAAATTAAAGAGAGAAAAATATGAGATGTAATAAATGATACAATAGAGAAAGATAAACACAGAAAAATATTGTTGTATAAAATGTTGTATGAGATGAATAACACAACTCTTCTCAAAATCACATCATCAAAGAAACTAACAGAAGAATATTTACACCACAAATATATGTATTATTTTTCTCTCCCCTGTGCGTATTGATTTTTGAATCAACAGTGGATTCACCTTCTCATAACTAGTACTATATTTCACATCATAACATACAAGCCGCAAACAAAAGTTTAAACATAATTAAGGTTTTAGTGAAAATAGATGTGAAGGCTATGACTTCTAAACTAGCTCATTAACACTAGTACAGTAGTTTCACTATCTAATCTAGTTCTTCACCAAAAGAAAAGGAAATCTTAGAAGCTATGAGGAATTAGATACAGAGGAACCGCTAACCCATTTATCAACAACTGAATCTGGTGAAACCGGGGAAACCTTCAGAAGTATAGCTTCATCTGTCCTAACTTCCAATACTTCTGTCTCTTCCCGTGCGCCAAGCCCATCACTACTATTGATTCCTCTCAAGATTTCCACCACCTCATTCATGGAGGGTCTGATCTCTCTTTCCTGCTGCAAACACCTAAAGGCCAATTCTGCCACTCCTGTTGTCATCCTCCTAATAGCATAATCCCTCTCAAACCCAAGATAAGGATCAACCAACTCATGCAGTTCCTGGTTCTGAATTTTATTGATAGCCATACTTGCCAAGTTCACATCACTGCGACTCCTATTGATGTCCACAGCTTGCAATGATGATATTAGCTCAACTAAGACCACTCCAAAGCTAAAAACATCACTCTTATCAGTGAGCTGGTAGCACTGATAATACTCAGGGTCAACATAACCAGGTGTTCCCTGTGGAGCTGTTGACACATGAGTGACATGGTTTGGGAAATCCCTTGAGAGACCAAAATCAGCAACCTTGACGCGGAAGTTATCATCCAGGAGAATGTTGTTGGTTTTAATATCGCGGTGTATGACACCCTTTGCATGTAGGTAGGCTAGAGCCTCAGCTGTTTCAACTGCAATGTTCAATCTTATATGCCAAGGGAGTAAATTAGTTGATTTTGCGCTTCTTCCTTGAAGATGATCAGCCACTGTTCCATTGGGTATGAATTCATAAACAAGGAGAAGCTCTCTGCTATGTCTATGGGTGCATCCAAAGAGTGTCACCAGGCTCTTGTGCCTTAACCGGGCTAGAATCTGGACTTCATTCATGAACTGCTCAATACGTCTAGAGTTGCTTTCATAATGGCGTTTCACTGCAACTACACGTCCATCTTTGAGTTGACCTGATTAACAAACACAAGATTGATCAATAAAAAAACAGATCAAATTAACCAAAGGGAAATTGTGAGAAATTAGTACACAAGAAGTTATATATCTTGTTACCTTTGTAGACAGTGCCAAAACCTCCCTCACCAAGTTCTTTAGAAGAGTCAAAGTTTTTGGTAGCTTCCTCTAGTTCCTCATAGGTAAAGACCTGGACACCAAAGTAGTTACTCCTCGGCGGCATTGGGTCAGTGTTGGAGGATTGGTAAGAAGATAGACTTTGAGACGTGTTAGTTGTAGATGCAAAAGTGTCTCCGCTTGAAGGAGGCATGAAGAGGTCCATGCTGCTTCTTTGTTTATTATTAGCAATTTTTCTCCTTCTTTGCAACACAAAGTACACACATCCAAGAATGACAACAAGAGCTCCAACTGCTCCTACACTAGCGCCTGACAACAATATCAATAATAGACATTAGTAAAATTTATTAACGAAATGAAAGTATTCAAGTATGTATCAAAAAATTAACGAAAAGAAAGTTACCTATTGCAACACCTACTTTGCTGCTACCTGCAACAATGTTCCAAACAAAAAAGATATCAAAACAAGGAATCAGATAAGGACACAAGAGGGATGAAAATAAAAAGGTACGTAGTCAATAAGTCTCAGTTCCAGATATTAATAGGAAGCTAATCAAGTTATTTTCTCCCTTAACCGATTGGATCGATGAGTACTGAACTTGCAATTATAACTGTAAATTAAGTGATAATTAATAATTGGATTTCCTGATGAGAAATGAGTGTTTCACACTCTTTTGGGGTCACCTGATTCATACTTGTGTAAACTAGTTCTATATCAAAGCCCAAATGACGTGTGGTGAAAAGGGGATCAAGAGAGATAGAGAAAAGTGTAAAAAGTGTATACTAACTGAGAAAGAAGACTCTAAAAAAAATACATAGGACTTAAATAGATAATAATTAACCAAAAGAAAAAGCTGCAATACCTGGAGTTGCACACAACTGATCCCCATAAATACAAATGGGTTCATCGTTATCAGAGTCAAACCCACACACGCCACCAGAAGCAAGGCACTCTAAACACACAGTCTCATAAGGATTCATATAGTTCACATTAAACCCCTTCATCAAAACCTCCCCAAGCAAAGACCGGTTTTTCACGAGCCTATCTGCCTGTTCTATAAGAATTGGCACTTTAACATGTTCATCGCATTCAACAAACTCAAGAATAGGGTCCAAAGGAAACGGACCAACCAAAGAATAAGAGTTATTCTTATCCCCGTTACTCCAACAGTGAAACAATTTTTCTGGCGTTTCGGTGATCCGTGAAGAGGGTTCGCACTCGTAAAACAAAGTGAGGTTCTGGTTCCCCGAACCGTAGCTGAATGTGGGGCCATCAAAAGTTGAGTTAATGTACACATCGGTGCATGTCTCGTTCCAAAGGTCTAGTCTTGCTAAGTTGAGAGTGTGAGCCTCCGAGTTTACATGAAGGACTCGGTAACTCACTGATGAGATGATCAACTCGGGAACGATACCGTTTTGGCAGTTCAAATGGAACTGTGGTGGCCCACAGAAGGAGGGGCGGTTGCCGCCGGTGAAAGGGTAGGAAAGGTTGGTGATGGTGCCACAGTTGAAGGAGGTCACGTGGCAGATAGAGAGTTGTGCATGGGGTGGTAACGACGTCGTATGGTGGAGATAGAAGACGAGGATGGTGACTCTGATGATGGTGGTAGTGGAGGAGAGGGACAACATAGTTTGGTTGTTCGTTTGTCTGAGGTTTAGGCCATAAAATTTTGTTGGTTATAGTGTGAACCATGGCTCTATGCATGGTTGAACGAACTGAGGAAACAAAAAGAGAGAGAAAAAAAAAGAACATGAAGCTGAGTTTATTTGACTTGGACTTTGACGAGGTGTGAAAAAGAAAATTATAAAATGAGAGTTCTGGCAATAGCAGTCGAGTAATGCGTATTTTCTTTTTCTTGTTTTTGTACTTTTAAAATACAATTAATTAGTTGCCGGAATGGAAATTATTTTGTTGGGGAATGAGGATGATCGTGAGTGATGCGTATATAAAATTGATGGGGTGTTTTTTTTATGGTATTAAAATATAAATACTCTCGTATAGTTTGGCTGAATGGTGGCTGCTCAAAATCTAGAACTATGACTGAAAGGTCTTAATCAATGGTACATACATACGGTTTTAATTTGGACGTTTTGGCTGGTCAGTTCAGATGGATGAACTGCTTGTATGGTTCTTACATTGGAATATATTAGTTAAAAGAGTCAAATGCGGTGGCATCTAATAACATGATGTCTCAAAACATATATTTAAATGCCATGGCAGGTGAGAGTAGTTGCAGAATGTGAACATGTGAGTTTTTAAAAAGTGTGTGTATATATATATATATATATATATATGTGAACATGTGAGTTTTTAAAAAGTGTGTATATATATATATATATATATATATATATATATATATATATATATCATCGATCTTAATGTTTTTATTCGCTGGAAATGGATGAAAGAGTGTAGTTACTTTAATAATTTAGGAGGGAGCTTCATGCAATTATTTCATAATATGATTAATGGTTGAGTTTCCCAACCAAGACCATTTCAACGGTGATGATCTTCTCCGGATTCGTCACCAGTCAAGATATTTCGATCTGTCTTATTTGTTTAAGCATGTCTTTTACTTGTAGTTCCCAACCATGAATCACTTATTTCTTAACCCATTACACGTTTCGGAAAAATAATGAAGAGTCTTGCCTTGTGAGCAAGTAGCCAAGTAATATTAATTTCTATGAACAAGAGGTTTTGGTAAGCGAATTCAACTTTCTTTACTACCCTAATTTGCATGAGTTTTCATATAAAAGCCAAACATGTCTGACGTAACTTATTTTAAGGGAAATAATGACTCTTTTTTTTAAGTTTCTTAAAAGATTAGTCAATTTAAGTAATTATTTCTTAAAAATTAAATAAGTTAAATCAAACACGTGAAACAACATTTAATGCTATACCCAAAATTTTGTATAGATAAGACTCGTAACTAGAACTTGTTGACTTATATAGTTTCATAGGCCATATTTCATAGTAGATAGATAAGACTTGTAACTAGATAAGGCAATATTTAACGCCATACCCAAATCTCATGTTTTTGCGTGAAATTGTTTTGATATGTCGAACTCCTTTTTGTTGGCTGTGTGAAAAATGTTCTGCTTTGAAATCCTCCAAAACTCACAGACAAAACCCAGGTTTTCTAGTTCTATAACACCAGGAGGTGACGTCTTGTCACATTTTGTAATTTGGGGTTTGAACCCACATAAGGGAATTTGTAGATATTTTGCATTAGCAAACAGAAATAGAGATCCAAAGTCAGGAAGCAATAATTATTTATAGATATTTGATAAAGAACTGCCAAAATCTGGAAATTGCTTTCTTTTCAATCCAGGGTTATATAGGGTCTCAATCTAACTAACTAAAATTCCAAATCAGGAGAATTATCCCTAGATTTGAACTTAAAAGAACAACTCAAGAATTTTAAGCGGCCTATTGTCTATTGATCTGTTTTCTAGACGGATATACATTATTGAACAGACAAGATATAATAGAGTAACTGGACCCCATAAAGAAGTCAAGTCTAATTGCAGTCAAAGAAGGCAACAAGTATTTTAAAGAAAGACGAATGTGTGAACACTTCTGAATGCTACTTATTCCTACCTAATATCTACCGATCTATCTGCAACGTTTTCCAAGAAAGGTGACGCAATAATGCGGCTAGGAAGTCATTGACAAGGTAAACAAAAGAAGGGGAAAATCAAAAGAATGATATTCTACAGCTAGAAGAAGCATTCACATCTAGATGTTCCTAAAAAACTTGGTCATTATTATTCTTATTGCTGATCCTAGATGACAGAAAGATGGTTTGAGCATATACAAAGAAGGTTACAAGAAGCGTCAATTATATAAAAGAATTGCATGATTTTTAGTTTGGTGAAAAAAAGAAGAGGGAAACCAAAAGAAACTTTGAAGGAAATCATCAAGGGAGATTTCCATGTAGACTTTGTTGTTGTAGTTGTATTGTTATTGCCGATCCTACTCGCAACAGGGGAGTTATTTGTCACTTTCCCCACATCATGTTTAATAGCTGAAATACAGATAGGGACGTAACTGTGTAAGGAGATATAGTTTCTTATGATGCTGGACAGCTGGAGGGTAAGTTTTTAAAAGGCTTCCGTGACTCTATATCAGATACAATTCTCTAAAGGCACACACTGAATGACAAGAAAACTTGAGATGTTTCTAAAAGGTTACAGTTACTCACCTGATTTACATGTAGATGGAAAAGATCCATCCCTACAATGGCAAGCGAATTCACTTGAGATTGGGTCATAACCGCAATGCCCACCAGAGTTTTGGCATTCACCACACAAACTATTGTTTGCTTCCCACTCCACGCCAAAACCATTCTCAAGAGCGGCCTTAAGATTTTCCACTGTTGAATTTGTTTCTAGCACTTCAGCTTCTGACTCCAAAATTGAAACAACTACTCTAGATTTGCATGTTCCCAGTAGTTCACTTGACTCAGCATTTTCTAGCATGGTCTCCGTCACAAAATAGTTAATTATTTGAGTTTCGTTTACACTGCAATTAAACCGAGAGGAAAATCTATCTGGTTGAGGAAATGGAGAGGAAGGACAATCATAGTAGAGAGTCAGGTTCTGAGAATCTGAACCATAATCGAAGAAAGTGCAACCTATGGTGATGTTCCTGAGGCTAGTGGGACAGGAATTGTTCCAGTAGTCAGTTCTTACAAGTTTGAGTCTATGATCAGACTCATTGACTTCAAGAACTCTAACTCTCTGACATAATGGTAACCGTTGCTACTTCACCTGTGCATTGTAGCTTAAACGCAGGGTGGCCACAGTATAGGGGTCTACTGAATCCCAAGAAAGGATAACTCAGGTTTTTAAGATTTGCACAATGAAATGGAGAACCGCATTTCAGATAATGCACATCATCATCAGCACAAGATGTTGGAATCTGGTTTAGGATGATGGTTCTGACCAAGAATGAGAAAAGGATGCCTTGTAGAAGAAGTTGCATCCTCAGAATAATAGCTTGGTAGAGAAGAGAGACAGAGTACAATTGAGGTTAACGTGAGTTTTGAAGTGCATCAGTACAATTGATTTGATGCAGATTTAAATTTAGGTCACCTATTAATCTTTTCTTTGACCAAGGCAACAAATATTCTTATTTTCAGTTAGAAAATGCCAAATTGGTATTACCTAATCCTGAGAAAACATTAAAGAAAATTTATGAGTTGGTGCTGTGTCTAATAGCTCAGGCTACTAATGATCAAACTTCATGTCTAACTACTCTAAACAACTGAATCTTAGTCGTGAAACATGAACACATTAAAGGCAAAAAATGGTGTGGCACGTTTTAACCAAGAATAAAAGTAAAAAAAATATATACGAGACCCAGTTCCTAGGATTTTAAGCAAAAAAAGTTTCGATGTTACTAATGGTTCCAAAACTCAGGCCACATACTCTAAATCAAAGAATTAATGATGTTTGGACCTGCAGCATATGTGTGAAAACATGAGGATGATAGTATGAGGTGTGAGCGTGACTTTAGCATGAGAATAAACCTGATGGTTTGGTGAAAAACTACTTTTGAAATAGTCAACAGGAGAACTTGTCAGGAGTTTGATATGTTGTACGTATTCCAATAGTCAAAATATTATCATAGCTTTTTTTAATTGTTGTTGCAAGCAAGCAATTGCTGACCCGGTCTTCTTCAAGTGCTAAGGTGTTTTGGGGAAGAATCAATGTAACAGTTAAATCACGCTATTGACAAGCCAAATAATCTGCTCTAAAATATCTAACGCACCAATTTTGTTCCATGTTAGATGATGTGCTTTACCACTAAACTAAAAATTATAGTTGATGGTCAGGATCTACAATATCTATAATTGAGAATAAAATTTAAGGATAAATAGTCATTTTCGTCTTTAAATATATAAATTGTTAACAAATCTGATAATGAAAGATGAAAATTCAAATTTATGTTACTGGAGGTGAAAAAAATGTGACAAATCTATCATTCGTTAATTTTCGTCCATTATTGTTAATATCAGGGATAAATTTGTCAACGCACTACATATTCAAGGATGAATTTGTCAGCTCTCTATCCAAAATATAATTTAATCTTCATATTCTCTTTTTTAATCATTACAAGTATAATATTACAATAAACACTTAAAAATTAGGAAAATATAATATTGATTAATAAACATAATTTGTTTGTTGTTCTGAAATTTCTATTATAACATTTGGTAATGACAAAATCAAGTTAGGTAAATTTTTTTGGTAAGCATTAACTTAATAGCTGTGCATTTTTGTTTGGATCTCATATTTTTTTATAAGGAACTGTTACATTAGAAATTTCAAAGCAAAAATATGAAATAATAATTACCCAAAATATGAAACTCAAACAAATTAAAATACAGTTATTAAATTAATCTTTACTAAAAAATGAGGTCCAACTTGATTTTGTTATTATCTAATATTGTTACAATATAAATTTTAGAGCAACATACAAATTATGGTTATTAATCAATATTATACTTATTGTTATGTTTGTTTTAACTTATATTTGTTTTCCTAATTTTTAAGTGTTTATTATAATTTTATGCTTGCAATAATTAGAAAAGGGAGAATATAAAGATTAAATTATGTTTTGGGTAGAGAGTTGACAAATTCATTCCTGGATGTGTAAAACATTGATAAATTCGTCTCTGAATATTAACGGTAACAGACGAAAGTTAACAAAGAGATAGATTTGTCACACTTTTTTCACTTTCATGGACAAAAATTTGAATTTCCATCTTTCAAGAACGAATTTGTCCGCGCCCTACACATTCAATGATGAAAATGACTATTTGTCCAAGATTTAAACTAGTGGTCTTACTTTGATATCATTTATTGGATCAAACATTTATTATTATATATAAAAAAAACTATAGTTGATGATAAGTGTGTGCAACTTTATTTTCTTAAGGATTCTCTCATAGCTCCATCTAGCTTTAGGGAATTATTCTCGAGTGAAGTCACACTATCCGTCATTCCCTTGCAAAGGTTAAAGTGATCCATAAAGGCGATTTAGAGATATAAAACATTCGACATTTTTCTCATGTCATTGTTAATTAGAAAAACGCTTGCTTTTGTGTTATAATATAATACGGCTTCTTGAATACTAAAAAAGAATCCAAGTTTACTAAACTAGAAATGGAATTAATGACACAACAGAGTCTGAGCAATGAACAAGCTAGCTAGGAAGCATACTTTTGCATCCACCCTTGCAGAATCATTGGAATTTTCCATCAACGAATCCACAATCTCAAAACCGCCCTGTAACGCTTGGCTCATTACATTTTGAAATTCAAGTGTTGTAGTTTTGAAAAATGGGAATCACCACAATCTTGAAAGGCGCCTCGTAGAAGAAGTTGAAGTTACTGGAGTGTAGTAGACATTTTTACCACCAGCCCACTCAAAACTAAACGGAGTCGGTTGTATATTGGGAGGTGAATTGAGAGAGCAATCATAAAAGAGCGTGACGTTAACAAGCCCATCATCATCGGAATATTGGAATGGAGTGTTATCAAATGTGTTGTTCTTTTACTCATTCTCTGTTTCCTCCATAGAACGGATACTTGAGGTTTAAGTTGTTAGTTTCGCAATTAAAAGCGTAACTACATTTGGCGTACCGAGCATCATCCACACAAAGACAAGTTGGAGAATTGGTAATAAATGAGTGACCAACAAAATGAATATGAAACAAGGCTCAAGAAGCATATGTTTCATTGTTGCAGTACTGGGGTTGAGGTGCAGGGTGAGCAAAATGAAGATGAATTTTGAATCAATAAACCAGAGTGTAGATTATTATATTGGGAACTCTCCAATCAATTTGTGCTTCACTTTCAATGCATGAAAATTTCAACACTTTGATGTTTCTAGGAAACCCGAGCCAAACTGCAACTTAGACTTTAGGGAAAGTTTGGAGTTGGAGTAGTTAATAAACTGAGTCAACGTACATGCTTAGGCATGCTTGTGACTTGTCTAAAGGTGCCACGGTACATGTAGGAATACTAAAAAAAACTATTTTTTAAAAAATAATTATAAATAATTTTATAGTTAGGGGTATTTCAAATAATTTATTTCTATTTAAAAAATAATCGTAGTTATAAAATTATAATTTATTTTTGAAAGAAAAACGATGCCAAAGTAAATCAAACCCGTGTAAGTACATGTAAGAAACACATCTTCAACACTGCTAAATTCATTTTTGGTTATAAAACTATAACTAATTTTATAGAAATAAATATTTCAAACAACATATTTTTGTTCGTTCATAATTAATTATGCAATTGAGTTTAGATATAACTTACTATATAATTGATTATATAACTAATTATAATATTATATACTCATATTTTAAAAATAATAACTGGTTATAATTATAATACACACTTATAATCTAATTATTTATTAAGTATGATTAAATTAGGTAAATACCTAAATTTTGAGTACCCTAGGTATATAGGTACATGGTCTATAATTACAAAGGTTCAAAAAGTTTTTAAAAATACATATAATTATGAAATAAATTTTTCTATATTATTTTTATAAACATTGAAATTGTTATTTTATTTCATACTTTTTTATTTAAAATAGTATGTAATATGTGATTAAAAAATATGACTCTTTTAATTGTTAGTTTTTAGTGATACATTACATTTATAAGTTCACATTGAACGAATTTTTAATTCACTGTAATATATCAATATGTAATTACTATCAAAGATGGATTAAGGAAGTTTAACATAGTTGGGTAAACAGAGTGTGTGAGTATTGTAATCCTCCTTGTACCGTTTTCAATTCCTATAGATAAAAAAAATATTATCAAAGAAGGACAACTCAATTGATTGTATAGAGGGTATGCTTGTTATAAATTCTTTGGTATCATTTTTTATTCTTATGAATAAAAAAAATCTAAGATAATATACTTAAAGTGTTTGTTTCCATTAATTAGTTCTAGTGATACCTAATTTGATTCTTCTTAATTAAAGTTTAAAGTTTGAACTTTGTGAATGAAAAAAATATAGTTAAAAGTTGAGACTTGGGAGGAGAGATCTATCAAAGGTGTTTAGTTAACAAAATTTTTTGATCAAAATTAATCATTGACTAAGTTAGCAAATACTCCATACCAATAATTGAATGATAGGAAGGATCTAGACCCCTTCTTCCCCTCTCTTTTGAAACTTTTTATCTATATATAAATATTTTAATTTAATTAGTATAAAATCAATTTTGAATGTTGTTATTATAATAATGATTAATATTAATCAGTATAAAATTATGTGAAATTATTTGTATTCTTTATTTTATTGCAATGACTAAAGTGATAATTAGTATAAAATTAAGTATGTATTTACTATTATTATAATAATAATTAAGATTATCATTATTTAATATAAAAATTAATTTCAATTTTATGTATAAAAATAGTAATTATTTTTAAAAATACTATTTATTAAAATATAGACATTTAAATAATTACAAAGGAAGACAAAATGTCCCTTTTTAAGGTTTCTGACCTGTCCTTACATAGGACTAAATTGAATAAAAAAAATATATTACTTAAAATAATTTGAATAAGATTAAAATCATTCAATAAATGAAGCATTAAGAATTCTACTAACCAACAGTTTTAGCATATTAGTTAAGAAATTAATAAAAAATTATAGAAATTACACTAAAATTATATTAAAAATTACAATAATATACAGTAATAACATTATAAAAAAATCAATTTTATTTCCTTAATCATTGCACTTAACATTTACCTTTTGAAACTTTTTCCAAAAGCCAGTGGCTATCTGTTCTTTACACAGGTGATTGATATACCCAAGTCGTAAGGAATTTAGTAACAGTCAAACAAAAGGAATAAACAGAGAACCTGACAATCACTAAGTCCCACAGAGGAGCACATGCATCTAACTAGCAACAAACAAACGTTGCATGGTCAACGAAAGGCCAACAAATTAAGGAACAGAATCATGAAACTAAGTCATTGACAAGGCCATGTATCTTTATATCCAATACTTCTGAACAAATTTGTCCCATAGTGTGATAGAAAGACAAGAGATCAGACAACTGTTCCACGGTCATTTTCCCCATCACATTTCTTGCCATTTTTTCTCTTTCCTCGTTTAGCTTCAGTCTCTCTATGTAGGAACCTGCATTCCTAACCGTTGCACCCATTTGCTTTAACCTATTCTCTTGTTGCACACTCAATGCTGTGTTGGACTGCACATTTATACATAAATCAATACAGAGAAAGAAAAAAATTGATAACTGTGGTGTTGTGTTCCTTAAACAAAGGAAAATGATGCATGTACACCACATGCTAAGAGACAAAAAGAAGGTGCCAATAAAGTGTTTACATTAAGGATGCTAATAAACAAGATAAAGTTAAGGGATAATTTGAGCTGTTACAACAGTATGCCTTATTCAATTTTTATAGCAACAGAATACAATATGATGCTATGTTTTTGCTTATCCTTATCTTCTATTAGTTGAAGTGTCACAAAATATTACTGTAATGACAAAACTTAAATAAAGAACAAAGCTGAAGTACTTTTAATAATATTCTTCAATTAGAATTAGCTTTATATCTAAGTTTTGTCCCTATTCTAAACAAATGGGAAAAATTGTCAAATTAGTTCAAGTTTCCTAGTTGTGCAAGTTAGTACCTCAAGAAATTCTGCTCCAGCTTCGAGTTCAGTCTCTTTGGTGGAATTAGTTCCACGGCCAGCAATGTATAGGTTTTTGGCAAGTGAGAAACTACGCACAATAATCTTCCTTTTGATTTCCATTTCCTTATTAAGCTTAATAGGCTTTTGTACGGATGTTAAGCTGTTCAGCTTCTTCTGATGAGCAACAACTGCTTTTACAAATTCCTGCAGAGTTTCCACAAAATTACAAATGTCAACTCAAATTGCCAATGTATTAATAACATTAAAATAGGTCTAAAAAGAAATCATATATTTTCAAACCTTATAAGCAAAGGGGCATCCTGGGTAATCAAATTCATCCGAATCAGGCTTCCTCATACGCTCAGGGTGAAACTGCAATCCCATAATGAACTTACCCTCCTCTGGATTATAAGCATCTGGGTCATAAAACCCTTCAATCAAGCCATCAGGTGCAAAGGCCATTGGCACAAAACGTTGTGCCAATCTCTTGACCCCTTGATGGTGATAGCTATTAACACAAATATCCATTTTTCCTTCTTCCAAAGAATCCTTAAACCAATGATGCAAAGGGGTGTTTTCAACCACTTCCACATCGTGCCTATGCCCATCATAATCGTCATAGTTTATGTGCGTAACCCTTTGGCTATCGAGACACTTAATTGAAAGTTCTTTCCCTATGTCCTGGTAAAGGGTACCCCCACATGCAACATTAAGAATCTGTGAGCCCCTGCAAATTCCCAAATAGGGAATGTTCCTCTCGAGACATAGCTTGGCGAGGCTCAACTCAATTGAGTCTTTCTCTTTGTCAATGGCCGTGTCACTTGCATGAAGTCTTCTAATCTCTTCCAATTCCTCTTGTGAAAGAGCCGCGATATCTTGTTCGTACCAAGAAGGATCAATGTCTTCTCCTTCACACAGAAGCACGCCGTGGATTGGCTCAAAGCTATCCAACAACATGTGCACCCCGGAAACACGAGGAACAATCACGGGCACCGCGCCATACCCCACTATAAGATCTAGGTGATATTCACCTGGAAAAAAAATCACATAATAACACGTTTTTATCAAAAGGGCCATGTTAATTTCACGCACATGATTGGAAAATAATTAAGGAATCACATATTTGCACTACAACAATAATAACAAAGGTTTATTCCCTCGGGTGAAATTGGCTAAATAGATCACATAACATCATTAGATTTTGTTAGACACTACGGTTTTGGCAATGTTATTTATATGACATCAGTTGACTCGGTTAAAAGGCAAAAAATTTGACCACTTCCAATAGCATATTTGCACTATTGCGCTAGAAGTAAATTTGAATGAAGAGATGAAAGAAAAGGAGGAAACATAACACACCAACGAAATCAACGAACTTGTTTTTGCGAACGCTTCGTCTAGAGACAATGAGAACACGAGGGAGAATGACAGAGAGATCGGTGGACATTGTTGTATGCAGCGAGATTTGAAGAAAAACAATGCATGTATTGTATTTGTGTAGGTTGAGAATGAGATGAGGCTTTTGCGGCACTATTTATAAATTATGGATAAGGATTGATGGTGAGCGATGATGGAAGCCGGCCCTCGGTTTTGTGAATTACATAAACCTAGCGAGGGCGGCAAAGGGATATATACTGAGCGAAACAACTTTGGAGTCGCAGAGGCACAGAAAAACTAGCAAACATTTTCGTGGCTCCGCGTATGATCCACGTTTTCATAGCTTCCAATTTCGTTCTTTTTATTACTTTTGAAAAGGTTATACAAACGTTTTATTTTTTAAAAAATTTCTATCTGTTGACTATTGACTTTAACGTCGGATGCTGTGCATTTGATGATGCGAAAATTGCTCCTCGGTTTAATTTTCAAGAAAATTGTTTATGATAAGTTTTTTTATTGTTTAAGATAAATGTTTATGATAAGTTTTTTTTTATAAGTTTAAGATTAGGTTGTTAATTTTATAATTTTTTTTACATTGATCATATATATATTCAACTCTTATTTTGTTTGGGATGTATTCTTAATTAATCTCTCTCTCTCTCTATATATATATAACATATACTAATAAAAATATAAGAGATAAACATGATTATCTATGGTATTAATTACATACGAAATTAATTTTCATGACTTTGTCAACTCATTCTTTAAGATTGATTTTCGGTATTTAAAAGGAAAAAAATCATTAAGGAAAAAAATTTATTACATGGAAAATATAAATGTATAATAAATAATATTTAATAAAAGAATCTTTTCTATAAAAAATATTAAAAAAATCAAATCACTCCTAATTTTTTTAAAGGGAAAAAGATTAAAATATATTAAAAGACTCAGTTTCAGCACAAGGAGTACTCAAACTAAGACAAGAGAAAAAAAAAGTTAACAGATCATGATCCAACCGTATTAATTTAATCATTTTTTTACTGAATTAATTTAATCATTTTTACCACCTTATAAAAGAGAAAAAAAAAGTTTTCTATAAAAAAAAGAGAAAAAAAGATACTCCGGCCCTTTCCCATATATCATCTATTCTATTGATTTCGTTCATTTCTTGTATATATTTTTATTTATTAATTAGAGAATCTAAATTCATAATTAACCTGTTTCACAGGGTGGTCCGGCTATTAATTAATTGGATTTGATTTGTTAATGACATTTCCTATCGGTATTAATATATGGTTACTAATCAAAACAATATTGGCCTCGTGTATATATTTATATTGTAAAATAACATATCATACCATTCTGAATGATTAATAATTCATCCCATATATTGTATAAAATATTATTAATAGTCCATGGCCATGTGTTATGTGAGTTGATAATTTAAAAAATAAATAAATAAATAATGAAAAACAATGTAACGGTAAAGGAGTTTAGCCTATTCCAAACCTAATAATGGATGTCATTGTAAATGTCAACTGAAACATACAGAATAATTGTATGCTAACAGTCAAGGTTAAAGAAAAAGCTTGAATATCAATAAATAAAAAGAAGAAGAATAAAATATAAACCTTACAAACAAAATAATTTCATTTTTATCATCTTGTGACAATAATGAATTAGTACTGAGTAAAGGGCAGAGGGGGCATACAATATTGCAAGACACACTTGGTTATAGAGTATTAGACTTAAATAGTCATCAGTATTTTACTAGTATAATAGAACAGGAACGTACGTGTCACTGAAGCGGGTCAAACGTTTGGATTTGGATTGGCATATATAAGCATGAGGTTTTGTTTGGTGCAGCACTTATCCAGTTTTGTTAGATTCGAATAAAAATGTCCCTTTATTAGTATTTGCTTTATTTATTGCAATTTGAGCATTGACCACTATATGTATTCACCAATATATATATATATATATATATATATATTGACCACTATGCAATTAATAGTGGGGAAAAACACCGAGGATACTTTGGCAAATTAGAAGTGCAAATCGGAATGGGATACCTTTTGCTTTGTCACTGCCTACGCAATAACTTCATCCAATTAGCAATTAATTTCATATAAAAGTTCCTAATTAATTAAAGACTGGTTTGTAAGTAATGATATAATCATGATAATGAAAATAATAATACTATTTACATGATTCAAGAAGATTAGAGTGCGGTGTCATTATAGTAATAGTATTTTTTAAAAGCAAATGTTTTTAAACTACTTAAGAAATTAAAAGTGAAAATTTTGTTTTAAAATGTTATTTATGTACTCCACGGTAATTTTAATATATTCAAAATGGGATTTCCAATAAATAAATAATAATAAAAAAGAAAATACAACATTATAAAATAATTTATATTATCATTAAATCATAAAATTATTATGTATGATAAATTTATTGATTTTAATAATTATATTTGAAGTTATATCAATAACAATATTTTATTGTTTGACAATGTAAAAAAAATTTAACTCATAGTGCATAATTATTAAACTCGATAAAAAAAATTCATCAATGACTACTTAACTAGTGTTCTTGAAATACTTATTAGCGAACCACTTTTTTCTAATACTTTATGAAAAATTATTGAATGAAATTAATAGCATTTTTAATAATGCATTTTATATTAAAAAATATTAATAGAAAAAAGAGTATTAAACATTAAGATTCTTTGTATTAGCACAACTTTTGTTTAATAGAAATTAAACATAAGTGTATAAGTATTTTGAGTTTATAACAGCAATATGATGTTTTTTTAAACGGCAGCAATTTAATGTATTATACATACTTACACATTTGATATATAAAAAACATATGACAACTTTCTATATAAACAAAATTGTCTATCAGTATATTTTTTTTTTGTTAGTATAAAGACAAGAATAAGATAAGAGATAAAAAAATTGAATTATATTTTGTAAAGTCTTTTTGTAAATATTTTCTCAAATACAAGAAAATCAGTTAAGCTGCACCAAAAGAAAATTAGTAAGTGTAGCACTAACATAAACATGAAGGTGATCGATCGGAATTGGGTAGGACGAAGTTTCGTCCTATGATTGAACCTTATAACACATATAAACTGTTTTATGAAGGATCCTTCAACACTTAATAAACTCCTCTTTTTTGGGTTAAAGAGAAAATAAATAGTATTTAAGAAAGAGATAAAAAAAATGTTAAATTATTTTTTCTATTTATTTTAAATTTACTAGATTTTATTTGATATTTTAAATCAATACTTTAACCAATAGTAATTCAAAAGTATTAAAAAAAAAGCGACAAAATGCAAAGTTGAGATTCTTCACCTTCTTTTACCCAAACTTCAAAGACAAACAATTAATCTTCAAAAATAAATATTAGCAATATACTTATCTAATGCATATTTTTTTAACAAAATCTTCATTATTATACTCCTCATCTTGATATTAGATGATGGGATCAAGGTCATACAAAATATTTTAAAAAAAATGTCTGAGCCCAGATTCGGACCAGGGACCTCTAGTGTGTGAGACTAGCGTGATAACCAACAACACCACCCAGACAGATGGAATTTTATTTGAGGTTGTCATAAAAAGAGATTAATATAGAAATTATATTTTCGTATATTGTGGTCCTGGAATTTTGTCTTCCATGAAACCCCTCCTGCTTCACAATTGGGCAAATTGTCGATTGTATTGTGCGACTTTAATTATTGGATTTTCAGGCATGTAATTGTGTTTGGTTAGAATATGCTACTCTGCTAATAATTAAATAAATAGCAAGATATGATGTATTGTCTAGTAGTTTAGTCTATTGTGAACTCGAACAACTGTCGTGTCTAAAAGCCTTTGAGATAACTTCTGAGGAATAATCCAAAACTTTCTCTTGCTGCTATCATTCTAAAATTGTACATTTTGTAAATAGATTATTTATATTTTATTGTACGATAGATTGAAAATTATATAAGAGTATAGTAGCTACAAATATATTAACAAAAATGTTACAAACTTTGGACATATTTTAGGATCAATTCAAGCTGCTTATTGGAAGTAGCTAAAAATCATAATTTTTTTAAAATAATAATTTTTAATTGTGTAAAAATTTATAATCAACTAGCTACTAATGTAAAAAACATTTACAATCACGGCATATTCTAGTTATAGAAAATTTTTTAATCTTCTATTCAATACAAACATACGATTGAAGGGTATACTTAGATTGGATATCTCGTTCTCGCCTATTAACCGCACGCGTGAGACTATGGTAACACATTGGCCACAATGAACTTTCTATCACAATTGGCCATCAGTTAAGTAACATTGGTGATGTGGTGTTATTCCAGGTTAACATCGTATAAAAAGGGACTTAGATTATCACTTTGGATAAAAAAATGTTTTATATTGAATCATCACCTATCATAACTACTTATATTGAGTTTGAATTTTAGATAGAAATTTTTAAATTATGATTTGAGCGAAAATTATAAGTCAGAAGTCTCTACTCAAATTACAATTTAGAGTTTATAACTAGAAATCCATTATAGAATTTTGATATAAATTTTGTTTTTTTATAAATAATATATTTTAGGTAATTATAATTTTATATTTTATATTAATTATAAATTTATATAAGAAATATTTTTGCGGATTATTAGTAATACATGGTGACCTGTTTTGCCACCTCTAAGTCCACCTACGCTTAAAAGGGTCAAAGTGACACCTATGATGCATGACAAAGGAAATGTGAAGCTGAAAATAAATGATTTGTCACCCATGTGTTTTAAGATGTATTTTATTTGCTTTAAATATTATTAGATGTTTGATTACCACGCGTTTGACCATAATTTTTTATATAAATTATGGGTGTCTTTCATTAATTGGAGGCAATTATACTTGAACTATGTAGAAGTACTATATAAGTGATATTTTTTTAAGTATTTTTATAGTGAAGACTTGAACTCACTACTTAAATTAGAATCACTTGAATGCATATGTTTGATAGTTCTTTGACCATATTAATTTAATTGATATTTTGATCATACTTTCTTAATTTGAATAGTTTAACAATATTGTTATTCAATCAAGCGAATAATTATATTATTTATTTAATGTAAAAAAATAATATTATTTATTTAGATGAAATTCTATTTTTTATTATGTTATTAATATAAAATATTTTATTAATTTTACCGATGAATAATAAAATTTAAACCTGAGATCTTATTTAAGTGATACCGTCTTGATGTAAATCAAATTCTTTAAATTATTAAATATATTTAATTGTGAAAATCATTAATTTAATTATAATACTTGATTAATTGATAAATTTAATTGATTTTTTTACCGTCTTGATGGATTAAACCGCTTATATGCTGTCTTTTGAAAATATTTTACAGTCATTTAATGTAGCTACAAAAGTTACTCCGTATTTGACAATTTTTTTAGTATATGTAAAAACATTACCGTAAAAAAAAAGGTAATTATCTCCACATTCTTTATTGTTTTACTATTTCCTATATAACAAATTGATCAAAGATGAATCCTGTCTAATATTAATTCTCTGTTTGATACAACATACAGTATGTTATAACGTGCATCTAGATGATTATCTTCATCTAGGCATGTTATAAATTTAATTTATAATATTTTAATTTTTTTAAGAAAGGTAAACATGTAATTAAATTTTCTATAACTAAAAACCTGTGTTTGGATTACCATTTTAAACTCTCAAAATTACTTTTAACTTAAAAGTTACAAAGATGATCCTTCCTCCAACATATTTTTAACGTACGCTCATCCTCGTGAAATCGTGAAACAAGTACTCAAGTCAAACGAGCTATAAATTGGTCAACAACGGCACAAGAGAGGACATATATACGTCACTCTGGAACATCATTATTTATTTATTTATTTATAGCTCTTAACACAGATAATTCCCTGGATACAACATGTATACTAGTGTATACACCATATTCAATTCTAGAGAGCTTTATCTAATATGGTCACCCTTAACATATCCAAAGATAGCTAAATACTTGACTGTATAATATATCACACAAACGTAGAGTGACATATATAGAGTAAATAATAAATATAAGTTTAATTTATACACACAAACTATGAGTATAAAACATCTTTATCCAAATATTCAATAAGAATTTACTTTATTACCACATCATATTAAAATGTTGTGATGAAGTGGTGAAATTCTATTGAATGCTTGTGTCAAGATGCTTTGTAGGATCAAAGTGTATATGAATTAAACTGTTTATCAATATATATATTTCACACACTTTAATTATAAGAAAGCTTAATTAATTAACAAGATGGGTAGGCAATCCTACAAGAATTAACGGTTTTTCGGGCATTAGGAGAGTTAACATACTGCTTCAAGCTAGGGTTTTTGAGGTAGCCACATAAGCATGGCTTTTGCTCCTTCAGCTTCTGGCAACAAGCACTGGTAGGTGTAGAACCGGAAGTAATTGCTGGAAGACATGCACTCAACTCTGTTGGGGTGCATGTCACAGCCTCAGCCATGGGCCCCACCTCCGCCAGAAGAAGGGCTACAACCACCACTGCACACATAGCAGACTTCATCATCATTCTCTAGCTCCTCACTTAAATTTCTTAACACAATAATAAGTGATGAAAATGTTAATGATGAAAATGTGCAATTGTGGCACGTTTATATATATAATAAGTGGGTCTGGTTAGTGGTTTGGTTTCAATTAATAATAATGCTTTCTATGGGTGGGAAGTAAATGGCCAATGTCCCCACGATCGAATGAGCGTTGGGCTGCTATTATTATTTAGCATTAACAGCACCGCGAAGTTCGTCGCATTAAAGTCTAGTGGTTTGAATCACTACTATCATCTGGACTTAATTTCAGTGTAATGGGACCACCCAAAATGTTTAATCAGGGTCGTGTTACCTACCAGCCACCACGTGGTACTACTAATAACCAAAAATGTATGATAGACACCAATAATATTTAGTGATAGAGAAAAAAAAATAAAAAACTATAATATTTTTAATGTTAGATCTTGAACAAAATATTTCAAAAGATGTGAAAAAATAATCCTACGTTATTTAAAAAAGAATAAATTTTTTATTCTTTCTTTCTTATTAAGATCTTAAAATAATATTTATTGCTAGAAAAATGATAAAAATCTTCAATCCTATGACATTATTGGATCAATCAAAAAATGATATAAAATTTTAATTTAATATCTGTTTAAATAAAAATATTGGTGAAATGTTTAATATAATAATATGTTTATATGTTATTACTCATTAAGAAATATTAGCCGGTAGTATAAGGATGTTTAACAATACATTATCTAACATTTTTTTTTTAATCTCTTTAATTAACAGAACATATGGTTTTTAATTGGTTCTGCTAGCCAATGTTTTTAAAATATTATATAAAAAATAATTATTTAATATGAAAATAATAAAAATAATCACGAAATAATAATATAAATTTAGACATCTCATTAAATGCTGTTCTGAGTACAATTTTGCAAGTAACGTCTATCAGAGTAAAATTGTAGTGCCTAATGTAATCAATGTCAGGGGAGCACTATGGACTATGGAGTAGACAGTGAAGCTGTTAGATGTTTTTGTCAGGACTTGTCAACCATTAATTTATCGGAAACCACCATAGTTCGTACAAATGCATGTATTCCACTACTTCAAGTATATAACAAGTCATAACAATAAATGCATGAACATGTCTACATCAGTCATACTGATACCTGTCTTCAGAACCGTGGCTGCCGCAAGGCGGCTTAGGCCTCAAATTTATGTTAGTTCATTTTTTAGTTTTTACGTATAAGTTTATTATTTTTTTAATTTACTTGATAATAAATTTTACTATATTATAAGTACTTACTTTATTAGTAAAATTATACAATTTTAAAATATGTATATACAGAAATATTGTTATAATTGTCAAGAGAACATATTTAAAATTATTTTTATATTCAATTTGATATCCAAAATACTCTAAGATAGTGATTGAATGAATAATCATAGAATGAGATATTAAAATTACTTGATTATTAAATCTTAATTAAAAAATAAAATATATTTTTCACATTCTTATTTTTCAAATAAATATTTTTTATTTTTTAATTGAGACATTTTATTTTTTACATTTAAAAAATTCATAATTTTAGTTTATATTTTTTATTTGAGAAATTTGTCTCCCAATTTAAAAAAAAAAATACGATTTTAGTTCTATCACTAATTTCAAACATTAACTATGTACTTTTTAATTAATTTTTTTGTAATAAATTAAACTTATTAATAATTAATAATTTCTTACAAAAATATGTCACATGACTAATAATTTAGATATAAAGACTAAAATTATGAATTTTTAAAAATAAAAATATAATATTTTATTTAAAAAATAAGAAAGCTAAAATCATATATTAAAAAATTAGAAAACAAAAATTACATTTTAACCAAATAAAACGAAAATAAATTCATAAATTATATTATAATAGACTCAACGTAAATTTTGCCTAAGAACATAGAATTAGTAGACACGGCCCTTCATTTGCCCAAGAACTTAAAATTGGTAGAGACGGGCAGACGGCCCTGCATGTGCTGTGGTGGAACTTCATACGTGTGCAAATGTACTTTCTGATAATTTTGATTTAAATTATTTTTTTATTCTTTAATTTATTTTTTAGATTTAATATGATTTTTTAAATTTTTTTATTTTAATTTGGTCTTCTAATTTTTAAAAATAATTTAATTTGATCATACCATCTAAATTAACAATTTAGATTTATTTTTAAACATAACAAGTTTTTAGTATTAGTTTTAAAAAAAATTATACCAATTTTTAAAATATTATTAGTTTCAAATAAATTTATTTTGAAAGTTTAATTTCATATAATATTAAAATTAGTTTAAGAGTATTTTTTTATGGTGGTGATGACAATGGTGAAGATAGTGATGTTAGCAGCAACGACGATAATAAAGATATTAGTAATAGTTAAGGTGGCGATGACAATGGTGATAAAGGTGACATTGGTGGTGGTGATGGCGATGCAGATGATAGTAATAGTGACAATGTGGTGGTGGCAGCCAATGGTTGCGACATTGGTGGTGGTGATAACAGAGGTGATATTAGTGGTGATTGTGACAAAGGTGGTATTAGTGGTAGTGGTGGTGGTTGTAGCAATGTCGGTGGTGTTGGTGGTGGTAGCGATGTTGGTGGTGGCGATGACAAAGGTGATATTGTTGGTAGTGGTTGTGGTGGTACAATGATGGTGGTGGTGACATTGATGATGGTGGTGGTGGTGGTGATAACAATACCGATGATGATGGTGACAATTGACAATAGTGTTGGTAGTGACACCAAGTGGTGGTGGTGGTGGTTTTGGTGGCAGTGATGGAGGTGGTGGTGATAATGATGACAACAGTGGAGGTGACATGAATGGTGGTGGTGGTGGTGATGATGATGTCGGTGGTGACGATGGTGGCAGTCGACAGTGGTGTTGATAAAGGCACCAAGTAGTGGTTGCAACAACATTGGTGGTAGTTTTGGTGGGCAGTGATGGAGGTGGTGGTGGTGATAATGATTGCGACAGTGGCGGTGACATGAATGGTGGTGGTAGCAGTGCTTGTGGTCAAGGTGATGACAATTATGAAGGTGACCGTGGTGGTGACGACGATGGTATTGGTGATAATGATACGACAATGGCGGTGACACGAATGGTGGTGGTAGTAGTGCTTGTGGTCGGGGTGATGGCAATGATGGAGGTGACAGTGGTGGTGATGACGGCGATGGTGTTGGTGATGATAGTAATGGTGGTAGCATTAGTGATAGTAAAAAGTGTCATTGTCAAATGTAAGAAATGCGTGTGTTTTTTAAATTAAAAACCAAATTCATAACATTTTTTCTTGGTTTTGAAAATGAGTGTAAAATTGTTTCGAAAATGATTTATAGACGATTTTAACTCCATTTTTGCCAAACGTTTGTTTTGAAAATTGCATTTGAAACCCAAAAATCAAAAACTAGTAACCACCCTAAACAAGCCCTAAAAATTTTAAAATTAAATCACTTAGTTTAAAAAAATTATTCTTGAGTATTATTTATTTTTGGAAATATTATAACTCCCTTTTTTTTATCATATTGTTATATATATATATTTTTTTTTTCATAAAGAAAGATAGAAAGTGATATTTCCATAAGAATATGAGAAGGTTTGTTTTCAAAAGGAGAATATGAGAAGTTATTCTCCAACTTTCATTTTAAAGTTTATTGGGAATATGTTCTTCCATATTGATGTGTCCTTTAGGAGGCATTTGGTAGTCGGAAAGTTTTTATATACATGAGAATTATGATTCTTGAGAAACTGATTATTAGTGAGAATCATTGGCCTTGGGAATGTGTAAAATGTATTTGAGTAGTCTTAATATATTTTATGGGAAAAAAGATTCTCACATTTTGTTACATTATAACTTTCTTGGGCATATAATTTTTTTATATAAATATACCTTTTATTAAAAAAATACACACTAATGATTGAATCATCTTCTCAATAACTTTGACATTTTATTTTTTTAGCTTTGTATTCATAGAATCGCATTATGGAAGCCAATGATTGATTACTTTTGTCAAAATTGGTATGACAATAGAAAAAATAAACGCAAGTGATCTATATCATATAATGCTTAACACGGATAATGTCAAATATAAATATCTTTAGACAGTGAGAAGTACATGAAAGTGTAGAGAAAGAAAATACCATAAACACAATACAACAATAGTGAAGATTAAAACTTTTGGATAAACAATAACCTTGTTTGTAATTGTAAAAAGGATAATGTAGTCATTTTGTTTAATTAAAACTTTTTCTCCACTCGAAAAACTTGAATTTCTTATTCCCTTAAAAATGTTTTTGCGAGAAAATTAACTAAAATTGATTCCCAAGAGTTATAATTTTCTGATATTTTTTTATTACAAATCAAATATAAAAAAAATAATTTTCCAATATAAAATTTTGACTATCCAACCGCAGTTATGTATATTTTCGTTATGTTGTGGGTTATTTGGCTGACACGATTAGTGGCTCTGCCATAATATGCACATGGACTATAGACAGATTTTAGCTAAGGTTCAAGTTTCTAACACTATCAATTCTGAACATCAATACGTACATGGAGGTATAAAGGATGATCATATGGACACCTCAATCAATTTGGCCATAGAAAACCAACTTAGCCTCCGTAACATTTTCTGTAACGCTAATCATGTGACATGTACCATTTTAACTTATAAACCCTTTTTTTTAATTTTTATCCTCATTACGGTATTATAATTTTTTTTGTCTTTTTACAATTACCAAACACTTTAATAGTTAATTTTACCACATATTTTTAATTCAATCAGTTGGTTTATTATCTTTTAAGAAAGTAGTAACAGACTTGTCCGCACTAAATCGCTCGATTCCCCAATTGTGTGTTCCAAGTCCTAAAATATCCCAATCCATAAAAGTCAATACAGCACCAAATACAGGGCATACGATAATTCATTTTACAATTAACAGATTCTACCGTGCTCCTCATTCAAATCTCTCCTGTCCCCGACACAAGGCCTGATAATAGATCATACACGCCAAAAATTCGACAAAACTACAATGAAATATTTATCTATACTTTCCTCTTCTATCTATGAAAAATCACTAATGATTTTAAAAAAAAACGTCTATAATATTTGGGAAACAACAGTGGCCAATCTCACCTATTGGGACAAGTCTTCGTTGTTGTAAATATGCGACACAACAATGACCTTCACCAGATGTATCTGAACGAGCAAAATATTACCATGCAGAAATGCATCTTATTGGTTCTGACCTTCCTCTGGGGCTTTTGCCTTGCCACGAAGCATGTCGCTAAAATTTCCCAGCATGATGCGCTTGAATCTTGTGTCTTCTGCTGGTGATGGTGCAGCAGCTTTGGGAGACACAGTTGCTTCTGATGGTGGCTCTGTGGTTTCTTTCTTTCCGAGCAATCCACTCTCACCAAAGAAGCTGGTGACTGATGATGGAAGGCCAATATGAGCACCCATCACCTTACTAAAAGACTCAAAAGTTCCTCCTGATCTTTCCTTCATAATAATTTCAAGGGCTTCTTTGTGTGCTGGATCCAATGCATCCAAGTCTTTCAAGAGATTCTGTATAGCAGGCAGGAACAAGTCCCGAACGCTATTTGCAGGAAGATCTACAAGAAAACGAAAATGAAATGTAAAAAATCAGCAAAACAAATTCTCCATGGGAAACTAAAACTCGTATACTGACTTTTACATCTCATGTTGCAATTTTAGACTCTGGCATAAGGGGGGTGTAAATGAGTTGAGTTGAACTTAGAAGTTTAGGCATGGCTTGTAGAAAAACAAGGCTGCTTAAGCTCGACTCATTTAAACAAGCCAAATTTAAAGGTTTTGGCACAAGAATTAAGAAATACAGTTAATATTTTAGATTTCATAAAAATTATTATGCAATCTTGTAGTATATCCCTTGTTTTTCATATTTAATTATATTCTCTCCTATCTATACTTCTTTTTTATTTTCTCATTCCACAATAAATGGGAAAGGATATAATAGGAAAAAAAAATTCATGCTTCATTGATATTGTAAAATAACTATCAAAATGGGGGCAAAAAAAAGTGCTAAATCGTCAAACAAAATAACCGAGGTAGTATATGAAAAATATCTCATAGTCTTGAAATAATTTAGAGTATCTTAGAGATTATCTCTATACCTAAAACACTATAATTTCAACAACAAAAACAGAGCACAATAGGATTTGTGGGCACAAGATTAATATAATTTTTAAATGAGTAAACCTGTAGCATCCAGAGCACGGATTGCCTCACAAAATGCATTAGCTCGCTCTCGTCGACGCATCAAATCACTTGATGAATTTGGCATAGCTGTAAGTTGGGAAATCTTGGACAAAAGATGTATGGCAAGTTAAAGAAACAAACAGCAAAATTTTAGAGATCTTGAACAAAATACGAATAACTAAGTAAATCAGACAAAATGGTTATGACATTAAGCACTTTTCTAAACATTTTTTATTCAGAAACAAGGTTAAGGATATATTCTCTAAGTCTTTCTGTTGTATGTGGTACTGCAACCACCAACGCACGGATAACAGCAATAGTAGCTTCATGGGAACCATCTTCAAGAAAAGCATCCATTTGAACACGTATCTTGTCAACAATCTGGAAGATATTTTAACTGATCAGCAATTTGAAATGTGGAGCTGCACTAGCATCAAAATTTAATCAGAAAACAGGGAGAAATATTAGAGATGGATACCATCTCATTTTTGAAGTGTTGAGCCACAGCACCAAATGCATCTATGCTGGCGTACTTTACAGTCAGGTTTTGGTCAGATCCAAGAGTAACAAGGGCAGGCAAAACATGAGTTGAAGCAACCTTTGCATCAATGTGTGGCACCTATTAATGAACACCCCTGTGTTAGTTTTGGCATATGTAAGAGATGCAACAAGGAAAAAAAAGGAAACAATAAGCTTACAATAACTTTCAGCAACTTAGCAGCATTTATTTTCATGCTCGCATTAGAGCTGACAACCATTTCCCATAGTATATTAAATATCATACCATGGTTTTCTTCATATATGCTGCATTACAAAGAATGCTCATTATGAATATTGGAGAAAAATACAACATATTTTAAGAATGTTTATGATGCTAAATGCTAATCATACCAAATGAAGCGGATAGCATTAATAATCTCAGGAGTGTGCTTGGTTGATTGATTCTGCATGGAATTGTCTTCTAGTAGCAGCTTCCTCAAATATTCTGCTAATTGTTCATGTTTTCCAGGAGCACTCAAAACCCCAGCCAATAGAAGCGGAAGGACACACATTGTAGAGAGCCTATCAGCAACAACAGACCTTGGTCTCAAACCTATAAGTGAAAAGTCAAATACAAAGTAGTTATGTGAAAAAATCACAGAAATATTGAAGAATTGATTACCTTTAATTCTTGAATGGATGGAAGTAGGAAAAAATGTCAAATCGGCATCATCCCCAACTGCTATTAAAAATACTGGAAGCATTATGCATGTCACGTAGGAATCCCCAAAACTTTCAGAAACAGATAACAAAAACTGCATTTAAATGACTTATGTCAGCAAAAGCTAGGAAAAAACTATGATCAGAAGTCATAAAATAATTAAATAAAAAACTTCAAAAGATAGACAAGTGACCTTTGAAATTCGACTTCGTAAATTATCTTCTTTCTGAGGTAACAAGCAAGCCAGCTGTATCAAATTAGGAAAGCACTCAACATGCATCCATTCAAAGGCATCCCATTCAACTTGCCCCCTATAAAAAATGGAAATCATTAAAGATCATTAACAGCTTTGACCGTGCGGTCAAACAGTTTATCATTCAGCAGTGTATGTAAATGTGCTATGCATGTCCAGTGGAATGCATATAGATTACAACATGAGTCAACAAGTTTCAGATGAAAGCATGTGACATAAAGACTAGGGTCATTGCCATAAACCAATGTTGCTAAGCTTACCTAGCATACAATTCAAGCAAAGCAGTAGATAACACAGCTTGGGTAGTTTCTGTGGTGGATGAAAAGGGGCATGTCTCAATTACTCTCTGGTGCACCCAAAAAAGCAATTCTGCCAGCATTCTCAACAAAATATCTATATTCCAGCGCTCTCTTTCACCCAAGACATGGAGATTTGACTCAACGGATCCTTCAACCCCAGAAAGAGGTGGACAACGCTGCAGAATGGGGCAAGAATTTCTACTTAGAAAAAGAAATATTTGTCAGAATGAAATTCTCAATCACAATGGAGCAGTGACAGTACAAAGACAAATAAATACCAGGGCAGAGTTTACAATATGGGAAAGCAAAACTCTCAAAACACGATCTAATTTGTTCCCCCACTTAATCACTGCAGGAACCAATTCCTTGAGAGTAGTTTCCACCACCACTCCTGATGGGTCACATACCAATTGGAACATCATATCCTCCACCTGTCAACAGAAAAAACAATGACTTGGAGCAACTCTTAATATTTATTATTATTCTTTTAAGAAAAATTCTGCCACATTATAGTAAGGGTAGAAGGCTCCATTCCGTAGACCATGTCTTGTCAACTTGTTCTAGAGCTTACATTGTAGCCAAGTCTCAAGTCAGAAACCTTCTCCATGATTGCCTCGAAGCAAATATAGTGAGGCTGACCTTGAAATATTTATCCATGTTTGGGAAAAGTGGAAGAAGCATGGCCAGATTATGAGCAGCAGCCTCTCGAACAACACTGGCAGAATCTTCTATTAGTTGCTGCACAATAGATAAAATAAGAGAATCGCGAATCTCCAGCCGTACAAAATCTGCAAGCTCTCCACATGATTGAGCAACAAGCAGTCTACGCTCCTCGTACATGTGACTGATCTAAAATCATAACATTTAACAAATTGAAAACCTTGTTCCAAAATTAGAATGGCAGAGAGTAGGTTTAAAATTGAGGCTAGAATATACTTGTTCCCAACACTGAGGAAGCAATTCTGTTTCTGTTCTCATCTCTCCAACATTCTTTGCAAGGTTCACACATGCCTGAAACGACAACAGGGAAATTCAAAGCTGCACTCTAAACCATTCATTAGAAAAATTTAAGAAAATATGACAACTCACATCCATTATTATTCGTCTCTGTTGTTCATCAGGCCGTTTTATTAAATTAAACAATGTGTGGGTCAAAGAATCTCGAGTGCTGCTATCTGGGTGGCGCTCGATTGCACACATTATTAAGGGAAGGAGCTCCTGCAACCAAACAAAACTGATGCAGCCAATATAGGAAAGTGAACAAGATAAATAAATTTATCGAGAAGCAAACCTCTCGATGGTTGATCAAGACATAAGGAACAATTTTAGGCAAAGCGTCTGCAAGTATCTGAATGGTTCCTAACCCCTGTTAAAATATACACATATATAAGAATAAAATAATAAAATTACGACAAAGACCTCTTGTGTTAAAATTTAGTCATTCTGTCTCTTATTTCTTTTGGATAAAGAAGGGAGAGATTTTTTATATTTATAATTTTCAGACACGCTATATAACTGGCAATGAAAATCAGTAACAGTACTTATAGATCACCGTTTTTAACACAAGAAAGTCTGGACTAAAACTAGCATCATTTTTTCAGTCTCATTGATTCAAAAAGGTAAGCAATACGCCAATATGAAACCAACAAGTAATAATGTTTAAGGATTTCCTCAATCCAAGTGCAAAAAGAACTTGCCGTCCTCTCAGATATTGCTCCATCATTCACACTGTCTGATTTTACAAGCAAGCTGCTGTCCTCTGCTTGTTGCCCAACATTTTGTTCAGAGACGTTTTTGATATTTTCAAAAGCATTATTTGTATTCACAGGATTAAAAAACTCAGGCAATGTATCCTCATGTTTATCAGCATACTGAGCAAGAGTTTGAACAACTGGTGATTGAGCATCTTCATTGTGTACAGCACCCAAAGCCACATCAATAGGGTCAGAGATTGCACCTTGGTCTTCATGAATCTCAATCACTTTATCATTTGTCCGCAAATTTTCCTTTTCAGAACCAACAAAATTTCCAGGTTCAGGAGATCTTATATTATTTTCCTTCAACCATTCATTTTCCATCTGCAATTTCTTAATTTCTTCCTTATATTTCTCAAGAGATTCAAATTGAATATTATTAACATCACTGACAACCAGATTATTTCCCAAGTGAGACCCTTCAATATGCACTTTCAGGGAAGAGATCTCAGCTCTGCAATCATTGAGTTCCTTGCTTTGTTGCTCCAAGGATTGCTTCAAAACTTGCACCTAAAAGTTAAACTAGTTTATCATAAATTTGAAAATATGCATATTGTTTGTTAGCGTCTTTTAAACATAAGAAGAAAGTACCTCATTTTCTTTGTCTTTAAGATCTTTCTGCATTGCATCCAAGGACTTAGTTAATGTGACTATTTGAGCATCTGCCATATCTTTGTTCTTCAACAAGTTCTCCTTTTCTTGATTCAGCCTCTTATTTGCATTCAGCAATGTTTCATTTTCTCTAAGTAGGGAAAATTTTTCCTGCATTAGCATCATGTGTGATTCAGCAGAAACAGTATACAAAATGAAAATTATAGTATTAATTTGGTAAAAGTATTTACCTAAAACTTCAAAATAACAACTAAAAATCAATTCAAAACAGCCAATGCCATATTAGCCTTGCAATCAGAGCAATGTTCTCTGAGGTTTTCTCTGTTAGTATTAATCCACAGTAAACTCAGTTGCTATCAACATCACTGAAAGATTTGAAGATAATGCCATGCAACATTTTCAAACCTGTTCAGTAGTTTTAAAACCCAAATAGACTGACCAATTCAACTTGAAAACCGATGAACTAGTTAGCTGAGCAGTTATGTCAATCAAATATTGTTAGACATAATATAGAACCATGACCATGATATTGATATGCCATTGAAGACCTAACAACTTTTGGGATAGTTGGTTCATGACAAATAACATATAGAAACCATGTGATAAAGAAAAATGTCTGTGAAAGAGAAGTTTGGAAGGTTGGATTATAGTTTCCAAACTCAGACTGATCATCAACAAGATAAGTACACGAAGCCCATATAACCTAAACAGATAAGCCCATAAACTAATATCAATTCTATCACTCAAACATCAATCATCAGCAGAAACTAACATAATGATAGCAGAAGGAAAAGCAGATAAAAACCTACAAATGCATAGTGCAATACGTAAAATCCACAAAACGGTGTAAGCTTACAAAGTCACGTGGAGCAAAGCCATAAAGAATATAGTCAAACAATTTCTCAGCACCTTTCTTTCTTGAGTACAATCTCAGCACTAGTTTAGGTAGTATGCAATGAGAAACATGCCGATACAATCAAAATAAAATAAAAAAAATCACCTCAGCAGCCTCTGAAGTTGATGAAAGATATTGATGATAATAATGACGTAAGGCATCAGGTACGGATGCAGGTGTGCTGTGCCAACTGTCCAAGTTCTGGTCTGTAACCTATAGCAACAATTATAGCAGATCAAAATAGTGCTAAACTTAAGCACAAGAAATGCCCAGTCCAATAAAATGTGGCATATATATGAATTTATATGCATATGTAAGAATTTTATGAATCTTGTAGAATCTTGTGCTTCATGTTACAACTCCACGATTTACAATTCTATTACCCCTTCCCAAGTCTGAGTAAAATCTTGAGTTTGACAACCTCAGATAATACTATCCAAGACCCATCATCCCACTCCCAAAATAAAAAAGTAAAATAGCATAATATAATTCATATACTTCATGTATGCCTTCTTCATATTTGAGTGGTTCGTGGTCCATACATGAAGCTAATACAGCTTCTGAGTGTAACTACTTTATTTCCCAAGCACAAACCAAAAAAGGTAAAGGACAAAAAAATCGAAAACTGGAAGAATTGACAGCAAAGTCTGTTTTCAAACAAGAATGTAGCCATCAGCTTCTTAAAAAGTAAAAGAGTCTACCCCCCACCTCCAAAAAGATAACAAGAAAAAAAAAAGAAGAAGAGAGAAAACTAATGAGGGAAAATCATAGTCACAGAAAGAGGGGGCAGGTAAGGGGAACAAAAGCCAATACAGATATACCAACCTCTTCATAAAATGTCATTGCAGTAAGACGATAGCCAGCTATAAGCAAATATTCCTTTACAGCACAATTAAGATCTCGACGTTCTGTTTCTTTTAATGGACCCAAATCGGTGAAGGAAGAATTCTTCTTTTGCTGAATTGGCTGCCCATCATTAACTGAAACATCTCCACTTATCTTTTCAGCTGCATCAAAAAATAGAAGCACATCAGAATTACAATATTGGGCATAAAGAAGTAACCACTGGAGAAAATCTTAAGTATTCCAAGCTGTAGTGCTGTACTACTTTTTAGTAGTATAAAAGAAGAAGAATTTCCAAAAGAGGAAAAAGAAAGAAGTGCAGGAGCAGAGCATGTAAAATATCCTCCTACAAAGCCAAATTGCATTATTAGCCAAAAGGTAGTGGGTGTCAACAAACTATAAATGGGTTTGATTCTGCACAATATTTTGATTTTGGGAATATATTAAACAATATTAAACTAGAACTGATACTCAGAAGTATAGCAGTATCATTTGCAACAGAAAAAAATATTTGGGGGAATTGCAAGTTACTAAGCCTTATGAAAATTCATTTGCTCTTCCAAAGCTTGCACCAGCCCACTGTCATTTGTTCCACAAGTCATATCTTACAACCTTTTGATGTAGACTACCGTTTCTTACACTATACGAAGACAATTCTTTAGGTAACTTAGTTGAATACTCTTTCAATGCCAGGATTATGTTATTAATGGAAGATGGCAAAAAGCTGAAAAATGGCCATAAGTAAAGGCCTTCAACATAACCATACATATTAATGTAAAAAATGTATGACATAGAAGGCCAAATTGACACGACAAAAAAAGTATTGAAAAACAAGAAAAATACCATTTAGTTCATTAAGATTTTCTGCCTTCTTCTGCAATTCACTCTTGAGTTTGGAGATATCTTCTTGAGCCAAACGCAATTCATAATCACTAATAGCTAACTTTTCTTCTGCTGCTTCTTTCTCTTCCAGTAAAGTTTGAGGATCAGCCACTGCATTGCAAGAATGAAAATAAAGAGAATATATTCGTAAGCATAGGATAGGATACAATATACATGCCTTCTAAATCAAACCACCTTGCACTTTGATATTTCTTATATAGCTACACTTACTCCCTATATGGAGCTAAAGTCCCCGTAGATTGCATAACAGACAAAAACAATGCCCATATCTAGGAAGCCAATACAGTCGATATAAATAACATTAATCCACACCTAAATGTAATAACTCATATACAACCCTATGTATTAAATTGGAGTCCAAGTACTAGAGAATGGCTTAATTTCGTAATGTAATCTCCCTCAGAATTTCTTAATCTTGTGATCAACAATGCATATCGTCGTTTTCAATTCTAAAGGTTATGGCAAAATTCGGTCTGAAGAAAGCACAAAAGACCTAGCATTCACTGGCATAGGAACAATTCATATATCCATTCCTATTATGTATAGTTGGCAGCAGTAGAAGGAGGCGCCAAATAGAAAACGCAAATTGGAACTGTGAAGAGAAAGACGAGTACCTCGGAGAGAGTTGAGGCGAGAGATGAGATCGGGAGGGAAGAGATTGGGATCGGAGAAGAACTGTTTGAGGCGAATGGCCTGGTCGTCGCGGCCATCGTCGAGAAGTTCGTGAAGAAGCTCGAATGCGGTGAGAAGGTAGTTCTCTTCCAACAGAAAGTTCACCACGCAATTGCACAGCGACGATCTCTCCACGTCCATTTTCTACTCCTCAGAACCTCTCTCTGTCTCTGATCTTAGGCCATTCATTCAAGAGAAGACAAGACTTTCAGTCAGATCTTGGTTTCAACTTTCAAAACTCTGCTAGCTACTCATGTTTACTTTTTTCTTAAATAAATTTAATTGCTGAATACCATGCTCTCCGCTGTCGGAAGTCCGAACCACTACACCCGCGTAAAAATACATTTTATGCCTTTTAACTTTCATCATCGTTTCGATTTTATGTTTAGTTTTCTCACTTTTTTTAAAAAAATGTTTTTACTTTGATATTTTCAAGTGTTTTTATTAAATTCAGCTAATCTTTTCTTCCATGTGTTCCCCTAATTTGGTTGGTCATCTTGCCATATATTACAAATTGTCAAAAATGTCATATGAACTTTTTTCTTTTAGTTTATATCACGTATGTATTTTGTATTAGTGACAAATCATTAAATTCGGCAAAAATATTTTTTTTCTAATATTTAATGTAATTACATATTTAAGGCTCGAATTTGAGATATTAATTAAACTAAAACAAACAAACACGCGGCAAACTTAATGATACATAATATGACTATAGACATTTACCACATCTCATTAGTGCAAAAAATTAACGAAAAGGCTGTTTTGGTCTAATAAAATCACTTAAAAAAGTGAAATATATATTTAATTTAAGATATGCTTAAATACTAATTTAGTGTTTTTTATTTTTTGTCCTTACAAAATTATATATATATTATTTTAGTTTTAGTTTTTGTAAATTATATTTATTTTATTTTTTTTTCTGTATAGTATTTTAGATAACTCTTTGAATAACAATAATAATAAAACATTATTTAAAACTTTCCATAATACAATGAAATAAAATAAAAAAACAATAGTGATGAAAGTGCAAAATAACATCCTTTAGTCTTTATCCCAAAAGTTGATAACCCAACACATTTGTACAATATTAATCCATAACCTCTATAATGTGGTCTATAATAGTGTTAACGAGAATTATTGCCTGATGTCTGAAGTCCCATATGAGTTTTTTGTCACTAAATCAAAGCAATTTTGTATCGGAGAGACATAGCTCAAACGACAAGTAATTGCGCAAGCTATCTTTCCCACTATGATAACAAAGAAAGGACCACAATGGGGTGATGACCATTAAGATGAATCTCGTGGTGGCTTATCATATTTCTTCATTAATTCTCTTATTTGTTAAATAAAAAATATTAAATATTAGTTATGTATGCTCAGCGTGTATATCTTGTTCATGTCAATATAGAGTAGTTAAAACTTATAAGAAAGACAAACTTGTCGATCTTAACAATAAATGGTCATTATCTAAACTACATTAAGTCCTTTATTATTTTTATTTTATTATTCCATTCTAGCAGGAGACTTTTGTTTATAAACTTGGTCTATATAATTTATATAGTCTAAGTTATTAAAAAATGATATATTATAGTTTTATGTAAAATAATACAAAATTATACGTGAATTTTTGTACAATGTATATCGAAAAACTAAATTAATGATATTATTTACACCAAGTATAAAGAAGAGATTTTCCAATAACATATCGTGTTGGTTGGGATAGGTCATCTTTAAATATTAATTTTAGCCACTTGGTGGTTGCATCTTGCATGTAAGAGACCCAGTTTGATGGTCTTGCATCTGAAGATGTGGCTGATACTTGGGCCAATGATTTCTTGTGGCAAAGCTATTACTTTGTAGCTAGGAACGACTTTAGAAAACGTGATAGATTGATACAAGAGAAGAGAGAGCCAAAAGCTATGACAAAAAGTGAAACTGTTTTGTTGCAGATTGTCGTTTCGTTAAGCTTCAATGCGGTTAATGGTTTTGACAGCATTCATTTAAATCTTATGTTAATTTTCTGACATTCCCTTTATTACTTATACTTACTAGCTTGTTACTGGATTTTTTTTTTATCGTGAGGTAGGTATAAAGTATGTACTTCATCAAAGAATTAGAGTGTGATTATTTTTAATAAAAAAAATTCTTTTAATCAGATTTTTTTTATATAAGACTTAAATTCAAAATTTTTCTTAAATAGTTCGAGTCTAGTTCTAACCATTTTGTTTCAAGAACAATTTTTATGTTTATAAACCTAATTACAAACTTCTAAAATAGAAGAACATAATTAAAAAAAGTTTAAATAGTATTGAAATATAAATTAATTGACATAAGATTATTTTAAATTAAATAGTAGTCTTGGATTTTGGTTTTAAGTATATTGATGCATTAAATACTTACTATAAAAGTTTTACATTAAGAGAATGCTTATAATATATAAAAGAAATTTAGGGAGTGAAAAAATATTCAAATAGAATTAATTACTCTCGAGTTGAAGGACAAGTCTTAATGATAACACAATTTTCAATTTTTTACTAGCAAGGAAGTTTACAACTACTATGAAACAGACAAACCAGTGAAAAAGAAAACTAGGTGGTCCCAAGAAATATTTGAAAAATAAAAAAATTAGGACCTGAAAATGTAAGGGAAAAAATAAGAAAGGGACAAGAAGCGATGTGTCCAATTCCAATACCAGTCAGTCATCGATACTCTCTCCCTCTTCTTGTTACATAAGTTCTTGTTTAGGCCATTTGAGCACAGAATTCTCAACCACAATTTTAACCTTACTTTTTTTAAATTTTACCAGCTAACCAGCCATCAAGCATCCTCCCAGGTATGCACTTGCTTCCTTTGTGATGTTTTCATATATATCACTGTTTAGATGTCATTTCACATAGTGTTTTAGTTCAGGTAACAGATTTTGTTTCATGTTGGTGTTTAATTGAAACTGATATCTTACGATAAACTAAAAAAGAACAATTCTGATTATCCGAATCAAGCTTATAGATAGTATTGGCAACATTTGTTAATACCTTGGAAAAATCAGATGGATGGTGCAGAGCTTGGTGGCAAAAGAGTTGGATAAGTTAAAGCTGCTGTTAACTTCTATGATGATAAGGTATGTTTAGCTTCAGAGAACATAAGCAACCCTCTCTTGTGTATTTAAAATTTGTGAACTATTGAGGCATTATTTTAGTAAATCTTTATTTTTTTCTCTCAATATCCTCAGAAGCCCTCTTCAAGAACAAGGGAACTCCAGAGAGCAAGAAGGGATATTGGAAGGTACAAAGACAGCAAATGGACTGCAGAATCTGCAACAGCTCAAGCAGAATCTGAGCTTTCAAATGCGAAGAAGACAGCGAAACATCTTTCTTCTATGATTGAGGAGTCAAGTTACAAGGCAAAAACACAAATGATAAATGTAGAAAGACTAGAGAAGAGGGGCAAGAGCCAACACGGGGAAATTGTTGTTGCAAAGAGGAATGAGAATTATGAGTATGCACAAGTCATGAGAGAGTTGGAATATCTCAAAAAGGAATTATTCAAGCTTAATCTTGATGTGGCTTCTGTGATGGAACAGAAATCCAGGGCAGAGAAGGAAATTGAAGCATCAAACTCGAAGATGTTATCATGTTTAACCACTGCCGAAAAGCTTAGAAGGGAGATTGAGGAGGCCAATGAGGAGCAAGTACTTGCTGAACTAGCCAGGATCGAGGCTTTGAAAGAACTGGCAGATATTGAGGCCCAGAGAGAAGAGGAAGCAAAACAATTTTCATTCAAATTGGAAAGTGCAAGGAGAAAGTTGGAGGCCATTGAAGAGATTGATGAGTCAAAGGAGCTTGAAATGAAATTGGCTGTGACAATATCAGATGTTGATTTCTTGCAGAACGAGTTAAAGTCAGTTAAGGATATGGATAAAAGGGTTCAAGGAGGTGGGAGTGTAAAGCAATTGGAAGGAAGTTTCAGGAAAGGGGAGGAATCAGAATACTCTACAGTGTTACAAACTATAGCGGAAGAATTGGAGGCAGCTAGGAAAGAATTAGCTTTGGTTAGAGAAGAAGGTTTTTAGTTTATGGCCTCTATGGATGTCATAAGAAATGAGTTGAAGCATGTCACTGCTGAGACAGATCGGTTGAAGAAGAAGGAAGGGAAAGTGGACTCAACAATTCAAAATCTCAAGTCCAAGATTTTGAGAGCAAAATCTAAATTAGAAGCTGTGTCTGCTGCAGAGGAAAAGGCGAAATCTATAGTCATGAGCCTGTCTCATACTCTTGAAAAGCTGAAGACAGAAACAGAAGAAGCAAAAAAGGAAAATGAGGATGTAAGCCAAGAGGTTGCAGCCAGCAAGGAAGAGATTCAAAAAGTTGAGTTTGAGATAGACATGACCGAGGAAAGATTGCAAGGCGTCATGCAAGAGCTAGAAGTAGCCAAAGCATCAGAAGCTCTAGCCTTAGAGAAGCTGAAAACTCTTACTGAGACCACCATGAGAGAAAGAGCTTTAACAACACAGCATAGTTCCATGATCACTATCTCAAAATTTGAGTATGAGTATCTATCAAATCATGCAGCCTCAGCACAAGAAATTGCTGATAAAAAAGTAGCAGCGGCTGAGGCATGGATTGAAGCTCTCAAGGCCAGCGAGAAGGAAATAATGATGGAAACAAAAATAGCTCAAAGAGAACTAAAAGAAACAAAACTGGAGCAAGAGCTGGATGTTTACACCAAAGAGAAAATGCTTTCAAGAAGAGTTAGTAGTAGTGAGGAGTTTGACAATTGGCCAAGAAAACGCGAGAAGAGTTCATCCAAGAACTTCCAGAGAGCCGTGTCTAGAAAGAGCATCAAACTTAATGGCACTATAACTCCTGCAAGGGGAGCAAAGTTTCAGAAGACTGCTTCACCTGCAGCTCGGCATATCAGTCCTTTTACTATTAAGAAGAGAAAGAAGGTAATACCAAATTTGACAAAGCTTTTTTAGGGGAAGAAAACCACTAGGGATATATAGTGAAATCAAATAGAAAAAGTGACAATTATGGCTCTTGATATTTATCACTGCTAAAATTTAGAAGCAGGGAAGAGTGTGTGTGAGGCAACATATCTATTAGTGAGTGCCATGTAATTCCCATCACAGAACCCATGTTCTCACTATGTCCCTTCTTCCCTTCCTTTTAATATTATCATTCCCACATAGCTCAAGTGTTTCTCATCATTGTTCCATCCATAACAACGGTAAAGGATTTTACTACTAAAAGAATTTTTTTATTTTTTATTTTGAAATTGTAAAAAATAACTGATAATTGATTATTGGTGCATGTGTGGTGCTATTTAGAAAGCAAGCCACTAATAAATTATATAAGAAAATATTTCTAACACAACAAATTTCAATTGGAGATGGTGAAATGGAGAGCAAGATTTTTTTTTGTCCTTCGAGGAAAAGGGAAGGATAGAATATAGAATCCAAAATATCCAACTAGCTATTCGTAAGAACTTAATGCCATACGAGCCATCATCTCAATGTTACAAAGGGGTTTTATTATGTGTTTTGAAAGCAAAAAGCAGTCCCATTTGTTCAACTTCGAATGCTCAGTATAGGATTTTCTTTCTTTTACATCAAAAGTTAGATATCTTTTGTTGTTCCATTTGTTCAACCCTAAAGAATGTGTATGTAAAATGTTTTAAGTCAAGCCTTAATCTCATCACCTTAAAAGAAAAATAAAAACTCAAAGCATAAGAACCAAAAGTAACTATCATGTTGATTATATGGCTTTTGTCCATGGCGTATCCTAAGTACAGAACAATATCATTGATTACTCAGTTCTCCCCTGCAACTTTGGTTAACAAGGGGTTGAGACCAGTTGTTAGGGCTGATGTTGATGGATTGTATAAGAGTATTGTTGATTTAGACGAAGATTATTGGACAATACAGGAAATAAAGAACAAAGTTGTTAATCCTGTGGTTGCTCCACAATTCAAATTAAGCATTCAGCCACTCCCAATTTACCATGCCCCCATTCCAGAATTATTTTTGTGAAACTAAGCAAAGAATCAACAGCAATTATAAAATAGAACTTACTTCTTGGTATTTAACTTTCACAGTTAGGAAAGTAAACAGAGGCGATGAAACATGTACCACTACGGAGTTGGTTGATCCCATATTTGAGTTAGGAAAAAGTAAAGGATTTGTAAAAGGACCAACAATGTACATGGCAACTGATGATTTGGTTGTGATGCCTATGTCGTCGGATTATGTTTTATCTTTACTAAACCGTATGAACATTCCTGTTACTCAACTCTTTATTTTTTGATTTTGTTTACTTTAAATTTGTAGTAGTGTTACTTTAGATTACTTTAGTTTTACCATGTTGGAGCAGGGTATCAGCATACTACAAACATCTCTAACCTCGACATCAGCCCTAACAACTGGTTTCAACCACTTGTTAACCAAAATTAAGGAGGAGAACTGAGTAATCAATGATATTGTTCGGTACTTAAATGCATCCTCCTGGTCAATAGCCATATAAACAAACATGATAGTTACTTATGTTTTTTTTTACTTATAATAATCTTTTTTAGTTCTTTTCTTTTATGTTATGGAACACAGCATACTCGATCTCATTTTAAATTTTACTGGTTATTCACATGATCACTTGTCGTGCTGCTAGCTGGATAACCACGATTTTTTGTGTGTTTTGCTTAAGAAGAGGGAGAACGCGTGTTCTCTATTTTTAAGCTTTTCTGATTTAAAAATTCTTAAATTTAAAAGTTTAAAATTATAAAAATGATTCAAGCTGTATTGGAGTCTTATCCCAAAACAGCTTCAGTTTTCCCTTCACCTTAAACCATATTGTTGTTGTATCCTGGTAATGTCCTGTATTTAAAAAAAAAAAATACTACATAAAATAAAATTGATACTTCTCAGATGTATCAAAACCGTATCGGTGTCCGACACAAATATGACATCTTTAAAATTTGTCATTTTAGTGTATCAGGGCTTCATAGACTAAATCTTGCAACAAAATAAAGGAAGGAGTAAAATAAAAATAAAAATAAAAAACCCTGTTATTACTTGGGTCGCCTCCTGATAGATATGACACCAAAAGAAGATGCCACCTTGCCAATAAACCAACTTTTTTATAATATTTTTTTGTTATATATATAGTATTATTTTGTTGATTTTAACAAATAAAATAATATTTAACATTTATAATTCAGTTTTTATATAAAATCCAATTCTACTCTTAATAGTTACGTGAATAAACTATAATAATAGAAACTCATAAAAATAAGTTCTTATTTCCTAAATTTCCCTCTAACAAGCCCTAACGATCGCTGTGTTACTGTGTAAATGTATGGAAGCCATTCCCCTCTCTATTGTAACTTTTTCATTAATAAAAGTAACTTTAGGCAGTTAAGACTTAAGAAGAAACTCCTTAAAATGTATATGTACTTAAATCACAGACAATTACATGTTTCCATATGTCAAAAATACAGTCTCCTTAACACCCAGGTGATTGGTATAAGTTTATCTAAACACCAAAAAATGCAATAATTTACGAGCCGCTTTAATTTTCACCACCTTCGCTTTGTTTCTTTTTTATCAGATCATCCATACAATAGTAATTTGTATAATGTGAATGAGTGACCTAACTAACCCAGTTTCTCTGTCACTTCATATTTTGTCGTGTGGACAGAAGTTGAAATTCCCCACTTCTTTTTCAATGCATATGCTATTATTCGCTGCAAACCCTTTACTTTTCACTTCTTTTCTAGCTCTCATTAGATATTCCCAATCTTTCTGTCTCTATTTCTTTGAATGGTTTTCCGTTGCTTCACACTATGGCTTCTTGGTGGGATTTAAGACCGTTTTTTCGTTTTCGGTCTGTTAGGACCCGATTTCAGGTCAGCGCTTTTTACTACTACTTTAACTCTGTTCTTCTTCTCTGTCAACACACGCTTATTCTATTGTATGATGAATGCTTGAATTTCTCTGGATACTGCTTTGAAGCTCAAAAATTAAGCTTTTGAAGCTGTATTAATGGTAATAAAGTTTTGAATTGATGGATGGATCTGTGTGATAATTGGTGTTTTTAAACCATTTAATTGATTCCCAAGATAAAGGTAATGGATTTTATTCATATTGGTAAAGCTTTTATCCTTTCTTCTCTTGATCAGAAATCAAGTTAAATGCGCACAATATTCTTGTTCTTTGCTTCTAAGTTAAGTTGGCGACATAATGTTTTTCTTCCAAAACAGAACATTTATAAATGCTGGCTTGCTGTTTTTTGGATCATATCAGTTCATTTAATTTATTGCGTCTGATTTGATAAATGAACTCTCTTGCCTTTGGCTCGTAACTCTTGAACTTATCTCTTTCATGTTAACCAATGCTTCACCCTCTCTTAATAATCCCTTTTTTTTCTCTTTAGATAGTTGCATTGTGCCTTCTGGTTCATTTGTACTAAAGCAGGCTGTGTAATTTGTTTTCGATTACTATTGTAGATTTTGTTTTGTGGTAATTTTCCAGAATCCTAAAATTATTGGTCTTTGTGTTTGATTGATGTTTACATTCTTGTGATGAACAAATGCTCTTGCATACATGTAGCCAGAGATGCTGACATTCCTGCTGAATAAATAGATTTAAAAATTCGGTAATATTTAAAATATTTATGTGTTAGACAAATAAGATTTTTCAGGTTTCTAATTTGGACATTTTGCAGCTTTGTTTAACTTTAACATATATCTGTTGTGTCTATGAAAACTTAAAAAAAAAAGGGCCAAAAGTTTCAAGAGACAAAGCAAATCAGGGTGTTTTAATGGTATTTGTCCTTGATATTGCTTTCTTTGGAATTACCTAGGATTTATCAGGCAGGAGGCTGGGGATCTCTTCTGTTACTGGTGCTCACTTTTCATCCATTAATTTTCCATTGATAGACACAAACAATGAAGAGGTATACAATTTAATAAGATTTTTCTTAATAACTGAAGGAGATTCTTTAGGCTTGGCCATTACGATATTGGCTCTGAAGATAGTATGAGTACATAATATGTTTCAAGTATTTTCTTAAACAAGAAAATGAGGTGGAGGGATTGAAGTAATATTTAATGATCATTTAAGAATAAGAATACATGTTCTCATATCACATATGTCTGTATAACTGGCATTTAACAGTCTCTTCTCTATACACAGCTTTCTGTCAGCAGTTTAAAACTGTCGTAAATTACCAGTTAATAGTTGAATCAGGCTGTTCACAATGTCATTTGAGCTCCTTTCCACAGAGATAGGAATTAAGAAAAATGCATATTGATTTTTAATAGAGATGGAATTCCCCCATCTAACACCATTATACATTTATACTGTCTTTTCTCTTGCTCATGAGCTGATGGACTTCTGTATTTTCTTTAAATGCTATTATTCACATTATTTTGATGAAACATATCTACTAGTTTGTCTGTTGTCTGTTGCATTACACTTGACCCTCGTATTATTAGTATATGAAGATATACAGCATGGTAACAAGAATGCAAATTTTCAAAAGGATGACTCTTATTGAATTTGATTGTTTTGTTATGTAGACATGTTGGACATCTGCTGGTGTTTGTGAAAGAAGAATTGAACATCTTTCCTGACAACTCCTAATCTCAATTGTGGTTTTTGTGTGCTGTAGGAATTCAGGACGAGGGAAGTCCAACTTGGTTCACATACTGTGAGTTCTCATGGATATGCAGTTGCGAGAAATCACAAACATGATTGGCTCATTCTCTTGCTCCTCGTGCTGATTGTTATTGGCCTGTACATTATCCATCCTTTCCATCGGTTTGTTGGTAAGGATATGATGACCGATCTCAAATATCCCCTGAAGAGTAATACAGTTCCTGTATGGGCTGTTCCTGTAAGTTTTGCTTCAGTTATAATATGTGATCTTTTTATTCCTTGAATAATTACATTAACAAGATTCTTGTCATTTACTATTTTGTTATGGTTAGATGTATGCAGGTTTATTGCCTATATTGATCTTTGTTGTTTTCTATATTCGAAGGAGAGATGTCTATGATCTTCATCATGCTGTGCTGGGTATTAAATTTTAAATACCCCTCATTTATTTAATTGGTAGCAAGCATATTCTATTTGTTGAAACGAAACTGTAGGACATGATAACAGGAAATTGTTTGCTGGCACAGGTCTATTGTTCTCCATTTTAATAACATCAGTATTTACTGAAGCAATAAAAAATGCAGTAGGTCGACCTCGTCCGGACTTCTTCTGGCGATGTTTTCCAGATGGAAAGGATGTATGTATTTTAGGTGTTCAATTCATATTTATCATTATCAATTATGTTGATTCTTGACAGTGGGCATACTTAATGATTAATGGCTTCTTGTTAGGTTTATGATAAATGGGGAGATGTCATTTGTCATGGTGACAAAAAGGTCATAAAGGAAGGATATAAGAGTTTCCCAAGCGGCCATACTTCATGTATGTAGCATTTATTTGATGTGTTATTTGTACAGAGGTCTACAAAAAAGACTGGCTTTGTCATGCTCATAATGAATGGTGGAGTTAGTTTATCTCATTCAAAGCATGTGTACTCAAATTTTTGTTTTAAATAATTTCAATTTATGTGCAGGGTCATTTGCTAGTCTGGGTTTTTTATCATTGTACTTATCTGGAAAAATAAAAGCATTTGATCGCCAAGGTCATGTTGCAAAACTTTGCATTGTTTTTATGCCACTACTTTTTGCATCACTTGTTGGCATTTCTCGAGTTGATGACTACTGGCACCACTGGCAGGATGTGTTTGCTGGAGGTCTTTTAGGTTGGTGTATCCTTACTATCACAATTAGTTGTAAGTTAACTACTTAACACTGTTGCTGGCACTTGACTCACTACATAATATTTCGTCTTCCAGGGCTTACAGTGGCTACATTTTGCTATTTGCAGTTTTTCCCTCCTCCTTATCATTCTGAAGGTTTGCTTCAATGCAGATGCTATTAGATGACTCGCTCTAAATAATTTTCTGTCTAAAATTAACCCAAGTTCATAAGTTTTTTTTCCCTGTTATGAAGTATGGTGTCAACCTTTTGATGTTCTAGATCTATTGTTTTTCTGTGCAGGCTGGGGTCCTTATGCATATTTTAGGATGCTGGAAGAATCACGTGGTATGACCCAAGTTCCTACTGTTCAAAATTCTGGTCAAGAGCAGTTAGCAGAGGCTAAGGTTGAGAGCCAGGAGGAACAAGGTCTCCATGGGTGTATGGGGTTAACTTCATCACGGGATCATAATGCAACATTGGATGACGTTGAATCTGGGAGGGGATAAAGTCTGTACATTTCATGATCTTGCTCTTTGTAAAATGTAAATCAGATGTTAGTTCATATCCTAGGATTTTAACCAGTGCATAAAACTAACACATTTTGTTGAATAATTGTTTCTATTCAGTCACTAGTGTTTCTGAAAACTTTGAAGCGTAGTTGTTTGTAAGAGTCAGGTTTGGGACAATTAACCTTTGTTATTTCAATATTTTGTTAATATGTTGACATAAGAAAATACGAAATCTCTTGAAGATTGCCATTCATTCAAACACATTTTTGGATCAATTGGCTTTCAATAAGCATGTAATCAATTAGTGTGAAATTGTTCTATTTTAATTAGTAATCTCGAGTTCGAAGATATACAAATGTATTAAATATTTGGAATTCGGAAGGAGGGAAAACATAGTTGGCGAAGATGATTGTGAGTATTTATAGGTGTGGAATAATGGCGGTTTAAGTGCTTCTCATACGCAAGATTTATAGCCTGTGTCAGAAATACTTGTAAACATACGCTACTCTTCAGTGTTCACCAGCAGCAACGAAGTAAAATAACACTTTCCGGCAACTCTTTGACTGTTAAATATCAGCTTTTGTAATCCAATTTCCAAACGTTGATTCCAAGAAGAAAATGCTGACTTTGCTCATGTGATTGCTACTTCAGGGATTAAATCAAATCAAATAAAGCATCTTATATTATAAATATGGTGCGCCGTCAGAGAATCAAATGTGTCAATTTTCTCCTCGACTCAACAACCAATATAGAGAAACTAAGCATAGAGTAAAAAGAAGAAAAAATGAAAAATGCAACATTACATTATTATGAATTGATCATATCTGAATAACAATTGTGTTTTGGGGATCTGAGAAATTTTTCTTGGATTTTCTAGACTTACGGGTCCGGAAATTAAAATCGTATCCAATGCCTTGGCCGAAGCCGAAGCCGACACCCATTCCACAACCCATTCCGAGACCAAAAACGAGGTGCATATGGTTGAAGCGCCAGCCTCCGTAGCCGAAGCCACCAACCAAACCCAAACCTATTCCGGCGCCACATCCGATGCCAGCTCCGAAGCCAGGACCCAACACTGATGTTGGAGGTTTGGGGGATTTGTTGTTTCCCAGGAACTTGGTAACTGATAATTGTTTTTGGTTGTTGTCGTTGTTGGCATTCCAGGTCCAGAAAGAGTCAGCATCAGCTCTGCTTTCCATCACTTTTGCTTTGCTCACTTGCTGCGGCTGCTGAGTGCTGATGGATGGATAAGATTTGTCAACTCTGCAGGTTTGGGTATGAAATTTTGTTCTTATGGCACTGGCTCAACATGGACGCCATAAATGTATTTGCTGCACGTGTGCTTAAATTTTAAGGAAATTTCTTTTATATATTTTTAGAGTTTAACGTCTAAAAACTTTATAGTATTATTTAATAATAAATCATTATTTAAATTATTTTAAGAATTAGTAAATTTACTATTATAAATTGTGATTAGATAATTATATAATAAGAACTTATAACGTATCATCTTTTTTCTCATATTTTTAATATTTAAAAAATAATTATTAGTAGTACTTTTTACGAGTAATAAACATTGCCTTTCTCTCAAGTATATAAGAAGAAAAAAAATGTAATGTTAAATAATAAAGTTAATTAAATATGTATGTAATACTACACTATTACTATTTCGTATATGAAAAACACTGTTTTAAGTTGTATTTATATACCCTTAAAAAAAACTCATATTTATATAGGTCATTTTATAAGAAAAATGTTTGATAAACTCTAATGTGTTCCTTTAGAGAAGAACCGCCCTAAATAGATAGGATCCATTTCCACCAATTTCAGCAATTACAAAAAGTAGCAAATGGAAAAACCGGAGTAGCAGGTCTCTCAGATTAGAAAAAGGAAGAACTGAAAAAAAATCTCTAGTTAAGCCTTTACGCCTTTAATATTTAGAGAAATGTCTCACTTTTGGCACACATTATAGGTTCCTAAATGTTATCCAACATCTAAAAAGAGAGAAAAATATGTATGAGAAAAATATGTATGATAAAGTTTATGATGTAATAAAAAAATAGATAGTAAAAAATAATAGATATTGATTAAGTATTTAAAATAGAAAATAGTTTGGATATCATTAGTCTTTTATAAAATAATTTGTTTAACTCAACATAAAAGTTATATTTTTTTTCATTTCTACTTAAATGTGTTTTTAAGATCAAATTCGTTGTGATTCAATATTATGCACATTTACCATTTGTATATAAAAAAAACTATACATATTTACTATACTCAATCATGTTATATTATGAAGTTTAATTCAACTAATTGAGTAGTATGTTATAATTATTGTAAATTATAATAGTATCATATTTAATTCGGATAAAAAATATAGAAAAACAAAAAAGTGTTCTATTGAATATGTTTTTTAAAAAAATTAAAATTTGTGGGTGAACTTAAACAATAATGGGAGTGAGAATAAAACTTTATTTTTATTGAGAACACGGCCCCCACGGTCCCCATCCCCCACCCCTTCCCCTTCCGAAACAAAAGGAAATCTACTTGAAAATAAGAAATAACAGAGACGAAAATTGAATTTTCTCTTTTTTCTTATGATCAGTTACTTTGGTTTTGAATCTTATTTCTATGTATACACTTGAATGAAAGAAAATCTCAAACAAGAAGAAAACATAAAATTAGAAGTTGTAGGATAACATGAATAAGATAGAACACAACTACATGTACATGGGATGAAGTTCATAGGAAGCAACCAAGGTCTTAGAAATCTCATAAATGAGCCTAGCCTCAAATTCATCACTGGAATAACCCTTAGAGACTTGACGAGCCTTTGGAATCCGCTTCACTTCAAAGATGTTATCACTGTTGATAGCACCTACGTTCCTTGACAGCCTCAACATAAAGTTCATATAAGCATTCTTGAGCTTTGTCAACATCTTCAATGGTGATCTCATCACCCATCTAAGCCTTGGAATTGCTCTGATCCTCCAATACCTACGTGGGCCTCTCAACCGGATGATCGCCATCTTCCTTCTAACCACGGTGGTGCCGCCGTGGAGACGCCGGTAGCGCCGCCTTCTCAAGTAACTCTTTATGCCATCGTAGATTGACATAGGAGATAGTGACTCCATTTCCTTGTTTTGAATGCCTTGAAATTGGAGGTGGGAGTGAATAGATTGTGCTTGAACTTGGCTTAGAAATTGAGCAAATATATATAAGTGAGAAGTTCTTGCTCTAAAAATATTGCATTTAATTTAATAAAATCATTGGAAGTGGAAAACATAACTACACATGTTGGTTGTTGAATTAATTAAGATAATAAAATCATAGACCATATATCAATATTGATCACGTACGATTTTGTTTCAATATTATATGACGGCTGCTTTAGAGAAATAAAAGAAAAAGTCAAAAAATGTTGCTTTGACCAAAGATGTGCGTGTGATGTGAGTGAACAAACATGACCAACACAGTATTTTCCTTCCCAGTTTCCTTCAAATATTATGTTGGAATATTATTTATTAAGACTTTCAACCAAGGAGAAAAAGCAAAGGCATTTTCATTTCATTCTGGTCATTTTCAGTTTCTGTTTTATTTGCAAAATATTGGGTGGTTAATTAAATTTGATTTTAAAGAGATGCGAGTCAAGTCAAGTACACTTGATTAGCTTCAATTGGCTTGCGACTGAAGGAAAATACTTAATTTTTATTTATTGTGTCAATTCATTTATGAATATGTAGCAGGAGTACGAAAAATTAAGAAGTTTTAGCTCATTTACACTTGGATGTAAAACTATTTAACCTTGCTAGTTACATATGTCTTATTAGATATTAAAAACAGTTTAATTTGTTATATTGAGTATTATAAAAAATAATGAAAGAATAAATAATTATTTAAATAATAATGGATCAAATAAAATTTTAATAGAATTATTATTAAAAAATACGTGTTTCTATATAAGGATTACTTTTTTTTAAATGTAATGTTCATCTATCATACAATGACATTTGTAAAGCTAACTATAAACAAGACACGCATTAATATATAAATATTTGTATTTTATTATAAATAACTTACCAGCAAATACCTGGCAATATGCATGTAGATTTGAATTTAAAACCTTTTAGTCAATAATGTTTTATCTTATTACTTAATAACAGATCCTAATTAGCAGGTAATATTTTTTTTTTTTGGATAATTAAAGTAGGAAAACATCCTCAAACTACCAGACAAGGTACTATTAACATACTGAAACTACTAGTAGATGTTCATTTAAAGAATTATTACATAAACCTAAAGCATGATGCATGTTAGGTTTTGCTTTTTATATTTATTTTTATTACTGTTCGAAATTTATCTTTTACGTATCGACTCACAAAAATCTAATTTGTATACTGAAAACGTCACCACAAAGATGAATTTCAACTATCCTAAAGAAAGGAAGTAGCTATCAGTGATTACGTCACTCTTTTAGAAAGACAAACAGTTAGAGATAGTTTGAGCCTTTGAAAGCGAAGATATACATTTGTAATTTTGTATGTACGAACGATATGCTCGGAGAGCATGAAAATTGTCGTTCATGTATTATTCCTAATACTTGCAATAAACTAGAGTGGTGGTAATATTATTTAAACCTGTAAAAAAAAGTAATATTATTTAAATACCATTCGACGTATCTATGTAAACGAAAGACAAAGTGGATGATTCATGATTGTGAGGTGCACAAAAGAAAAGGAGGTAGATGTCAGTGCTTACGTTACTCTGAAAAACAAGTAAAAAGTTTTTTTTTCCGGAGTATCATATTTTATGTTACAAATTAATAGTTTTGTTCACTGATGTTAATTTGTATTTCGAGTCATGTTGCCTGATCGGATTTCATATTAAATGTTTAAATAAATTAAATTTCTTTTACTTAAATTAACATATGATTAAGAAGAAATTTTATGGAATGAAAGTTATATATATATATATATATATTTAAAATGGTTAGTTTTATATTATATAAGACTTTTCGCAAAGTTTAAATTAAATTGAAAATCATTGGTTATTATCTTGATCGACATGGGCAACAACAAAACAATATTTGTGGTATCAAAAGTCACAACAAAACAAATTGGCTTTTCCTCGATCTTTTCCGTTAAATCTACCCAAAATTTAAGTGGTGACTTAAATGTGAATTCGGATGAAATATATATTATTTAAAAAATAAAAGTAAAATCATTTTAAATTAAGATAAATATATTATTTTAAATATAAATTGAAATAATTAACATAATTGGCCCTAATTATAAATTAGTTCATTTATAAATATTCAATTACATTTAATAACAATTGAAGAAACTTTGAACATCTTTAGAAGAATCCATTTTAAGTTCTTATACTACCTTTTTAGGTCCCATAATATCACATAAAATATAAGAACTTTTTCTTTTTTTACTCGAATGATAGAATCCAATTTAAGTTATTGGATTTTACTTAGCACATAAAAAATGTCTTTATTTTCTCTCAAATGACATTAAAAGTAATATTTTTTGAAAAAACTCTTTCTTTTATCACTTAAGAGTCGTGCGAGATGAAAGTCTCATGCACGATTTTGAATGAGAGAAAGAAGTGAGGAATTCTCTTTTCGACTCCGACTCTCCCACTCCAGTTGTTGCTTTTCTTTCTGTTACTTTGAAAGTAGCTGCTTCAGCTTTAGCCACTCGAATTTTTGTTCTTGTGAGTTCTTCTCCTAAAATTCAACTTCTAACATAAAGATCTCTTGAGCATGAATAATTATAGATTTAGTGGGCATAAGTTCTTAAGCTCAAAAACTCATATTAAAGATGTTTTTAGATATTTGATCAGACATCTAAAATCTATAAAGTTAATGTAATGATGTAAGTATTAGTTACATTCATATAAAAAATTATTTATTTAGAAAAAAAGTTTGTGTTCAATTCTCTTTCTTCTCAAACTCTTGATTCAACTATAACTACACATTCAACTATAACTACACAACACGAATAAGATTACTCTATTACCTATTCATAGATAGGACTTTGTCCTCATTCCTTCTAGCTATTCTTCTTATTTTAATAATAAATTTTCGTCAAGACTTTCTCTTTTTTTATGATTGCGATCTTCCTAAACAGTATTGGACTATATATATTATGATTCTTTTATGTTATTTCCCTGCCCCTAATACCGGTTCATCAAGGCAGTTGCAATCCATCCCGCCTTAGCGAGGGCTTCTTTCCTTTTCCATTGGGATTCGTGAAAACAGAAAGAAAACTTACCCTGGCCTAAGATCATTTATCGATTCACAGATTCTCTTTCCTTCTTGCACTACGTTAACATAGCAAAACTAGTAAGTTGAGTGACACTCGTACTATATGCCTTAGGAAAAAAAAGTAGGCATCTCCTTTATTTCAACAAAAAAAATTAAGTTGAATGCATATGATTAATTAATGTGAAAAATCATTACATATATAATGAGATTAGTAAGAGACACATGACAACATTATTTATGGAAAATATTTAGTATGCAAAATCCTTTTGTAAATAATTCATTTTTTAAATGAAAGGCCCATACTGGAATTAAATATAGAATAAAATATGGAATGTTTGTTTATTTATTTATATATGAAAATAATCAAAATGTTATTAAAATGATCAATATGTAGTTTCCATTTGATATTGAATATCCTTTTTAATTAGTTTTATATTAAACTGTTCATTTATTTTCAATCTACTTATTTAATTAATGCAAATGGTATCAATTGAAAAAATAATTTACTGACGTTTTTATGATATTTTTGATGAACTAGAATTTAATAGAAGATGAATTTAAAATGGATCATTAATTTTGACTTTAATGTGGATTGTTTATTTAAATTATTTTCATATTAAATTGTTCATTTACTATCACACTGTTTATTTAGTTTTTACATGTTGTCAATTCAAAATAATTTAATAACATTTTAAATATTTATCAAAATTAAAAAAGATAATTAATTTTAAATATCATTGAGCATGTGAATCAATTGGAGTTAATTTAACTTAACCAAGGATTCCCAGTTTGAATATTGGATATATAGTTACACGATAAATATTTAAATACAAAATTTTATCATCTATAATAGTCATATCTAACTCAAAATTGATGGTCTCTAATGAAAAATATTTTCAGATTTATAAAAAAAGTACAATAATTACAATAATTTTAAAATTATGATTAGTTTGAACTATGTATACAATGTGCCTTTATTTAAATAGAAATAGACCATATTTGTTTGTTAATTTTCCTTGTAAATAGAATTTAAAATGGAATTAAATTGATTTCTTCTTCAAGTTCACCTGATAATTATAGGTGGTATATATTCTAATTAAAAATAATTGTGATAATTATGACATATATATTAAAATGGGTCAATCCAGTGGGTTTGTGTAGGAGGAGAATTAGTTGGATTTCAAATAGAAGTTCTAAACTCTAGATAACACAATTAAAAGAATAGGAAAATAAGATTATTTTAAATTAATGTCAATGTATTACTATGATATATATATATATATATATATATATATATAGTGTAATTTGTAACTATAATTCAATTGATCTATAAATTAATATTTGAAGATAATTAATATCCATGGAAGAAACCTAAACATTTGAATAGAAACTAGAAATCACTATTTTGAATAATAAATTAATAAAAAAATTAATTTGATTTTATTTGATGTGGAGATTCACGAGATAAAAAAAAATGAAAACAAGAAATAAAAACAGATAAACAAAACAAGTAAACACCCCCTTAGTCCCTTAATTCTTTGCCGCTTCGTTGAATGAGACACATGTTTTTAAATGAGCTTCATTAATTAATACAGCCATGCATATACCAGATGAGACTAACTTAATTGATAATATAAGTTGATTTTGTGGATAAGATTTGAATTTGATTCACATAATATTTTTGGAAAGAATAATAAATTTTAAGTGTATGATTAAGTTTTATATTTAGGATTAATCTTATAACTACCTCAAGAAACTAAAATTTGTGAAGATCCTTCGGATTCCTACTCAAAAAGCAAAGAACTCAATGGTTGGAAAATAGTTTCATTTTATTGGGAATTTTATTGTCGCGCTTTGGTCTAAAACTTTACCTAAATAGGAGGAAAATAAATTAGAGATTTTTTTAATAAAAAAATTGTTTAAATAATATGAAAAATATAATTACATAATTATATTTTTCTCTCATATTCTTCCCAATCAAATAAGAGTTTTTCCCCTTTATTTTTCTTTCTTTCTATTTTTTGTTTTGTTTTCTCTAATCGTCACAATGAATCGACTAGATTTCTGTACTACTGTATACAATTTATAAGCGAAAGAACTGTCTTACTTTTAGAAATTGTCAACCTGCAGAAGCAAACAACATCAAAATGTAAGGATTTAATGAAAAGCCGCTTTGCAAAAGAATAAAATAAAAGTGGGGGTGACGTCGTGTGCAGTGGATTAATAAGTAACCAGATCAGATGTACATCTATAAAAAAAACTATCAAAGTCTAAACTTCTAGATGCAGCTTTTTTTTTTTTTTAATATGATTATCTTAGTGTAGTACTTTTCCCAAGTTTGATTCCATTTCCACGTGCTTGCGATCGGCAATCCCGTTCCCGTGTGTCCTTGTGTTGCACGCATAATTGTCCTAATTTTACTATTAATAAGGTTAATTTTAGGTTAAACTATATACAACTGTTATTTAATCAATAAAATGGATAACTAATTATGTGACCAATGTCTTTTTAACATAATCCAATCGACTATTAGTAGTAGTGTTGATTATGTCTCAAGGTGAGTTCATTACAGTAGACGGATGAATCGTTTATTCACAAAAAAAAAAAAAACTAGTAGAATATTAGAATTGAAGGAGGAAATTATGTTGTTCAATGTTCATGTTGACTCCCACGGTCACACCAACATTTCGGGTCAAACCGTAGTTTATTGACTTTGTTTTTTCAAAAATCAATAAATCCCTTTAAATCCTCACAACGTGCAATGCCTAACACACAAATCACTTCTATATAAGAGAAGATAAACTCACCTTCTCCTCCTCCTTCAAGCTTAATTTATAAAAGCAATATGGAAACGGAGTCACTATTGCCTAAGCCAACTTATGGTGGCATAAAGAGGTACTTGAGAAGGAGGCGCTACCAACGCCTTGACGGCGACGACGGTGCCACCGCTACCACCGGTGGAAAAAGAACAAAGATGATTAGGTCAAGAAGAAGAAGCCCACGTAGGCAATGGAGGATCAAGGCAATTCCAAAATTGACATGGATGGTTAGGTCACCGTTGAAGATGATGGCAAAGCTAAAAAATGCTTACACAAACTTCATGTTGAAGTCCATGAGCACGGACAACATATTTGGCAGCAAAAGGATTCCAAAGGCTGATCCTCATCAAGTGTCTAACGGTTATACCGGTGATGCGTTTGAGGCCAGGCTCATTTTTGAGATTTCAAAGGCCTTGGTTGCGTCTAATGAACTATATCCTGTACATTAATAATTAATTGTTTCTTCCTTCTTCTTTTTTTGGATTTCTCGAATTTTCCTTTCGAAATTTCCCGTGTGATTCCGCAGAAAATGTTGAAGAATCACCTAGAAATTGTAATTTATTTCTAGTTAAACGCATACATGCACTTTCGAAATATGTTTTCGATCATTTATTCATTTGTCTCTGCTGTCATAATTTATATTAATTAAATTATAAATAATTTGAAATTAATATAACATCTTATAGATATAATTTACATAATAAAAATATTGTAATATAATACTACGTTTTTTTTTCTCTTTTTCTTTTAATTTCATCTTACAATAAGAAGTGTTCTTGTTTGATTCTCTCTATTCATGTAAAATTTAATAATTGAAATTAGCTACTCTGATGTTATTTGTCACCTTGATATGCCATCAACAATAATTTTACTCACGAAATGTCAAAGTTAAAAGTAATTTTATGTGAAAATTGTCAAAATTGTTTTTTCACAAAAGTTAATTTAATCTTATCATTTAATTTGACATAAATGATTAAAAATAATTTAATTTTAATTACCAAAACTAGCTTCTATATTCACTTTATATATGTGGTATACAAAATTATTCAAGTCATGTTCTAGAAAGCAAGCTGTCCATGGTGATATTATGGGCAGAGCAATTACTTGAGCAGTCACCCTTGACACTTGTACATAAATCATGATGGTGAGTGCATGGTCATGTGTAGCCACACGTGAAAGTGAGCTAATTCCTAGATTCATATATATGTTTAATTTAAAATAGTCGTATTTATTTATTTTTACAAAAGATATTTGTAACAATTTTATAGAATAAAAAAAAAGATAAGATGTAAAGAGAAAAAAAGCATAATGTGAGCAATACGACGGAAAAAATAATATATAATAACTGTTATAATTTTATTTATATAACTATCATTTTCTTTATACTTTTCCTGAGTTTGATTCCACGTATCCAGCTGCTTCCTATCCCGTTTGAAATGAATTTCAGAAGTCAGAACAATTATTGTCTGATGCAATTTATTATTTAATTTCACCAGCGCATAAAATAAAACTAATGGATTAAATTTTTACCCTTCTGTTTTTTTTTTTATCTCTGATTTATTCCATTTGATAAAGGAAATGAGAAATAATTAAGAAGAAAGAAAAAAAATCATGCTATAAGGTTTTGGATTCCTTGCAATTAGCCAGTCACCTCTTCATTTAAAAATCATGTGACTCTTTTGCATTGTGTTAAAATTCATTTTTTAACAGATAAAAAATCATTTTTTCAATAGAAGAATTAGAACAACAGTAATAATTTTTTTGGCCATTTAATTAAAGAGACTTTGGTACCAATACAATGATCAACACTTCTAAAATCTTAAAACTGTTGGGTGAAGTCTAATATATTTATATATCTAATAACAAGGAATAAGTACAAATTGAAAATTATAATGCTTATAACATGTCCTAATCTTAGAATAAGATATATAATTTCCATTTTCCCTAATTTTTTTTCTTTTAAAACACTTTAACTTAGAGTAATCCTATTTTTTAAAGGAATTTTACCAATGATTGAAAAATAAGATTGGATTCATTAGTTCAACTGAAAAAGTAACCTGGTCCCTGGGCAACCTAAACATCAATGAAGAGCCCATTATAAACATGTTATAAATTTAATTAAAAAAATTGATGGTATAAAACTTGTTTATTTAGGTTTTTGAAAGAAAAAAAATATTGATTACTATAAAAAAAGTGAGTACATTGTCCTGGGGATACAAGTGGGTTCGACCAACTTTTGTTATTATATAATAGTCATGGGGAGGAAGATTAATGAATAATTTGATTTTCAAAATATTAAATTTAGCCATTAATGATCATGTATGTGGATACAAGTGATCGAGAATTTGAAGTTAATTAACTTTCATCCTCCCCATGAATTTGGGTTCGACCCTTCTTGACCACTTATATCACTTATATATCCACATATAAGGTTAAACTCCATGCACTTTAGACTTATACAAGTGGTTGAAAATTATTGTACAATAATTTCTTAAAGAGCTAGTTATATATTTGCAACTTGGTGAACTCCCTGTAATTTAGACTTGTATAATAATTCTTAAGGATGGACCTTTTGTTGGTTACCCTAACATGTCATTGTAGCCTTGAAAATAATATTACAGGTGCTTTTGCATTTTTCCACTCTTAGAGAAAAAAATATACCACTAATGTTTTGGAATATAAACAAATGAGAAATTAAAAGATAATGATACTTACCATGCATTTAATGTCTTTGTTCTTTTTTAAATGTCAAGATTTTATTGCAACTTTGATTTTTCTTCTAGCTTTTTTTTTTAAAATAATTAAATTATAGACATCTTTTATAAGAGACAATCTTAAAAACATTCATAATATGAAACTAAAGAGATTTAAATTAATTAATTGAATAATGTGCATAAATTATTATAAACTTTATGATACATGAGTTCAGATAAAAAAATGTTAAAATTAATTTTTTTAATGAGATTTTTTATATACAAGACTCAAATCTAAAATTTTGTTTCAAAAATATTAATTATATCCCAATTGAACCAACTATATGTTAATTTATTAAATGTAGTTAATATTTTTTTTTTCAAATGTAATTAATAAAAAATGCAAAAAAGAATTAGTAAAGAATCAAGAAAAATAGGTTCACAATTATTTAAAGAATTGCCTCGCGACAGATTAAGGAGAGAAGCAATTACAATCTATCAATGGATTTCAATAGCAATTCAGTTTCACTAAATTCATTGGAGAATTCCATGTTGGTACCCACTTATTCGACGCCTCAGTATCATCAAGAAGAAAAAGAGGTAAAATTTAAATTCTGATTACATGTTTTAGTCACCCATGCTTATTTTCTCAAAAAATAAATTTTCATTTATTTTAATGACAAATTAAGCAGGAATACAATTTCAATTGCAATTTATTTTCGTCAAATTCATTGCCAAATCCCATGTCGGTGCTTTCTTATCCAATGCTCCAGTTTCATCAAGAAGAAAGAGAGGTGAAGTAATTCCATTTAAACTTCGATAGGTGTTTTAATCGCCCATGCTTATTTTCTCAAAATATTTTTTCATTTATCTTAATGGCAAATTAAGCAGGCAAACAATTTCAATGATTTCAACATCAATTCAATTTCACAAAATTTTGTGCCAATTTCCATGTCAGTGCCCCCTTATTCGAAGCCTCAATATCTTCAAGAGGATGGAGAGCTAAAGTGATTTCATTTAAACTTCGATTACATATTTTAATCACCAACACTTTTTTTCTCAAAAATATTTTTTTTTATTTTCTTGATAAATGACAAAATATTTTTTTTCTCAAAAATATTTCAATTATTGTATTTTTTTGGAGTATTGATAAGTATTTCTACAAAGACACCTAAATGTTTTTAGGTGTCAAAGGATTAATTGTTATTATATTTTTCATTTATACAAGATTCAAATCTAAAATATATATTGTTTAAGAAAAATTAATTATGTATTACTTGAACTAATTATCTCTTAATTCATTAAATGTTATTAACATTGTTTTCTCAAATGTAATTAATATAAAACCTACAAAAAATTAGTAAAGGAATAAGAAAAATAGTTTCATGCTTATTTAAAGAATTACCACTTGACAAATTATGCAGGGAAGTAATTTCAATCAACAAATGGATTTCAATAATAATTTAGTTTCACCAAATCTACTATTGAATTCCATGCCGGTGCCCTCTATTCCGATGCCTCAAAATCATCAAGATAGAGAGGAGAATTTTTATTTTTTTAAAACTCCAATCATCCACATTTATTTGTTTTAAAGTTAAATAAAATAAATTTTGATATATTAATTTTAAATGTTAAACGTAATTTACATGTGCATAGTATTTTTTTTTATACAAAATTGAGCATACTTTTTTTCTGAATACAAAAATGTGAATACTTTTTTTCTAAATACTATTATTATTATTACTGTTATGGAAAGGGGTAAATTTTGATTTTCTAACAACGGGAGGCTATATGTAGATGCTATTTTTATTCTTTTTTCTAAAATAATCATTGACTTCAAATTGACCACGTGCCTGTAAGATCTTTTTTGTTCTTTTTTTTTTTTTTCCTGCTGTTGCCTATTAGGGTCACTGGTCAGTGTACTACTCCTTCACATGTTGAAGCTTAATCTCATCTTCTTTTTTTTCTTTCATGTAATAGCAGGAGGAGAAACTCCGATCATTCTGGGAGAAACAGTTACTTAATATTCAAATTGCTGAAGGTTTCCTATCTTCAACAAATGAACCTGACAAACTTAATTATATTTGTCTTTCATAATAACTTAACAGCATATTCTTCCAAACAATTTTTTTAGGTCTTCTTTATATTAGTTCATTATCTAGCTAGAATGTCAACATATTATTTAAAAAATAATTTATTTATGAAGTAATTGATTTATTTAATTAAAAATGAACTAATTATAATATATTATAAATCATATTACAAAGAATATATTTTAAAGAATGTTTTTTAATTTGCTAGATAAACTCACATACTCTTATTAACATTTCTTTTATCTCTTTGTATTTATATTTAAATGAAATAATAAATTGATTTCAATTAACCACTTGATTTAATGATATAATTAAGGGTTCTTCTATGATGTAAATCGCAGCATTTAAGAGCCAGCAAAAGTTGCCGCTAGCAAGAATCAGAAGGATGATGAAATCAGAGCCGGAAGTTCAGGTTTATGACTTCGCATCTACCTCACATACCCTTTTTTTAAAATTTATTTGCTTCTTTATGCTTACTTCATCTCTAATTATAAGACCATTTCAAAAGAAAATTAATTAATTAAATTAATCACATTAAATCTATTAATTATTTATATTAATATTTTTAAACTATCATTTTCTTATTTTTTTATCCACTTAATTATTTTTTATTAATGTTTGGAGAAAGAATAATTAAGTAAGAATATGTAGCAAAAATGATAATACATCTAAAAATTTAAAAAATGATCTCATAAAAAACAATTTTTTTGAAAATGAACATTGCTTAAACAAATGGATAGTTACTAATTTTATGTGTCATTGGAATTTTGATTGATTTATATTAACTCACATTTTCCATGAAATTAAATATCAAATTTTCTTAACTAAATTTTTAAAATAAAAACACGTAGATACACAATCAACAATTTGACAATTTAAAAAAGTATTTAGTTGTTTCATTCACTACCCAGTGAGTAGTATTTGACATTTGTATACCAAACATTTCATTAATTAGGTGAGGTCACTTGTGTAGTACGATCTTCGAATTACTTGATATTGCTTCTTAAAAATCATGTGTAATTGTTATTATTTTCAAACAACACTGTTGTAATCATTATGTGATTGAGAAAACATTGTAGGCAACTCATGATGATGAAATGTCTACTAAGCAGATGATCAGTTCTGAAACTCCCATGCTGATGTCAAAAGCATGTGAGATTTTCATTCAGGAGCTCACTTTTCGTGCCTGGATGCATGCTGAAAAGAGCAATAAGAGTATTGTGCAGCCTTGTGACGTTGCCAAAGTTATCATGCAAACTGATACCATGAATTTCCTCACTGAGATTATTCCAAACAACCTCGTCAATTTCAGTGCTTTTGATGCCAAGGTATCTTCATTCTTTTCTTCTTCTTTCATTTCCAGTTACACCTTCCATATTCATTCAATGACTTCCTTAATTTACCATCTATGAGGGTGTATCAATATTCAGCTAAATAAAACTATCCTTGTGCTAGTTGTCACTCTGTTTGATAATTACTAGTAATATATTCTTTAACATATTTTTTAATATTAACTAAAATTTATTAAAATTAAATTTTTGTAGGTCTCATAGCGTCACTATTAATATTGTAGTTTTCAATCAATTTTAACCAATAGTTAAAAGAAATGTGTTTGGGTGTGTTAAAAGAAACTTGTTGGTTAATATATAAGGCTTACTTATTATTGCAGGAAGAGAATGTTGCAAACATTGCAGAAGAAAGCCAAGTTTCTCTGTCTTTCACTGCTGGTTTTATGGGAAATCCTATGATTAATATGGACAATGTAAGTAAGAAGTAAATTGGATTTAATTATACACATGTGGCATAATTAGAGGTGTAAAATATGGTTGGTCTAGTCAGGCTGGCCTAAACCCGTCCATTAAAATATAGGACTTATTATTGCAGGAAGAGAATGCTGGAAACATTGTGGAAGGAAACCAAGCTACCTTACCTTACACCTCTGGTTTTATGGGAAATCGTATGAATATGATGAATATAGGCAATGTAAGAATAAAGTAGATTGGATTTAATTTTATACATATGTGGCATAACTAAAGGTGGCAAAATAGGTTAGTCTAGTTGGGCCAGCTCGAACTTAATTGCCTACCAAAAATATAGGAGCTTGCTTATTATTGCAGGAATACAATGCAAATGGAAGCCAAGTTTCCTTGCCTTACACTGCTGGTTTTATGGGGAATCCAATGATGAACATGGGCAATGTACGTATGAAATAAATTGGATTTAATTTTATACATGTGTAGCATAACTAGAGGTGACAAAACAGGTTGGTCTAGTTGAGTCGGCTTAAACCTTCCGAGTGAAATATAGGTTTTACTTATCATTGCAGGAAGAGAAGGCTATAAACATTGCAGAAGGAAGTCAAGTTGCCCTGCCTTACAATGCTGATTTTGTGGGAAATCTTATGAATATGATGCAAATGGGCACTGTAAGAATGAAGTAGATTGGATTTAATTTTATACATTGTGGCTTAACTAAAGGTGATAAAATTGGTTGGTCTAGTTGGGCTAGCCTGAACTTACCCGCTAAAATATAGTGTTTGCTTATTGTTGCAGGAAGACAATGCTGGAAACCTTGCAAATGGAAGCCAAGATGCCATACCTTACACTGCTGGTTTTATGGGAAATCCAATGATGAATATGGGCAGTGTAAGTATGATGTAAATTGTATTTAAATTTATGCATATATGACATATAACTAGAGGTGGCAAAATAAGTTAGTCTAGTCGAGCCAACTTGAACATGTCCACTAAAATATAGGGCTTACTCATTATTACAGGAAGAGAATGTTGGAAACATTGCAGAAGGAAGTCAAGCTTCCATGCCTTACACTGCTGGTTTTATGGGAAATCTTATGAATATGATGCAAATGGACAATGTGAGAATGAAGTAGATTGGATTTAATTTTATACATATGTGCCATATAACTAGAGGTGACAAAATAGGTCAGTCTAGTACTCTAGTTGGGTCGACCCGAACTCACCTGCTAAAATATAAGGCTTACTTTTTGTTGCAGGAAGACAATGCTGGAAACATTGCGGGAGGAAGCCAAGTTGCCCTGCCTTATCTTGCTGGTTTTATGAAAAATTCTACGATGAATATGGATAGTGTAAGTATGAAGTAAATTGGATTTAATTTTATACATATGTGGCATAACCAGAGAGGTAACAAAATGAATCGATCTAGTCATATGACTCAATACATCCAGTAAAATATAAGACTTACTTATTATTGTAGGAAGAGAATGTTGGAAACATTACCGAAGAATGCCAAGTTGTCTTGCCTTACGCTGATGGTTTTATGGAAAATCATATAGATATGATGAATATGAGCTATGTAAGTATGAAGTAAATTGAATATAATTGCACATAAAAAAAGCAAATTTAATTCAATTTTTGTCCAACTGTGGCATAACTTTTTGTCATATATTAAATTTAAACCAGTCTGAGAAAATTGTTATTCTTACACGCTGAATGTGTTGACTAATTTACTGAAATGAATGAAATATCTTTTTATTTACTTCACAGGACTTGGAGGCAGGAAACCAACTGATTCCTCAACCCAACATGATGCAGCCACCCTTTATGCCTTCAGATCAATTGCCTTACAATTTTCAACCCAATGTAAGAGGGATATTGTTAATACTATATCATGGACCTAGTGTTTCTTATACAGCAAATTACAAAATAACCTTTATTTTCTTTGTTTCACATATCCATGACAATGTTAAGATCTACATTTTGTCATATTGCAGTGAACGTAGGGATGCATTTGCCGGGTGTGGATGAATGAAGCCATGGTGTGGTCAAAACTAATAAACTATGTCTTCTCTTTTGGAACTGGAGCAACCGTTTACATCTATTATTAATTCCCATCAAATAATACCCCCACCCCCTCCATTTTTCAGTTCGGAATTTTGGAAAACTTTAGCCCATAAATAATTGAACACCTTCCTGTTTGAACATTCTATATATTCTGTGCCGACCAAAGACCCTTTTGGAAAGGTTACATCAAATTTTAATTTTCAAGATTTGTTATAAGTGATAGCCTTTGCATAATTCACGCCATCATAACGCAGTTTAGTAATTATCATGAACGAAATTAGAACGTGGGGGATTTTAACTGGTTTATATTTGAGGTTTGGAGATTGCATGGATTATATTTATATAACTTGATGAAAATTGAAAACTACTTTGAAATTTTCAGATTCAACTGGAGCTAATTAAAATCAAGTATGCATTGGATTCTGTACAATTTAGACAAAACACTAGTCATAGAAAAGTGTTCTCCTCAAAGTAATTAATGTTGCTTTTGTGTGAGCTTGGTTTATTGGCTTATGAACTTTACATGGCTTGCTCCCATTTTATACACATTTGTGGTAGCTGCGAGCTGCCCCTGCTCTGTTAAGTTCACCCACTACGCTTAAAATAAAACTTCATATTGTTCTGAGAAAATTTATCAAAGACACATGAAGTCTTAGAAAGCATTTCATAGGGAAGTTGTTTGAGATGTTTCTAACTTTGACTTCGATTGTAAATTGATAATTTTGCTACATTGTTCTTATAGTTTGGCAGTAAAATATCAAATGAGGATGAACAACAAAAGTCTACAAATTTGGTTTCTTTTACTGCACTTTTTATTTGATAAAGCTGTGTTTTACCTCAATTATGTTGCTTCGTATGTCATCATTCATGTCCCTATTTTTGCCTCAAGAAATTTCGAGCTACATATGTTAATTTGTTTCCAGCATGCTCTTGGGCCTCGGCAGATCATGAACTATTTTTGGGCAATTTTGATGGTTGATATTTGATAACAATGACAAGATAACAGATTTTGATATTTACATAAGAACAAATTTGTAACGAACCAGTCGGGGTAACAAATTGACTTTGGGGACCGAACAAATTACATCCAATCATAAATTTAATGCTAACATTCATTTCGTTAATTTATTTATTTTAATTTATGTTGTTATAATCTTAGTTTATTTATTATCTTTAATGTTATGTTAATTGTTAAGGTTTGAGTTCCTTTTTCCACACTTTTTATTATTAAAAAAATTAATTATGACCACTTTAATTTTTTTAAAAATAAATTTCATTTGAATGCAAATTTTATTGAATTATTATCTAATCATATATTCTTATGTATGATATAATTATTAATTTTTGTAATAATTACTTTAAAATTCAAATTTCTAATTATTTGGCAATGTACAAATCATTATACTAACCATATATTTAAATTAAACACTCGAAACAATATGATAAATATTTATCCTGCAAATACTAAAATACTAGTTAATATTAAAGCTTATTTGTTTAAAATTTACAGAATTAATTGTCACGTTTTTATTTATTTAAAAACATACATTCTAATAAAAAAATATGTAGTTCAGATATTTTTTGATAGATTTTTTTACAGAATATATATATATATATATATATATATATCCTTCACAAATTAATTTTAATATACACCTTATTCACATTCAAAGTCAATTGTTTAAAAGTAACTCTATCAAAATCAATTTTATAAAGCACTAAAGTGGACAAATTAGGGACATTCGACAGCCCAAAATAAATTGGAAAAGAAAATTGAAAAGTAAAAAGAAATTCACGGAAAAGAAAAGAGCAAAAGCACCTCTCACTTTATTGGTAAAAAGTGGAGAAATTTGGGAACCAAGTTTCTAAAACGCACCGCAAGTATCCCCGATTGGTTCCCTAGTAAAGTGGCTCTTCACTTTCTTTGAATGGCACTCGTTCTCGTGGCATTTGAACAAATTCCTCAACTTTTTACGTCATATTTGTGAGAGTATAACACTATAACGTAAGAGTTGGGTTGATATTTGCAAATAAATAATCATTCCAACACATGGAAAAAATAAAATAAAAAAGAATTTCACTAGACAGCAATATATATGAAAGAAAAAGCAGAATATATATTGATGATGAGTGTGAGGTCACTAATTATCCAACCCCGCTTTTCTTAGGCGTTGGGGAATCTTACATGAAGCCTTTGAGCCTTTAACTTTACGTAAAGCATTACTTTTAAGAGCGTGGCTGAAGCATATATATAAAGGAGTTAATGTGGATCACTACTCATTCAATTCTCAGAGTGAATACGAAGAGCTGGGAACGGGAGATTGGAGCAATCAGAATTTGTGGGAATGGGCTGATTGGGAAGCAATGTGTATTGTGCAATACATTTAATTTTTTCCCAATTCCGCCCATTCCTATGATTTCTGATGATTCTTCCCTTTCCTTTTGCTTTTTGCAATATGCATGTCCCTTATTTTCCATTCCATCTCCATTATTCTATGCTAATGGATGGTACTTTCTTCTCTATGTTTCTTTTATTGTTATAATTAGTTACATCCTGCTTCAACACAGGATAAAATTGTAATATAATACATAACTTTTGCAGCCTAATTTGGTTTGTTCGTGCGTTTGATAAACGACGTTGGAGAAGGGGTTCATGTTGTCGTAGGAATAGAGGCGAGCGAGTCTCAAGAGATCAGTGATGAAGCAACTCACTGAGTCAGAATTGGGATCCCTCTGTTGTGTGTGTGTGACGATGGCTAGGGTTGTAAAATTTTAAGGTTTATAAATTTTCTTGTTGCTCGTTTTTGGTGTTCCGGTTGTGTTTGTTGGACGGCTAGGGTTGTGCAGGTGAGGGATAAAGGTGCAGAAAGCTAGGGTAGTTTTGTCCTTTAATAATTATTGTAGGTGCAGGAAGTAGTTCCCCTCTAAAGGTGATTGACAGTGTTCTACAGCCAGGCCCAAAAGTAGCATTTGTGGCCTTCTTTTTATTTAATCAAGAGGCGTGGCCTGGCCCTTCTTTAAGGAAGAGTTTTAAACTCAATTGTCATCCTATTCAACAACCGGTTTCAAACAACATGTGTCCAGAGGAATTTCCCATTTTCAATTCTAGGCAGCGATAGAAATGGGTACGCCTAGATTTTATGGACTTGAAACCAACCTAAAAACATAAGGCTCTTACATATAAGTATTATAAAATATAAACTTATATTACATAATAAAAAAAAAAGCAGAACACATAATTTAATTAAAAATTATGTTTTATTACATTAAGCGACAACATAGTATTAACAAATTTAAAAAACATATATCACATTTTTTATTAAGTGTAGTCTTATATGCTATAGTCTATTATTGGCAAAATATTCTCATAACATACATGTATTTATGCTCTTTATTAATAAACTGAGTTTTAGCTTTAACTGGTATTTTAGATTATATTATGCTAATATAAATATTTTTTATATGTAATAATTATAATTATAATGCATAATAATTAAATATTTTAAAATTTAAAATTATACTATTATTAATGTGCATAATAAATAAATATTTAAAATACATAAATTATAGTTATAATTGTGATGATAATTTAAATTGTGATATAATGTTATTTTAAATTAAAACAAATAGAAAAGTAAGTATACATGCTCTGATCAACAATGGTTTCTTTTTCGCTCTCTGAAGGAGCATTAGGTAAGCTCCCAGCAGGTCAAAAGGAACAGAGAACTTACATATACATATGACAACGAATGACATGCGCCACATCCATGCCACGATGAGGTGCAAAAGTGTTACCATGTACACATATATATCCTCACTAGCCTAACCAAATAAAGCGCATGCACACATTATGGTCAGTAGAGATGCTCAATTTTTAAAAAATATTTATGTAAAACTAGTTTTATATAACTAGTTAAATAAAAGTAGGTATAGAACTATAATCAATTTATAGTTATGGTTATTTCAAATAATTTATTTTTGTTCATCAATAATTAGTTATGTAATTTGTTTAAGATATTAACTTGTTATATAATATATTATATAACTAATTTATTCATAACTAGTTATATATCTATATTTTAAAAATAATAACTATTTATATTAAATTATATCCATATTTTAAAAATTAGTTATTATTGTATTTATAATACCACATGTAATCTGATTATTTATTAAGTATGATTATAATTATATAAATATTCAAATCATGAGCTCCCTTGGTCTTCAGCGTTGCACAAAAAGTTCATACAAAGATTATACACTAAACATGTCCCTGCATTAAGGCTAGCCCGATAAATTTGTGAGGCACAATCCAGGGAAGTTGATCCACTCTGATAGTGAGTAATTAAATCGTCTCACCCTACATTTCAACCACATCCATGCTTTAATCCTTATATAGAAAACTTGAATGTTGAAGATTAGAACAAGTGTGTGTGATCTAAACGAAACAATTTTCTTAACTTTCTTAGCGAGTTCTCTTTTTATATAATTCTTTGCAAAGAAATTGTTAGTACACTTCATTTTCATATTCTCACCTAATGAGTTATCATAACAACCTTTGCTTGTGCAAGAAAGCTTGAAGGGACTTAATATTAAAGAATACTTGATATCTAACCCGTGTGTGAAAGGTTACGAAGGTTGTTGCCTCAAAAGACAAGAAAATAATACTTGTAAGTTTGTTGATATAACGGAGCAATCCTTCTGTAGGTAAAGGGACTAAACGTAATTATTGGATTTAAGAATAATAAACCAAGTTAGAGAACAAAATATAAGAATGTTATCTTGGTTTATAAATTAACATAATTCAACCCCCATTTCTTATGTTTATTTTGTTTATTTAAGTTGGTATTAAAGCTCAATCTTTAGGAGTTAAGCATCTAACAATGCAGGGGTAAAACAATCTTTGTGACATCATGAAAAAGGAAGGACAAACCATCAACAGATCTCTTGTTAATGAAGAAAACTGTTATTAATTATTAGAAACAGAGGATGATCAACTGATCATATTCTTCATAGCTTGTTACTTGGATATATAGTGGGATGTTGTACAAAAAGACAACTTCATTCCTTGAAGATAAAGCCAAAATTCCCCGAGCAACATGAGAGTAAGTTGCAAATTGTAAGAACTATAATGATAATTGTAAGATTTAGAGACTGAAATGATAATGATTTTTGGATTATCCATTATTATTATTATTTTATTAGACATTTCATTGTCATTTTGATCGGTATTTACTATTTATTATGCATCCACATGTCATATGACACATGAATACTACAATAACAAATAATGTAATACATAACTATTTCACTAAAAATGTTAAGGTCTTCCTAACTGTAGGGTCTAACTTCCTTAGCAAAATTTTAACTTGAAAATTTATTTGTCAATTATTTAAGTTTAGGAACTACTATAACAGTGTCACTGAGAGACTAAAAATTATTTGTTAATTAAGCACACGTATAATTAACAACCCCCTCCCCTCAAAAAAATAAAATATGAGCGTTCACGTAAATTCAGTGATAGGTATTTCAATCATCCAGTGAAGAAGCGCACTAAGTGGTCCACCGACGGACCTATAATTTTACATGCTATAGGAGGCAAGGGCATATTTCGAAGGTAAATAATTTATTTATTTTAATATAAAATGAAATTGCAAATAAATCTCTGAAAATATATGATAAAAAAAAATTATGGTAAAATTGCGATCTTTGTTTTCTTCTTGAGTCTCGGATCCGTGATTTCATCATTAGCAAATCCATTGAATAGAACACATTATACACAGTTACTTTGAACTCTTCTTTGACAAGAACACCTCCCACAATCTCACTTAAAAATATGTTCAAGAATTTCGAAACTGTTAAATTGGTTTAAAAATTGAACAACTCGTCAACTAACATCCAAAAAAAATTACATTTCTTCGTTCCCTTGCCACACCCTCGACAGTTTAACTAGAATGTAAACATCGTTTATGCCCATTATTTAATAGAGTAAGGATCTTTAAAAGAGTATAATTTGGATTTTTTCTGTCATCCTTTAACAGTACGCTACAATTTTCCAAATTTCGGCTTCCCAATCACATTATCGACCACAAACGGAATGCCCGAATATAACAAAAACGAAAAGGGTGTTGGAAAAAAATACTAATTTCTCCTTCTAGAACCTGTTATGAATAGTTTTGTACAAACAAAATACTTTATGTATAAACAATAATTATGTAAGTAACACAACACAATTTTTAACATGAAAAACTTTCTCAATGTGAGAAGTAAAAATCACGTGACTGACCTCGGGATCCACCCAAATTCTTTACTATCAATAAAATAAGATTAGAAAAGAGTTCCAGAAACCATTATAATCAACAAACAATTTCAACAAAAGTTGTACCAAAACATCACAAGAGGTAAGTATATAAAATAGGATTTTGTAAAAAATTAATTCCTACCATCAGGAATAACAACTAACAAATCCCAACGGTCAAATTGACTTATTGCAAGAGAGTAACACACTGACCAAATTTCAGGACAATCCAACGGTTGAAAAAATATATAATTCTTTTTCAATATCACTGCCCAAAACAAGATAGAATAGAGCAGGAATTCTGATAACCTCTGTTTGCAGTTTAAACACTCCCTCTTGAAAACATTTCAATGAATGATCCTAACGGTCAGAATGTAGAAACATATTTGATTAACCTTTACTCAAAGTTTTAACACGATCCAACGGTTAGTATGAGAGAAATGTTCTTCGCAATACCGCTTCCTGCTTCAGAAAATGGATTCAGAATCAGTTTGGTTTGGGAATTTCCGGTGATGCTACAAGCCTATATCTAAGAAACCAACCGCTAGATGTAAATAGTTTTTAGTCATGAAATTTATGTAAAAGTTTCAGAAAGATCTAATGGTTAAAATAGGAGATCTAAAAGATTAAAGAATCACAGTTCTATCCTTCTCAACATGCGAATTTGGATGTTCTTTTTCTCTTCTCCTTTTTATCTCTCTTGTGTTTTTAAATTAACTGCTAACCTATCAAAAGAAGGAACTCCAATATTTCCTTATTGAGCTGGACTTGGCTTGGGATTTAAGCCCAATAACTCTCCCCCTCCAGTCCAATGAGGGAGATTCCAAACATCAATCATCAAGTGAAATCCATACCGGCAACAAGCCGGCAAAATTCAACCTTCTCTCTAGGAAGTGCCTTTGTCATCATATCTGAACCAATATTATCAGTATGAACTTTCTCTAACTCCACTTCCTTAGCTTCTAGCACATCTCTTATCTAATGATATCTTACATCAATATGTTTGGACACTTGATGAAAGGTAGAGTTCTTGGCTAGGTGTATGGCGCTTTGACTGTCACAAAGTAACACATATTTCTTTTGAGTGACACCAAGCTTTCCCAAAAAAATTCTTCATCCATAGCAACTCTTTACATGCTTCAGTTGCTGCGATGAATTCTGCATTTGTTGTAGAAAGTGCAATACACTATTGCAATCTTGACTGCCAAGAAACTGCACCACCGGCAAATGTAACCATATTACTCGAAATAGACTTGCGAGTATCCACATGACCTGCCATATCAGAATCTGTGTATCAAACAAGCACTGGCTCACCAATCCCAAATCTTAGACTCAAATTGGAAGTGCCATGGAGATATCTCATTATCCATTTAACAACATTCCAATGCTTCTTTCCTGGATTAGAAAGGAACCTGCTAACAATGCCAACTGCATGGGCTATGTCTGGTCTGGTGCAAACCATAACATACATCAAACTCCCTACTACTAAGGCATATGGCACCTTAGCCATATCTTCCTTCTCCTTATCACTGGAAGGGCTATGTTGAGCACTTAGCTTAAAATGGGTAGCAAAATGAGTGCTAACCATTTTAGCATTGCTCATACAGAATCTCTCAAGAACCTTATTGATATACTGTTCCTGTGACAAGAATAACTTTTTCTCATTTCTATCTCAAATGATTCGAATGCCAAGAACCTTCTTTGCTAGCCCTAAATCCTTCATAGCAAAGTACTCACTCAACTGCTTCTTCAATGAGCTAATTCTAGAAGAATTTCTGCCAACAATTAATATGTCATCAACATAGAGCAACAATATGATAAAATCATCATGAGAGAATTTCTGAAAGAATACACAATGGTCAGAATTAATCTTTTGGTAACTTTTCTCCCCCATAACAGACTCAAACTTTTTATATCTTTGCCTTGGTGCTTGCTTCAGGCCATAGAGACTTTTCTTCAATTTGCAAACATAATCTTCTTTTCCTTTCACAATGAAACCCTTTGGATGGTCCATGTAAATCTCCTCTTCCAAGTTACCATGGAGAAAAACTGTCTTCACATCCATTTGCTCAATTTCTAAGTCTAGGCTAGCAGCTAGGCCTAGAACCACTCGAATGGATGACATTTTCACAACTGGAGAAAATATCTCATTGAAATCAATGCCTTTATTCTGATTGAATCCCTTGACAACTAATCTTGCTTTGTACCTGGGTTGTGAAGTAACTTCATCTTGTTTCACCCTCTACACCCACTTATTCTTCAAAGATCTCTTTCCCTTAGGCAGTTTTACTAGCTCAAAAGTGTGATTCTCATGCAATGAATGCATCTCATCTTGCATGGCTTCAATCCACTTACTCTTGTGCTCATCTTCCATAACTTCTTCAAAATATTATGGTTCTCTTGAATCAGTCATCAACACGTACTCACTTGCAGGATATCTGGTGGAAGGTGCTCGACCCCTAGTAGATCTCCTAGGAGGAGCATCAGTAGTAGTATCTGGTAGAGGGAACTGCTCATCAACAACATCATGGTTATCCATGGGCTGTGGAACATCTGTGCCATCTAAATCACCTATATCATATTCTTCCTCAACTTGTGGTGGATCACATAAAATAGGAGGTGGATCCAAGCCAATCAAATCATGATAATTCTTTGGCACTGAAATCTCTAATTTCTCTATATCCTTTATAGTTTGATCTTCCATAAACACAACATCTCTACTTCTCAAGAGTTTCTTCTTTACTGGATCATAGAACCTGTAACCAAACTCATCAAGTCCATATCCAATAAAGACACACTGTCGTGTTTTAACATCAAGTTTGGATCTCTCATCTTTGGGGATATGCACAAAAGTCTTGCACCCAAAGACACTCAAATGATCATAGGAAACATTCCTACCAGTACAAACTTTCTCTGGAACGTCAAATTGCAATGGAACACATGGTGTGAGATTTAAAACATGAACAACAGTGCTCAAAGCCTCACCCCAAAATTACATAGGCAACTGTGATTGTGAGAGTAAGCATCTAACTCTTTCAACCAGTGTCCTATTCATCCTCTCAGCAAGACCATTCAATTGAGAAGTCTTAGGAGGTGTCTTTTGATTTCGGATGCCTTATTGTCTGCAATAATGATCAAAAGGACTTGTGTACTCTCCACCATTATCTGTTCTGATGCACTTCAACTTCTTCCTAGTTTGTCTCTCAACTGAGGCTTGAAACTGCTTAAACACATCCAACACTTGATCTTTTGTCTTCAAGGTGTAAACCCATGTCTTCCTTGAATGATCATCTATGAAAGTGACAAAATAAAGAGCATCACCAAGTGTTTTTGTCTTAATAGGACTACAAACATCAGAGTATACTAAATCAAGTGTAGTTGGCATTCTTGAAGGAGGGAAACTCTTGAATGCAACTGTATTTTGCTTTCCTACTAAGCAATGAGAACACTTCTTCAATGGTGATTTCTTCAATCCTGGAAGCTACTCATTGTTAGCTAAAAGAGTCAAGCCTTTCTCACTAATGTGACTAAGCCTCTTGTGCCATAACTCCATTGTATCTTCATCTTCTACAACATTAATTTTCCCTGTAGAGATCCTTCCATGTGTAATATACAATGATGAACACTTCTTGCCTCTAGCCACAATCATTGAACCTTTAGTGAGCTTCCATTGACCATTATTGAATGTGTTACAAAATCCTTCATCATCAAGTTTTCCTGTTGAAATCAAGTTCAAACGAATATCATGAATATGTTTAACATCATGCAAGACTAACCTTGTGCCATTGCTAGTCTCCAAGCACACATCTCCAACTCCAATCACATTGGCCAAGCCATAATTACCCATATTGACAAATCCAAAATCACCAGATTTGCAAGATGTAAAGAAATTCCTGTGAGATGTAGCATAAATGATTGCTCCACTATCTATCACCCAATTGGTCTCATGACATAAAAGATTAATTGCTTCACAATCATAAACAAGGAGGAAATCTGAAGTGGTAGTAGCAACTCGATCATCTTTACCACCTTCGTCATTCTTATTATCTTTCAACTTTCCTTGTTTATTATCTTTCTTCATTTTTCGATAATATTTCCTTATATGTTCTTTCAAACCACAATAGTGACACTCAACATTGGCAAACATGTTAGACTTGCTTCTTCCTTTATCTCTATTCTTCTAACCTTGGCTTTTACTTCTCCCCCCTTCTTTCAGTAACTAAGACTTCTGATTGAGAAGACGAAGCTTGTATCTTTCTTCTCATTTCTTCATTTAAGATACTACTCTTCGCCAAATCCATGTTGATTATACCATCAGGGGCTGAATTAGATAGAGACATTCTAAACATCTCCTACGAGTCCAGCAAAGTACCAAGCAACCATAACTCTTGTACTTCATCTTCAAACTTGATTCCCATTTCTGCTAGCTGAAGAATAATTCCTTGAAATTTATTCAAGTGATCAGTCATGAAGGTACCTTCTTGATTCCTCAACATCATCATCTGCTTAATCAAGAAATGTTTGTTATTACCAGTCTTTCTTGTAAACAGTTGTTCAAGCTTGTTCCACTACATTCGTGCATTAGTCTCATCACTAATATGATTCAAAACATTATCATTCACCCACTGCCTGATATAACCACAAACTTGTCGATGAATCAACTTCCATTCTTCATCAGTTTTATTTGTGGTTTCTCAGTACTAAAGACAACTAAGTGATACTCCTTCACATATAGAAGATCTTCCATCTTTCCTTTCCATACATGATAATTTGAACCATTTAGTGTAACCATTCTACTTGTATTAACCTCCATAATTAATCACAAGTCAACAGGCAAAATAACACAAGCTCTTGATACCAGTTGTTGGTAAAAAGATACCAATTTCCCCTTCCAGGACCTGTTATGGATGGTCTTGCACAAGCAAAACACTTTATGCGCAAACAATAATTATGCAAGCAACGCAATACAATTTTTAACGTGGAAAACCTTCTCAATGTGAGAAGTAAAAACCATAGGATCGATCTCGGGGTCCATCCAAATTCCTCACTATCAATAAAGTGAGATTACAAAAGGATTCCAGCAATCATTACAATCAACAAACAACTTCAACAAAAGTTGTACCAAAACATCACAAGAGGTAAGCATACAAAATAGGCTTCTATAAGAAATTAATTCCTACCATCAGAAATAAAAAAATAACAAATCCCAATGGTAAAATTGATGTATTACAAGATATAAACACACTGACCAAATTTAAGAATAATCCAACGATTGAGAAGAGAGATAACTCTTTCTCAATATCACTGCGAAACAAGACAGAACAGAGCAGAAATTCTGATAACATCTGTTTGCAGTTGAAGCACTCCATCTTGAAAGCACTTCAATGAATGATCCAAACGGTCTTAATGTAGAAACAGATTTGATTAGCCTTTCCTCAAAGTTTGAACGCGATCCAACGGTTAGTATGAGAGAAATGTCCCTCGCAATACCACTGTCTGCTTCATAAAATGGATTCAGAATCAATTCGGTTTGGGAATTTACAGTGATGCTACAAGCCTCTATCTAAGAAATCAACAGTTATATGTGAATAGTGGTGAGTCACGAACTTGATGTAAAAGTTTCAGTAAGATCTAACGATCAAACAAGGAGATCGAGAAGATTGAAGGATGACAATTTTTGTCTTTTTCAACATACGAATTCGGATGCTCTCTTTCTCCTCTCTTTTTTCTTTCTCTTGTGTTTTTAAATTAATGATTGACCTATCAAAAGAAGGAAACCTAATATTTTCTTATTAGATTAGACTTGGCTTGAAATTTAAGTCCAACAAAGGATCCTCCACAATATTGTTTAACCTTTTTCTCAATCAGGTGCATTGTTGGATGTGAATATAAACAATGAAGTGAAGGAGACACATCAAAGAGAAAATTGATTTGAGAGAATAAAGGTTTGGATGTGATTTGAAAGAGGAAGGGGATATGAGAAAAATGTTTTTTTTAATACCTGAGAAGAATAATCAATATTATTATTAATAGTTAATAATATATTAAATATTTCAACTTGTTATTTATGTTTCTTTTTTCAAAGCTAGATATTCAAATTATCGGTAAACAATCTAGGTCGTTCATTATTTTATATTATATATAATGGTGAAAAATTATGACTTACCAATAAATCACTTATTTAATGGGTTTACCGTATACATTACCTCAATCATAATCTTCCTCTCCATCTCTCTCAATTATTAAGGTCATAGTAGGTGGACTCGTCAGAAGTGTTGGTAAGGATAATAGTCATAATATAGATCCAACAAACTGAGTTCTTTTAATTTTCTTTGTCCGATTGAAATAATTAAAACAAAATAAAATAGGAAAATATTTTTTTCTTCTTACTTTTAAGTTTTTTAATGAAATTAAGATTTATTATTTCCAATTTTGCATTCTATTTTGTTTTATTTTTAAAATCAAGAAACTTAAGATAAAATCTTATATCTTATAGTGTCCAGTTGTAACTTTCCTGCCCATTTTATGCAATGTTCTAGCAGCACTGGCGATTAATTTAGAATTCAAGAGAACCCTGGGAGAAAAGATGGAACCAAAAAGTAATGGACTCAAGTTGTCTTATTCTTGTGGAAAATGGGGAAATTAAATAATATACAGCTGGAATTCTCTGCGGGCGTTCATGCCTTTGGCTTTGCGAATAATTGGTATGGTGCATGCAACATTATATGTCAGCAACATGGCAGGCAATACCTATATTTATCCCATTTTGGAGAATAGCTTTTATGCATTCCATATTTGGGAAGAAAGCCGCGGAGGACACTAGAATACTCTTCAAAATTTTCCAACTTTTGTAAAGGTTTTTGTTAGAACTTTGAATGATTAATAAAAGATTAAAATAGAATGTCTATCCTAAGGGAGGGATGCAGGGGCAACAGGGTCTCGAGTCTATTTTTCTTTAATATATAGAATTTTTCATATATATATATATATATGTTATTTAGTATAAAATTATATAAAATTAATTTTTTGTTGGTATTATAATAATGATTAATATTAGTTAGTATAAATAAAATTAATTATGTTATTTCCTTATTATAATAATTAAAGTGATTTCTAGTATAAAACTACTTGCTTGTTTGTTGATATTATAATAATTATCATCATTTAATATAAAAATTATTTTAATTTTATGTGTAAAAATCATAATTTTTTTAAAAAAGTATTATTTATTAAAAGTTAAACATTTAAATAATTATAAAAAAAATTCAGTCCCAAGGTTTCTAGATCTGGCCACTCATCCTAATATTATAAAATGCTCATTATCACGTATTATATTAATTTTCTATGAACATTATAAATTTTCTATGTCAAAAATTTTTTTTTTTTTGCTATGAATATACCTCTAGCTCTTTGTTAATCCCCAATAAATTAGACAGGATTTTTAAGATTTGATATATTCTATATAAACTTGAATTTAATTAAAACATAGTGATAATATAATTTTTTGAACTCTATCGTCTAATTATTGATTGTTATATGATAAAATATTATTAATTTTGAAATATTTACTTTAAAATTTACTTAACATAATTTATAATTAATCAACGGTATCGATCTTTATACATATTACATTACTAGTATATTAAAATTAAACTCTATAAACTTGTGTTTTTAAATATAAGATTTTTTATTTTGTTTTTACTTTCTCTGGCAATATGTACCCTGCCCATGACATATGGTATGATGGTATAGACAATAGACAAAAGTAAGAACATAACGATAGATCCTAATACCATCAATATATATATTTTTTGATTTAATAATGGAAGAAAAATACATTTTTTCTAGGATAAGGAGAAATTAAAAACTCAAACGATCAGTATAGAAGACTGGCGGAAGATATATTATTCTTCATGCATTAACGAAATGAAAGGATTAATATATGCATGAAAATGATATCAAATGAAGATCAAGTAGTACTTTAACAAGTTGACATTGAAACAACGGGGAAAAATCATGAAGATGGTCAAGAATTATCATGGAAGGTTCAATGCATGGGGTAGTATGGTGGCAGCTGGAAGGACATTCGTCATTCACGGGTCACATGTCACCGCCCCATATAAACATGTTTTATTTTGAAAAAAAAAAGGATCTAAAGATGACATATTATTATTGTATTCTTCTCTCCATGCTTCTTGGCAACTTGCATGAATCCTCTCTCTGTCTCTCCCACTCGATTTTTTATTGTTGTGCATATATATTTGCAGATTCAATTTTAATTCATTGAGTGTAATTAAACAAAAGTTTAACTATACTGTTATTTAGTAATAATAAGAATATGTTATCATATTAGTTGTAGAATTTTGACAGTGTAAAATATTTTCTTAAGCAACAATTTAATGTAAAAACTTATTATATATACGACGTAATTTTATTTTGAACTGCAAAAAGATAATTATATTAATAAAACTGAGATTAGCACAAGAAGTGCAACCTCATACACCGATTACAGAGCTTTTTAAGTGAAATAAAATACTGCTACGTACATGAAACCACCACCCCTTTTTGAACCTCACAAATGCGCGGTGTAACTACCGAAGTTGTTGTAAACAAGTTACAGGGTCTTATTATATGACGTAATAATCATTATTCAATAATAATATCAAATATCTTTAAAAAATTAAATTTTTTTTGGCTGACCTAGTTAAAGACGTAAAATTATTTGAATTAGGAAGATTTCGATTGTGTGTAATTGTGTCTGACAATGTGAATTATTGAATAAAATCCAAGTCGATATGTTAAAGATGGGTTAAGATAAAATATACAAATAAAAGATAATTTTTATTTTAATTTAATTTATGAGATTGAGTCAAATCTAAATTCATTTTGAAAATGATATAATATCATATTCTAAATCTATTAATGGATTATCCACTATATCCAAATTCTAAATTAAATTAGGTCTAAATTCACCTTCTAATACCAATTGGTGTATATACATCAATAGCAATAGCAATAACATTTTACGGTTCAAATTGATCTGACCTATTTCACGTACATCTCCAACTTATATAGTATAATTTGATGGTAATAATTGAGTGACAGATTACAGATCTGGAGACCAAAATAATTCTTTATTCTTCCAAGCATTATATTATTAATTATTTAAAACTTTAGCTGAGAATTAATTTTTGCAACGACTTAAACTAAAGTACAAGTGGACTATATTCTTTGATGCTTGTACCACTAATGGCAAGGATCGAGAGTGAATAAAATCAATAAATAAATTCCCCTGTGCTATGTCGTCATCCACATCCTGTCTTCCAATAAACTTGCAATGGCTCTAGAAAGCTTTATAACGCGTATAGATTGACCAGAGTTTTATTTTGCGATCCGAATATCTTAAAGAAATTATTTGATTAATGTTCTACAAATTAATTAAGTAATAATATATATAAAAAAGAAACAACGCGAATATATTGCCCACATACTATTTACAAAAACATATAAATCAAAATTAAAACTCCTTATATTAGAAATGAGTCATGGGTGTTGCAGAACCGGACTGTGCAAGTAGCCCAATATTGAAATTAGAAAGAGTCTGATACATTATATTAAAAATGGATCAAACCTAATAACTCAATGACAAAAGATAAGTCTAAAAAGAAAATTGCTCAAATCTTATAAAAATTACTTTAGCCATATTCCCATTGGACGTAAGATCTTAACACTTTGTTCTTGCATGCGCGGCACGTCTCGAGGAGTACATTCCATAAGGATAACATTATTTGTCATATAGCATTTGTCCTTTCTTTACGTATCAAGCTAACACATTGATATACAGTAGTCCCGATTGACATGACATTGACACACCCCGTACTAATTCTTGTAGCATATATGTGTGAACGCGAGAAATTGAAGAGGGAAAAAGGTTTACTATATCCATATATTTAATTCTTGTAGGGAAAGAACGATTTACGGTTGTAAGGAAAGGCATTATAAGATTAATTTTCCCCTATAAATAGAGCCATTTGAGACATATTTCCGTGTCAAATTGCTCTGAGGTCTCTTCCTCCTTTTAGACAAGCAAGAAGGAGAAGGACCTATATCTCATCTTCCCTCTCTCAAGTTCAAAAACAACCATATTCCGAGTTTTCATCTTAATTGGTTTTGTGCTTTTTTTTATATTTTAATTTGATGTTGTCTATCCTTCGTTTTACATCAATATCTCGCGTGAGGAGGAGATGTTGGTGATGCTGTTGACAGAAGATAGAGAGCACAGATGATGAAATGTAAGAAAGGCAATGACATCTCACTCCTTTGTGCTCTCTAGTCTTCTGTCATCATCATTTTGCCTCCCCTCTGTCATGCCTCGATTAGCATTATCATGTAACAATAAAACTTATTCAGTTTTACATCTATATTGCTTGTTTTTGTGTCTAGCTAGTATCGTCGATCTAGGGGTATAATTAATTAGTTGATGTGAATTATCTCTTTGCTGCACTTAGATTACTTTATTACTTTAAGTAAGATTTTTTATTTACTTATATAATTATTCTATCTGATTCAAATAACATCATCTTCAGCTGAAGATATTTGTAATCTCATACCAAAAAAGGGACCATACATGCATTTTAAGAAGATTAAGCCTACCATTACTAGTGAAAAGGTTTAATTGAATCTATTTAGCCATTAAATATTGTAATTAAAATTTGATAATGTATTTCAATTTGTTGCAGAAATTCAATATTACAATTTTAATTTGTTAGCAGATCGGTGCATGCTCATTAAAATAGAAGATATGCGGATTGAGATTGTGATTTTCCTTGGTACCTCTTTTTTTATTTATAAATATATACCCTTGTGCTAGCTTGTTCTCGTTGTTGCTTTGGGTGGTGATGTTGTAACTGGTCTTTGTATGCATTGACTAGCTTCAAGGAGATTTTCAAATATTAATTCGGTATAGCAAATGTGGCTTGTCGCTTAATACATACGTAATTGTTGCAGGTATGAAGCTAGCTAGGCAGCTAGCTGGTGTGTTTATGGTCAGGAGACTCACTTTAGTCGATCTCGAACATCTGTTAAGATGGCTACATACACAGTTCATGTCCCCACTACGTAGTATTATTCTAATAAAATGGCTCATATATTTTGCTCTTATACGTACCCACTCAACAGTGTGAACAATGATTTTGCAACCAAATTATTACAGGAAGTGTCTGTAATAGATTATTTTAAATTTTAAACAAAAAAACTGAGTAATTTTACAAAATCATCGGTATCTAATATAATTAACTCGCAACTATATATACTCTGCCAAAAAGCTACAACTAGCAATCTCTTTTAGCAAAATAAATAGTAATTAGAAAGCCTAAAAAACTATTTGTTCTCTGATTGGTAAAAGCATATTGTTATCAAATTCTAACTGGGTGCACTTTTTGCATTTATCGAACATAAAACACCGATGAAAATGAAAGGTTACAATCAAGAGTCTAGCTTAACTACTTGAACAAAGATACGTGAATTGTTGTATCTTTCTTTGATTTTTACTTATAAAAGAATAAAATAAACAAGGTTTCATAAGCAGTAATATTTCTCTAACATAATGGGGTTACAAAACCTTTGTTCTTCATTCATTTTGAAGCGCAAACTAACCAGTTATGACCTTAAAAAACAGTCTCATCAGGCTCCGATAATCTCTCAATTGCCAAAGATGCCTGCAAATTATAGCAAGTTTAACAAACTTTGTAAATCTGCTAGTAAGATAAGAACTCACACTTTCCATCAGATTTATTGCTATCTTCCCTAAATATCCATGAAGCAGAAAAAATAAAGGATACTGCAACTGTACATTAAACCTACAAGTTAATGTAGATTATGTTTTGATGTCTATTGGTAGTACAAAATGGAATGCAATGGATCATTGGATGTAGTGTACTTATGAAATGATATATAATAAAATTATAATACTGTTGTTTTATTAAGAGTATAATACTGTTGTTTACAAGTATTTTATGATTAAATGAAATATTTTTTTTCCCCATTATTTAGGAAATATACCGAATGGTAAAGAAACTAGTTAACAATAAGTTACTTTCCTTCTATTCCATCTCACTCCTCCAAAAACAGAAGGAAAAAAAAGGGGTATGAGTGAAATGCATTCCAACAAGTTTGAATTCCATTTCATTTCATGATCATCTCATTTCAAACAAAACAAAAACTTAAGAACAATTGATATCATTTCATTCCATCAATTCATTATTTTTCTATGTTAATTCTTATTATTATTTACTGATATTTTGAGGAACTCAGAACGTAAAACAACAGGTAAAGCACAGAAGTAAGAACCTGTTTTTCCCAGTTTGTAAATGCTGTCAACAAAGCAAGTATTATTGTTTGTAGTGTAGACCCGGTTAATATTCCAATCCAAAGGCCTTTACCATTGAAATTAAGACCAAAACCAAACAAGAGAGACACAGGGATTCCCACGGCATAATACGCTACAAGATTGGTAATTGCCCCTATCTTCTGCCATCCACTGCCTCTGACAATTCCTGATTCATTGAACACACAACTGAGAGCCACGAACCTAATGTTTATTTGCCACCATATCTACTAGCTTTCACCATAGAGCTGTTGTTATCATTGAGTGAAATGATTGTCATTCCCTTTTAAAAATGTATTTTCATTGCACAATCATGATATGGCATGCATGTGGTTTTGTTCTCATAGGATTCTCCATAAACACTTTTATAATAGAAGAAGAGGAGGAAGAAGAAGAAGAAGAGTTTAGCTTTTCTCATAAGTTAAAATCATTCACTTAACTTTGATAGAAACTCTCTTTTAATTTCTTCAAAAGGTGAGAAGTATAAGTTGATTTTAACTTATAAAAGAAGCTCAATGTTTTTTACTTTTTTTTTTCTCCTATAAGTTCTTAATGAGAAATTCATTCAAATAGGACATTTATAACTTTCAATGTGGAAAACTTACCACACAAAACTCCTAGAAAACCATCCACACTGAAAGAGAGACAAAGCACAGGAACTATCTTTGCAACATAATGTACAACTTCCATCTCATTGCTAAATGCAAATCCCAACACATTACGGAAGTAAAAGAGAACAGAGCTAAAGACAACTGCATCCGTGAATGCTAGAACAATTACAGCAAAAACAGCCTCTCGAACTGCCTGTGGTCTTCCTGCCCCTAATTCATTTGAAACCCTGGTACTACAAAAATATAGAAGTATATATTGTTTTAATGTAGTTGATATTTCCACTAACGAGGATAAAATAACTAAAGTATAAACTTTAGGCTTACCGATAACAAGGTCCAATATATAATTTTATCATTTAAAGTAAAATGTTTTTCATAAAATTTAATTTATTTTAGGTCTCATTTGTCGTTGAGTTGACGAAGATAAGAAACTCAAAAGTAAGATACATAACATGAGGAGTATTTAGTGACAACATGAAAAACTTTAATCCTGACCATATAATAATATATGCTTGGTTAAGATTGTTTTTCTTAAATCTAATCTGGACCATCCAATACAGCGAGATGATCAAAATTAACTCCTCACACGACAACATAAGCCCTACATAATACATCAATGTGTGTGTATATAGAGCTTACCTTACTGCAGCACCGGTCCCATATGGAATGACATAGTGCAAGTTGCAAATGTTAAGGCTGCTCAAAGAAAACATAAGCCAGATGAATCCCTTAGTTATCAGGTAATGAACTTTTAAATATTACATAACAGGATCACGGAGAAACACACCAGATTGATAGAACGGAAGTTTCAAGTTTGGGATTTGGTAAAAGTCCCGCAAGTATTACTAGCAGCTCAAATGACCACCACTCAAAACTGTACGTATCCATTAAGATAGAAACATGTTACAAACAAAAACTAAAGAGAAGCAGCATTGAGTCATTGACCTCCCCAATCATACAAGAAATTATTACATGTTTTGGACTTTAGAACCACCATGTCCATGGCCTCGACCAATATTTACATGATATATAACCAAAATTTTCAATTAACAAAAAAAGAGTTAATAAAACTCGGTTGCATGTCACATGGTGGTCTTGGACCATGGTAGTCCTAAACCATGTAATAATTTCTCCAATCATACAGGTGCAAAACTAGAAACTTACCAAATCATAAGTGCAGATGGGATGGCTAAGAAGAAGAACTCTTTGGTGCTTCTTAAAGCATTGCTACCTAAGGCTATCTTAGTTTTCTGACATGATGGATAATACTTTGTGCAAATTAAAAGTAACATGACACTGAGCCAATATGAAATTCCAATGGATATGGCTGCTCCATTTTGTCCAAGTCCCAGTCCAAACACTAGTACCCAACAAATAGGTATGTGCAAAACTAAAACAACAACTGAGGTTACAAGCATTGGGAAGATCAAGCTCTGAGTCTGAAAATAACGAACCAAAGCTTGAAGAACAGCATAACCAAAGAGTGCAGGAATGAGCCAAATGCAGTAGTTTCCTGCTACTAGTGAAATAGCATGGTCTTGCCCCAAAAGAATAAGCAATTTATCCATGAAAATCCATACGATAGATATTGGGACACTGCTTAAAATGAGAGAGAGTATTGCACAGAAGACATAGTTTCCAAGCTTATGAAATTGCTCTGCTCCAAATGATTGGCCACATTGAGTTTCCAAAGCACCAGCCATTCCCATCTGCATTACATTTCATGTTCATGATCAATCAACTAATACCAAGGCACTAAACCTGTTGTTACCATGCACTATGTGTGCAGATGGAACCCACTTAAGAAACTAAAGAGAAATCCTGCATTGGAGATGGTCTTATTTGTCTAAGCATCCCAGTTCATACCATATACCACAAATCGTAAGCAAACAAACACACTCAAGTTCCAATATGTGTGATTGCAGTATTGCATTGACAGCTAGAAAATATGTCAGATCAAGATATAAGCTATACAGCTAGTAAAAAAACATATATAACTATTTCAAAGTAGTACATATATAATTTTAATAAAAAAAGTATTTCGTCAATAAAAAGAGATAATAAATTATAAATATATAAAACTACGCACGAGGCTGATGTTAATTTATTCTTTCAGCATATAGATCACAGAGTCCGAGCAAAAAAATAATCTTTATACATCACATGAATTTGTGGAAACTAGTGAGTTTTGACTGCTTGTCTACTTTGATTTACCTTTTAACAATATTATTCGGTAGAGTTAAACACACTAATCCTTAAAATTACATAAATTTATTAAAGGGACCGAGTTTTCTAAACTACTTAGATGATAATTTAAGACTACTTAAATGATGTTTGGCTTATACTATTTTTAGGTAAATATTTTATTATGTATTTGTCAAAAACAATTCTTTCATTAACTAAAAAAAATCGGTTTATACCTTCATGTTTTAGAAAAGTTAAAGGAAAAATTTTCTATAAACACTAAATAATATAAAAATTAATTTTAACCTATGAAAAATTTAATTTGTTTTCTTTTTTTAGTTGTATTTATTTGAATATTGTAAATAAAAAATATAATTAAAAAAATTATAAATTTTTCACTAGAGATTAATCATCAGATATCCTGATTTAGAAAAATGGCTTAAAGTTGGATATGCTAGAGAGAAGGAAAATGCATTGAATGGTCTGTAAGTTATATGTGAAAATGAGAAGGGAAAGGAGGGGAAGATACAAGTATGCTAAAGCCAGTGACATCCGCAAAGGAAGTAGCCAATGCAACCCCTGCAAGGGAGAGTTCACCAAGATGACCAGCCATCATCAATGACACCACTTGCAGCAAAAACTGTGACACTGAGACCACCACCATTGGTGCTGCGATCAAACACACATTCTTCAACTCTTGGACAAAGCCGCTACTACTCTTTGAGTTTGTTAAGGTCACCCTCTTGTCTTCTGTTGGCAACAATGTCTCCTCCATTTCTTTCTCTCTTTCGGAATTCCAACGTGAGTCTGTGGTTAAAGCCTAATCAAGGATTGACGAGAAGGTGAAGAATAAAATGGGTCAAGGTGGTAAGGTAACACTAGCGAGAGTGATGTCTCGTGTAAAACGTGTGTGCATTTTCTTCATTTTTTATTTTTTGTCTCTGCACCGATGTGCCTTTAAGTACAAGACAGAACCGACAATGCTCAGATTCGAGGGACAGAGACTATTCATTCCTATCCATTATTTATGATTGTTTTCTGACTCACTTCTTGTCTCAGAATTAAAAAATACACTACATTACAAGAGTATCTCATTTGGATTTTTTAACCAATTATTTTGGCCTCGTAATATTTTTTGTAGTTTCTACAGTGTCATGTCACTCCTAAGAAACTCACTTAATATTTTGCTTCAATACAAGAAATCATAAGGAATTCAAAAAAATCCACGTATTTATATTTTTTTAATAAAACTTAATATTTTTTTCAATTTTCATAAATATAAATTAAAATAAATAAAAAGAAATGCATAACAATATAAAATAAAATTTTACATAATAATAAATAATTAAACATAATAACATCGAAATAAATAAAAAACTTAGACCTTGAAAAAAAATTACATCAATTTAGTTATTGTTATTTCTGTTTCCGAAACATTCTCAAATATGCTCAACTAAATCTGCTTGGAGTTGTCGGTGTTTTTGTTTGTCGTGAACCTCTGCTCTCCTTTGAAGGTATATTGATATGATACTAGGGTGAGCACCTAAAGATACTTCGAATGTTGACGTGTTGTTACCTACATTATCGTAATCAATATTACTTTGATATGTGTCACGTTCGTCCTCGACAATCATGTTATGCAATATGATGCATGCATAGATGATATTCTTCATTTTAGCAATATCCCAAAAACGTGACAGACCACGTATAATTGCGAATCGAGATTGGAGCACTCCGAACGCCCGTTCTACATCTTTTCTTGCCGATTCTTGCCGTTGAGCAAATAATTTTCGCTTTTCTCCTTGTGGCATTGAGATGGTCTTCACAAATGTAGCAAAGTCTGGATAAATACCATCGGCTAAATAGTATCCCATATTATATTGGGTTCTATTCACTGTGTATTGCACTGCGGGAGCACGTGCCGACAAAACTTCATCAAACACATTAGATCCATTTAACACAGTAATGTCATTATTTGAACCCGCGGTGCCAAAAAATGCATGCCAAATCCACAAGTCTTGTGATGCAACGGCTTCAAGAATGATTGTTGGGTTGCGATGATCACCTCGACAAAATTGACCTTTCCATGCAACATGACAATTTTTCCATTCCCAATACATGCAATCAATAGAACCTAACATACCTGAAAATCCGCGTGTCGTTCCTAGTTGTAGTAGTCGTTCGGTGTCTTCGTTAGTTGGTCTCCTCAAGTACTCATTCCCAAATATGGTGCAGATGCCTGATACAAATCGCTCCAAGCATTCCACCGCAGTTGTTTCACCAATTCGAACATATTCGTCCACGCTGTCAGCAGGTGAGCCATAAGCCAAAATACGAAGTGCAGCTGTGCACTTTTGTAATGGAGATAGTCCTCTCCGACCCAGTGCATCGAACCTCACTTGAAAGTACTCATCATAATTGCTGAGCCCATCTACAATACGAAGAAACACATGCCTTCGCATACGAAATCTTCGTCGGAACTGATTCTCTGTGTACACAGGATTTACTGAGAAGTAGTCATTGAACAATCGATCATGACCTTCTTCACGATTTTGATGTACCACTCTTCTTTGCATACGTCCGGCGGTGCTGCCATGTAGTTGTTGTTGGCTCTAAAGTATCAACCTAATGAGGTCTTCATCGGTGTTGTCTTCCAATTCCTCATTTATCATTTGATCTAAAACTTCATCTAAATCGATGTTTGGATCCATTATAACGGTATTTGAAGTGTTTGAAATGAGAGAGATATATTGCGTAATTGGTATGAGAACATGTGAAAATGAATAAGTAGTAGACATTTATATAGCTTCATTTCCAACGGCTAGTTTTATAACGGCTAGTTTTTAACGGCTAGTTTTATAATGGCTAGTTTTATAACGGCTAGTTTTTAACGGCTAGTTTTTAAAGGTTAGTTTTTAACGGCTAGTTTTATAACGGCTAGATAAAAAGAAATGCATAACAATATAAAATAAAATTTTACATAATAATAAATAATTAAACACAATAACATCGAAATAAATAAAAAACCTAAACCTCGAAAATAAATATTACATAAATTTAGTTATTGTTATTTAAACATAACGACTAAACTTTAATTAAACAGTTTATTCCTAATATGTTCGCAATACTTTCCGTGATCTTGGCGTTGTTGTTCCGACATGTTGGATGTATCCTTCATGAGGATTTCATAATCCATGCGCCGTTCTTGATCTTGCATACGCCTTTCTTGAGCCTCCTTTAACTGAATAAGTTTTAATGTGTTTGCATTCTTCTTATTCATTACACTTTCAATGCCAGATAAATTGATATTGTTGGAAGCTTGTTTTCCTTTGCTCTTCCTTTTTGCCGCTTTTTGTCCCATTGGGCGAGACACTGGCGATGACTCATCATATTCTTCGGTTTCAATGGGTGTCTCTGTGTTAGAAGACGATGAGTAATTTCCATCTGCAGAAATTTTTGTTCTTTTTGAAGTATTTGACATGAATTCTGCATCGAATTTAGGTTGATCTTTCAACAATAACCAAACATGTTCAACCTCAAATTTTTTACCTGTATCCTGCGAGTAAATCAAATGAGCATTAGCCATACAATCCTTCTCTGAAGTTCCACTTCTCCTATGCTTATCAGCTTGTTTGTAGCACCTATTAAATTTTTGAACTACTGGGTGGATCCTATTCCATTGAGATTTCAACTAAGTCAAGTTTCTTTCACAAAACAACCTGCTTTCACGCACATCGTCATTGTTGTATGCATTTTTAATCCTTGCCCAATATTGCTTTGATGTTTGGTCGACATCGATTATTGAATCCTTTGACACATTGAGCCACGATCGAACAAGAATTGTATCTTCTGCCACCGAGAATGCTGTACGTATTTTTTTTCCACTACCATTGTGGTCACCCTCATCTAGTTGAATATTATCTACACCAATTGTAGACTCAATTTCATTGATAGCGGGGGAAATATTGGACAAAGAAGGTCTATAACACGTGTTTGGATTGATGGGGGGTGATCGTTGAGAACTACCACTGCTAGGTGACTCTATATTAGATGGAGGATGCATATAACACATGTGTGGGGGTGGTGGATACATCATATACTGAGGTGGATTTTGCGAATTTTCACTGGTAGGGGGTGGTTGATGATACATAAAGTATGGCGGTGGATGTGGTGGATTTGTAGAGTTTTCGTTGGTAGGGGGTGATTGATTTTGCAAAAAATTGTAACCACTTTGATAATTATACTGATTGGGATCCATTTTAAAGAAAAGAAAAATGATTGAGGATGGATAGGAACAATAAAAATTGCAAGTATCAATTTTGTGTGAAGAAACACAACACATCACCCAAATTTATACCCAAATGTTCATCAACGATAACTTTTTTTACAACGGACATAAATTGTAACGTTACATTTGCTTTTGATTTTTTTAAATATTTTTATTTTATACCTTTTAGAAGCTCAACGACTCTTTTATTTTTTCATTCATTATTTTCTACACTTATTCTTTTCATTTCATTATGAATATTTTGTTCCTTTTCACGCGTCCAGAAGTTTCAACTGATGGTTTCTTTTTATTTTACATTTCCTTTTCCTTTTCACAACTCAGCCAATTCACCACATGTCCCTTCCCTTTCCCCAATACTTTTTGCTTTTCAATTTCTTCAGTCTCACTCTCGCCTGCCTCCAGAATCCTAAGCTCTCCCTCTCTTCTCCATTCCCATGTCTCTCTTTTCTCCACGCCCTGGTCCCTCAAAGCCCCTCTCCGACCTCGCCCACGGCCTCTCCGCCAACACCCTCGCCTCGCGCTACCTCGCCTCTCGCCATAGCCGCCGCCATTGACGAAATCGCCGCCGCCATCGCCGTTGGTGTCTTCGTCTTCCTCGACCAAGGTAGTTTACTTTCCCTCTTTATTTTCCTGTGGTGGTTGAGTGTTTAGTGTTATTTTATTGTGTAAGATGCGGTCCTTATATAAGGAACCGTTGCTGTTTCTTCAACCTTGAGTTCTGCCACGTAGGATTGCTCCAACGATGATTTTTTTCAAGATACGATTTCTTCCCCTTAAGCAACTCTCGAAGCTCCTGCGTTGGAGTTGCTCTAACAATAAGATGTTATAAAAAAGGGAATTTACTTTAATAATTTTTTTTCAATCTAAGTGTAAATATTTATCTTGTAATTTAAAATTTTATTCATTATTTTTTTATCGACAAGTCAATTTAAAAAAATATGATTTTGACACGTTGATACACGTTTTAATATTAAATAATATTTTTAATTTATATAATGTATATTTTTTTAATATTAATAATTTTAAAAAAATTAAACTAAATTAATAACATCCATTAATGTAACACAAAAAATTCAAAAGAAGCTGCATTCCAATTTTTAATTTTTAAACATTACCAAATTGCCTTAAGAACTATGCTAAACAAGTATAATGGGTAAAACCAAACCACCTGCAGGGAAAAAAAAAGGACAATCACAATAGTAGGCAAAAATTCAAATTCAGAGTTGTTTTCTTGTGCAAAATAGATATTCAAAAATGCATTTCATCAGAATGAAAAATTATGCAATACTGAAAATCCATGCGTGTTATAAAGGCAAACAAAATGAACTTGGATAGCAATGCAACAAAGTACTTTTTACAGTCAATGTGCACTTTAAAAAATAATAAATTTTATACTTACATAAAAGAGCTGAATGAGTGCAAGACATAAGAAAGAATAAAATTTCAAAGTGTCACCTAGGTCACATTTTATGAGTAACTAATTACGTGTCAAAATGGTGAAAGTGAGAGAGTGAAAAGCAAATCGAAGATTGAGAGTGATTTCAGAAGTTGCAGTTGGACAAAACGACGTCGTCGAGCGTCCACAAGTCCGCATAAAGTGAACCCCAATCAGGAAGTGGGTGTTGGTGGTTCAAAGCAAAGAAGGATTCGAGGTTGGTGGTCAGAGCAAGAGCACTTACTTGTGAGAAGCGAACGGCGGCAGTGAAAAGCTTTGGTGACGCTTTTTTGCCTTCTCTTCGCTATGGACAGGAGCGCTAGTGGACACGGGGGAACGACGAAGGTGAGAAGTTTTAGGGTTTAGTTTTTATTAAATATAATATTTTTATGAAAATGTTATTTGATTGTGTTAAACACAATCAAATTTATGTGTCCAAAATAGTCAACGTATCGGATCTATTGACTGCATGTCGAACACTGTATCACGATATGCCCTGTTTGTTAACGTGTTCGTGCTTCACACGGTGCAACAAGGTCAAAGTTGTTTTCATATCTTCAATCAAAATAAGAACATCCCAACACTGTGGGATAAAACAGGAAAATAATTTTATCAATTTAATAAAATATTAATTATAAAAAGCATACAAACGATAAGAAGTCAGTCATCATAACCATTGAATTATACAATATTATTATATCTAATGACGCACGTTAATTTGACCACCATGAACTACTTAAGTCACTTCTTCACCCTAAACGTGGTTTACTTCCAAAGTTTATTTGGTTGTAAATTGTAACTCAAGACTATAAAACATACATCTTCCACCTCGATACTTTTAAATTGCATTGAATCTGCAAAACCGTAGAGGCTCCTACCACTTTTCATCCCACAACATTATATAAAGACATAATAACTTTTGTCTGTTTACTTCACCAAAATAGAAATAATAGCAAAAACAGAATCTGACAGAACATTAGCCATTACTTCCTTTTCTTCCACTCTTTTATTCTTCTACTATAATTGCAAAATTTTCACATTGAACCATTATGAGCTTTAATTGACTTCTCAACTATTCTCTCCCTTGCTTTTGTTGCCTGCAATAACCACAAAATACAATCATTTAGAGCCACCTTAATTAAACAGTCATCTGTCATCCATTGGATTCATCAAGCAAAGGCAACCAAAAAGGGCTCAAAACTAGATGGAAAGCAAAAAAACCAAATGACACATGCAATTATTAGCAATGGAGAAGTTAAAAGTGTTACACTGTTAAGAAAGTAAAAACCAACCTCTTTCTGCCAATCTGTTAACACTGTCACAACAGTCAGAATAATCACTTGTAGAACAGATCCTGTAAGACTTCCCATCCATAGTCCCTTGGCATTGAAATGTAGGACAAAACCCAATAAGAATGCTAAAGGAACTCCCACAAGATAATAGGCTCCAAGGTTCACATAAGCTCCTATTTGCTGAAATCCTCCACCTCTTGCAATCCCTGCACATACGAATATCCATTTTATTGCTAATATTTGTGCTCAATTAAAGATGCTAGAATAACAGATTATTTCAGCAAATAAAAACTCACCAGAAAGAGCTCCTATTAGACTATCTGCAGTAAAAGACCCACAAAGAATGGGAACAATATCTGAAACATAATCTACAACTTCCTTGTCGTTGCTATAAGCATACGCTAATATATGCCTACAACAAACGAAGAAAGTGCTGACAATAACCCCATCGACAATTCCAAGAATCATAATAACACGAACAATACCTTGAGCTGCCTTTGGATTCCCTGCTCCTAATTCATTCGAAATGCGAGTACTGCAAAGCAAAGTTCATAAGTTCACGATTTATCAGCAGACAGTTCTGCAGTGCCATTGATCTTATGTATAGATATGAAGAAACAAATTTGGACCAAACCTTGCAGAAGCTCCAACAGCATATGGAATGATGTAGTGCATTGTGGTTGTGTTAAGGCTGAAAAAGTCTGAAACATCTTAGAAAAAACCCTCATAAATTATTTCAATAATGAGAAATGCTAGCAACACACTTTCTAACACTATTTTAAACACAGTCTTTGTTATTGGTCAAAATTTATTAAAAATTATAAATTTACGTAGGCCCCACTACTTATGTAATGAGCTTTCATTCATGATTTTATAATTTCTAATAAATTTTAATCAAATAGTATGAAGTGTGTTGTCAGCCCTACTCTTCAATAATTAATACAAATTAATCCTCTCACCAGACAGAAAGAACTGAGGTTTGAAGTTGTGGATTAGGTAAAAGCCCAGCAAATAATGTAAGTAGCTCAAATGACCACATTTCAAAACTATGAACAATGAAACAATTAAGAAAATCAAATAGGAGATGACTAAACTGAAAAAACAATTGTGCAATGTCATAATACATTACCAAAACATCAGTCCAGAAGGAATAGCAAATTGGCAGAACTCTGGAATGCTTAATAAAGCATTAAAAGAAAACACAATTTTGGTTTTCTCACATGCTGGAGAAAAATTCATATAAATTCCAAGCCCAATGACATTTAACCAATATGAAATTCCAATAGAATATGCTGCTCCAACATGTCCCAGGCCCAATTTGAATACCAGACCCCAACAAATAGGAACATGCAAACACAGAACCGCAATTGAGCTGAAAACCATGGGAAAGATCATACTCTGAGTTTGGAAATAGCGAATCTGACATTGAAGAACAGCAAAGCCATACAGTGCAGGGATGGAGTATATGCAGTACTCGTGAGCTACATGAGAAATTTCAGGGTCTTGACCAAACAGCAATAGTATTTTATCCACGAATACCCACAGCAGCGATATGGGGAGACAAACCAAAAGCAAAGTCACAATTGCACAAAAAGTGTAGTTTCCAATCTCTGAAAATTCTTCTGCACCATAGGTTTGGCCACATAAAGTTTCCAATGCACCAGCCATTCCCATCTGCAAGCCATTTAGCAATCTACTCAGAGTCAATAAGAATTCAGGGTGGAGATTAATTTAGAACTGTACAAGCAAATTTAAAGTGATTTAAGCTAAACTAAAAATTTGAATAAAAGGGACTTTCAATTCAACTCTTTTGTGCATATACCTGTATCAAAAGTTTGACATTGGACTAAGAGGAAGTTTTATCAGCTAAACCAAACAACAATATTTTTTTTTGTTCTGGATTAGTAGAGATGACGGGGTGTGTCCCCTAACCTAGTGGATCAGAGATTAATCTCACCTTCAGGGCATGGTTGCTTTTCGCCTAAGGGAATTTTGCACACAGAAGGAATTGAACATTGGTTCTCGTGGTAAATAGATTGCTCCATGAATGCAACAGCGGAGCCTTACACCACTGCGCCAATCCTATGGATTGACTTTTAAGATATTCATTGTAAAGTTAACAAATTTATCATGATGACTTGTGATTGGATGACAATTTAAAAATCCTTTACACACATAGACTATTTACTTGTTTCAAAATAAATAAATAAATAAATAAAGGATCCTATCTTCAAAACAAGGAAAACAATATCCTAGATCATCTCAGTAATCACATGATCACCAGCACCTGCTAACTAAGAAGTATCAAATTTTTCCTTTAATATGCTTCGAAAGGCTTTCATGAAGTGTCCATGTACTAAATGGCTTTCCAAGTGAAACTTTATCCATACTAATTAACAACATTATTAGATAAATCAAAGTGAACTAACTAACGATCAAAATATATGGTCTTTTATCATAATTTTCGCAAGTGATTTGGCTTTAGGAATGTTAGTGCTACGTACCAACTAAATAATCGAATCAATCAGAGAAAGTTTCCTAATTAAAGAACCAGAAAGTGGACTAAAGCAAATACAGGCAGGAACATGGAACAAAAAAAGTGAGGAGATGAAAGAAGACTTTACAAGAACACAAAAGCCTGTAACTTCAGCAAAAGAAGTGGCAATTGCAACCCCAGAGAAGGAGACAAGTACACCAAGATGTCCCACCATCATCAGTGACACAACTTGTAGAAGGTACTGACTCATATTCGCAGCCACCATTGGAGCTGCCATGGAGCCTACCCTTTTAAGCTCTACACAAAATGCATCATCATCCTCTAATGGTGCCACCTCACTCTTTCTTAGCAGTGGTGTTGCTTCCTCCTTACCGATCATCTCAGTTTTTATATGCAAAGCAACGTTCATGAAACAGATGTTAGACAACAAGATGATCAACAACACAAGAGTTATATAGAACAAGATCACAAGAAAAAGTTCTTCCTATGGGAGCAGTAAAGTTTTCCACCATAAACAAACAAATCATAAGACAAATCCAAATAGAAATTGACTACAGCTACCCAAGCATATTTGCACTTACATTTCTGCTTATTTCTTTATTTTTGTCAACTAATTTTAATTAGTTTTAACAAAATTTATGTATTTCTTAATTTTGCGGCGACCATCATTGGATAGAATAATGTTTAAATCTCTTTAAATTGAGAATACATACTGCTGATATTAGCTAGTTAAACTCTACTCTACTTGGTAAAAATTGTATCTACGTGATTTTTTTAAAATAAACAGAAAATAAAGGAAAATAAATGTAAATAAGATGATTAACAAGAATAAAATTAATGATGTATAAAGAGGAAAATATTATAAAAAAGTATATATAAATAATAAAATTCTACTGAAAATTACTCAATATATATATATACGTTAGGCAGAAGTGGAGATGGAAAATTCTAATAAAATAATTGAAAAGGTTAATAACAAAATGAACAACGTAACAGGACAAAGAAAAAATGGAGTGCGGCAATTTCTATAGTTTATTGCTAGGATTATGACATGTGAGAATCACATGCCAGACCAAAGAATGCAAAACAAAGATTAGAAGGTTGTAGGCTTGTCTTTTCCTTTGTTTTAAGTATTAATCATGGTTAAAAGGTTTCTTTATTTTATTCCATTGCTTGTTCAAATTTTTTTAAAAAAAATATAGAAAACAACGCAAAATAAAGTAATTTTTTATAGCAAAATTATAATAAAAAAAAGGATGACATCTCACTTTAAAACAAGAGAAACCTTGTAACTTAAAAAACACCTACATTCACTTTAGTAATGACTAAAATCTACAACCTATATGATAAAATTATAATTTTTACAATAAAATAATTAACTAAACCTTACCATATTCTCTTGGTTGTGAAATAAACAAAAACAAGTTCCTGACTCTTCCGGAATTGAAATCGTCTGTCTTATTCACGGAGAGATGGAGCGGCATTGCACTCTTGAGTCTTGACCTTTTGACATTAGCAAAATATTTACATTATACCATGTAATGTGGTGCATGCTGTGATTTCTGTTTTCTTCTCACTTTGTCATGTTAGAAGAAGGTTGGCAAAAACAAACCTGCAGCCTACATCTTATAGCTTCTTTAGCTGCATGCATAGAAATCAGAATTAAGCTCCTCATGAGGTCAAATGGTCAATGTCGCTGTTATATATATGCCTCTGATGTACCCAGCAATCACTTATTTAATGAGAATTGTCTTTCCTTTTTTTTTAAAAAAAAAATATATTAGTTAAATTAATGAGATAGATTTCTTTTTACAAAGAGTATATACCTTTAATCGACATATAGTTTCAGACGAATTTTTTAACAGCGAGGTATTAATTAAGATTATAATTTTGTTTTGTTTTACTCAATTTATTTTCTTATACATGAATATGAAATCAACCTTAACTAATATAGTTAAGAAATGTAACTACGCGTATCAGTTGTGTGTGATATAATTTAGTGAATTGATTTGCACGCATGCAGGATACTGAAAAAACACAACAAATTGTTTTACTTAGAATTTCAATTCTCATCTTCTTTCCACCACAACTCATTCAGCCGCGATTCGTAATCAAACTTTGATTATGTTAGAACTCATAAAAACATTGAAATAGTACGATATAGGTTAATAAATTTTTTAGCTTATAAACACATTAATAACAAAGTCTTTCAAATACGGTTATTTAATACTTTCACGACAGTTGATTTTTAAATTGTGTTAGAATCTCAATTTCAACATCGATTTTTTAAAAACAATCTTAAAATGTATTATTTTTTATTTAAAAAATGTGAGGACTTAAAAAACAATTTTTTAAAAAAATCATCTTAAAATATACCCTTTATAAGACGATTTTTTAGAAATTGATATTTTTTTTTTATGTCTATTTTTTTTTACAGAAAGGTCTGGAGCCAAATTATACCAAATTTTAAAACTGCAGGAAACCAAATCAGTAGTATATATGGCAAAAAATAAATAAAATTATGGCACTAAAAATCAAACTTGTACAGGGACCAAAACTATAATAAGAAAAATTATAGTAACAAAAAATATATTAAAATCAAATACATATATGGCTACAAGTCTAAGCCAATCCAAATACAATATTTCCTCCAAATCCAATGGTTAAATATCTTCATTGGGAATGTTAGTATTACTATCACATTGTGAATGCTAAATCCTCTAAAACAAATTAGCAATCAATATGTAGAAACAAAAGATGTGCAACAAAGAAATAGATGTGAAAGATTAAGCTTACATGTATAAAGTGAATGGGAAAGTAAGGTTCTAAAATATCAAAAACATCTTTCGCAAAATTTGCAAGTCGACCAGATTAATCCGGATTTAATTGTGACAAAGACTTAACAATATGAAAAACAAGCTTTAAACAATCTGGATCCTTTTCTGCATCTATGGCTTCACAAATTCCATAAATAAGGTCCTCCCCCTACAAGAGAGTCAAGAAACGAGTTATAGAGATAAAAGTCGGGGGGGAAGGGGCATCAATGCCGTAAAAAGATAATGCAGCAGAATAATATAACCAACTAAGATTCAAGTTGGTTTAAAGTATCAAATTTGATTCTCCGACACAGATGGTAAGCAGAGTCTAAATTGACTAGCATAATTTGTGAATATTTAGCTAGCAGTGTACTCATTAACCATGCATTGTGCTGACTATGGTGTAACACATGCAACATTTGTTTCTTAATTAGTATTACGTGTGAACAAAGCTAAAGGATTAGATTAAACTTACCGACCACTCCCTGTGACCCTGGATACCATTTTGATTAAGTCTTTTAATAGCAATAACAATGCTAGTGCCAAGTTTGGTAGCAGTCAATGAATTCTCATTGATCCACCCCTTAAAAACTTATCCAAAACCACCTTCTCCTAACCCTTCAACATATGCTCTGGATAGGTTCAATACCTGCAAATTAAATACTTTTGAGTAATCTTACTGTAAATAAGCAAATTAATTATCTAAACTACATATAACAAAGCCTCATTAGTTTTTTACCTTTATCCTGCAAGCATTGTTAGCAAAGTAAAAATAGAAAGTAAAACTACTCAAATGAATTAATACCAAATAGGCATTGGTTTCATTCTCTTTTTACTATAAAATAAGAAAAATATTCCAGACATTGTTGTCATTCTTTTTTTTACTATATCATTTCTATCATGGTGATAGCTATTTTTAATCTTTTTTTTCCTTTGTTTTAAAAGTTATAACCTTTTTGTGGCTTCTGTTTTTACACCGTTAGTTCAAGCCTCAATTGTTATAATTCATAGATCTATTATGGTGTGATGACCGTATTGTTTCTACACATGGATATAAGAGTAACAATCCTAATTATAAGAGTAACTATAATAATATTTAATGGTTCTCCATATAAAATAATGTTATCTGTCATCTTAAATAACACATGGCTTGGAAAGAGTTTCTTGGCTTAAAGCTGCTAATGAAATATCTTTGATATGAATTTCAGGAAAACTCATTTATGTTCCTTACTTTCTATTAATTTGGGTCTTCTACTTAAAATTAATCTCTTCACGTATTGTGGAAACCATTGATGAGAACAGCTGTTGCCAAGCCACTAGGAAACGTCAACTATCATGATATGCTCAAGAAGAAAAAAGTGTCGTTCAATATGAGCATGCCGCTGAGTTATTTGAGCTTCTTTATGTAATAAATCATAGTATTTACTAATACAAAGCACTTGAGGAGCCACCCGGTACTCAAGCAGGAACACTGAGATGCATAAAAAAAAATACTAGGTAAATTGGTATATGGCTATATATAAGAAATGACACAAAAATAATTTATCAGTATGAATCAAATTATGTTACCATTGTGAGGCGACATTCACAATCAGTATAACCTTCCCGCTGTAATCATTCGGACTCACATCATTTCCACTGATGTCCTGCAATTATAGTCCACACCAGAAACAAAAATAAATTATAAAAGTAAAACGTCACCCAAGCAATTACAATAAAATTAGCAGCAACGAAATCCGCCAGCCTTATCCCAAAAATTTTGGTAGGACAGAACAGACACATATGATATACAGAAGAGAGCAGAGACAAATCAATAATCACAAGAACAACCCGAACTCAATACATTTTCCATTCATAAAAAAATGTTAAGGAAAATAAACTAGATACTACAATCTTGCCCTCAACAGAAGCGGAAGCAACAGAGTCATCATCAATTGAAAAAAAAAACTTGATCAGCAACATTGATCTCCATAAAAGTTGAAATACAAAAAATACAAAATCGTAACCTACTAAATATAATTTTGTCATCATAGTGTGCCCTGATAATTCCTAGATAATCTTCACACACCCATCAAACAATTCGAGTGCAAACACGATTGGGCATGAGCAAGCCACAATCATTTAGAGTAACTAGAGAGAAACAACAGTTGGGTATGAGAAGGCAACAATTTTAGAAGCAAAAAAATGAGCCTTGACAGTGAAATCGTAAATGGACTTGGAAGATTAGTAGGCGTTCCATAATGCTTATTTTCACCGCCAATACTGAAAATACGAAATGATGAAATAGCAAGAAGAGGAAGAGTTGTATTGAGATTGAGATTGAGATTGAGATTGAGATGAAAGAAAAAGAATGAACCCAAGAGCTAAGTCGTCAAGAACAGTAGTTGCAACCCAGGTTGCACCTCCCTCGACGAAAGCAGAAACAGCATGAGCAGTGGAACGAGCGCGGGATTGAGGAGGGGGAATGAAAGCGAGTAGGGCAAGACTGAAAATGAAAAATGAAGGCTCATTCCGGTTAGTAAAATCCTATGTTAAGTATCTCATTTTAATTACAATTTTGACAAAAATCGTATTTGATAAGATGTTTTAAACATGATTTGGTGACCCGCTTTAGGATTAGTCAGATCTATTTTTAGATAGAGAGAAGGGATATAACTCAGCAAATAGAGTGGTACCTTGATGTGGTGTCAAATGGTACGGAAACTAATAATTGTAATGTAATTTTTTTTATATATCATGGAAATTATTTTTCATAATGCATTTAATTATTTTTATACATCACAGAAAATAGTTTCCATACAAACATTTGTAGTGTATTTATCACTATTGGGTCCCATTTATAAAAAATGTTATAATATTAATTTCCAAAAAGAGATATCTTTCTCAAAAAAATATAAAAAAAATGCAGGTTGTGGAAAGGAGAAAAAATAGCATCCTCCGTCTAAGTGGGTATGGGTCTAGGAAGCCCAAAACAAAATTACAAGTTCAATTGCCCATTGTCCCTATCGCACCCTTTCGTTTGGTCGCCACTTCGGAACGCGTTTCTGTCTGCCTCTTCTCATTCTCGCCGTCGCTGCCAAGTTCATGTAAGCTCTCTCTCTCTCTCTCTCCTCGAAGCTTCATTCATTCGTTGGTCTATGCACCTATTGGCTATTGCATGCGTTTGTTACCAGTTAAGTGTCATTACAGACTACAGACTGGACGAGTTTAACGGTTTCGAAGTAGTATTGTTTACGGAATCACGTGTTTTGTTGCCGCAGTTAGGTTTCGAGACACAAAATGATAAAGAGGAGGTTTTTCAAGCTCGATCACGGTGATCGAGAGGCCTCGGATCCGTCTTCTTCTTCGGACTCCGAGCTTGAAGCCGTAGCTGAAGCCTCTGAAGAAGAATCAGAGGGAGATGCAATAGCAGAGGTGAAACCGAATGATGATGAAGCTGGTTCAAATTCTTCTGGTTGGTTTGTTCACATTTTAACTGTATTTTATTGCTCTCTCTAAAATGTGTTCAGTGTTATTAGCACTTGCCTCTGCCTGGGATAGAATTGCATTAGCTGATTATGGAATCATGCAGACTTCAATATTTGAGCAACAGATATTGGTTCTTATTTATAATGGTGTTTATTATTTGTTAACACCACTCACTTTTTTAATTTTTGTATTTTGGCACATTCAGGGTATGCAAGTGAGGATAGTTCTGCGAATGATGTTGATGTCAACTCAGCAGGTAGGATTTGCTTGTAAACACTAACACAGAATTGTTTACTTCTATCTGTGAGGAAATGTGTTATGCAAATGTCCTCTTTCAGCTTATTGATATTTCAATAATCAATATTATAATTATAAATGGAATAATGGTAATTCTTATCATCCTTAGGCTTAGACCTTGTTCAGATGATTTAGTTTTCCACTAGAGTTTGATGGTGCTTGAGACTTAAGTCTTGAACTTTTCGCACTCGTTCAAAATTCTTTTATCATTTTACTTCCGTCTGTCAATTAGATGTCTACTTCTGGGATAATAGCTTCCTTTGTATTGGTTATTTCTGTAACATCAGGTCTGCTATTTAGTGAAGATGATGCTGGAGCTATAAACGAAAGACAAATGCTTATGAACAGGGAGTTGCTGAGTAAAGGTGATACCGAAAAGTCTAATGTCTTGGCTGAAAAGAAATCCTTACCAACAGATATGCCATCCCATGTCTTAAAATGCAAATCAGTATTTAAGTGCAGGCTGTGTCCCCGGATTATCTGTTTATCTGAGGAAACTTTGCGGGATCATCTGCAATCAAAGGTAATTTGCCTTTCTTTTGGTGGCTTATTTTGCTTAAGCAACAGCTTTTACTAGTCATAGTTATTCTTTAGTTTTGAGAGTAATCCTTAAACTCCTATCTTATTTATTCTTCCCAAAATCTATCAATTATTGCATTTATTGCATACATTTGGCTGGAAATTAGTCCTGGGTTTGAACTTTGAAATGGGAAAGGATTAGGAATGTACAAAAATAAGTTTACAGCTATTTACGTACTCTGGGATAGGACTGGCCCATTTTGGGATTCTCCTACTCATTGCTACAATTTTTTATATGATCCCTTTCTTTAAGAACAAAAGTTGTTCACTCATTGAGTGTATGGCCAATATAAGGATGCTGATATATATTGGTGGCAACAAGTTTAGATTAGTAACAATAAAAAGAGGACAAATGTTAGTGAGAAGGGAAAATTATGATGGGATTCCTTTAAGTGATCGACATTTGACAGTGTGTAACTTGGGTCAATATGACATGGATTCTCTGCAAAGGATGTGGTGAATGTAAGTGTAACCCCCAGATTGGTTGACTACAAAAATGTATTTATAGAGCATTTCTTTTTTGTGGGTTGTAAGATTCGCCTTTCTAAATAGAAGAAAAGCAGGGAACGATACACAAATGAAACACTAGAAAGAAAACAGTCAAATCTTTAAGGTTTTCCGTGAAAGCTAGGCATTTTTTGGTTCTTGAAACCTAGTAGACTCTGTTCTTTATATTATTAATAATTAATAATTAATGTTAATAGTATTTTACTCTTGCCTAATATACCAAATAACTCATTTTATAGTTGTGTTGTTCCCTCTGTAGAAGAACTTGCTTTTAGTTTATGTTTGGTCAAAGTAATCTTTCATCATTCCTAACTAAATAAGTAAGACTTATTCCCACTCCCACGAGGTCCTACTCACGAGTCAAAGCATTAAGATCAAACTAACATTTCATTCAACTCTCGATAGTATGATCAAGTTGGACAGGACAACTATCAACTATTCAATTTTTCCTTATCATTGTGTAAAGCTTCTTATTCATGTAATGATGACTTTGTTATTACTGTAGAGACACGCTCGATCCAAAAAACTACTTAGCGAAGGTAGACTGAAGGCTATGCTCAACAGTCATGGTGAAATTGAGAACCAAGAGATCTCAGAGATCCAAACTAAAGATTCGGAGGTTGGTTCTTCAACATGTTATTGAATTGAACACCCTTGGAAAACTAAATCATTTATGAACTTTTTAGGATGATGCGGAGAAGAATCACAAAGGGAAGAAGCAGCATAAAAAGAGATTGAGAAAGAAGGTAAAGAACACTAGTATTTTTCATTTATAAGGAAGATTTTACATTGAAAATTGAAACTGTAAGGTTTATGAATTTTTTTTGAATGGCAGAAAAGTGACAAAGCAAGCGCAAGGAAAATGCTGTCAACGAAAGAGCCAGGCAAGAGGAGAAAGAAATGACAACTCTAATATGGTATTGTTTGGCATTTTGTAGAGCAAATTTTCCCGTCACTACCACTTGCCTTCGTGTGCAAAGCCTGCGTACTCTGATATATATGCTCTACTGATGGCACTTTTTGAGCCGTCTCCCCTTCCCCTTCTGTTCAATATTTTCCTTTTTTTTTATTTGTTCAACATTGCCCTCTGTTTCCTACAGTTTCTGAGAGTATTATTCTTTTTCCCTTTTCCCGTAGCATACTAATGTAACCGACATCAAAATTTCCTTGTAAAGACTTGCCTAGTAAAGTTTATTTAAATTATGAGGTTAAATTTTGCTGTGCTTTGGTCATAAAATGAACTATATGACATATTGTACACTATGATCCCATGCCACATAAGAATGTAATGCTAACGGTAAGCATTTTATGAACAATTTGATAAAGAAAAATATAAGGTGGGATTTAAGGTTGATTGACGTTCAATGGTGTGTAGAAATACAATCCTTCAATCATTAAAGAAATATAGCTATCAAAATTATAATTTAGGAAGTTCAAAATGAGACTAACATGTCATTTTATCATTTAGATGGATTTGACCCGGCTAGGAAAAAAAAGTGAAAAAAGTTATCAATGCTAATTGATTACAAATTATATATTAATTTGTCTGCTTATAAAAAATTATTTGAAATTAAAATATAAATTTATTTTCTTGTAAAAATGAGATAATTTATATGCCACGTACCAATCCTTCTTCGGAAGTGATGCTTGGAAGTGCAACAAATAACTCAGAAGCCAGAAAGTCATAAACTATGCATGTCCTTAGGGACAATGAAAATGTGAAATAAATAACTTGTGTTGTGTGTTAGTTTTGGCGCCACACTTTACAATATAAAAAAATCGCTCCCATTCTATTTCCGAATCTTGTGAATATATGTGATCACTCTTCCATGGATTCCGAAACCATAGACTCCACCCAACCATTCCTCACCGCCCTCAAAACCCTCCAACCCCAACCCTCACTTTCCCCACTCTCATCTTCCATCCCTCACTCCAAACTCATCCCCCACACTCACTTCCTCGTCGACACCTTCCGCCTCGCCGGCCCCCTCTCCCACTTCCACTCCGACCACTGCTCCGGCCTCTCTCATTCCTGGTCTTGCGGCGTCATCTTCTGCTCTCCCCCACTACCGCCCTCGTTGTCCCCTTCCCACTCCGCCATGCCAGCCGCTCCGCATCTTCTGATCCCATATGAGTGTTTGATTTGTCATATTGTAAGAGACAGCTTCTTCTAGTAAACCCAACACCCATATCATTAGTTGTGATCCAAATCTTTAAACCTAAATCTTATGTCATAAGACCTAAATCTAAAAATAACTATTAGCTAGTGTTTTTAAGATATTTATTAACATTTTTAGAAAATATTTGAATAATAAACCATAAATTTTAAAATTTCAATGTCCAGCTTATTTTTTTTAAGTAACTAATTTTTAGCTTGAACAATTCATTACTATTTGATAAACTTCATTATTATTCTTTAAAATATAATAATTTTAGGTACTTTTTTATTTATTAAAATCACACAAATACTCACATGTTTTAGTAGTAATGTGATTTTAATTTTCATAGTTTATAACTAGTTTTATAATTTTTTTATCATTGATTCATTAGTTGATTAGTCTGTCTATATAGACTATTAGACTTAGTCTGATTTTCTAAAAAGACAATCAAACCTAAAAAAAATCTTATAATAGATAAGAACTTAAACTTCTTAAGCCTATTCAAGCAATGTTTTTTTTTTTTGCCTCAATCTATTTTCATTGGACCATTATTGTAAACAAAATAAAATACTAGTTATATGATTTTTTTTAAATAGGTGTAAAAATAAAAAGAATAAATAATGTATATTCTAATAGTTAAGTTTATGTTATCACCTAACACCAAACTGTTATATATGCTAAGCTTGATAGTTTTATAATAATTATTTTAAAGAAAATTTTTATTTATAATATACAAACTTTTATAATATACTATATTGGACTCAAAATAATAATAAAAAGTGAAAAAGAAGGGGAAAAATACACATGGGCATGCTTTGCTTGTAAACATGTGCAACTGGAGTCGATCAAGAAACCGGATCCAATAACCCGTACCCGATGATTACGTGACAAAGTGACTCACTCTCCACACATAAATGGAATGCTGCGTCATTCAAAATCAGAAGTAGCAGTAGTAAGAGGTCAGCACGAACAAACAATCGCATTACATACTAAATAGAAGGCGAGAGATTACAGAGAGAATTGAAACCAACCTATTCTCTCTCTCTTCAATGGCCGGAATCCGCTTGCAGCCGGAGGACTCTGACGTCTCCCAACAATCCCGTGCGGTGGCTCTCTCCGCCGCCGATCTGGTCTCCGACGACGACCGCTCAGTAGCCGCCGACTCGTGGTCCATCAAGAGCGAGTACGGAAGCACTCTCGACGACGACCAGCGCCACGCTGACGCCGCCGAAGCTCTCTCCAACGCCAACCTCCGTCCTCCCTCCGATTACAGGTTCACTTCCTCTCTCTCTCTCTCTCTCACACACACACACATGCACGCTCGCGCCTATACGAGATTGTATCCGAATGAATTGGAAATTGTGTTTTGTGAATTACTGCTCTGTGGACCCTAACGGACTTGATTTTTATTTGTTGATTGCGTTTTTCGCTGCCTCGGTTTTTGTTATGCTATGAGATTGCTGGTTAGTGATTATGCATAGGGAGAAAGTAAGACACGTTGTTTAGCTCTAAACGAGATAAATATAATACCTAGGTTTGGAATTAATGTTAGGTGGAGGTGAAGTAGAATGTTAAGATCTGGTTTGTTTCGTTGGTGACATTTGATTTTAGGGCAGTGAAGGCGGTTTATGTTTTAAGTTCGCTGGTGTTTTATGAATCTGATCTGAATTGTTTGTACCGTTACGTGGATTTTCTTTGAGATTTACAGTTCGGAACTGTGTGTATGTATGATGGGAAACAAACTGGGAGATGACGACTGAGTTGAATGGATGAATCATCATTCTGGGTTTACCAATGCTGACTATTTTTTGTTATTCTGGATTTGCAGTTCTGACAAGGATGAACCTGATTCTGAAGCAGTCACATCCATGCTGGGATTTCAGAGTTATTGGGATTCTGCATATGCTGACGAGCTCACAAATTTTCGTGAACATGGTCATGCTGGTGAAGTCTGGTAAATAAAACTTTGATTGCATAATGTGCTTTGCTGATGTACATGAATAAGGTGCAGAGATTAAATGCGATTTGAGGTGGTAGAGAATTATGCTGATTTTAATATAATTTTGGATTACTAATTGTTTACATGTGTTCTAATCTTATTCTAAGCAAAAGCTGCAATCAACTTACTAATTGGGCTCAATTAAAACATCTTTGCTATATTCTTAGAGTACTGCTATACAGTACGAAACAACATAAACACGAAAGAATACGAAATATGTCTGGCTTTTTTTTATTGGTTAAACATTAAATGAAAAGAAAAGAAAAACTGAAAAACAGAATTAACGGAAATGATGGACAGCCGTTGATTTGTATTTTTGTACTTTTCGTGTGAGATATGCTTTATAGTGTTCAGCAATTTCCATAATCTTAAGTTCAGCCAGTTGGTGAAATTACTTACTAGAAACCATATTTGGTGATGAGCAGTATTTGGTTTTTAAGCACTAGGAGAGAAGTATTAATTTCTTTTTCTTTTGTTTTTATTTATTATTTGATTATTTTACATTGGCAAATGGTTGGCTTAAAATTCTAGAAATAAGGAAATGTCTGGGCTTTCTACTTGAGTGACTCATTAAAAATCAGCATTTCTTCATTGCTTATATTGTTTTCCAAGCTTGTTATACAATGTACTTTGCTACCTTAGGTACTCTTCCCTTTTATTGCATAGATACTGTGTATTCTATATTTTTCCTTATTGGATAAAGTTAATTCATTCATTCAGCACAATGTTAAAAATAGGGATTGTGTAAAACTCCAAAATCTACTTTGGCCTCCTTGCTTTGCTTAGCATGTGTTTGGGTGATTCTTTTCAAATTAAATGTTGGATGAACATGAACTTGCAAAAAAGTTGATTGTAGTTAGAACTTAGAAGTGAGTTCAGAGTTAAGTGATTTATGTTTGGAAACTCTTGTCTCACAAGTAAACTTGTAGTCAAATTTAGTGTAAAATTCTCAACCCAACACCAAAGTTAAACTTTTTCACATAGACTGACATGCAATAATAAGCAAAATGACATTTTGTTTAAAATAAACAAGCAATTTTTCTCTAAAAAATCATGTTTGGGAGCCCCAAATGTGAGTTGGAGGCTCCCACACCAATCTAAATGTAGCATTAGACCAGAAAACCTTTTTCATAGCTTTGATCTATGTAACATCATCTAAGCATACCTATAATATCCATGGAGTTGAGCCAACAGATTAAGGAAAGTATGAGCTTCAGACCCACATTAAGATTTCTGAGTTTTTACTCATCATTTTGCTTTGCATAATGTTTACAACGCTTTGATTCATGGTAAGAGCCAATCCCTTCATACTACATTTTGTGGAAAAAGCGATGTGATAAGAATAATTTTCCCATGTTTGAAAAGACAGATGAACATTTTAATGTATAAACTTATGTAAGATAACAAAATGAGTTTGAAATCTTATTTTGCATCATTTTATACCGTAAGTTTGAGTTTTTCTGCTTCCCCTCAATGAGTAAGAAGTTTGTTCGTTGGGATCAATACCTTCATATTTGCCTATCTAGCCTTAAATCAAGAGATTGTATTCCGGTATTCCTTTGTAGTAAAGGACTGCAGCTTCTTTATTTGCCTTTAATTAATGTTTATTTTCACTTAATTGCTTCTAGACAGTGATGAATGTTGACACTATATTCAATAGTTGGAAGTGACACATTCTTTGGGTTTTCATAGCAAAAATGTTTAATTGCTATGTTTCTTTTTTCTTTTATTTTCTGTATGTTTAGGTTTGGAGTTGATGTGATGGAAGTAGTTGCATCTTGGACAAAAGCCATGTGTGTTGAAATTTCCCAAGGTCGCATACCAAATGGTGTTGATGAGGTTAAGGCTGAAGCTGACAAACTAGGTGATAAAGTTTTGTCTACTTGGAGTGTACTAGATATTGGGACCGGCAATGGTTTACTTCTCCAAGAATTAGCTAAACAAGGGTATGGTTTTACATTTTGTCCATTTTTGTTACTAAATTATGTTGTGTCAATATAAAATAGAAATGCCTTAAATATATTTTTGGTCCCTCAAATTTAGGTTACTTTCGCTTTTTCCCACAAATTTAAATTTATATTTTTAGTCTCTCAATTTTGAAACTATTCTCATAAGTGTCATTCATACCAGTGAAGTTATAAGGATGAGATTTTTCTATGCAAAAATCATGTAGAATTATCTTATTTTTATGTTCATGATTATTTTTAAAAAAATAAATTGAATGGTTTAAAATAAAAATTTAGAGACGTGAGTGTGTCTGAAACCTTACTGGTAAACTTTGAGGAGAAAGTTTCTTGGGAATGAATCCAAGCTTGGTTCAGTCTAGGTTCTTGTAAATTGTGAATATTGGTAGTGGAGAGATATGTGCATTTGTTTATGTTGTATTGCGAAGATCTTATTAAGAAAAAAATCTTGTCATCTGCTCAGGTTCTCTGATTTAACTGGGACTGATTATAGTGAAAGGGCCATCAGCCTTGCCCAAAGCCTTGCTAATCGTGATGGATTTTCCAATGTCAAATTTTTGGTATGTTCTAATTTTAGTGTGTGTGTGTGTGTGTGAATATGCATGTGCATCTCTAAATGCATAGTTTTATTTAACTATTTTCTTCTTGTGTATACCAAAGGTAGTAGTTATTTTGCTTGTGTATACCATAGTAGAGGCTTCAACAGTAAACTAAGTGCATGTAAACTATGAATCTGGTGGAAGAAGGGCTAACACGATGAATTATGTTACTAAAATAAGAAAAAAAATGGAGTACTGAATAAATGGAAGAGGGGACAATAATAGGAGAAATACTGAAATGTCTGAGTTTTGTTTTGGCTTAACTGGGGCATGTACACACACATGAGCACAAAACACAAACAGTAAATAACAAATTTTCTTTTTAACTAAACTGAGAGAAAATAAAAGAGGAAGTGTTGTAGGACTTACCCGAAACACTGCTTCTTTCTCTGTTAAGGAGTAAATAACAAATTTTCATCCCTGCAAGAAGCTTTCTGAAACAACTTTATTAACTTAGCTACTAGCTGCCTTATATTCTAATATATTCTTAACACTATCACATTTCATTATGTTTTGTTGTATTTGATAAATTGCATTGAGTTTTCACCTTCAAGTTGTTTCTTGGCATCCCCTTTTTGCATACAAGACATTACTTATTATCTTTACATTATTGACATGTCTAATGCGAGGGCGAACCCTGCCACAGCGGTAAAGTTGTGTCTTGGTGACTTGTTAGTCATGGGTTCGAATCCGGAAACAGCCTCTTTGCATATGCAAGGGTAAGGCTGCGTACAATATCTCTCCCCCTTACCTGCGCATAGCGTGGAGCCTCCGGGCATTGGGGTACGTAGTTTTAGTTTTTAGTTTTTTATTGATTATGTCCAATGCATAATACTGGTTTTAATTATTTTAAGGTTGATGATGTCCTTGAGACAAAGTTGGAACAAGAGTTTCAACTTGTCATGGATAAAGGGACGCTAGATGCTATTGGATTGCATCCTGATGGTCCTGTCAAGAGGTAAGAGAAAATACTATCTTGTGTCCATGGTTCTATCATAATTCTATTGGAATGATGTTATTTTGCTTTATCAAACTATGTTTAACATTTATTTCTTGCTTTACTTTCTCCATATTATAGTCTAATTGCATGGTACTGAGGAATTATATTATCACTTTCTCAATTTCAGAATGATGTATTGGGATTCTGTTTCGAGGTTGGTTGCGCCTGGTGGAATACTTGTAAGCACTTTAAAATTTATTCAAAGCTAATGTTGAATGTTTAAATTTACTACCAAGTTGTAGAGGCTTGTGGGTCGTGGCATGAAATTACAAAGTGGGATTCTTTTTATTCATTAAAAAATAAGCCATTATGATTTTGATCTTGTTTACTGCGTGTTCATGAATATATATAGTTGCGGCAGCTCTTACTACTTAATAATGCTTGTTCTTTTGGACTTTCTCCTTGTTCTATGTAAGGTGATCACATCATGTAACAGTACAAAGGATGAGTTGGTACAAGAAGTGGAGAGTTTCAACCAACGAAAAATTACTACTGCAGAGGAACTTGAGGCAGTGAAGGACGAGGAGCCGTGCAGAGAGCCCCTATTTCAGTATGCAAGTCATGTCCGCACGTATCCGACATTCATGTTTGGTGGATCCGTAGGCTCCCGTGTTGCTACCGTGGCATTCCTTCGAAAATGAAAATGTTGTCATTTGTTATGATTAAGGTCTCTGCTCGAATGGATTTGAAGTTTTTCCTAGCTGTTGTGTAGAACAGTAAATATCTTCTTGCGATTATGTGAAGTTCCATTACCTCTCCTTTTTGGGTGAATAGTTGTTATCATTCGGAGTTTATACTTTATAATTAGTAAGGGGAAAATACAGTTAGTTCAGCGGAGCAAAAGGTTTTGTTATTCTGGTTCTTTTGTGACTGATTACAACGAGGTGGATGAAACTATATGGGAATTTTGTGTTTACCATGTTTGACCAGACTTTCTTTTCTTAATGTCTGTTTTATTTTTTTGTTCATTGTTTTTGTTTTTTCTTGTGTTCAAAGTTGGAATTTAATTTATTTTTACAAGAAAGAAAAAAATATCATAAAGGAAATTCAATTACTAGGTTTACGCTAACCCAATTTGGTTTAAAAATTAACGTAGAAAGAAATAAAAATAAGTAAAATAAATAAACTAATGGGTTTAATAAAAGTAGCCGTTGACTTGAGCATAAATGGGTTTAATAAAAGAAAAAAGAAAAAGGTTGAATGAACTGAAGCTTGGCCAGAACTGAATTGAACCAGGAAAAAGAAATAAGATAACAAGGCCAGGGGCATGTCTGGTTGAACAGGTTTACTGGTAGGGTATCATAATTTAGGTGCACTGTACCATGCTGGAGGATGGGTGAATGTGTTTTTCTGAGAAAGTGATCAGAGTGGATACTAGAAGGTGAAAACAATGAGATAGCAGTTGATTCCTGCACCAATTTGGATTTTTTTTTACCTTTAATCTGAATATCATGAATTCAGAGAATAATTTTACATTCTTGCTCGATTTGAAAAGATTAAAAGGTGTAGGAAATCTTTTAAAGTGCAGTAAGTAACTCCCCAATGAGAGTGTTGTACAATGAAGGTGGGTGTCATATTCCAGTGGATAAAAAATGGAATAAGAGAGGACACAAGGGCTGATTGACAAAAAGGGTTAACTTTTACAAGCAAATTATTAAAATGGGATTGTTAAAAGTGGGACAGATAACGATTTACTAATGTACATAGACAGTGTCAGGGATTTTCAGGAGAGAGAAAAACACATGCACTGTGTGGGACCCAAATACATGGAGAGGATCTTTACTCACCTATACCTTTTTTGAAAATGGTACTACCACCGCAGAGAGCATGGGATCCACAAAGTAACTTTGGTCAATCAGCTGCTAGAAAAAGGAATGAAATAGCACAAAGTATTCTCCTCCACTCACCCCCAAATCCCAATTCTCAACTCTCTCTCTCTCTCGCTCGCTCGCGTCTGTTTGTTAAGTTTTGCTATGGCGTCAATTATGTCCTTATCTCTCAGTTATGTTTCCCTCCCTAAATCTCAATCTCTGGTACGCAATTTCTTCGTTCGTTAATTTTCCTATTTCTTTCCATTGCCGCACTCACCAATGATTTTTATTCCCCCCCCCCCCCCCCCAGGACCCCAAAAAAATCTCCGATTCTTCTTCCTCCGGTTCCGGTGTGCCACTTGTTCAATATTCGTTCCAGTTATCACTTATTAGTACTATGCTCCATTCTCTTTCTCATTTCTTCTGCCATGTTAGCAGGCAGGACTGATAGTTGTTGCTGTGCTTCATTGTTCCAACGAAGAAATATGCTTCTCTCTTCCATAGGCATCGTTGCCGGAACCTTGTGCAACATTCCACTCACCGGAATTTCTTTGGCAGCTGAATTTGCCGATAGTAGTTCTCTATAAAACCCATTTTTCATTTATGAATATGATGCTATTGTTTCTTTACTCTGCTGTGTTGTGTTGAGCCACGTGTTGATGTGGAAAGTACAAAATAAGAATAAGCATAGCTACTAAGAATTCGCAATGTGATGCATAGTTTGTGAATGCAGTGCCAGCGCTTAGAGGGAAGGATTATGGAAAGACAAAAATGCGATACCCAGATTACACTGAAACTGAATCAGGACTCCAATATAAGGTGATGTGGTAGTAATTGTAAATACTCATGATCATGGGTTAATTAAGCATGTTTTCGATTATTAATGTTTTAATTAATTTATGTACATCAAGAATGCAGGACTTGCGACCAGGGAATGGCCCCAAACCCAAGATGGGTGAGACAGTAGTGGTAATGCACTGAATCGTTTCTACATTTTTTTATTTAATTTTTTGCTACGGTTGATTGGTTTAGAAATTACAAGTCTGATATTAGCCAGTTAATGAAAAGTTGAAACATTCTAAGGCTCAAAATTTCTAATGCACTGGAATGATTTTGTATGGGATAATGGGATAGCTTTTGGACAGATTGGACAACTAAGTGAAGAAAACAAGAGTAGGCTGCATTTCTCCAAGTGGAGTCTAAACAAATCTAAACCCTTAAAATTTATTGAGTTCAATAAAATGTGGATAGAAAAATAGTGTTGAATAGTTTTGAATGATGAGATTTGCAACTGCACACACTGCAATTACTTTTACAAGTGCAAGGGATCCACATCTTGTTCTTGACACTATTGTTCTCCCTTCAAACTAAAATAACTGAAGCAACTTTGGTCTTCCAATTTCTTTCAGGTAGACTGGGATGGCTACACCATAGGTTATTATGGCCGCATATTTGAAGCACGGAATAAAACCAAGGGTGGTTCCTTTGAGGTATGAATGTTTTGAATCTTCTAACTGGATACTCTAGGAGTGATTGATTATTACACTCCTGTTGTGCTATTTTTATATCACGCAGGGCGATGACAAGGACTTTTTCAAATTCAAAATAGGCTATAATGAGGTGAGAGATCTCATCATTTAATGATTAAACTAGTTCCTTGCAACTTGACTAGGATCTTTGTTATACATTGTGAATGCTATTTCATGAACAATGTTTACATTGTTTGTTGCTATGTGTGAACTAAGTGATCCAGGATGCGAGAGGGTCTTAACTATTTAGGGTTACTTGGATTAAAATACTATTTCTTTTGTAAATTAATTTTATATTTTATGTTCTTTTAGTAATTTTGTATTTCCACCACTGGAAATGGGATTTTAGAATTTTCTCCTTGGTAATCAATACGATGTAAAGATCTTGATTGAAACCTCCTTTTGTGAAAATAAGTGTTAGCTCCTTGTGTTTCTGTTTTATTTGTACCTCTTTAATGCATATACTACTCTTGGACAAAGGTATTCTTTGGTTCCACTCCTATAAAAAAATTATGTAATAGATATAGCATGCTTTTTCGGCCAGACCACAAGGTGTCCTGTGCCCTTTGACTGTGGGATTAAACCCTGCTTGGGCATTGTCTTCCCTTGTCCACAAGATGCTTCGCGTAGGTACCATACAACATGTTTTGTGTACTTGTTTTCAACTGAATTCATCACTTTTGTTAATTCACTAAAATTATCGCACTCCCTTATCAAAAAAGTAAACAGATCCTTGGTTGGAACATTAATTCCTTGTTTACCTTGAAATAGTTCTTAGTTATATCCCCTACATCATGCTTCTTGATGAAATGCTTCACTTTGAAATTGCCAATGGACATTATCGATGGATGCCGAAAACATATTAAGTGCTCAATTGTGTTCTATTTTTTGGGTTCTGCAACTCTGTTTTGAAAGACGGATCTCTTATGTAATTTGAATGTTCAGGTAATACCAGCTTTTGAAGAGGCTGTTTTGGGCATGGCTCTTGGGGGCATTAGAAGGTGTTGCATCTATATTGCTAGAAATATTTGATGCATTCTAGAGTTGTGTTATGAAAAAGTTCTTTCCTGCCATTACAATAGCCTGAACTTTATTTCTTTAGTGAAGAATAGTATTTTGAATAACATGCAATTGGAAAATACCTACGATTAGCAGTTGGAAGTCCATGAGGCATAATATTATTTTATCGAACTGCAACTTCTATTAATTCTAACTCTGAATCTGGGGAACCTAACATCCTGACATTCATAAGTTAAAATTATGAATCACTAGGAATATTTAGTTCAGAATCTTCTATTTAAATCATTTTAATCCTGAAAAAATCCGAATATGATAAAAAAACCTACGCAAATGTATTTTGGGTTCATATACATATACTATGGAAAGAAATGTATAGGGAGCGATATGCAAATTTCATTATGTTTGTCAATGATGTAGGATAATTGTGCCCCCGGAACTTGGATATCCTGAGAATGATTTCAATAAGAGTGGCCCAAGACCAACAACATTCTCGGTAAGAAGTGAATAATATCTATGTTCATCCACTATCTGAATGGATTATGAGGAAAATGCAATGCAAATATATTTTTACAGGGCCAACGAGCCTTGGATTTCGTGTTGAGGAACCAAGGTTTGATAGACAAGACTCTCTTGTTTGATATTGAGCTGTTGAAGATTATACCGAACTGATTGATCAAATTTTGAATTGACTCTCAAAAATCACCGTCAGAACATTGAGGTTAGTTTCCCTGTTGTAAGCATTAAGAGCCACAGTTGACTTAAATTTTTAATGCCGTATTGTTATTTTAAGTAACTTGTGTTTTGGTTGTAGGTCTACCTATTTACAGAGGATAAGAGGATGCATGCAAACAACTGTTCTGTAGAAATTTTGTTAATATTGATATTTGATGCTTGTGTCAAATGGCCTCGGGAATAGATGCTATGAGTTGTAAGTATATTATGGTCTTCGTTGTTGGTTTCTCCAGTAATAGTAACATATGAAGCATTCAAAGCAATTCTCCTCCAACTATTGCAAACTTGAATAACTGTATGAAACTGTAAGAACATGGGATGGAGCATCATACGATCAATTAGAAATTAGTAATAGTTAGCAGAAAAGCAATAATCATTGTATTATGAGAACTAAACATAATTCAGTGAAACTGGGTGATTTTCCCATTACACTTGAATATCAAGATTAAACATTAGTGTTAAATCTGGGCATCAACATTGTACTTGAGGTGCTTCAACATTCTGGATAAGTAACTTCATTGCTCCATTTTCCTGTCTGATTTATAAGTCATAAATTGAATAAATAAAGTTATGTCAATGCCAAACAGTCTTATTAATTTATAGAATAATATCCCTATGAATATTTTTTAGCACCACTTTTCCTTTCACACCCACGACCATGGTATTCTAGTTAACCTCAATAAAAGGAGAAACCAACTCCAGTTCAAACGAGTTTTGATAGATACACAAGATTGATTTTAATAGCAAGCTTATCGCATTAGGAAAAAAAATACCGTAGTTGCAACAACTTACTATATTTGCTAACATATTTATTCTAAACACTAAATGCATGTTTAGATTAAAACATTAAAGCTTATAAATTTAAGTTTGAATTAAACTTAAGTTAAATTGATTTTGCAAAAATAACTTTGTACTACAAAATTGAGTAGTTTTCAAGACAAAATTTTAGTTTCACATAGTTTTGAGGATAACCTAACTATGTTTAGCATCCAAAAGTACTTTTGAACAGTTAACCAAACATGCCCTAAATCATTATACATTAACAAATTCCTTTATTCAAAAATTTGAATATGATTTATAATGTTCATAGTATTAAGTTTTGGATTATGAGTTTTTAAAACATTTGATCTAAGGTTAATTTTATCAAGAGATAAGTCAATCGTGTTGTTGACATCTTTGCAAGAGCACCTCGTTTCAATGCTAATTATTGCATTTTTTTTTATTTCAACATGTATATATGATCTTATTTTCAATGAAATGTAATAAGTTTTTTTTTAGTCAAAAATAAACATTTGATAGAAACAAATTAAAGCATGCAAAAATAACTCATTAGCATCGGTTAAATTGAAGGGTTTGAATAATTTGCATAAGATTCTGAATTCAAATCTTTTTCATTGTAAAAAATAAAGCATGAAAAAAAGAGGGGCAAAATTTAAACATAAATAATAAGGATTTGGTAAGATCCAGAATCACAATGCAGGGATTCAGATAAAAAGGCAAAAAAATTAAAATAATACAATTTAAAAAAAATTACAAATATGGGACTGTCAAGCCCAATTTAGGCGTGACACAGGGGATAATACGCCTAAATTAGGCGTGTTCAGTCACACCCAATTTGAGCATGTTACCCCTGTGTCACGCCCAAATTATGCATATTCAGTCATGTCCAATTTGGACTTTTTTTAGCTGCCCCACTTTATTTAAACCTCCTCTCCTCAGAGACACTGACCAGAGTGTCACTTTTTCTATAAAAAAATACCTAAATGTCACGCCAACAGTAAAAATTCTCAGACTGTCACGCGGGTTAATTAGCCCCACATCCCAACGAATTACATGTGCTGATGTGGCGTCATGTCGTTAGTCACGTATTTCGCTACATGGTTCAGCAAAATAGGTGGTCAATAATGGACAAGACACATGGCAGACACTAGATATTTCGCTAGGGACCAAGCGAAATACGTGGCAACGGAAAAAAAAAATCGTTGGGACACGTGTCACACATGCATGAATTGGTGGTGATATTGATTGCATAAACTTCAAATGGTCTAACTTTTGATAGAAATGTCTGATTGAGACATACGATATGTCAAAATGTTCGAAATAAAGAGAAGTGATTAAAAAAATAAAAATAGTATTAAATTAACTAATTAAATAATTAAAAAAGTAGAAAAATAAGGAAATTTTGGGATGATTGAATCCTAAATCCTAATTTTGACCCACTTAGAGGCATTTTTTTGAAAAAATAGTTGACCAAATTCTCTTTGGGTATTTACTCAGACATTCTTCTCTTAATTTCGAGTATTTTAATATCGTATGTATTGATTGAACATTTCTATTAAAAGTTATGATCATTTGAAATTTATATAATCAATATCAACACTAGCTGAAAAAAATCCAAATTAGGTGTGACTGAACACCCTTAAATTGGACGTGTTACCCTCTTGTGTCACGCCCAAATTAGGCGTATTCAATCACACCCAATTTAGATGTGTTTGATAGTCTCATATTTATAAATAGTTAATTTGTCATTTTTAAAAAAATAGTATTATTTTAATTTTTTTGTCCAAATAAAAATATGTCAAACAGATTGAAGGATAATATTTTTTATATTTTTTTTATCTGAAGGATAATATTTTAAGTTCACTAAAGCATATCTCCAAAATTACGCGCTTCCGTTCGTGCCGCGTAACGTTACCAAATTTGTCTTTTTCAACAAATTCTGGATTAACAATTGAAAGACGACATGCGATTCTGTGATTGCATTAGGTGAATCTTCATGCCATGACAGATCGAGTCAAGAATATAATTAAACAAAGTGATTGGACAATGTTTTGAAAAGCAATAAAATCATAAAAATAACTTGACCATTTTTTTTAATAAACGTTTCGGCAAATCAAGTCTTCTGAGCTCATAGGATTAAAGCAAATCTCTAAACTTTATAAATTATTATATATCGTTCATTAACAAAATCCTTATATTAATAACAGAACTTAAATTTAGCTCCATGTGAAATATTAATTTAATTCTTAGTAATTAGACAAGACATGCAAATTCAACTCATTAAATTACTCCCATAATTTTAAATAGAGAAATTTACATTAATCATTCCTGAAGTTCTGTAAAATTACATGGGCATTCCCTATTTTTTCTTAACTATCACAGTAACTTTCCTTGTAGGAAATATTAATTAGTATAATATATTAGTGGTGCAGTGTGATATTTTCAAACATTAAAAAAAATAGTGTAAGAATAAAAAAAGGTAATTTTATGTGTAATTTGAAAAAACTAAAAAATAGTATGAGTGTAATTTATTCTTTTAAATATCATACATACACACAACAAAATGAGGATTTTATGTTAAATCAAAAGGTTTTAAGATAATCAATATATTTAATTAAATTACATATTAACTAATCATCGACTATCGAATATATGAACCAAATGACTTAAAGTTATTTCAATAATTAGTAGTCTTGAATATGTGATTATATTAAATACTAAAAAAAATTATTACTCATAATAATTCTATTCAGCTTGGACATAATTATTTCTCATAGATGATATTTATATTCTAGACAAAAAGAATTACACATAGTATCAATTGGTGTATATATATATGGTCAAAATTTAAAGTGCATGTACATTAACAAATTCTACAAGCATATAGATATATACACATGTTAATGTGTATACAGTTATTTTTAATTAAAGTAAGTTAACAATCTAAATTATCAATATATTTTAAAATAATCTTTAGTCATAATTATCTAACACAGTCCAACTTTTTTGTATAATGCTTACATTAATAAGTTATATCCTTAATTATCTTTTGGAATTAATGTACTAATATGCAGTCTTCTTTATATTTCAGAAGGAGTTCATTGATAAATTATACCTTAAGAATACTTTAATATAAAATCGAAGTTATAACGTAATCATTCTGATATTATCAAATTCATAAGAGAGAGAGGTGTAATTTTTTTCACACATTTAATCAAAACTAAATCTATCTTTGAAGGAGTACAAAGTTTGTCCAGATGGTCTTAATTTGAGATAGTTAAATCATAATCATAGATGTCATAAATTTCCAAATGCCCTTTAATCCCAGATTCCCAAGTGTTGTTGGAGCCTAATACGATCAAATATTAATGCAGTTATATCTGCTGCATCAAGTTAAGACACCACAGACACTTTTTTAAGCGGAGGGGCTTAAACTTCAAAGACAATATAAAGAACAAAAAAAACATCACAAAGAAACATTATCGTGTCATCATTCGTTTCATACCAATGCATTGTGGCCTGGGGGATTCTTTTCAATTCGTATATGCATGCAGCTACGAAGTGTTAGTGTGTGACAAAACATACATTTGTTGGCACAGTTGTTATTCGCATGTGATTGTGTAATGTTACTAACTGTCAGCGTGCAATCACCGTATATATTATGATATTATCATCTCATATTATTCATAGAAGTCATATAAACTAAAAACCAAATACCTTAGAAGCACGATCATGCAGAAAAACTAACAATTAGTATTTACTAAGCAAATAATATTCTTAGGGGATCGAGGTGGAGAATCGTTGAATTGGTCAAATATAATATATTTTAGTCAAATATAATATATTTGATTTTAATATTTCAACTTGTTTTATTTGAATTTTGCTAAATAATTCCTAGTATTATTTATTAATAATGTGACATATATTATTCACCACTGTGGTGTTCAGTAATATATGTCACATATATTATTAACTAATCAAATGAAAAAATTATATATATAAAAAAATATGGGAGTTTTGCAGCTATTGACCAATGTGCAGAAGGAAAGAATGAGAAAGCATGATTCCATAATTTTGAAGGTTAAAATAATAGTTTGAAGATCGATGAATGGAAATATATTTATATGTCATATATATTATTATTTTATTTATTCATTTTCCTTCTGAAACATCTGTGACATATATTTTAGGCCATGGCCTTTTAAAAATAACTCCTATTATTATTTATTAATATTGTAACAGATATTTCTATGTCATATTACATGCCACGTACTCAGAGTGATTGTTAATGTTAGGGGTGGGGCAAACTTTCTCGGGGTCCTGATTAATATTTTCCTTTTTTAGAAAATGGGGCCCTCAATTGACAATTTAAAAATAAATGACTCATTTAAATAAGAAAAATACTTTGCTCAATAAATATTACCAAAAAGTATTGAAGTTTGAAGGTTTTTTTTGAAGAGAGTAAAAAGTGAAATAAGGAAGGAGGAGAGAGAAAAAAATTGGGTGTGTCTCAGGAAATGTAAAAGTAGTAAAAATTATTGTTGATGGAAATTGAACCTTGGACCCCTTAATTATTAAAAATAAGCATTACCATTTCCTCTAATTTTCAGTATTGAACATATGTTGCAGTAATTAATATTTGAGGCCCCTTATTTTTTGGAGCCCGGTGCGGTTGGACCCCTTGAATGGGCCCAGAACCGCCCTGGTTAATGTGATATATTTAAATATGTGTTATGTAACTAATTACTAAATGACAATAGAAATTTTTAAATAATAAATTTATAGAGACTAAAATTGTCAATAATTTTTTTTGAAAGATTAAAATTAAAATTTGTCATAATTTACTTATTAAAAACATTGTAACTTAAAAAAATTGTAATAATAATAATATAAGAAGAAGAAGAAGAATAATAAATTAGGAGTGGGTTGATAATATTTTTTTTTTACTAAGTTACTAAAGTTCATTTATAAGTTATAAAATTTATACTTAGTGTTGACAGCTTACATATAAAAATTATACTTAACAAAAAATATAACAAGAAAGAGTGGGAATATTCTTTCCAACGTCCATGACAGACTGGCCACATAAACAAAATATTCTTAAAGCTAGCCAGATATCTAGCAGTGGAAGTATCCATCGAAACTTTGCCAACCACGTTAGGGATCGATTATCACGTGAATCACTTTATGTAGGCAATGTCCTTGTCCTGCTGTACCTTATTCACTATCCAATCATTTTTGTCTAAGGGACCCTTCGTAGTATCAGGTGACTAAAGGAAAAAAGATTGAGAAAGTAAGAGATTTTAACATACCACTGAATAAAAAAAATCAAAATCCAATATTATTAGATGTTTAATTAATTTTTACATGCATATTTTCAAAGACAAAAAGTTTCTAAAATACTATTCCGCGCATTTATATATATATATATATATATATATGTCACATTTATATTTATCTAATCCAAAAGAAAATACTATTCCGCGCTAGTTAAGTAACCCAACCCATGTTAGCATACCTAAAAGGAGTTTATATCAAATTTAAGAATATTGTCAGTTTTTACTATGAGAATATATATATATATATATATATATATATATATGTATATAGAATATATCTTACTAAGTAGTGTTATAAGAGTACTAATAAGGAATGAATGTATAATTTTTTTAGCAAAAATAACGGTATAGAATTTTATTAAAATTTATATATAAGAAACTGTGTTAGAAAAAAATATTCATTAAAAATATTTTAATTCTTTAACTAAGACTCTAATAATATTATATGTTTGATCGGAGGAAATTGATAATAAAAAAAAAAGAGATATATCCATTAATCTTATCACTACCATAAAACTATTAACTAAAGAGATCGGAGGTTGCCTATTGATGGCTGCAGACGATATATAAACGGCCTATGTACACAATTCATGTGTAAATATTTTGCGTTTAAAAATAGTTGGGCTATATGGACGGACTTTCTAAGTTTGTATTATTTTTGTACCATTCATAGATTTTAAGGGAAAATATGGTTTTAGTTATGTACTTTGTAATATTTTTTGTTTTAATCTCTATATTTCATTATTAAACAATTTATTTCCTAAATGTTTAAAAATCAGTATTTTTAGTTACTTAGGACAAACATTACATTAGAAACAGTGTTAACTGTCCTGAGGAACTTAAAACAGTTATTTTTTCTTATCTTTGCCAAATGTAAAATAATTTTGCATATAATACTGAAATAACAAATATAATACTCCATCTAATAATTACCCTTCTCGATCAGTAGTTATCTTTTTCTATTTCTGTTTTTTTCTTTGTCTTTCTTTTAAGAGTAACAGTGAAAGTAAGGATGGAGCAACGAAGAGCTAGCGTCAGGCTTTGTTTCACTGCATGCTTGCCTACCACTCCAAAAAAAAAAAAATCAGCATGTTTCTTGTGGATTATGTATATAATTCGGTTATTTTTACCAAGACTATATATTTTAACAAGTTTGCAGATTCATTAAATAGGGCCGCAGCAATAAATAAAATAATAGTAAATCCCCTCATAATCTCCATCATACAATACAATTGATGTAGAAAGGAAAAAAGAAATATTAATTCTTTGAGCTCTATACATTATGATGGTAAATAAATCAAAAATGAACATCATATACCCTTCAAATCATAACTGGAGATGAACAATCAAGGAAACAAGGCAAATGAAGAGTGATCCACCAAAACAAGTAAGACCAAGAGTCCCACAAACTAGACCTGTGAACTCAATTAAGCTGAACTCCTCTTTGCTTCCTTTGATTATTCTGTGGTCAGAAACTGGCACATAATTCCAACCATGTTGAGATTTGCAACACCTTTCCAATCTCTCCTTCACCCTTAACATCTCTGTCCTCTTCTTTAGAACATTTAAATTCGCATCTATGTTGGTGGATCTCCCTGTTGATTGGTCATGATGATTATTACAAATAATGAGATGAATAATGCAAAAGAAAATCAATATTAAAAAAGAAGAAAAGAAAATCGTAATTGTATAATACTTGAACGAGAATCATATATTATATATGAAACTGATGATCACCTTCATCTTGATAGTTTTGAACTTTTATTATTTGTGGCCCTCGACGTATATTGCTTCTTTTGAGACATGCTCCTCTTGCTTGTACGGAGAAGAAAGAAGGGAGAGATGCAGCCATGAGCGGATCTAGCTTATAAGTTGGGGCAGTACCCCCCCCTTAAAGTCTGCCCCCCTTTAAATTTTCCCATTAAAATATTAATATACCCTTAGTATTTGTTTGCATTGTTTGTTAATTATTTTCAATGCTTGTTATATAATTTGCTGTAATTGTTAATTATTTTCATTTCTAATACATGTATTAGCACTTGCTTATAAGGTGATTAAAGTCATTGTTTTTTATTGAAATGAGAAGTACATTTTAATCATATGCATTTTGTAGAAATATTTTAGTCTATATTCATGTTCAAAGATCTCAAACTCAATACTTATATGTAAACTAATTCTCATGTTGCCATCATGATCTTTTGAATTTTCATCTTAAGTTACAATAAACTTTTTTTTATTGTTCTATTCAATCCAGTAATTTGTCTGTTCTTTTAGATTACGATTTATAATTGTTTACTCCTTTAAATTTTTTTTACAAAAAAAAATTTCTGGGGCGTTGTCCCCGAACCTCCGTCACTAAGTATGCAAACATAAATAAATTTTACTGAGTCTTCCACTAGTACTCCCCTTAATTATTTTTCTAGATCCGTAACTGGATGCAGCCATGTCACTTTGCACCCTAATTAATTAGTTATTGTTAATTATAATATGATGAATGACTAGCTAATGAATATCACTCACTTGTGGTGGTGATAATGGTGCTGTTATAAAAGTATTGGAGGAGTACCCTAAATTTCGGATAATATGGATTTGTTAGCCTTATATTATAGGCTCCCTTGACCTTGAATTCTCTTATACGACATGAGAAAGGGTGTTTTAGGGGTCAAGAATCAAGATACAATCCCATGCTTTGAGGGCCGGGAAAGAGTTTTATTTATAAGAAATAGTTGATAGTTGATGTATAGTGGAGGAAAGGATTTAAGAAAAGTCAGTGGTTGCAATTAATAAATGATTTTACCCTGACTTTGGTGTTATCTATTCATGGATTTGTTCCAAGTGACAGGCTTTTTTAGTTTATTAAGTAATACTAATTTGTTTTCTTCTTTAAATTAGATATCACCCATCAATTCCTATATCATAAAAATTAGAATATATATAATTTTCAGAATGAGGGATTCTTTTTTCACGTTTAATTTAACATTTTTAATATTCTCTTTCTTCTTTCTTTCAAAGATACATTTCATACGCGTCTCCCGCAAATACCAATAAAAAATTCTTTCGTTTTATATTAATCTCTATACTTGATCTTTCTAACTGTTTATCTATTTCAATTTATTAATTTTTATCTTTATAAATTTAAATTACAATTTATATTTTAAAATTATTTTTAATTATAAATTTATATATAAATACATTATCAATTTTAATTATATAAAATAAATGTATATTATACATGCAAAAGCAAAACTAAAATATAATTAATTAATTATTGATATTTTATGTTATTGAAGGAATAATTGGAGTTGACTTAACTTTATTATCAGTTATTATTATTCTTTTGTCCAAAGAATTTCTTAACCAGATTTATAAACTAATTTTTAAGATAAGAATATTCATTTAAAGAACTAATCTCTTCTAAAAATATTTTTTTATACATACAACATGGAAGGTTGAACTCTTAATCACATTTCAAAGACATAATTACTTGTCTAGCATACCATATTATGTTGGTAGCTTTCTTTTTACTGATATTATGTTTGTAGTTACTTCCTTCGAGCAAAGATTTGCTCGATTTAGATTTGCACATATAGGACAAATATTTCTGAATTTCCTATTTAATATTTTTTGTAAAATATATGGATATGATAGAAATGGTGATCGTAGATATATTATCAATTGATTTTTTCTAAACAGAGCCCGAGTACTTTATTTTATTGGTTCAATCAAGCCAACCATAAATTATTCAAAATTTCGAATAATAATCAGGATACCCCCTCTAAAAATCAAAAAATCGATAGAATTGTACTTCATTACACTTCACACTCCAATTTTTTTATGATTCAATCATTCTTCTTTTGGGGTGAAAGAGAGGATGTTTTTTTATAAGAAACAAAATAAGTTTCAGTGTATTTTATATTGAAACTTGTTTCTTATAAAAAAAAATTAGAAGTAGTATTATATAATTTTATTATATGAATAAAATATCTCTAATAATACTATTAAATAATGAAATGTTTATAATTTATTTTTTGGTAACCATGTTATTGGTGTCAAATATATATCAACTTTATTAATGACTAATTAGTAAAGAAAATATCAATTTAGCAGCCACAAATATCAATTGCAAGTTTATAAACTTCGATTGCTGAGTTATTTTGAGACTGAACCAATCACCAACTACTACCACAGGTGAAAATCAATTTTGTTTTCAGCGACCAATGTAGTCGGTCTCAAATAGCACAAATGTTGATATTTTGTATTTTGCAATGTTAGAGACCGAAATTTTCAGTCTCCATAGTATTTTATAACGTTTGCAACCGATAAGGTCGGCAGCAAAATATTGTAGTCCCTACCGAAATAGCAATGGATGCTACTTTGATACATTTGCGACTGAATTAACAGTCTCTAAATCCGTCGCTGAATCTCTTCATTCAAAACTTAGTGGCGGTCACTGATTTAGTCTCCATTTGCGACATAAAATTTCAGTCGCAAAATTTCTGATGCTAAATTGATATTTTTTTAGTGTGATATCTACTAAAAAAACTTTTTTGACCACCTATAATAAAAAAATTTCTTGCAATCACATTTTTTATTACTCGAACTAAAATCTTGTTTAAAAAGATTAAACTCAATACTCGGATAAATGACTTGTTGTTATTATAACTATTATTTAAACTCTATATTCACAATTAGATTCCAACTCATTTAAATTGAGTGTAACTTATTAAAATTTATGATAAAAAATATTTTTAAATTCATCAATTGTATTATAACATAAGTTCATAATAAATATTGTATTTGAATATACAAATTATATTTTAGATTTAAGATGGAAAATTTATATTTTGATATAAATTTTTCTTATTTATCAACAATGATTTTAAAAAATAAATATAATTTAAACATTAAGATAACATATTTGTATTAAAAAATGAAATTAATAAAAGAAAATAGACCTTTCAAAAAAATAAAAAAGAAATATAAAAAAACCAATATATTATATTGTCAAGGAGATTGCCTAATAATGAATGTTAATGACTATTCACGAGATTTGAAATACAGTAAGTACATAATACTACTTTTACTCTATAAAATGGGTAAAATTAGTTTCATCTAGGAACTTCTAAATAAAATATGAATACATTAAATTAGGCTACACAAAAAAATTATTTAACTTTCATTCAAAGTTCGCAAAAAAGATCTTAGAAGATTAAAAAGGTTTGTTGGGCACCCACTATTTTGTCATAATAGATTTTAACACTTGCCTTGGATTGACTTCGAGAACATAATTGTTCTAGTGAATAACTAAAGAAAATGGATTAAATTAAAGAAAATATAAAATAGATGTATATTTGTGAGATAGAAGAGAACAAAACTCAATAGAAACATAGTTAATAAGTTCACAAATTTTGTTTTATGTTGTGAGGTCTCTTTGTATGTGTTGTTTAGAAAGAGGAGGACTAAATGATTATTCGTTCATCAGAATCAGAAGTGAAAATTTTGATAGATAGAGATCTCATAAAAACTTCTTTGGAGGAATGGACAAAATCAGGTCATTTCTCAAGAACAATAGCTAAGATACACTATACTATTACTTGGATCTGGAACCTAAATGTTGACGCCCATGAATTTTGATACTCATACTAATGATTTAGAGGAAATTTCTTGAAAAGATTTTAGTGTCCAAATCGGTCAACTCTCTATCATCTTTCTTTTGTTAAGGGGCATGTATTTTCATGCTTGTTTTTCCAATTGAGGCATGGTTAAGTGATCCTATTTACACTAGGCCTAATGCTTAGGTGGTTTGGCCAATAGTGGGCCAAGAAATATTGAATGGTGAAAAATAAACAATCATTGTCAAATATCCTAATAAAGATAAAAAAAAAATAGTATGAGACAATTAACATGAGATTTTTTAACTAATTGTATGAATAGTATGTGAAATGTAATTTTAAACAAGAGATGAAAGATATGTTGAGAATGTTTAATTGGGAAACTGTGCAAAGTAAGACTAAATTTTTTTACAATTTTCTTTTTACTCTTTTTCGGTTCACCATCGACTTAGTCCTCCGATCAACATTTAATTTCAGTTAAGAAATAACAAATGAAGACAGCTTTTGACAAATTCAACTTTACTAACGATATTAGTTTGAGAAAATTCATGATTTTATAATACATATTTTGCAAGCTATATTTCTTGCAAAGAATATTTAAAATAAAAATTGTCTGTGTTAGCCCTAGTTTTTACTTTTACCAAGTCTAATTCTTATTTCTTTTGACAAAAATTAATTCAATTGTTAATTGTTAATTTTTTGTTATAAAAAAATCAAATTAAAGGCTTTTTTTCTCTCTTTTCTTTTACTATTAAATTAATTTTATAACTCCTTTAAGTAAGTCCAATTCGTTCCATATGATTCATACAAAGTGTATCCCATTGGTAATAAGTTAACACTTCATCCAACGTATTTTGAACATTTTTTCCTCTAAAGAAAAAAGTAGATTTTTTTTTTAAGAAAAAAGTCAGCGTGTGTCATTATTTTCTTTAACAAAAAATATCATGGCATTCTAATCTCACAATATTATACATGCTTCCCACTCTTTTGTTTCTCCAAAAAAAAAAAACCTCTTTTTCTTTTTTTGTTACTCGTGTTCGTGCTCTGATACAACAATCCTTTTATATATATAATTGGAACGAAGAATTATTCAATGAAATAATTACATAGTTCTCTTCATATTAATCATCGACGGAATCTAACTCAGTTTATTAAACAAAATATATGAATACTATAAATTTCGTGATATAGTTCTCTTCATATTAATCATCGACGGAATCTAACTCAGTTTATTAAACAAAATATATGAATACTATAAATTTCGTGATACTGTATTTAATAAAATATTAATCAGTATAATCTCTATTCAATTTAGCTACTGTATGGTACTCTTGTATCATTAGCCATGAAATGTAAATTATAATATGAACTATGATTTTTGAACACCTATTAAATACAAATATTTGGTTAACACTTACTATTATTATTATTATTACTATTACTATAATTATTTTATTATTATCATTATTATTATTATTATTATTATTATTATTATTATTATTATTTGTATCTCTTTCTTTTTGTTTCATCGCAATATTAAGTACTTCAATTACTTTTATACCTAAATTTATAATATAAACTCTCCTATGATTGTAATAAGAAATGGTTTTATTAAAGTCTATAAGTTATGAGTTTAATAGGCTTATATTGTTAGTGTAAAAGTTTTAACACTATCAATTTATCTAAAATTATTTTTAGTAAAACTTTTAAGATAATTATTATAAAAAAATCAATAAATTTAATAACAATTTATGATTAAATAACAATGTAAAAAATCTTTAAACTCTCAAATGCTATTTTTTTACAAGTTATATTTATTTATACTCACTTGAGTCGGTGTAATATATGGTGAAAGGTTTAGATAGGTGAAAGGTTTAGATACTCTGTACAAAATCTAAAGTTTTAACTTTCTTACTCATTGGAAAAAAAGTTATATTAGTTTTCTTTAATTTGTAATTATATATATTTTGCTTTTCTTTTTTATATTAATATATATATATATATATATATATATATTTTGCTTCTATTTCAAACAATTGTTACAAATTCTGTCTTGCTTGGACATGTATTTTTATTATTATTAAATTGAAGTAGTTAATGGTGGGATTACTATTATCCTTTTTGTGGTAACGAATAGAAACACATAAATTTTTTTGAATTGAAATGAAAAAATAGATATAACTCCAGTGAATTAAGAGATGGTAAGATCTTTGACGCACTTTTCTGATCTAAAATGGAGGCCCAAAACTATGCTACCACACTAGAGTGGTCCAGACTAATTACAATAGTCCTGCACTAATTGTAAAAACAGTTAGACATATAAAAAGCAAGTAAAGAACATTCAAGGTTGTAGAAAATTTGTTTCTTCTTTACAAAAAAAAAAAAAGCTTGTAGAAAATGAATTAAGGCTTTTATTCTAGCAGTGGGTTAGACCCAATCTAACAATATTTTTAGACAACCCTATAAGGCCGTTGATTAAAATAATATCTCATACTAAAAAATATATCAAATCTCAAAATTATATTAGCCTAAAAATATCTCACATAATAAATAAAATTAAATGAGTAAGCCTTTACATTAATAAAAATATTATTCTTAAATATGAGCATCTAAAAATGATCGATGGTAAAAGTATAACGTAATCAGCCATATTCGACATATTATTCTAAGTACTAAAAAAACTAAAAATGTATCTAGATGTAACTAAGTCTTCAAGCGTCCTCAATTCCAATAGCATTTTTCTCGTGCTTTGAAAACAACACTTTTAAAGATATTATAATCTCAGTGAATAAAACAAACCTAGAGTGTTTGTAATAGTATTGTTCTCATTCAACGTACGTGGTAATCCGAAAAAATAAGTCATGATATCCACAATGAATTTAAAATAAGATTATATATATACTCTAATAAAAAATCATATTAAAACAATCACAATTTATGACATTATAAATAAATAAAATATTTAAATAAATGACAACACCTCAACACATCCAAATATATAGAACATACACGACTTAATGATTCCCAGAATCATAATACTTAATTCTTTGATTTCCGGAACTAGTGTAGATCTCAAATTTTGCAAAGGGTTTGAGCTCATATTTCAGACAATTACGTCCCGCTGTCTTCCCTGTCATAGATGGAAGCATCTCTAATAATTTCATCCTCATCCTAGATGGAGGTATCTATCATATAATTCAAAAATATCATTTTATGCTATAAACAATACTTCATTCAAGGTTATAATTAAATAAACACAAAATATATAAATATCAATATTGTTATTAACGCACAAGGCACAAACACACTTGCAAGAAAGTACCACAAAGTAACATCAACATTTATATATGTGTGTGTGCGTGCGCATGCCATTTGTACCCCAAATTTTCCTTTACCATTGTTATTCAAAAATTAAATATAATATAGTCTAGCATAAACCAAAAGCAGTTAGACTTATATTTATATTATAAGCAACATAAATATTTGAATGGGAAAAGAACTCCCACACATCCTAATATAACAAATTAAAATATCATTGAAGTTTGTTGTGTTGAGAGGAAATATTAGCTTAACACAATAGTACAAATCAATTAGTTAAAGAAATTATTCCCATTTTAAAATATATTTGATACTACGTGAACATCTAAAACGCTGTTAATTCCTAAATTCTTTATATTAAGAACATTGTAGAAGAAATGGTTCATATAGAATTATAGCATGAAAATTTAGAAGAAGGTTGTTTTACTCACCTCTTAAAGCAAGTAATTTGAGTTTTTCGTTATTTCTACCTCAATGGAATTTCTCCGCTTTCTTCATTTTCCTCAATCCTTGAGCAATCCACTAATGCCAAGAGAAACTATTTATTTATGTAATTCTAGAAAAATAAATTATCTATTCTTATATAAGCATTATATTTTTGAGATTTATTTAACCAATATTTATTTATCTCTACTTTTTATTATCTTTGCTTATTATTATCTTTAACCAATTTAATATATTATTATACCAACATCTTTTAAAAAATATAACAATCTAATATATTAAAACAATTTAATCTATTTTTTTCTTTACTAAAAAATATATTTAGATAATCTTTATCTAAATAATTATTTTGATTATTTTTTGAAATGTTACAACCCTATCCATGTTAATTTTGGGTAGTTTCTGTTTCCACTCCCGCTTCTTATTGGTACACTCGCATTTGTAATTTGGTTTTACCAAAATATCATGTGTTCCAGAAACTAATACACTCTTTTTATCAGATGATGAATTTGTAAATAGGGGTTGACTTGCGTCAGAGAACTGCTGGAAATCGTCATGCCTTCAAACCTTTATAGACGAAGCATGGAAACATGAAAACATGTATTGATCAAATTGTTTTTTTTTTTTTTAAGAAAAAGGTGAATATTTTATTATTGAAATAGCATAAGCACTACTAGTGCCCAGGCCATATCGTTACAAAAAAAAGAGCAACATGCAGTTTTTCAAATTGCCTCTCCCTCAATGAGTATCATGCATCCAACACAATTCGAACAACTATTTTCTCTACAATCTACTAACAGAAACCATAAATACACCACAGTACACATGCATCCCCCAAACCATCATATTTGATGCAATGCATGAAGCATGACACCACTTCAACATAAAAATAAAATATAACTAACAGAACTTATTTTCCACCATTGACATAGCACCTCCAATAGCCTTGAAACTTCACCACGCCTTTTAACACAGTCATACCACCACCAATTGCCTAATCAATTTGTTTTATCTGAAATAATAATTATAAAGTAAAACGAGGAAAAGGGGAAGAAGCCAAAATATGTTTTTTTTTTTTTTTTTTTTTGTATTGCTTTGATATATTTAAGATTTTATATTTCCCTGCTCCAATTTCATTGTCCAGTGGTAATGTACGCAGGTTTCAAATTGGGACATATAATTCATATTTGGGAATTAGTTGAAAAACTAATAAGGATTTATTCTCATCAGTAGAGTGAGCAAACATGATTGTTCTGCATTCATTATGTTGCCATGTTGATTTGGCAGAGGGAGGAAGCATAAGGGAAGTGTATTAGTTTCTGGAATGCAGGACATTTTGGGGAGATAATTAGAAAGGGTAGTGTAATAGTAAAAGTGGGAATTGGACATAGCATAAGCCTAATTTTGTTGTTTGAGAACATCTGTTGGGCTAACGCAACCCCACCAAAGTCAGTTTTAACTTGCTTCATAGTTGACAATTTGGTTTTGGACTTTCATGTTTTCAAATTTCAATATACTGAACATATTTTGGTTAAGGGCTAATTCACGCCCTTGCTTTACTTTTTTTTTTAATTTTTTTTATAGACAATGGTGCAATAAAAAATAAAAAATAAATTTAAGATCATATTCAAATTACTCAAACATAAATCAGGTTTTGTTTTGTTTTTCTATTGAAGATTCAGTAGTTCAGATAAAGCCCAATTATCACATATAAAAAAATAAAGCCCAATTATTATTTTCAGAATCTTATCTTATCTTATGTACGTGCGTTAAAATTTACTCAATGTTTTCTTAAAATATTTTTTAGACCCCTAACAATAGTATTATATTATTTATAATTATCTTAGCATATATTAATGTAATTACAATATTATTTACTTATATTTATTAATTTAAAATTCATCATCATGTCCACGTTTTCCTTTACTAAATTATTACATATTATATTTAAAGTTTTTTTTATTAAAAAATAGTACAAAAGAGATAAACATGACGCCTATTAGTTTAAATTAGCTACACATATTTGTTGTGTATTTTCCAAACTTACAAAAATATCCTTTTCTTTTACCGACGTAACAAAGAGATACGTGGCGGTTACAAGAGGAGACGTGCGAATAATGTTGATCGAGTCAACATGATGAAGGGCTAAGATTGAACCCTAGTCAAGATTGATGTGGTATTTTTAGTACCACAAAATAAATAAAAACCGAACCATAGCGCAACAATATTATTGGACAGAACACAAGGCACAGCACAGCGCCGCCTGAACATCTCAACTTTCCCTTCGATCTCATTCTCAGGTACAACTTCACATTTTTTCTTTATCTCTTTTCACGTTATTATTATTCGTCACGATCTGTTTGCATCTGCGCATGTTGTTTTTCTTTCATCATCGTAATAATAATGTTAGTAATTCACATTGTTGTGCTCTTTTTGTTTTATGCTTTTCTAACGACACGCATCATCACGCGTATTGATCTTCATTTAATGCATCAGTTTGTGGGGGGTTGAATGCGAAGCACCATACATGTGATGGCTATTCCTTGTCAGATGTTATTGTTAACGCTGTTTCATATATGTTTTCTAGGTTTTCAATTACTATTCTGTCATGTTTTTTGTGCTATTAATTTTTTATGCGTTATCGCTTGTGTCACGGTTTGGCATAAGGTATATCAAAACTTTGGGAATAATAATTTATGTGCTTGGTTTTCCATTGCACCTGATATATCACTAGGTCTTTTTTTATTGATTTCATTATAACATTTGTGTATAGGACTTGCCTTGAGTTTCAATGTGGTAATTTTAACTATTATTTTTTCTGGATTTGGAATTGTAGGTGTTATTGAAGCTTCCTGTATTGGCTTGGTGTCCCTGCAAGTTCTGCTGTAGCAGATTCCAAGGTGAAGGTGTCACGTTAAAGTTTCTTTCATGTTTGAACAGGCTACTATCCATTTGGGAGCAACTGAGCTGCTTGGAGAGTATTTTTCTTCCTCTAGAAAAAATTATAGACCCTCACCGCAGAGACTTAGTTGTATGAACGGTTGGCCACCTTCCATTATCCTTGAAAGTGATTGTTCAAGGATACAGGCTACCTTCGAGGCTGAAATTGCGGCTGCATATAGTTTGAATTCCAGCATTTTCTGCCTCTGAATATCTCTGGAACTTTGTAAGTCAACAAACATGGCTTTACAGAACATTGGTGCTGCAAACAGTGATGATGCCTTCTACAGGTATAAGATGCCTAAGATGATTACCAAAATTGAGGGCAGAGGTAATGGCATCAAAACTAATGTTGTCAATATGGTTGATATTGCAAAGGCATTGGCAAGGCCTGCATCTTACACGACCAAGTATTTTGGTTGTGAACTTGGGGCCCAGTCGAAATTTGATGAGAAGACCGGAACTTCTCACGTCAATGGAGCACATGATAATGCTAAGCTTGCTGGCCTTCTTGAGAACTTCATTAAGAAATATGTCCAGTGTTATGGTTGTGGAAATCCTGAAACTGAGATCATAATCACTAAGAACCAAATGATCCAGCTGAAATGCGCGGCTTGTGGTTTTGTGTCTGATGTTGATATGAGAGACAAGCTGACTACCTTCATCATTAAGAACCCTCCAGAAGTTAAGAAAGGATCCAAAGACAAGAAGGCCATGAGGAGAGCTGAGAAGGAGAGACAGAAGGAAGGTGAATTAGCTGATGAGGAACAGAAGAAAGTGAAGAAAGAGGTTAAGAAGAAAGGCTCTTCATCTTCTAAGGATGGCACTGCTAAATCAACCTCTTCTAAGAAAAAAGCAAGTGGCTCTGATGAAGACCGCACTTCACCTACTCACAGTCAAATTGATGAGAAAGAGGAGGCTCCAGATGAAGATGATGATGACAACGTGCAATGGCTGACAGATACATCACTTGATGCTGCTCGTCAACGTATCCAAGAACAGTTAAGTGCTGCGACAGCTGATATGGTTATGCTTTCTACAGATGAACCAGAGAAGAAGAAAAAAACAGTAAATAACGGAAATGGTGGTTCTCACAATGGGACCCTGGTTGGTGAAGTGAAAGCAAATCTGAAGAAAGGTATTGGGGCAAATGAATTTCTGTCCCATCTTGCAGCACTTCCTGCACCTGCTCAAGAAAAGATGAGTGCACTGGTTGAAGCTCTATTTGATGGAATAGATAAAGGTTTTGCTAAAGAAGCTGATAAGAAGAAGAACTACTTTGCTGCTGCTGTTGCTGAGGAGGGATCCCAGCTGTTATTGCTTCATGCCATTGAAGAATTTTCTTGCAAGTCTACTTCCAATGCCTTAAAGGAGGTTGCCCTGGTTCTAAAGGCATTCTACGATGCTGATGTGTTGGAGGAAGAGCACATAGTGCAGTGGTATCAAAAGGGACTGAAGGGCGATAACAAGAACTCTAAGATTTGGAAGAATGCTCAACCTTTCATTGATTGGCTTCAGAGTGCAGAATCAGAAACCGAGGAAGAATAATTTTCTTCCCACATTCTCCGTTACTTATGTTTGCTTGCTTGTGTCATGTCCTTTATTTCCAATAAAAGGGTCTTGTTGGGCCCCATGCGTTGTGGAACTAATATACTTGTGTGAAGGGTGCATGCTTGCTGGACTAGTATAGCATGTATGCGTCAGTGAGTCTTGTGATGCGTGGTTCTAATGTATTTTGGTTTTTGGTTGTTTATGATTATGTTTTATGTTTTAATAAAACGTGTCTTGATAATATTATGCTGTTTTCTGTTCATGATTTTTCAAACATGTGGTTGATGCGAACATCCTCTAGCTGCGTAGGGAATTATTATAAGACAGATTACAATGTCTTTTTTCTTTTACCCCTTTTAGTTTTGCTGGATTGTTTGGGGAGGTTTTGATTGGGGAGGCTTCCGACAATAACTTCTATTATGATTATCAATTATCAATTGGGTTTAGCATATTTTCTGCAAATTGCATGTAATTTTTATAATCTCTTTTTCTGTACTCCTTTTAGTTTTGTTGGTTTGTTGGGGGAGGTTTTGATAGAGGATGCTTCTGACAATAGCTTCTGTGACTGTGATTATGAATGGGGTAAGGCATATTTTAGGCCAATTGGGTGTGATTTTGATTCACATATGCTAGTATAATGGTTCCTCCTCCTCAATTTTCGTTAACTTGGAGGTGGGTGCTATATTTTAGGCAAATAGGCTTTAGATCTAATCATCTAATTCCTCATCTAGCCCTTTAGGGATGTCTGTCTCAAATGACAATAAACGAAGGAGATAGTCAGTTTTCCTAGAGGGATAATCACGGGGGTAAGTAGACACTCTTGTCTATGCTATGCTGGTTATGGATTTTTTTTGCTTGTTGGCCGCATTTCCTACACAAGAGAATTATCTGGTTCTTCAGTTCTTGTATTGGTTTTAAGAACAAGACAAAAGACATTAGCTGTAGGCACTTTTGATGTCACTATCATCAAGTTTTGTGATCACATTGACGCGGTAAGTTAATTTGTAACATGTTTGAATCAGCATCCAAGATGTTTGCCTGAATGCATAAGAAAGTCTGAGTTGTTTCAAGTTGACGCAAATCTAAACGGATGTGGCCAAAACAAATACACCAAATTGTGATAAGAAAAGGTCACAAATTGTGTATTCAAACGGTAAAAAATTGTGAGAAGAGACTAAAAAATATTTAACTAATTTGAGAGATTAAAAAAATGCAAATTTTTATTTGAAGACTAAAAAAACATCAAATTTGAGAGACTAAAAACAGTTAACCTTTTTTTTTAATTTGTAACAATCAGGTCCTAAGTGTAAATTAATGAGTAAAATAAGTTAAAAGAAAGTGTAAATTAAAATATAGATGACAAGGATACATTTTATTTTTATGTTAGCAACTGGTGATGACAATGTATATATGCTTCTTTCTCGTTCTTTTGTTTCTAGTAACAAGGGGTTACGTTGTATATACAACCAACAACCAGAGTTACATTGAATATGGACTTTCACAGACGAGTACTACATCAAATATCTCTTCAATTTGGTCTGTTTTCACCCTTCCTGTACATAAAAAATAATTACGACTTCACTCTGATTTATCTTTTCAACATTATAAGTTATAACAATTTCTTCAAACGAAGTTGACCATGGAATCACTGAATATGAATGACACGCAACTGAGATTGTGCCATTTCATTTTCCCCGTGTGCTTGCATAGAGGAATGCTGATTATCGAGTGTCTGACAAAAGCAAATATTCAAGGATGAAGACTATGGACTTTGGAAGTCACATTCACATCTAACCTCGAGCAAATGTTCAAGAACAAAAAATGAGTTTGCTAACCTGATATTGGAACTGTTGCATTGCAATAATAGCTTTAACCATTATATACATTGGTACAATCATTCCAATGATTCTCAACACTACTAGCTGCAATGCATTGAAGAAAATAAATTTTCTTTTAATCCTCTCAAAATAGTCAATTGTTTCTATTATAAATAAATATCAATATTCTCTTACCATAAACACTGCCGATGAATATGCTCTTGCTCCACTGAGTATAAATATGATTGGAAGTGTATGGCGTAAAAGCAGAAGAACAATAAACTGCAATAGATAGAAACGGAAACCACCATATTCAAAGAAGAATAGCAAGGGAAACGGGTAACATTAGAACAAGCAGTGCCATATTCATTTACATTTCTGGTGTGCGTAAAAAAGGACACACATCTAGAAAGTTGTCTTTGTCAAAAGATTCATATATAAATCAATTTCAAATGTCTCCTTGCCACAAAAGATTATTGCATGATCTAGGTTCATGATGTATCAACCAATATCCACGTGATACATGTACCACATTTTCAAATTATTGCTACGTGTAGATTGATCGAGACTTTCTACACCACACAATAATTTCTCACATACCACTTTGTTTTTTCCATTTTCTTCATGCAAAACACACATATATGAAGGGAGGAAAAGAAATTACAATGATGGCAATAATGCGGCAAAATATGAAGCTTCTTGTAGAAGGTGCTGATTCATATGCAAAGTCAAGGTCTAGGAATTCACGATTAGAATTAAACATCGCTATGAACTGGTGGTTATGAAGATCCCTTCTTGAAATCTCCCAGTTCCATCTGAGATAACAATCGTGTATCATCATTTGATCATAGAAAAAAGAAAAAAAAAAATATAAATTAAGACTATGAATTCAATGACAAATTAACACGTACCCAAAAGTTATTGGAGAACCACCATAATGTAACAGAGGAGGCAATGGAGATGCAGTATACCCGGGCTTAAGTTGCTGTAGTTACCGAAGTGGGGAAAAAGGTAAGATTTTCACATTAATTTTGAATAAATTATAATGGGCACACAAACTTGTGAATAAGATTATATCATAAAACAGACCTGTTGGCAAATTTCACATATAGTATCACCTTTCTCATTGCACCATCTTTGAACACATTTTTTATGTGCATACTATAATGATCAACAGAAAAAGTGAGCTCAAAATACGAGCCAGCAAAAGTGCCAATAGTGCAGATAATTGAAAACAATCCTAACATATGTAGAAGTTAACCTGCAGATACTGAATATCAATAACCGCAGACATTAATCTACTGCTTCAATAAATTGGCAAGTACATCAAAAGATTAAACAAATATCATGGTTTAGTAATAATCATTTAAGTAAAGCAAATATAAAAAATAACTTTGTAAAGCGACGCAAATAAATTTTACAAACTAACATTATTGCAAAAGCAATTAGCTAGGCAATCCTACCTTCAATGTGCCACAACAAGAACAGGGTGTGTCCATTTTTGACTCTTCATCCTCATCGTGGCATATTCGACACTGTACCAATATATTAGGAGATGACATAATTTGCTCATCCATCTAAATCATATTAACATGGTTCAGCCAGAGTTGTTTGTTTTAACCTCCTTTAGAGGAAGATTAAGTATGTAGCCTATCAACCAACAGAACAAAATGATCTCTAATCCTTTCAGCATTAACACATTTATATTTAGAAATTAAAAGCACAATATAAATCCATTCCATCCATGTTTTGGTGCAGTTTATTTTTGCTTTATAACCTATGAGTAGATTATTATTTATTTCTTTGGTTTGCCTAAGGTGGTACGTTTCACAAGAGATACGAGAAGAAAAGAACTTCCACATAGACACGGAAGGTATACTGTTTGGTGTTAGCAATCTGTTAAATGCTAATCAAACATAATATTCATCACAAACGTAGTATATGAATCTTGACATTGCCTAGCAAAGATGAACATTGGCATTGGAATATCAAAAATTTGAAAACCTTCCTCTCAATTTTCCTGCCTTTCTCCTTTCTAGGTTTGCGTCAGAAAAAATAGTTGTTGTTATTGTTATTTTAAATGTTTTACGCTTCTAAGAAGAAAAAAATCAATAATTAGGAAGTTCAGATGAAAAGTTATGAATTAAAATTTTCATATAATATATTATTCACACAATTTTTTTTACTGAAACACTATTTTTTATAACACTTTCTAAAATGTTATTTTTTATTTTATTTTTCTCATCACTTCACTATCTTAATCATATACTTGTCTCTCATTTCTTCCTATCTCACTCTTTATAAAAGATTTACAAAAAAAATATTGCATAGCTAAACATTTCTCAAAAGTTATTACGTGAATACGTATATGAGTGCTTGAATAAATTAATTATGAGTATATTATCTAAACATATTTTTTATTTATTTATTAGGTACATTTATATGTGAAATTATACCTTTTTTGCTATTATTTTATGAGTTTAATATTTATATACAGTATAAAATATTATAAAATATTCTTACACTCTCATCCAATTACAAATCATTATTTAAATTATTTTAAAATAATTATTTTAAAAGTAAAAAAGCTTATGACATGATAAATTATAATTAGATGATTTTGTAAAAAAATTTAATCAGGTACATAACCTTTTTTTATCTTATTTGTACCTATCACTTATAATTAATTTTAATTTTTAGGAGTCAGTTTTAAATAAATGACTATTAAACTTCTTAAAATATTCTATCATTTAGATCTGTTTTTTTAATTTTAAAAAATATTTAAGATTGTACAAAAAAGTAATTTGTTGTATAGATTTTTTTCTTTAAAGTTGAACCAAATTTTTTTCATTTAATTACAAATATAAAAAAACACTTTTTTTAAAGTCCAAAACTATCCAAGTTAATTTGCTCAAAGTAAGTAGAAAATGACTTTTTTCCGAGTTTTTTTTAAAACAAACTTAAATAAAGTTATTAAAAGATTTTGAAAGTGATTAATTTCTTTTTAAAATTAAAGCTGATATTCAGTATAATATATAAATAATTAATTAACACACTCTTTGGCTTTGCCATAAAAGGTAAATGGATTTCGTCAATCGTCATAAAGGGAATCTCCAGTCCCTACATACTTTAGGAGTTGAGGTGACTTGCTGAGTCGCTGTTTTTCTCTTTTTTCTTTAAAAAGTAAGTGAATTGCCAGGGTGCCACCTTTTCAAATCCTGAAATTAATAACGAAAGTATTCCAGGTTCAAACACAAAACCAACATGCATTTTTTTTTTTTTAATCTCATTTATTATGAGTTACGATAAACGCTAATTAAAGAGAAGCTTTAATTTTCGCTTTTTGTTTTCTAAATCAGTATTTAGTTACAATGAAAATGAATTTATTTAAAATTTTCTATAATTTTAAATTTAGTTTTTTTTCTTCTAAATCACTTTATGATTTTATTTAATTATCATTATGTTTGAATTATTATTTAGTTTTTTCCTTCTAAATCAATATTTAGTCCATATTCACCTTTAATTATGGTTCGATAATTATTATATTTTAATTATTCTCAAACAATGATTATTGCTCCGGGTAATTAATTAATTAGTGTCGAACACAAGACTTTGGTAGGTATGTGATTCATTGTCCTCGATTAAAATGGGAACATGATGGGGGCATTTTTCAACTTCAAGCATAAAATTAAAAAGTGAGCTTATATATGGATCGTATACAGACCAAGAAGACCAAGACAAAAGTTAGTGGGCAACTTTTCATCAGATTGAAAAGAGAATATTTTAGGTCATATTTTCAAAATATTGGTACTTTTATATTTAAACTCGATCCCACTACAGAAAATTTATATTATACCCGATCCTACCATAGAAATGGGTCTTAATTAATTTTGTCAATAAAAATTAAGTGAGAAAAAAAATCATAATAAAAACTAAATTTTAATTAAATTAAATGTTATTTTAATTTTAAAAATAATTCATATATATATATATATATTCAATCAATTGAATTAAACTTTATTGATATATTGATTGATTTATTTATTATGAATTTTTAATCAATGTGACTACCAATATTTTTAGGGGTTCCCATCAAGATTAATTATGCTTAATATTGTGATATTCTTTTTTGATATTTTGAATTATTTTTATTTCATTGATATATTGTGTATTTCATGCTTTGTACATATACACGTAAAGTCAAACTATTTAAATTAGATTGAATTAATTAAATTTGAATTTAGAATCAAACTTATTAGGTGGTAAACTAATAAAAAAACACAAAATTATATCAAATACATTGCTATTAAAATTTGTCCAATCTAACTAAAAATTGTTCACTTGGAAAAAAAAGTCATATATATATTAGTAGAAAAAGTTGTAGGTTTTGCTAGTCTAGTATTATTGTTAATATAATTTTTGTCACAACAACAATAGTGATATAGCCTCAATCTCTTATACATTTAGAGAAGTTTGAACCTCGATCGCGATCTTATATATATTGTATAAGATAAGATATTTAGTTTATAACTTTTCAGATATTGAGATATTGTTTTCAAGAGTACATTCAAGGTTGATCATGTACTCCTGCTAGGATCCCTAGCTAGCATGAAATCCAGATTGCAGCATTTTTTTTATTTAATTTTATCAGTAAGTCAGATTGCAGAATTGATATTGCTCATATATAAATTAATTAGAGTCCCCTTTGGTTTAGGGCAAAAATGAATTTAATTTATCAAAACTATAAATTTGAGATTAATTTAATTTATATCGATATAGAGTATGGTACAAGGGGTACCATCCCATTTACATCAATTCTGATATATATCTACCACATTTGCAGCAACACGATCACACAAAGTCACCATCACCAAAAAGAGCGGGGGCCAGCATTCTGAACCTAAAAAAAAAGGATCCCTTCTACCAATATTCCTAGTTTCCTACCACCATAACACGAAACAGACAGCAGTAAAAAAAGCTAAGTCTGTCTGTCCAAAACAAAAAACATGTATATTTTAACATTCTTATATAATCCTTTGAGACACTTCCAGAGGAGTTTGGGTACGTATTGCTTGTTGTTTTTCTTTTATATCTCAATGTTTATTGTCTTATAAATGCTTATTTAAGCTGTAATCATGAGATAATCATGTGTTTGAGCCCGTTAATAATTAAAAGTATTCGAATGATAAAATTTACTTTCTGAAAATTTAATTGCATAGTATTTAAGGATTCAAACTCGAAATTACTTTATTTAGTTTAATTTGAATATGCATTTCAATTAACAACTTAACATCCATGAACTATTCAAAATTATTTTTGGCAAAATTTTAAATAAACATATGCTAATTAAGAACCCAAAAACATGTAATGGGAGAAGTTCAATGAGAATGAAATCATCATATATACTAAATTAGATACTTTAACATTGATATTTTGTAGATTCAAGTACAACTTAGCCACTTAATTTCCACTGGGTGAAGTAATGATTCTAACAAGACTCATGCAAGTAAATCAAAACGATTATCTCTTTAGCATAAGCCAAAGCTGAAAAAGATGGTCTTCCCTATTTCAAGGGCACAAAACAAAAAACATTGCAGAAGAAATTGGAACACTGAAAGCTACTAGAGTTAGCATCCCTAATGCAACACTTGGTCTAGTCCCCATCAAATAACTCAGCAACCCTATTGCATTGCAAACATCTGTTGGAATTAATGCATTCACTTACATCTCTCATGAATATTCTAGAGAAGCCTACTTCTTGGATATTCTAGAGAATTCTATATTTTCCTACACTTGATGATTCTAGAAAACTCTATATTTCTCATGTACTTGATGATTCTAGAATATGATAGAAAATGAGCCACTAGAGTAGAAGATTCTAGGCTCTCTATTTTCTAAATAAATCTAGATGCATCCATGGACTAGTATAAATAGTCATGAGATCCTAGCATTTGTAATAACCAACAACAACATCAATAACAACTTCTAATCCTTTCTTCTAATACATTTTTGAGTTCTGCAGTAGCAACTCATTCCATAAAAATAATTCTCTACATCTCTTCCTCTCCTAAAAAATATTTCCTACAAAAATAATCCAACAACATCTTCATCATAGTGATCATAACACTTCTTCTCCCAATCCATCCAGTTAGAAAGTGGCTCTTGATTCTTCATCTCCTTTATACGCAGGCTCAGCACTATCATGCTCTCATCCACTAGTTTACCCTCGTGATGATCTCTTTTGTTATTACTTGCTCTCACAACTGTGCTGTTATGGCCCCTCCTTCTGCACTACGCGCCCAATATGGAAATAGTAGGCTTGCAAGATGAAAGATATGAATAAGAAGCCTCCATTATTCATAGGGAAATTAATTAATTAACCCAAGAACTTAGAGTTGAAGAGATTATTCTTAATTAGTTTCTTTATTTTATTTTATCAGTGGAGTGGAATGAACAAGAAAGAGTGATCATACTTATAAGAGATATGCAATGCAACTGTGTAAATGACGTGAACGAGTAACACATTTTTCATATTCCCCGACTAAGGAGAAAAATTTATCTTTTTTTGGAAGGCAAAGATGGTATGTGTATATTAATATAAAGACTACACAAGATCGATGTACAGTTAGTTACTTACATCAAAAAAAGGATTTCAGATATATATACATTGCTAACAAAAGACTAGTTGGGATCAAAATATATGTGTGTCTCCAACTGTATCAGTTGTTTAAATAGAATAAAAGATTGACAAACGAAAAAAAGATTATCTATATGGCGTTCAAAATCCCCCCGCATCAAATTGTTGTTCTCTAAAAGCAATTCTGTTTCTCAAGTTCCATTGGCACCAACAAGTTACATGCCACAGAAAGCATCTTCATCTCTGATTCTTCCTCTCGCAAGCATATAAGCCAAACATAGTGTAAGCTGCGAAAGCCTTCAGGAATGACCATGTCCACCCCCATCCATCTAAGGCCATCTCCAATGCAGTATCTTAAGAGAGTTTCTTAGCTGACCTGGCATCCTTTTTTACTTTTTCTCTCTCCTGAAGTGCTTAAATTTAAGTTGAGTTTCTTATATAAGAAACTGTATCTTAAAAGAGGACCCACCAAAATTCAGTAAGAAACCCATATAAGCTCCTAGCATTGGAGGTGCCCTAAAGACCTCGTACCAAATCTGAGTCGTCATGGGACATAAGATAAAAATAAGAACTCTTGTATACTTATATAGTTGTTCAATTTTAATAAAATTGGATATCAACAATTAAGATTATATATGAAATCATTGATATATAGTATAATTCTTTTGTGTAGCTTATATAGATTTGTATGAATTAATTAATCCCTTCACACACACATGCAGTGGCAAACCTATGTGCAGTTACAAAATGCGTGTACAGAAATACAGAAAGGAATTGAAATGGATGGCTGTTGAGTGTTGACAGTAACGACTAATATTATAGCGTGTTTATTTTTGGTTTGAAATGGTGTTCAATATACATCAATCAAATGGTGTTGAATACTACTACAATTTACTAATAACTTTCCCGTTTCGGAAAGTGGGAGAACGTGTGCGTAAAACACACCCTACCCTATACAAAGAATAAAAAATTTCGTGCGTGGATTCTATAAGGCTGCTATGATACGGTGTTTATCGATGTCACGAATATCTTACAAAGTCAGTAATTTAATCATTTACAGCACAGCTAGCAGATCTCCTAGTAGAAGTAAAGTCGGACACGGCTGGTGAACAATTTTCTATAAATCAAGATGAAAACTGTTTTTTAATCTGAATGAGAAGAAAAATGAAAGAATTTGAATCAAATGATGATGTACACGTCTTCTTTCTTTTCTATTTTCACCATAACTTCGGCTTACACTATTTTTTTTAATTAGAATTTCATCATATCATGCATTTAGTTTTTTATTGGAAAATTTATTGTGAGAAAACATGATTATTTTTAGTTTTTATCCGTAGAACTAAAAAATATGTACCAAAAATTCAAAAGAGTTATAATAACTGATGTATTTTGTTCAACTAAGTTAGATTTCATTGATATATTATTCTTATATAAAACTGATTAAACAAAAAGGCGAATAATAATAATGACTAAGAAAGTAGATGGCCAATATCTTTCTCGTCAAAGTCCATCGCATTAAGGCTAAATCTTTTATTCTCTCAAATAAGTTGGCAGCCAATGAAATTTCCTCCTATCACATCAATTATATGCGTGATCGACAATGATTAATTTTGGAAGGAGCAAACATGATTCTCACTAATCTCTTCTGGTTGACAACACCCTTTAAATTTATGGAAGAGAATTTGAGTTTGATTTCATTAGAATACACCCTAAAGGAGAGACAACAAGCCACTCATTTTGTTGCCTTGATAAAAGGATTCAATATAGCTCAAGTAACGAACATAGTTGGAAAATGGGATTCTGATCTTGGTAAAGGAACTCGGTAGAATAAGACATAGGAATGGGAAGACACTGTTACGGGTGTTAGTAATAGTGGTGTTCCTAGAAGTTACTACATTCAGTTACATATTTTTAGTTTGTTAGTTAATGACTGTAGTTACTTGATAGAATAAACTCTATAAATGGAGTATTAGTATACCAGATTAAATCACTCAATTCAATATGATTTCCTTTGAATTTTACTCTCAAACTTCAAACTCCCAAACTTCCTTTTTATTTCCTCCTCATCCTTTGATTACCAATAGTCACAGGTGAATGGACTCCAAAGATTATCAATTGCAGGTCCTCCTAGAGAACAACCAGCTGCATCACAAATAAATTATACCCTTCTGGGTAACAGATTAAATGTGTAGTCACACTTTTTTTATTTGCATGTGGGATGTGGACGATATTCAAATTTTCAGAAATTATTTAAGGATTCTAAAATTTTATACAAGAGTTTAGAAACTATATATAGCTAAAAGAACACTAAATGGAAGAGGTGAATTAGATTCATGGATGATGATGAATGGCATCTACATCAATCATCATATGAAGCATGAGGAGAAGCAGTGCAACCAGGATCGAATGGATCTTCAGAACCACAGCAATGCCAATACTGAAAAACTTTGCCAGAGTCAGGAGTATTCATTGTGCCCCCTTCATACACACTCTCAAACTTTCTCTTAGTTTCTCCTGTGAGGAAGATAGAAAGAGATGTGAATCAGGGCCAACTTAAATCCAAAATCCGAATGGTAACACAAATGAATAACATAATATTGAAATTTAAAATGCACAAATTTTCATCAATGTAATGGTTAGACGAAATTCGTAAGGTGTACAATTTGTCCCAATAAGGATTACACATATTTGCTTCCACTTTAGACTCAGTAGCAAAGTCTTTCACTAAAATACTTGTATGAGAAATTAGCCTTTTAATTGCATAACCGCACATCCGAGCTTGAGGAGTTAACGTCTTCATAATAGATCCTTCTTTAATCTCAGCTTTGCTAATAGTTTAATTTCCTTTGTTTAGACTTTAGACTCACATTATGGCTCTGTACTGGCAGAAGAAACCATGTTTTGGCTAGTTTTTTTGGCTGCAGAAAACTCTATTTTAAGAGTGAAATCATCGGATCAACAAGGCAATAAGGCATTAGTTCCAAAATCAGAAGTGTCTCATCATTGAATCCAATGAATCTAAATTACTCTTTGGGCTTTGTCTGCAGAAAATACAAATATGCTGCTAACAGCATAGGCTCTAGATAAGATAATAAGATTTTTTGCTCTCCTTCCCTGCAGCATTAAATTTACATATATATAATTTGATAATTAATTTTGCTCAGATCAGATCACAAACACCTGAGTAACATTCAGACCTACATACTGAAAAGTTACAGATTAACTTAGTCAAATAAACCAGTTTTCTTCACTTAATTGAGATCAATTAATCTAGCAATAATACGATTTTTTTGACCAGGAGTTTAATTAAATGATTTGAGATCTTTGGAAGAATTCTGATTTCATATCAAATGTGAGCTTCTGAACTAATCAACAAATCTAGGCTAACTTCTCAGGAGGAACAATTATCTATTTACCTTTTAGGTCCACCCAAGCATACATAATCCATGTAGCAACGAATTAGAAGGGACATTCCTAGATAGCTCAAGGTACTGTGAGGTAACACAGCATTAGAATAATCATCATATTGCTTTGTAATTTCTTTTTCATGTCAAAAGTTAATATATCTTTTTCTTATCAAATTAAAAAAAAAAAATCAAATGTTAAACCTAAACATAGTGCAAGGGCAAAATAAGCATGAACTAAGTGAGAAACGAAGTGGGGTACCTCCAAAATGGGCAGCGTGAAATCGACAAGCAAGAGGGTGATTGAGTGAAGGGTCGAATTGGGTTTTGCAGTTCTTGCAAGTTTTGAGGTTGACGCTGTTTTTCTGGTTCAAACTTGAGCAACACCAAATAGATGGGTATGTGAATGTGCATGTGTTGTTGGGCTTTGATGAAGTTATGCGGTGTGATTGCAGAGCTAAAGGTAATTTGTTCCCATGAAGAACAGGATGATGAGAAAAGAAGAGAGCCATGGACCTATCACAACAAAGATAAGAATTGTATTGCTACTTTTCTCTCGCTTTGGTTTGGATTCCCTGAGCTTAAGCAATGTTTTCACTGTGATAAAATGTAAGTATGTAACAATTAAAATTTGTATTAAGTGATTGACCTATTCATTAACTATACCGAAAGAAAATTAATCAAACAACAATATAAACACAATCTATTTAATCGTTAGTTTGCTGATAAAAATTTATTTATTTAAATAAATGTAAAACTTTCGTTGACCCCTGTTTGAATTAGTTTCGTGAAAATTATCTCTGTAAAGGATTGATAAATCAATAAATTTGATTATAAGAAGAAGAAAAAATATAGCTTTCACTTCATTGTGCACTTCAATATCAAAGGTAATTGTTTGGGAATGAATTTTCTTACACTTTTTTCGTTTTTTTAACACACCCTTTTATATTCTGAAAATGAATCTGTGGATAGAACAATTGCAAAATCTTATTTCCAAAATACAAGAAGTCTGACGTTCTAGCCCCTTTTATTAAATAATTAAAAGAAGATTTCTTTTATTAAATTAATTTTATTCTATTTGAATAAGATTTACTATAAGAAATAATACGTGTGATTTAAATAAATACATAAACAAATTTTAATATTTATAGCAACACAAAACACATTTTTAGTAAAAAAAAAATTAAAATCGACTCCAAGAGGAACACTTGAGCCCAAATCTAAGCCCACTTTACATTGATGACCATCAAACAAACATAAGGGTCACAACCGCATCGAGCTAAAACAAAACAAAAAGAAGAGGGGAGCGAAGAAAAGAGAAGAGAAGAAGAAGATGGAGGTGAGTCTATCCTCAACATCATGTATACCTTTAAGCTCGAAGTTGAAGCATAAGCATGGCCTTTTCCACTCTCAAATTCCTATTCACACAGCTTCAACCAAAACCAGAAGAACCAAACCTTTGTCCATCGTTAACGAGTCCAGACAAACCTTGTCCTCCAACTGGCTCGTTTCTCCACACGATTTTTCTGCATCCACCGCCTCCCCATGGCTTTCCAGATTCGAAGAGCTCGACGCCACCAACATGCTTCTCCGTCAAAGAATTATCTTTTTGGGTTCTCAGGTTCTCTCTCTCTCTCTCTCTCTCTCTCTCTCTCTACATATATATAAATATTTGGGATGGATTTCGTTGTTGTTGTTTCCATATTTTAAGAATACCCTTTGTGTTTCTGGTTATTTTTTAAGGGAAATTTGTAAACTTGTTCATGTGGGTCATTCTAAAGCACGCTCACAATATCAGAAGAATTAACAAACAGGAGAAAGAGAGAGAGAGAGAGAGAGAGAGAGAGAGAGAGCAAATAGGAAAATTGATATGATAGTGTGGAATTGCTGAAGAGATAATGTTTGATGCCGTTGATTTTAAGATTTTTTTGGCTTGTTAATGAGGGTTCATCCTGAACTGTTGGATGCCCCAATATATCAAAATAAAGAAGAAGAAAAAACACTGAAAGGGAATGCAACTGCAGAAAGTGAGACAGTATATGATGATGTGTTTGTGAATTGTTTTGTTTGATTAGGTGGATGATATGACTGCAGATTTTATCATTAGTCAGCTTTTGTTTTTGGATGCTGAAGACTCCAAGAAGGATATCAAGTTATTTATAAACTCACCTGGTGGTTCTGTAACTGCTGGTATGTTGAAAAGGTTTCGTTCACTGTTTTTACGCGATTATTTTTATCCACCTAACTGACAGATGCACTTGACTCTGAGCTCAATTTGTAATTCGATGTTAACTTTCTTAATCCCATGCACGAGATTTAAGGCTTTAATTCCTCAGTTTAGTGTTTTGCAACTTGTGGTAACAAAAACAGACACTTAGCTAAGAGAGTGTTGACTGCAATATTCTTATATATCTATAGGGAAAATATAATTTAGAAGCAAGTGAATTGTTGGTCTGTGTTATATTTATATCCTGCTGTATTTACTGACAAAACAATAAACTATTAATCATACTGATTCACAAAATAATTCAGATCTGTGAAAACTTGAATCTCATTAGAACATTTAAAAGGTTCTCTTGACAAGAGATTGAATGTATTGAATCTGTGATTTTAGGATAGGAACATGCTATTAGTGAAGTTTGGGACATTGTTGAGTTTAATGAATCTGAATTATGTCATCTTCTGCTAATTGCTCTTTGTTTATCATTTCATGTAGGAATGGGAATTTATGATGCCATAAAGTTATGCAAGGCAGATGTGTCAACTGTTTGCCTTGGGCTTGCTGCATCCATGGGTGCATTTATCCTTGCTTCTGGTACAAAAGGGAAGAGGTATTGTATGCCAAATTCAAGAGTTATGATTCATCAACCACTTGGAACTGCTGGTGGAAAAGTAAGAATTTCCTCTTATATCTTTTGGCTTTGATTATTTTCAATTAGAAGTAGTTCTAAGTTTTTTGTGGTTATTTTTATTTGCATTTATATGATCAGGTTGAAGGTTAGGCTAATTTTAGATTTCAAGTGTATGTTAGAGAAGTATACAATGTGGAAGGCTTACAATTCCTTTTAACTGCAAATACCTTTGTTTACTCAATTCCAACTTGAAATGAGTAAAAGAACCTCTAGTTTAAACTCCAGAAAATATGTTACTTAAATATAACCAATAAACTGATTAGCTGACATTATTTGATTTATATTTATGCTAACAGCTAAACTATTTTTTTTGCATACTCTACCAACTTAATGGGATTTATGTGTTTTACAAGTGATAACAGTAACTTCAATAACCAAACATGCTAAGCATGAGGTGGCCGTGTGGTAGATTGAATTTCTGATTTCATCATCACACTATGGTCTTGTTTACTTTGGTCTGTGCCTGTTGAGGTTCAAGCATGTTGGCTGGAACCTGGAAGGAAAGTTTTAAAAGTGTTGATTTGGTTGGAAATTGAAATGTCAACTTTTGATTGGCATGCCTTTCGTTGTAGATGCATTAGAATGGTGCTAGTTTGATATTCTAAGTAAAATTTTGCAGAAACCAAATCTGGTGAATATTTGAAGTGCAAAAAGTGAGTTTTGATAAATACTGTGATGTGAACTGTGATAATAGAAGCATTTTGCCTGGAGTTGTTCTGGCCATCTATTATAAATTCATGATGTCTGTGGTAATTACTATGCAACTACATTATGCATAATAAGTTCATTGAAATTAGCTTGTGTAATGGTTCTTAGCATAAACACTCCATTTTATATTGCTAAAAAGGTAAAACATAATTGCAGGCTACGGAAATGAGTATTCGAATAAGAGAAATGGCATATCACAAGATTAAGATAAACAAGATACTATCACGAATTACAGGGAAACCTGAAGAGCAGGTTAGATATGGATCCCGTTTATCTAAATATCTAATTAGTTTGTTAACCAATATAATGCATATGTTTTACCCCATTGCTTTATTTTATCTGCAGATTGAATTGGACACTGATCGTGATAATTTTATGAATCCTTGGGAAGCCAAGGAATATGGTTTAGTTGATGGTGTTATTGATGATGGAAAACCAGGATTGGTTGCACCAATTGGAGATTCATCACCACCACCAAAAACTCGGGTATGGGATCTATGGAAAATTGAAGGAAGCCGTAAAGCAAAGAAAAATTTGCCCTCAGAGCACAAGTTTTGGCAGAATGCATCCAAAGGAAGTGATGGTGATAAGGGCACTGGACAAGAAGGGGAAACACCCGTTGTTGTATAAGTTAGGGGAGAATGATTGTACTGCTTCTATACTCAATAGATCTGTTTATTTTAATTTGCTAATCACCTCATCCAGAAGATCAAAAGGGTTTTTCTCACTTAGACATAGAGGATCATATTCTACGTAACATCCATACTGTATATTAATTATCTTAAATTTCTTTATATGTTTACGTGTTTAATTGGCCTGCTTTGGTATGAAACTTCTGATAGTGCTTAGAAAGTAATCTGTTTGTTTGCTTTCCTAGAGGTTTCTAGGTTGGCTAATACATTCCATTCACAAAAAAAAAAACAGTAATCTGTTTATTTTGTGCTCATCAGTTTTTAGCACTACATTGTTTATATTACATTCATTTTGTTGTATTTCTTGTAGTAGTAGTAGTATTCAATGAAGTATCATTTTTTTTTTAATAATAATATTGATTCAATGAAGTATCATTTTTTTTTTTTAATTTGCCCTTGCAAGTCAGAGAAGAGATTACATAGTTATTTTGAATGTTATGTCGTAAACTTATATTTTTGCTTATACTTTAAAAGACATGGAAAAATATCGGAGAATGAAATTTTATAAACACTTAATGATTAATTTTAAAAAAAATCATTTTTGACAATTTAAAAAGATGATTTAAGGATCTCAAAACATATTCCGGTACAGAGAATATGGAGTAATTGGAAGTGAAATTACTTGTGCTAGAGATTAATAAAACTTTACATCGATTACCAATTGTCAGAAACCTGAGACCGGTTGTGTTCTGATTGCAAGTCAAACACTAGACTAGCTTTTGTTGTTATAGGTGAAACCAAAGGAACGAAGTAACTTGAACAAATTGAAAATAACCGACCTTCCCATGAATTTTTTAGGCAACAAAATGAGTTAAATGCACACAAAATATCCATGGATTCCATTTTTACAAGCGATAGCACAATAAGTTTTATTGTTGTCAATGTGGGTTAGCACTGTTAGATTAACAAGCTCAAGATGCACAAGTGATTAAATATATGATTTAAGTTCTCTTTCATAGGTATGAGTTCAAATTCACCTTATGCCACTTTTCTTGCTTGATGGGAATCTTTCTAAAGGAAGATCCCCTATTGCATAGGAACTAATTGAGTAGTTAAAAATAGGTGAAACTCTTTGAAATTTTTTTTATAGTAATCTTTTATGTGGGTCTCTATTGGTAACCCTAATATGGAAGCTAGGGTTTGAATCACCACAATCCCACCTTTCTTGCTTGGTGGGCATCCTCTTCTAAGATTCTTTGATACTTAAGAGCTAGTTGAGTAGTTAAAATTGGATGAAACTATTTGTGGTTAGAGTATGTGTTTTGTTTGTAGTTTAGATTGTGTGTACTAAATCTTTAGATGAGTTTCTACTAATAGTTTCAACATGTTATTAACGCCTTATTTTGTAGTATTGAAAATGTCTATCATTTTATCACTTTTCAATATAAAAAAAGTATCACACAATATTAACATTGTAACTATTTTTGTACATTTTACCTACTTATATCTATATATGTATGTATGTATGTATTAGTGTCCTTTGAAAAAGTCAACATAAAAGTTCAACTGAGTATGACTCTCAATGTGTGCTTAATTTATTTAGAGTTCATGTCAAACTCTCTAGGAATGGATTGAAAATGTAAAAAAATCGATAAGTTACATAAAGTTACTTTGAAAATTGATAAGCACGAGGTTGAGTTAACATTAAATCAAACTTTATAATATAATAAGTAATGGGGTGCTCACATGTTGAAATGATTTGAGTTTAAGATAAAAATTAAAACCAATTATATTTGAACAAAAATATCATGAATTAACAATATAAAATAGTTTTATACACTTATTCAATCACAAAAATATCAAATATGATAAGTTAATTTGCTGTTTTTTTACAATAATTGTCTTAAAAAAACTTATAAATTATAAATATTTTCTTGTGATTGGGTAATAATATAAACTTTTACATTGTTAATACAAAGTTATTAAACTCTTTTATTAGATTGGTTTAGTTAAAGTTTTGAAATTTCTTTCGACTAATCCAAATCAAACTAAACTACTTAGAATTTAATTGGTTTGAGTCATCGGATAATGATAAAAATAAATAATAAATAATTATTTCTAATCAAGTTTTTATTTACAATAATTGTCAATTTTATATAAATATTTGATTTTATATTAATGCAAGATAAAAATATTCTTTATTTTTTAATTACTAGTTATTTATTTTATCTATAATTAAGCTCTTAACTTGCTGCGTTCCTAAACTTTATTCTCTATTGTGGTTTGATTGATTTTGGTTAATCTATAAAAATGTGGACATCTGATAAGTGATAGGAAAGAGAGAATTATTGAAATATATGTTGTTTATTCAATTCTTTACGTGCTACGAGAGTATGTCGTGTAGGTTTTTCTGCTCTAATTGTTTCTCTTCTATGATATTTTCTAGCAAAGAAAAATAGGAAAATAAGCCACAAATTTATACAAAACCTTTAAAGAATTAATTTTAGATTTTCTTATTATCACATAAACTTAGCAACTGCCATTACATACATTTATTGTGGGAAACGATCAATAGGCAGCGTTTGGTTTTGAATTATTATAGAAAAAAGTAAAATATTTTACGATTTTGGTTCATTTTTTAAAAAATTATGACTTTAAAATTGTAGAATTTTTTTTAAAATTGATGTCGTACAATATTTTATCATTTTTTTACGACTTCAAAGTCATAATTTTTTTTATGATTCAAGTTTATTTTTTAAAAAAAATTCGTATATATTTTAAAAAAATTGTAAATAATTTTTTAATTTAATCATTTGATAAATAAATGTATTTATACTTTTATTTAATATTTTTATATATTTTTTATATGATTTTATTTAATATTTTTTATATTATTTTATTTAATATTTTCTTAATTTTTATTATATTAATTTATTTAATATATTTTTTTACTAATGTTAAGATTATTATTTGTTTTGTAAATTAAAAAAATAATACAAAAGACTTAAATTTAAATGAAAATATTAAAATGTTTTGTTACTAATATTAACTTATAATTTATCAAATAATATTAATTTTTTTAAAATTTTTTAATTAATTTTTACAAGGTACAATAATATTAATTAATTTATTTTTAAAAATATTTTAATATTAATAATAGATTATAATTTAATAATAAAAATAGTTTTTAAAATAAAAATAACATATTACATTAATATAAAATAAACAATATAAATTAAATAGAAACATAAAAAGTATAAATAATATTAACAGTAAATTAATAGTAGTTGGCTTTTCTGATTTCTCTAATTGAAGGATTGAATATAAAATATGGACCTAAATATTGAGATTATTTATCTTCGTTTTCAAGAAAATGAAAGTAATTCTGATAAATTTTATAAATATTTTTTAACTTGTATATAAGATCAATAAAGTCATCGTAATTTAAATTATAAGAAATTGTTTGCTAACAATGAATTCGAAATGTTTGATCCATTACAACTTCAATCTTTCTGAATTTAAGTCTTTTGTATTATTTTTTAATTTACAAAGCAAATAATAATTTTTAACATGAGTAAAAAATATAAAATATAAAAAATATATTAAATAAAATCATATAGAAAACATTAAATAAACTATATAAAATTATATACAAAATATTAAATAAAGCTAAAAAAGTAAAAATATATTTATTTATTAAAAAATTATTTACAATTTTTCCAAAATCAATTTTTTTTTAAAAAATTAATCGTAAATTTTTTTTTTTGACTTTGATATCTTAAAAAAAAAACTTGAGAACTTTGTAATTGTTAACAAAAAACTAAACTGAAATCGAAAGTCATAAAATATTTTATGATTTTAGTTTTAAAAAAATAGAAATCATAACATTAAGAGTTGCAAAAGACGTTACAACTTATCTTTATTTTTATAATAATTCAAAATCGACCCTTAGATAGTAATTAACTAAAAAATAACCCTATTAGTGGTTTCTCCCATTGATTGGCATATCTTAAATAGCACAAATCCAAACATTCCTTGCATACATTGAGACGAAAAGATGGATCCGTAATGTATAAAGTAACAATCGTCCACAATCCCACTTGGCAACGGGGATTCTTTTATTTTTCCGTTATGAAACACAAACATAAATTTTGTTGTTGGGGAACATACCATTTCGTGTGTAGGGGTCCAACAATTTTACAATAAAACAATTTTTCACCAAAACAGGACAGTATTATGCTCATAAGGAAAATAGATAATATAGATAAACCTGTTGGGCTAGCCATGGCTCGTTATGTATTGTAGTGTATATTCACTATGTGAAAATTAAATAATACATCTGTCTATAAAAACATCTATACATTAACAAAATTGAGATCGAAAACAGCAAAGCTGTAAATTTTCAGCATTTATAGTTCATCTTAAAACAACATTCAATTTGCTCTGCACCTGTTCTCTTACTTTCCACTGCATTGACAAGGGGAAAAACAAGTGTTGGTAACTTACAAAACAAAATATGCCAACATGAGACCTAGACTAGTTATGATTGCACTAGTATTTCTAATTATATTTAATACCTGCAGATCATTTATTTCCTCATCAGTGAGAGAACGTTCCATAGACCTATATGCAATCCTATAGCAGTGGCTGGTCATTCCTTTCTTGTTGGTGAAATTGTCTATTAATTGCACCTGCAATTTCAAGAAGCAAAACAAAAACAGAAAAAAGGGAACAAACTTAATGTGGCATTCATGAAAAAAGGGGGAAATAATCCTGTGAACAACCAAATGATTATTCTAAGAAAAAATATGGAGAAAAGAAAGAATAAGAAGCTAAACAGTTGAAAAGCCAAGTAAAGGAAAAGAAAACAAAAGCTCCCTTTTCCGCTCATGATTTTGTTCTTGAATGCCATGAACATTGAAGTATGTGTCCATGTGACAAACATTGGAATGTGGTGGTTCCATCAGATCCATCTGAGGAGACCCACTAAAGGATTATTGTATGAAGCCAAAGGCAGTATAAAGGGGGAATGGTTATGCTGGTACAGATTGGGAAACTCTACTTTAAATAGATGCTCCATTAACTTAAATAGATGTTATGCACATTAACTTAAGCTTCACTAATCACTATGCAGTATAATGAATGTCCGAATCACTTCAGTTATTCCACTAAAACAGGGTTCTATCTCTACATCAAAATCTTTCTACAACTGACTCTATATTCACACATGAGCACTAGCAAGTAGCAACGGCAGTAATCAAGTAGAATGAGTATCCTACTGTACAACAATACCTACTCCCCAAAACTTCTGGTATATGTTCTTTTATCAGGCACCATAGTGAAATATAAGTTTGCCGCTCAATTTAATGATTCAACTCAGAAAGTTTTATATTCCACTATGAGAACAAGTAGCAACCAAGAACTGTTTCTCTGCTCGTAACTAAGTTGGCACTTTGAGTAGGGACAAATTGACAACATACGTCAAAGCCTCTTCATAACATGGTTTTAAAATAATGAATACCAACCACCTGCTCATAAAGGATTTTGGTTCCACCAAGTCTTCCTCAATATTTGGTAGCTTCTTCATTGGAGACAATAGGAATCTATTTTACAGATCACATAATATGAAGATAAATGTTTATGCCTTTGTCTGTCAAGATGGGATCGCAAAGGCCATTTCTAGTCTTTTGCTTTGGTTTATCAACTTAATCCCTTAAACAGAATCGAGGTTTGCCTTTTCACATTAATTTCAGCCAATAAAATATTATGGCAAGTGAAGCTTTAAGCTTCTGGGTTGAATGATTCTAGTAGATTTACAGTTTGCGTGTGATAATTTGATGATTCTTTTCGTAAGTAAAAAATGCAGCATCCGAAAATAATATTATCAACCCTAGTCAATAGTACTAGATCAGCTCATCTAATATGCACTTAGTTGCCATTGAACATTAAAAAAGCAGCTAATTGTGAATCCAAACAAGTAAAACATCACAAAAAAGTTCTGCACATATTATTCAAAGATATACCTCCTCTACAAGATCCCCGGCTATTCCTCTAACAACTTCACACAGATTGTTTTCGGTAAATGATTCACTGATCCAGAAACTCATGTCCTTGTAACAAGGAGGATACTGCAAAGGCAAACACAAAAATTAGAATGTTCTCACAAGATTTTAGGAATGTGTCCACCGAAATAAAAATGTAAATTCCTCAAGATTCAAGACTCAAAATCTAGCAAGACAGTCAGACATGCAGAGAACATAACTGACAAGCTTAGTCAAATACCTTCTGGTCTGAGATTTACATAGAAGACAGGTGTCATTTGACAAGAATAAAACTAAAATGCAGAAAATATATCTATGCCTGTATATGTTAGTTTAAAATAACTAAATATACAAATTAGATCATGACAAGGCCTTTAACACAGTGAAGCATCAAAGCCATGGACATAAGCAGGTCTAAGGCAAACTGTATCTTGCCATTTATATTAGACTGTCAAAACTGACTGTATTTTACATAACAATTTGTGTGGATCATCTTAACTTTCAATAACATTAATCATTCTCATCCAGCTGTCAAGTTTAAATTGCAGCCATATATTGTAAGGAATAAGAGACACATGAACATACTCAGAAAAGTGATAAGAAACTGAGACACCCAAGGTAGGCACACATTTGGAAATGTAGAGGTTACCTTTGAAAATGGCTTAAATTTGACTCCCAACTGACCCTTGGAAAACTGGATATAAAATAAAAAAGAAAGCACATGCAATACATTAGAGAAGAGATAACAAAAGAACTAAACAAATAATATTTTGATTCTCAAGATGACTACATAAATTCTTGTAGTTACATCACATGTGGCAATCAGGAAAAAGAAGAGACAACATTGAAGGATGCTTGTTGAACGTATCCATGAAATACCTGAGAGGTAAATCGCTCATCATTTGACCAAAAGAGACGAATATCAGGTATGTCAAATAGAACCATAGCTAACCTCTCCAACCCTAGGCCAAAAGCCCAAGCAACCTTATTAGGTTTCCCATTTCTCTTCAGAATCTCTTGCTCTGTCACTCCACACCCCAAAACTTCCAACCACTTTTCCTGCAATAAAAGATATATTAAACATTACTTAATTTTGTTACAAAACTATTGAGTGGGAAAAAACAGGGATGAAGAGAAATAAAACAAGCATAGGAATAAATGACTTATGGATAGCTGCCTGTTAAATCATTCATTAATGAAGCTGCTGCTTCATAAATTCAAGTTGGATAAAAGGTGTATGGCTGTATCCACTAACTAGTAATGACATAAGTAGTGGGGTGATGCATGTGACTTCTTCACCTCCAGATTCTAGTCTCACTCTCGATTACTCATGAAGAACTTCCTAATCTAAATAGTTTGGCCATGCTAGACCTTAAGAAAAACATGTCAACCTGATTAGAAATCTACCAATTTTAATCACACATATAAAATAGTCAAATATGGTGATGATAAAATTTTAAATTTGAAATGTCAAAATCAATTTGGGATGAATCTAGTGCACTTTAATGAATAATATTTTTATACATAATGCACAATCTTCTTTTCATATTATTTTTTAACCATACTAGTACATAGCATTTGTTGTCACCATGTTATAGAGATAACTATGCATGGCATACCTTGAAATATATTTCAAGTTCAAACGATGGATTAGTAAATGGGAAATAAGTATCCACCCAGCGCATCTCCACAGCACCTGAAACAGTAAAAGGGAAAATTTATAGGTACGTAGTTTTGCAAATTATATTCGGCTTCAAAGGAATATCACAAGTTCATAACTAGACGCCTTGTGTATATAACTTCTTGTTGAAACAACTTCGGCATTTTAGCATCAAATGAGAATATCAACATAAAATATTTAATATTTCCACTTCTTGTTAGTTTTACTTTAGCTCAAGAATTTTGCAATTATAATTCCAATTTCACAATAACTTGCAGTTGAAATATATTTTTCTTTTAACCTATAAATATTGCTTGAAGCGTAAGGAGGCTATTTAAAAAAAGAAAATCATTTACATAATGTTAGGTTAGAGGGAGATGGAGGAGGCTAAACTCCCTCCTTGCTCAATTTTGGCTCCCTTCAAACTTGGGAAATGTGGAAGGAAGATAAACTTTTACACTTATTAGACTAAATTACTCTTAATCTAATAGCTTGCTTTATTTTACCATTCTCAGTATATAATAGTAAACTTTTTCATTTCCCTCCCCTCCTTTGTATCAAATAGTGCATTAAGGAAGACTATGTAAATTATACACATGTATTTTGTTGGAATTGTTCGTTGTACACAATTTTCTTTTTATAATGTTAGGACAACTAAGTTGTAACATAAATTGCAGCCTAACACATCCAGGTTCCTACCATTGTCAGCTATTCTACAAAGGTCAGCTGCATACAACCTTACCCTCAAAGAGGATGTTTCCACAACTTCCGTCCTTCACCACTAAAGTCAAAAGTCATAAAGCAAATTTGTCCTCCTCTTAATTTTTTAAAAACTGTTTTTATCTTGACATGAACAATGAAAAATGCATGTATTGATGTATATGCAATAAGATGAAGTATCTAGCAACCTTAAATTGGTTATTTTCTTTACATTAACTAACTCATCTTACAAATCCTCATTAATTATCAAAATGCAGCAACTGAAAATGAAGTGCATATATTGGCCATTTGGGAATACCAAATAAATGGCGTGCTAGACCCTCAAGGCATTGCTTTAAGTCTGTTGCTGCAAATAATGTGGCATCCATTCCAGATCCTTCCCATTCTTCTGGAACAAAAACCCGAAAGCCTTCCATCTACATAATAAAAAAGATGAAATTATATAAAGTTAACTATTATTAGATTAAGCCAGTTACTGCATAAGGGGACATACTTGATGGAAGACAGGATAATGAGTTGAATCAATTGAATCCCTACGGTAAACATCTCCTGTAACAAGGAAATGGGTGTATTCACTTCTCAATAATTCTGCCTGATGAGCACTTGTGTGGCACCTTAAAACAGTCTGAGGGTCTATGTAGTAGGTATCATTATAGCTTCTACTTACATGGTCTTCAGGAACCAAGACATCATCAAAATTCTGCAAGAAGATTGTCGTAAAGAAACCCAACCAGAGTTCAAACCACCTTATGAACCAAAAAGAAGTGATAAGATAAGCAAACAAAATGAATGGGATAGAAACAATGGATAGAAGAACTATATTAGCAGAGCTGAGGAGGCACATTTACTCTTATGTAGAAAATGTATCATTGACAAGACATGGCAGTATTCTTAAGTCTTAACTGAGGTTTCAATAATTAACTATATTAGTTTAAATGAATATGATTGTGAAACTTGAACTTCATTCAACCTGTAAATATGGTTGATGCATCACAAATTTTTGTTTACTATCAGTAATATAGTAAAATTATACTCAAAAGCTAGCATTAACTGTTTTTTTTTTATATATGGAGTTATGTACAAACAATGTTACTACAGTCATCCTTTTGAATAGCATTCTTTCTTTATCCCCCTTTTCCTCTGTTTTATATAACTTTCCAAAAGGAAAGGATTAAAGAATCCACAGATACTAGTTAAATAGCATCACAAAAAACGACTTAAGAATTAAATCATTTGATCAAATGCAACACCATGTACAAGACAAGACTGAAGAATGATATAATTTCATCAAAAGCAGCACCATGACAGGACTGAAGAGCCATTTGATCAAAGGCCCCTAAGCATTTTATAAGCCACATAAACCCAAACAGAAATTGCAACAAGTTTTAAAACAAGCCTTGCAAAGCAAGGAAAAAATAGAAGGTCAATGACTCAATCATCTGTGAATAGACCATTCATTAAAACCAAAGTAAAAGCACGTTTTCCTTTATTAGTCAGCTTTGTGAGTTCATATCAAAGAAATAATATATAATACCACTGGGATAAACATATGTAATTCATAAAATAAATTCATAAACAATTTGGTATCAATTACTTTCAAAATACTTTTCTTTCCCTTTTAGAGGCATTTTAAAGGATTTAAACTCAAAAAGATTATTGTTATTAAAAAGAATGAGATTTGTAATCTGATATTCCAATTCCACAAATATTGTTTACCTGCGGAAGAAAATCAACTTGTAAATTACTCAAATAACATCAAATGACAAATAGAGAACATCATTGCCATGAAAAACTCAAAAGAATAATCAGCATAAATCTACAAGGAACTAAATGCATAAAAATAAAATAGTGTATTAGCATGTGTGAAACAAAGTAACATCTAAAAATATCAATGCATCATATAGGAGCAAAGTGCAACTAATTCTTCAATTTATTTTTCCATACCTGCTTCACTGAAACAATAGGACAAAGATCATCAAACTTGTTGAACTTATTTGAATAATTAGTGTCAAAATACTCGTATATTGCATTCTTCAGTATCCCAAGAGGGTGTTGATCCCTCCTGTGAAGCTGCACTCCAAGTTTTGAAAATATATTGTCTGGCACATTGTTTGTCGGATCATCCCTCACCACATCTATAACACCACGAATCAGAAATTATAAGAATTTTATAAACCAAAGAACATTTTTCAACCTAAATATTAGCATAAAGCAGCACCACAAATGTAAAGGCATATAGAAAGTAAAAGAAGGGGAATAAATGATACACCAACCAAAACATCCCAGTCACTTCTACAATAGCAATTATATCAAAATGTGAAAATTAAATAAAATGACTTCAATGCCATTCACTCGCAGAAAGTGTGCAAATAGGTCATAGTTATGGACATTCTCCTTAAAAGTTATCACACAAATAGTGGTTGAATAGAACATCCTTCAGTGTATCAAATGATTCAAAACTATGGAAAACAATAATAATATTAGTGCATACCTACCCAATTTCGAAAGATTTTTTTTCTTCTGTGGATCACAACACGAGATTACAGCTCAAATAAGCATTTATAAGACAATAAACATTCAGATATTATAAAAAAAAAGCAATACCCAGAGTACCTTCTCTGCTTATCTTGACTCCGCCAAGATCCAACACTGACAACACTGGCTGCCTCCATTTCTTCCGTGAAAGATTGTGAGTGGAGACAGAAGCAGCTGAAGATGAGAAAGGTAAACACGATCTAAAGCTTCTTAGGCCACTACTTTGGCAAAAGAAAGAGGCCCTGGCAAATAGTGTGGCATGAACAGAAGAGATCACCATTGCCATGCACCTGAGTGGAGAATCTTAACCAGCTATATTTGATGCACTTGACAGAAGACAGAAACAGATTTCACAAGGCAACTCTACTCTTGACAAGCTAGTTTATCCTACGGAATCCGGTGCCTAGCTGGATTGAAGGCTAATTAGAAATAACTCAATTCTGCTAAAAATAAATTAGGTAACATGAATAATTTGATCACTTGGCTATAACAGAAATTAAGAGAAAAAAAGTCCAAATTGCCAAACAACTCAACCTCCTTTCTAATGAGAACTGATTAAAGTTGTTTTCTAAAAAGGGGGTGGCGGCGGCAAATAGAGACCTTGGGCCAACCACAACATTATGCCCGTAAAAATGTATGCCTTCAGAATAAATAGAATAAAAATAAATCACACTTAATAGACAATTACCTTAAAAAAACATAAAGCACATTAATATTAATCCTATAAACTCAAGTGGTTTTCACCTTTATAATGGTATTTGGCTCAGTCATACACATAATATAAGTGTAAATTACTTATAAAAAAAACACACCAAAGTAGAAAATCTTCCAAAGCAAAGAGAAAAGAACTCAACAGCAATTAATTGCTGGTCGAGAACGACGAATAGAGGATCGATCGGAGAGGGCTGCAACTATGGCTGAGAGTTAGGGTTCCACTCAAAATTGATTCTTCAATAAATAATAATATGAAATAAAATGTGGGGGAAATTTGGTTTCTGATTGGAACGCGGCGAGTGAAGGACGAGTGCAGTTACTGAGTGCGCGGTTGGTTTGTGAGTTGATGAGATTGAATTTGAAGCACAAAATAAAACAGATAATACCGAAACGTACGTTGAAGAAGGAAACAGCGTTGGAAATATGGTTGTTGTTGTGCTAAGTGTCTAATGTAATGTGTAGAGTAGCTAGCTCAAGCTGCTAGAGTTCAGACTTCAGAGCTCGTTTTTTGTTTATCGGGTCTTCTTTGCCCCCGTCCATTTCTGTATTCTCGGATAAATTGGGCTATTTTATTCATTTATTTTATCCACACGCTCTTTGCTCTCTCTTTCTCTCTCATGCTTATGTTTAATTTTAATTTTCAAAATAATAGAGTACTTATCTTATTTTCTGAGCTCATTGGCAAATGAATTTTTTATATCATTAAATTTGACTTTGTATATAACATTAATTTTAATAAGGAATTTATGATTCTATTTTATTTTATTTTTGAAAGGAGGAATTTGTGATTCTGTTAGTATATTAATTAACTTTGTAACATGTCAAATTTATTAGCCTTTTCTTTTGGTGATTTTTACGGTACATATTTTTTTTGGTGATTTGTACTGGATAGAAGAGACTCTTCACAAGTTTAGTCTTTTAGTACAACTTGATGTAAATAAGTTTGATTCTTCAATAATACTATCTGGCTTAGTTGTCAAAAAAGAAGAAAAAAAAGTTTCTGATTCATGTTTTTTTCTCAAGTTTTGTTTTTAAAGATTTGTTTAAAAAATTAAAAATAAAAGATCAAATGAACATAAACTTAATTAAGATTTTTAATTAAGATTTGATATTTATTGGTGTTAAAGGTTTACAGTGTCTGCTGTTTCTTTTTTTCTTAGTTGAAGTATGTATCTTAATTTTAAACTACTACATTTTTTTTACAAATAATTTTTAACCAATACATATATATCTCTATCATATGTTACTTTTTGTAAATTACAAAGGAATTTTTTTATTTTAAATCAACTTAAAATGCTTATTTAAAGGCCATTGACTTCTGCTATCCAATCACACCTGTCAAGTTTGAGGAGATATAAGGTTAGATAGATAATTAAGAAGAAGGAGAAGGAAAAAATATTGTGAATTTAATCTTTTCTATTTAAAAAAATTAACAATTAACATTTGCTAATAAAAAAATTACAAATTTGAGGAAATGAACAAGGATTTCTTTGGGAAGTGTATGGAGATAGTAGATAAGTGTCTTAGTGATGCTAAGATGGACAAGAGTGAGGTGCAGGATGTTTGTACTTGTTTGTGACTCTTCTCTAAGATTCCCAAAGTGCAGCAACTGCTGCAGGACTTGTTCAATGGGAAGGAACTGCGCAAGAGCATCAACCCTAATGAGGATGTTGCTTATGGTGCAGCTGTGCAGGCTGCTTTGTTGAGTGAAGGCATTACGAATGTTCTAAATGTTTCCGTTCGATGTTGCACCATAATGCTTGGTACTCCATAGCATGCTACTCATTGGCATGGGTATAATTTGCTCTTGAACAAAGTATGATCGATAAACCTCTCTTCCCGAGGCCCACGTCATGTTTAAATCTCAAGTTTAAACTTGTGAGATTATTAACAATATGCAAGATATATAGGTTAGCTTTTTTTCTTCCTCTGTTTGACTTGGCCATGCTTTAAAGTTTGTAGATATTTTCCGTTAATTTGATATATGCTTCATCTCATGCTTATTCAGGTTTTCTAACTTGTGCATGCACTTTTATGATAATTTTTGTAGGTAATTAATTTTTTTTAATAGAATTAATGAATCTTTTGTTATAATATCTTAATATATAAATTTAAAACATTCATAGGAAAAATATAATTGTTGAAATGACTTTTCTCTAGTTGACAGCCACTTAACTGCAATACTTAGATGTCTGTACTCCGTTAACAAAATTTTGAATATGTCTAAGGTGGTTTGTTTAACTATACAATAGGACTATAGGAGTTAACATGTTTATCAAGGTAAAGGCAAGATTTTTCGAAGGAGAAACTTTTTACTTTAAACAAAACTCTAAAATCACTTGACATTAGTCATTAGATTACTTGGGGAATTATGAAGAGACCATATTAGCATTTAATATTGGAGAAAGTTTTTACTTTCAACAAAACTCTAAAATCACAAGACATCGGTCATTAGATTTGCTCATTGACAATTGGGACTCCGGAGTGGCAGAAGTTCAAAGAGATCATGTGGTTCGAGAAGCTTCAGCTCATCTAAGTTATAGGTTAAGAGTTTCTCAAAAATGCCTTCCAAAGGATGGAAAAGGAATGCACTCGAGAAGGGTAACTTATCAGAAAATTGATGCTGGGGACGTGTATCAGCATTTCAGATAAGTAGTTTTAGTGAGTTAAGGACTTACTATAGATCTTTAGATTATAATAATTCCACGAATAAAACTCTTATTTGTTAGTTAGAATCTGTGTGCATGGAAAAAAACTTTGATAAAACTACTGCCAATTCCACCATGCATCGATCAACAACATCAAGAAGGAACCACATCCTAATAAAAGCTAGTTGTTCTCTAGTCCAATTTATATCACTTACATAACATGAGACCCTATATATATATCTCTTCAATCTGGTGGTTTTGTTTTTTTGGTGGTGTACAACAACTACAAGAGAATAAAACAGATCCGAAGCAAGCAAAATCACACCCCAAAGAAATGCACCCTAGAGGCATCAGTGATGCATATGATGGGGAACATATACGTTGTGGTATGCTCTGCACCGATATCACTATCAGTGTTGTGCTCTGATATCACTGTTGGGTAACATCATCATTTTGTTATCACTCTGTTGAGTAAATCATACCCTCAAATAGATTTTTGTTGGGTTATCGTCCATCCCTCAAATCAACTTGCGGAAGCGGAAATAAAATGCAGGAGAATAGAGATAAAGAAGATCACACAATCAATTTGTTTAACGTGAAAAAACCTCTTTCAGTCATGGAGTAAAAACCCACGGGACACTAATCCAGAATCAAACATCCACTATATGAATAATGGGTTACAATCAAACATCTCTAGCCTTTCACTAGAGATACATCAAACTTCACCATGTATGGTAGTAATCAAACTTCTCCAAAGAGGACTCTCTCTTTAGAGGTATTCTCATGGGAAAATCTCTTTCAGATTTCTCTCTCGACTGAGAATCACCCAATACTTATACATTAAAGACTTATATAGTAAAAGGGAGGTAGAACTTCATCGAGCCACTCAAAGGCTGACTCCTTAAGCCTTACACCGCTCAGGAGAGGTGACCCTTTGAGACTTGTAGAGTTTTAACGTCTTGAAACTTGTGCCAAACATTTAAGACGGAATAATTCCCAACAATATATGATGCAATTTAAGACAATATGATCTTCTCCCGACTCTAAAATAAGTTTTATTTTTCGTATGCATTTTTAATTCTATAAAATTTGTAATTGAAATAAATTTAAATATTGGTTCAAAATTAATTCTACTAGCTTTTAAATCAAATAAACATTTTGCTTGGATAAGGGATGAAATAGGACAGATAGAAAATTAGAAATGTGATGATAAAAAAATAAAAATATGTTGCTTAAATAATACAAAAATACGAGAAAAAGAAATTAAAAAAAAACTCCGCTCATTTATATGAGTGAAGAAAAAGGAAATGAATAGATTGTACAAGAAATTTTTTTATAATAATAGAAATTTATACTGTTTACTATACAATATTTTTCCAAAATAAAAATATTTTAATTATTTTATCTTTTTAATATTATATAAATGATTATCAAACGTTACAAATTATATTAAAACAGAAAAGATAAAAAAAAAATGCTTATGTATGGAAAAGGAAAACGACTGATAGAAATCCATATATACTTGGAAGGGATGAATATCCGCCTGCAAAAATGCGAGAGAAGAAAAACCAAAAGCACAAAATTGTTCAGAGTCAACAAGGAATTTTGATCCTTGGGCGGTGGTTTTGTTCTGTGTATGTGGGGTTGCATAATGCTTTTCTTCTTTTTGCCCCATTTTTTAGGGTTTGAAAGATATAGCCACTTAATTTGGGTAGGTCAATTATTGTCCTCTCCGATTGGAGGAAAAATTATATAATTAGCTTTAGGATTTTAATTTTGACTCAATATACAACTTTAAAACAATATTATTAAATAAATCGTGTGTTTATAACCTAAATTGACTTATCAAACAGTTATTATCATAACCAAAAAATTTTGAGGGTCGACACAATCTATATGCTCCCCCCGTCCATTAATTCCAAAATTTAATTTTTTTTTGTTTTAAATTTATTTCCTAACATTTTTAACACATTTGTTTTATTCTTAGCATTTTATTTCACTAGTATGCCAACATAATTAACCGTATCATTGGCACATAAAATTATTAATAGCACCTTTAAAATAACATTATTTTTTTACTGAATCAAAGTAACATTATTAAAAACTAAAAAACAACAAAGAATGAAATTATAAATTAATATATATATATATATATATATATATATATAAATACGAAAGTATGTATTTTGTCTAAAATAATATACATTTTTAAATATGGGTTACCAGTATTCTATGGGTATGGATGGATGTAGACATGTAACTCAGACAAAATGACTTTTTGAATTCTTACATAATACACTATTAGATAGAGACGAAAGATTTTAAATGTAATTAAACATTAATACCATTAGGGAGCCTAAGGCCGGTGGTATCCAATAAAAAAAAGTTAAAATATAATTTTATTCTCTTATTTTTTAAAATAGGTGACTTTAGTTCTTATATTTTCTAATTATGATATTTTATTTTTCACTTTTAAAAAAATTGATTTACTAGTAATAATTCGAAATTTAATATGGTGATACACGTTTAGAGTGAAAATTTTAAATTGAAGTTGTTTTTCAATATATATTAATCCAGTGTCTTTTTTATTATTATTCTACTTAATACATATTAAGTAATGATCACTCATAATAGAATTAATGAGCTTGAAGATATGTTGGGAGATATATTAACTTTTTTTAATGTATATCAGTATTTTGAAAAATTAGTTTATAATTCTCAACTAAAAGCTAGATACCTAGAGTTCTCCCAAAATACATAGAACGTGTCTTTTGTAATAAAAAATTGCTTTAGAGAGAGTGAGAGAAAGAAGTAAAACACGAGGATCGGAAGAACTAAAACCTTGACATTAGGTTTATATGGTCCACATTTATATATATATATCCTTAATTTATTGAATTATTTCCTGACCAATGTGGAACTAACTACTTTCACTTGACTTTTTAACAAATATTTAGTTTGAAAATTATTTTACTATATATAATAAATAATATGTTTGGATGTACACATTACCTATTTTTGTTTTTGGTAATTGGATGTACACGTGACCTTTGTTTAGGATGTACACATTACCTTAAATCCAAATAATATTTTGTATAATAAAAATATTATTTTAGGATGTATACGGTACCTTAAATCACAACGTACAATTTTGAATCGATGTATGGAATGTTGGAAAGCAAGGCATACTCATTGACAGAAAAGAAAGGCAACCCATAATCACTTTTTATAATTCTGCGTAGATTTTAAACAATTGTTTTTTTTTCTTCTTCTTCAATAAAACATGGCACCACAAAACCAATTTTAAAGCATATATCTTTCATACATGTTCTTATAAACCACTAATCTAACTTTATGGGCACATATGTCCACTTGAATTATTTCTTATAATAATATTAACATAATGTTCTAGACACTGCTTTGGAAGTTCAACTTTCTCTCTATCTAGCTGTGAATCTTTAGTTTCCTATATAAACACCACGCCCTCACGTTTGATAATTTGTGCCTGTCTTCTCTCACACTCACTCTTCTCTTTGCTTTTCGGAGAGGAAATAAAAATGGGTGCACTTAACTACATCATCTCCAACTTTTGCACAGTTCCCAGCAAAAAGATCAAAACAATCCAGGTAGACACTCCCCTAACCTAATTACCAGATGCCACAACACCATTTTCCTTTATGCTCTCTTCTTTCCCCACACCTTTTTTTAACGCTATGTTTTCCTTCCTTATTAATTAGCTTCATTCATTCCTCACATGTTGGTCTTCGTTTTAGACAGTTGAGATCAAAGTCAAAATGGACTGTGATGGCTGTGAACGAAAAGTTAGAAATGCAGTGGCTACAATCAAAGGTTCTAAATTTTAATCCAAGTTATATTACTAGATATCTATATGTCTATATATATTAGATATCTAATATATATATATAATTATCTAGACGCTTTATTCGGTATTAATTTTAAGTTTTTGGATAGTTAATTTATATCATGATATATATCATAATCAGTATGATCAAGGGTTCAGATTTTATTCTTATCATCTTCTTGAATTTCAGTACAAGGCCCGTGCACATGTACAATATTCATGCTTAACGCTTCCGTAAAGAACATTTTAGCTAGTACTTTATATCTTAAAGCTTTTTGAGATATATGTGATTTGTAACAGGAAAAAATTGAAAAGGAAAAGAAATTAACTATTATATGCATGAAAACCACACAGTAAATGTATATTATACAATATTATTAAACAAAACTTTATTTGAAAGTTAATGATTTACATGCGTGCATGTATGTGTTGTAGGAGTAAAATCTGTGGAGATAAACCGAAAGCAAAGCAGGGTGACAGTGAATGGTTGTGTTGATCCAAACAAGGTATTGAATAGGGTAAAGAGAACTGGGAAGAAAAGAGCTGAATTTTGGCCTTATGTTCCACAGCATGTGGTCACATATCCTCATGCCTCCGGCGTCTATGACAAAAGGGCACCCGGCGGCTATGTTCGAAACGTCCAAACATTTACACCATCTGCTGATACAGAAGAGAAATTTATGTCCCTTTTCAGTGAAGACAACGTAAATGCATGCTCCATCATGTAATACACTGTAATGTAAGCAACATCTGAGAGTCAGAAATTATTACGTGATCTTGATGTCTAGAGATCTCTGTCAATCTATACGTAACATTATGACACATAAAAAAATGTGTGAGAGATAAAAATTGATCGAGATCATCAGTTTATTTGGATATATGATTTGAAGTGCTATTGTGAGTTTCTATATTGAAAAAGATTATATGCTTTTAGTAGAAAAACACTTCTAATTTGTATTCAAATAGGGCTTATATATAATCCCACCCCATGTAATGATATTTCTCATCTTACGAGAATCTTTGTTCTTGTAGATCTACCAGTTTTTTTCTTTACACTTAATTGGTGGTTCGAAGTGTGATGGAGAAGAGTCAATGAATGTACTCACCCTTTTTTTCTACTTTTTGTTAATGTGCTTCGGGAACTCTGAATTGCCATGCTAGCGTCAATTATTGAAACTTCGTGGAAACTGAAAAACGCTGGAGTGCAATCAAACTTTAGAAGGTATAATATATTAAAATGGTAGAAATCATTTTTGAAAGGTGTTGAGAGGAATTTGATTCTTGCTGCCTACCACAGACAAATCGAATAACGCAAAGGACCACTGTTACTCCTAACTCCTTCGTTAAGCCAATGTGTAATACTTCACTTATACCATAATTAAGTATTTTTTATTTTAACTTTATTGCCTGTGGAAGACATGATTGATAACATGTCAGGGTGAAGGGATTTATAAGGGACTTGTATTAGCAACGATTGTTTCAATTGGTGAATAGTATCTTCTTGCTTTTGGAATAAGACAATATATAACTTTTATGCAAACAAAAAAAATAAGACAGATTTTTATTTCACTTTTGTGGGAAATATTGCACATTTGCATGCTATATATACTAACCTCTAGATCAAACTAATTTACCTATAAGTACTATTTTGAACATTATATTTCATACATGCTATATATTCATCGTTACTTCTTCTCATGACTTAATTTATATATAAAAAAAAAGACAACGAATATTGTTCCAAATTACTGTACAAAAAATTACTCTTGTAGAGGTTTTTTACTCCTAAAAAATAACATTTTCAGCAAATTTACCCAAACAAAAATTAATTTTGATTATGATCAATTAAAACAATAATCATTTATATGTATAGTCGATTATAATTCAAATAATTTAATTCGCAACTATCTCAATCACTCACTTAATGAAAATAGAGAATTGAACAAAGAAACTACACATACAGATAAGATTTGCGTCAAAGTTATTATATGTCGTATTGTGCCAAGAAAAATTATAATTAATTAATTTTACAAATATATTTTTGTGAAATGACAAATAAAAAAAGTCATTATGATCGATTCCTCAGTTATTTTACTTGTTTTTTTAGTCTTTTTTTTTCCTCTTAAATCATTATTGATCATTACACGTTCATAATGTTTTGTACACAAAAAGTCATTGTTGTTCTAGACTTCTAGTAATAGAAAACTTGTGGTCATAAAGTTGTGTTATCATCTTGTAATACTTTGCAAAAATGTTTGCAAGTGGACTTATTCTACATTTTGGGATCACTTTTATTTTATCCATTGAATCCGAGAAGGTTCCTTCTCTCTCTTTCACTTTCTTTTTCCCCCAGCTGCCTACGTGCGCCTTATTCTCCTTTCCCTCTAAAATGTCTATTGTTTTTTTCAGGACGTGATTAACTTTGCCCCCATTTAAATTATGTTTATTTTACCTTGTTCAACATATAATGCATGTTAAATTTTAAAAGATCGAGTATTCAATATTCCGGGGTTATAGACTAGAGAGGGTTGCAAAAGACCTTAATTAATGATTAAAAATGGGTTGCAAGAGAAAATTTTCATTTAGACATACATGATGTATATCGTTCGCGAAGGTAAGTTAAAGTTTTGCTTCTGCAACAAGGTACTTATAATATACTTTTTTTGACAGAAAGCTATTTTAATATACCTTTGTAAATTGCATACCTCAATTACTGAATTTATTTTATACAATGAAAATATACACGTATAATTCTTTTAAAACAAGTAAGTATGTCAAACAACTTAATTATGATCTCCAGCAAAATTTATAATTTGTTAAATTTTGTCACTCGTTCAACCATCTTAACTAAGTTGAAATGGCAAATTAGATAGATTTCTCTCTAGCATAATGTAAATGACTTTGTAAGTGGTAAGTCTTATAATAAAGTGTCTTCTTATTAGGATTTTTAAAATCCAAATTGAAACAATAATAAAACTAATGGTTTTTTTTATTTTCAAGTAAATGTAAAAAAAAAATCATAGACATGAATAAGAAAAAAGATTTTACTAAAAATAATTTTTTGAACAAAGATTAATTATTTATAAAATTGATAGATATTTCATCCTAATAAAACAATTAACAAAAATGAAAACATCAATATTTTCATAAAAATCATATAACACTGAATATCCCCTTACCTTAGAGGTAATAAGTTAGGTACGTGAGTAAGAGGTCTATAACTATAAATAGTACGGCCATGTCCAGAAAAGAGAAAATTATAGAAATAATAAATTTTTAATAAGTTATAAAATAAAAAAAACAGTCCACTCTAAAACAAACCAATGCAAACTTTGCACTCATTCTGATAGAAAAGTATAACGTTGAATATATCATTTTAGATAGAAAAAGATCAAAATTATTGAAAAATGTTACGTAATATAATAAACTTGAGTATACCACACATCCTACAAAGACAAGTAGTCAAGTACATTGAAAACAATTTGTAGTGTATTTCTTACATATATTTGCCAACGAAAACTAATATAAAAACTCTTCTCTGATCAACGCATATATGTTAAAAATTAAACAATACTATTACAAAATAAAATAAAGGTCTTGTGATTTAAGTTGTAGTGAAAATGTACCAATCAGTAACATGTTATATTTTCATTAACGGAAGCCAAGGAAAATCTAAATCAGAATAAGGAAATATATATAATGATATATTCAATTGAAACAACAATATTCTCATATATTAAATTAGGACAATGAATGAAATTGTTATTAATCTCATTTATATTTGACAATATTGTAAATATTGATCTACAGTTCCAGAAGAAACAGTAAGCAATTGATCTGAGACCATTACTAACTTGATGTGACCAACTAAACCAATAATTCACCTACATTCCTTACACCTCACACACCTCAAATAGCTAGTTTGATGATTTAAGCTAGGTGACTGTTGTTCACCTGTTTCCTAATAATCTTATATATCTCACAAAAAAGTGAAGAAGACACATCTATCATTGAAATTTCACTTTAATGCTATTGGCATATCACTTAGATTATAGAGTAATGCAGCATCAATAAGAAGGGGTACTGTAGTTGAATCTGATGTTGTAATGGTAATCTTATCTGATCGGGGCCATTTAGTTGATGAGGACCAGCCAATTACAAAAGACAAGGTAAAGAAACCTTTATTTAATTCTTTGGTAGCTAGTAAGCAAATATATTCCAGCCTTTTATATATAGCCTTGGCACAATCAACCAAAGCCGCTGAGCATGACCATAAATATATATTCCAAGTTAATCACTGTCCCTTTTGACCATATATTTGTTCCCTGTAGCGTATGCCCTCTTGCATAATTGCATCATAATAAAGAGCGATGCATGATTACTTTATTGATAAGTAATGCCAAAAGGTGAGTGAGGAATTCATGATAAAGAGCTCAACCCTTCAAAATGGAGGCATTTTAATTTGTAAAAGAAGCTTATGCTAAAATTGAAGACATGTAGTAGTGAACTTTTAGTGTCCTTTCAAATTTCAATAACATATTTTTTGCTTGATTGACGTATGAATAAAAGTCCACTAACAACCTTATAGTTAAATTTTTTTCCTATAAATTAATATATTTATATTCTAATCACTAGATATCTTATTTGTTCATGGCATAACTAGCGGGCTTAACTGCTACATCAGAAAAGAAGTATTTTTATTCAGTATTCATTGATAAGGTGAAGCTATTATATATATTGTAAATTATGATTGAATTCATATATATATTTACTATTCTATTTGGATTTAGAGTATCCAGCCGATTTAAATAAAGAAGAAGGAAAACTTTATCTACAGGAAAGATATGATAAAATCATATTTTTTCCTATTTTACTAAAAGGGATATTTTGGATCTTAGAATCCAATCTCACCTCTATAAAAAGAGATTCTTACAGTTTAGATAAATCATTCTCATTCCAACCTACATGTTGATACTTATATATTTCTACACCTCTAATTTGAGAGTGTCTTTGTAGATACATTCCACCAGTGTTTGTAGAGGAGATCACAAAGGTATACCGCCATGAGAAGGTATTGTCAAATCCGGTAATAACAATACAGAAGCCAATCTCTCGTTGTGTTTCATCAACTAAAGGATGCAGCTGAAACAATAAATTTTCTATTTGTAAAAGAATTCCTTGTTTTATTGAAATTAAGATAATTCTTGTACATGTAAAACTGACGCAACTGATACATTTATATACATAAAAGAACAAAAGTCTTCAATTCCTAGCTATTTATGGGAACAAAATTAGGTTTTTTTTCCATCTACACCACTTTGAACCAAAAATTGTCCAATCTACACCACTTTTGATTTTATTTCCTGGAATACACTAGTTTTTTGTTGCCGTGAGAAGTTGGGAAGTGGGAACCCGACTTCTCAACAACTTTTTGCTTTTTTTTTTAAGTTTATATTATAAAAGAAAAATTTTAAAAATTATTTGTTGAGATTGTGGGAAGTGAGGAATTCACAACCCGACTTCCGTCGTGTTTAATTTTTTTAAAAAAATTATATTTTTTTAAAAGAATATTTGTAATTTTTTTGAAAAAAATTAAAAATATATTTTATTGGTTTAATAATTATTAGTTGTATTAAATTTAATAAATATTTATATTAAAATAAAAAAAAACAACGTGATTAAAAAATAAAGTGGATATATAATTATCATATCTCAGTTATATTATACGCTGAAATTAAAATATTTAAACAACAAAAAATATTAACAATTACATAGATAAACATAATCGTTGAAACCTAATAAAATAATGAAACGTACAAACAATAGCAATTAGAGAGACAAACAAACAAACAAAATTTTAAAAAATGAAAATAACAAAACATATTAACAATAACAATTGAAACATGAAAATGAGGAAACTAATCATAATTTGACAGATGTTGTGCAGCGGACATGTCTTCTTCCAGTAGTTGGATTATTGGTTTGTTAAAAATAGCTAAAATTTCTATTGGACAAAAACGCTTTTAGTAATTGGATTCTGCTAACACCTTTAATACTTCTTCATCGTTTTTCAGTTGTATTATTTCATATTCGATTAATTTTTCTGAATATTTTGAATGGCCTAGTTTTTGGAAGAACAATTGTCTGACCACCTGTGATTCTTGAATTCCATAAGGGGGAACCCCTAGGGGCGCAACTTGCTTGATTTCTTTGAGTGTTTTGATGTTGCATCGGGAAATAATTTGAAATCTTATTGGATTTGTTCTAGTAAAGGAATAACCCAAAAAAATTGTCTTGTCGTGGTATCTTCCATTTGTCGTTGTAATACAACATTGTATCATGAGTAGGAGTGATGGTGGATCGAAGTAGGTTGAATATACCATCGGGTGTTCTGTTGATGATACATAATAATTCTATAGGACCAACACACGTGTGTTTCCATGGCACATTAACATTGTGTAAACATCATCATTATTTTTCAGTTGCAGAAAATGAAAAAAATATTGCTGACCTGCATCGATGAATGGTTGTCGATAATAGATTTCATATGTAGATTGGTCATTGGTTAGCTGAAGGGTGTTATGCATTCTACTCTTTAGTGTTTGGAAAAAACACTCAGTAGAAACTCGCATTAGAAACTCACCATTATGTTTATCTATGTAATTGTTAATATTTTTGATTGTTTAAATATTTTAATTTCAACATATAATATAACTAATATATGATAATTATATATCCACTTTATTTTTTAATCAACTTATTTTTTAATCACATTGTCTTTTTATTTTATTTTAACATAAATATTTATTAAATTTAATACAACTAATAATTATTAAACCAACAAAATATATTTTTAATTTTTTTCAAAAGAATTACAAATATTTTTTTAAAAAAATATAATTTAAAAAAAAATTAAATGTTACGGAAGTTGGGTTGTGAATTTCCAACTTCCCACAATCTCAACAAATAATTTTTTAAATTTTTCTTTTATAATATAAACTTAAAAAAAAAAAGCAAAAAACTATTGAGAAGTCGGGTTCCCACTTCCCAACTTCTCACGGCAACAAAAAACTAGTGTATTCCAAGAAATAAAATCAAAAGTGGTGTAGATTGGATATTTTTTGGTTCAAAGTGGTGTAGATGGGTAAAAAAACCACAAAATTACATCCTGACATGACAGGGAACATAACGAAATCGCAGATTGGAGCAAATCATTGCTTGATTGATTCCTAATATAGAGTTGCAGAGCATAAGGATTGGGACTTGACAGAATAATTAGCTGGACAATTGGAATCACAAATTGTAATAATTAACTTCCCTCAAGATGCAGTTGTGATAATAGACAAAGCTAGCTTGCAGATTAAACTGATATTCCTTGCCTCCCTCAAGCTGATAAATTCGTGCTTTCTACTTCAAGCTTGCATAAAATTGTTCTAAAATAATCCTGCCTAATTCCTTAGTGAAAACATTTGCTAATTGTTGATGGAAAGAAGCAAATTTTATAGATTTAGAACCTTGGGTTGAATCTTTTCACCATCGAAGTAGCATTATAACTCCGTTTGGTTCTTTCATGAAAAATTTGATTTGTAGCTGCGTGCATAGCTGACTTGTTATTGCAAAATAGATCAATTGGTCTTGGCACTGTTGAAAACATATATCCTTGTGATGGCTTGTCAAAATAAGAAATTTCAAAAACCTACCCTTTTAGAAAATAATTTAGCAAAGTGGTGAGTAGGTTCTGATAAATATCTGCTTTTTTATTGAATTAGAAAAGAAACAAGAATAAATAAAGAAAAGGTTTGTTCATTCACATAATTGTTAGTTTGTATCGACTCTGATGCTTCATGATAACTATAATAAGAGTTAAGAAGCTAAAACAAAACCTTTTTTATTCTTGTCCAATGCAGACACTGCACATATTGTACTAGCAAGGTGTATGATCGAGTTGAAAGAAATGTTTTCGCCTTACTCAGCTAACAAGTTTCAACCTGCAAATCCAAGTGAAAAGGAACTTGAAAAACATTTAGTTATGTGACATGAACTGCAATTCTGAAATTCTAAAAGATAATGTGTAACAGAAAACAAACTTCTGGTCAGAATTCAGATAGCAATGAATCATAAAAAAGGGGTATATCTTTCTGCCAATCGGCACATTGAATGGGCAAGGCCAATTTCTTTTATAGGGTCTGTGAGCTGGTCTTGGCTCAAAGAATTGGCAAAACGACCAATCCTGAGTATATTTTTTTTTAATTGTGATTTGGGATTAGATTTTGAAATAATATAAAAAAGGAGGAATTTATTTATTAAACAAAATCATATAAAAAATATTAAATAAAATAATATTTAAAAGTATAAAAAAATATTAAATAAAATTATATAAAAAACATTAAATAAAACTAAAAAAATATTTATTTATTAAATAATTAAACTAAAAAATATTTACAATTTTAAAAAAAATTGAAAAAAAAATAAATTTTACCACTTTTTTTATTAAAAAACAGTACACGACTTCAAAACCGTAAAGTTAAAAAAAATATGAATTTGAAGTCGTAGAATAGAAAAAAAAAATTTAACTAAAGTCGTAAAATATTTTATGATTTACCCCATTTCGATATTAATTTAAAATCGATGCTAAATTGTAATTAACCAAAAAGAATACCCCGATTGGTTATTTTGTCCACAGAATTATGTGAATTTTTTGGCCGTAAGGACTTTTGTCTGTGGACTTTTTGGCCCAAGTTTGTGGTCTAGGACTAACTGGAGTGAGCTAAACTGGATTGAAAGCTCAGAATATTTTCACCCGTCAACGTTTCATCAAAGATGTGCAAATAATTTCTATGAATTAGGAGAATGTGATTTCTGCATTTTCTGTTTTCTTTGTGTTTATAAGTTCAAGATTGTTAACTTGTTAGTTTTGAGAATGTGTGTGTTTGATTTGCCATTGTTTATATGTTGTGCACTGCTGCAACGCTCTATTTATCTTCCTGTATGTTTTGTAAGTGTTGTTGCACATTTTCAATGAATGATCTACTAATCTATTAACAAACAAAAAAGTGCAAATAATTGAGCTAATAACTGGGACTGTAAAAAAATATTGGATCTTGCTCCTATTATTTTAATAAGATTTCTCTTTTATCCCTTCTTGATTATAAAAAAAAAAAAAATCTCGAAACTCTACACACACTCTTGTATTATAACTTAAAATCCACAACTTAAAGAATAAAACTCTCACTCTCTCCCCTCTCAATTAGAATATTTTTCTCTTCTTTATTTGAAGCATGCATTTCACATATTACTCCTACAAAAAAATATTTTATTAATGCCCCTGCTACTTTTGTTTTGTTAATCCTATTGGGCTAATTAATGAAGTATCAGATGCGCCACCATTGAATTTGTTAGATGTGGACAAGTTCATTAGGAAAACCTTGATTCTATGTAGAAAAAGTGAGAAGCATGCAAAAAACTTTTGAAAGAGCCATTTCAATTTAACAAGGCACACTGTATGGTATAAGAAAAGTTACATAGGATTGGAAATTTGGAATTAATGAAAAAACCAAAATCATGATCGTTGATATTAGAGGAATTTGGGTTTAATTTTTCTTATCAAATAATATTATTTCAACACTTCATTATTTTATATGTTTTATTAATTTTTCTTTTTCTTTTTTCTTTTTATCATATCATATCACATATTATATATTTTTATCTTTTTTTTAGGTGCTAAGTAAATTATTGAGTGTCTATGAAAACAATCACCTAACAACATATTTAACACCTATAAAAAAAAATATAAATATGATAAGATATATACAATAATAAAGTATTTATATATCATCACATTTTTTACAAAATTCAAAGTAGTATAATGTCCATTCATTGAGGTAGTGACTAGATTGTCATGCCTTGGAATAAAAGACGTGTACAAAATAGCAACACATTTCTTTCTTAAGCTTCTTTTACTAACTGACCAGCTTTTACTGTCCTAAATTTATTTTTCTTCATAACCTGTCCTACATCTAAAGTGTGAGGGTACTCTTATATGAACATTCTCTTTACCTAATGCTACATTTTGTCTTCCACATGTGTATCTCCTAGTTTAACTTTCGCCATTGCTTCCACCGTCAATTCTTGTCATTCACATATCCTGCTCCGTGCAAATCCTTTGCAACATATGCTTTTCAAGTGTATCCTTTGATTGAACAGTAAAACAACTAGAAATGCTAATTCATTTCTTCAAAGTAACATCTTATACGACTGTTAAACAGTACTTCTACTGGTTTATTGATTAGGTAATTTCAATGGCTTGTATAATTGGAAGCTATATAGTTTTTCAGCTTCTCGTCATTCTAAGTTAAACTTGGATCATCAGATAGGAGATAGGATCATTAAACAAGTAGCTTTCAATAGTTATCATTGACAATAAGTGATTAATTGTTAATATAAATTTATATTAATTAGAATTTGATCAACTTCTGTATCATAGGAGAAGAGATGTATGCATTAATTGTAGATTTTATTTATCAAGTTCGTTCCCTCTGATGAATGCATGTACACCTAACTTGTTTGCTATATTGTTCACTGTATTTTATATGTATGCACTCTGGAGTCCTTGTGTAAAGAAAGATGGAAAAGATAATCGATTAGTCGTGATACATATGAAACCTAGAGTTTATTATATGGCAATTAATCGATCTAGCTATACTAAAATTTCGAACAGTAAAAACCAATGTCTTTACTTTTGCTTTTCTTTTATATATTCTTTATTGCATCTGCTACCTAGCTAAATCACTTTAAAGTAGCTCTAAAGAAAATTCCTTTCTCTCTAGCTCAGCATAAATATCGTGGCAATATTATGCTCTATAGTCTAAAGTTCTAAACCTTTCTGGAAATGTCCTATTCGAGTGAGGATGTGTCATCCATCTTGAATCATAAATTTAAAAATTTCTTCAGTAGATTAGTCTAGACTGAATTATTCGTTCATAAAGAAATTCATAAATCATTCTTTCTCTTTATTTTTCTACTTAATCCTTAGTTGCACATCCAGAAAAATAAAATCCAAACTCAATGCGGAACAATAGTCCTGCAAATATGGTAGTGATGCACTGCATGCTGAGTTGTATGCAAAGCTTTATTAATTTTTTTAATCAATTGAATTCTCTCATCGTTTTGTTTTAAAAGTTAGGTTCACAATATATTATAGGGAAAGAAGATGGTACACTAGTCCAATTTGAAAAAAGACTTCTAAAGTTAAAGACTAAATACATTTATTAATCTCATTGTAAGAAAACGAGTAAGAATTCAATCCTGCTACCCGAAACCATGCATGTCTTATTCCACTTGAGAAAAATATATATGTATGATTTATGTATTTATAAATTTTTGTATTCAATGATTGAATTCTCTCGCGTCAGTTTATTTTTTAAATCAGGTTCACTTTAATATAAATACAAATCCACATAAAAAAAGATGTAGTGAATTGGTGGGAGATGGATGACCAAGCTAGCTAGGGAGGTGAATTAATTATGTCCTTCAATTCATAATTTGTGTCAATGTAGAGTAAACTGAGTCTTATATACCGTCTTGTATGACCAATTTTGAACTTTATGATAATAATATTACATTGTAGCTAGTGTAGGATTGTACTATTATCCAATGCTCTATATATTGAGCCTACCCTTACTTTTAATTTCTAGAACATTATGGAGGGGCAACATAATGTTGCATGTTCGTTTATTAGGTGTCAGCCCGAAAGTTGGAATCTTAAGAAGTGGTCCTACAATTAACCTTATTCTCTCTCCTTGGATTTCTCATGCCAAGTGTCCTTCCTCCTCTCCAGAAGGATCTGTCATGTTTGTAAATGCATAGCGAGGATTCATAGCAAGAAGATGCCTTGTGTCCCCACCCAAAAGGGTAGGGTTTTCTTTTCTTGGTCACCAATAAATGATAGGGCAATCAAACGATGTTGATGTTGCCTATACACATGTGGTGTCTTTATGACCAGTCTATGTCTTGTTTAAATCATTTCATAATGTCGTGTTTAATAATTCTATTTTTACGTACTATGCCTATTTTTGAAGTATTTTAATTAATACTACTATATTTATATTGTACTTATTAATCGAGGACCATCTACTTTTAATTTTAGGCACAAGTTATAGATATAGGTTTATCTTTATATTAAGGTACTATAGGTATAGGTTTAAGGTTACTTGTGTCTATATATATATATATATATATATATATATATAATATTTAATAGATAACATGTACTAAACTTGACTAATTCTTTAAAGTCTGATTAATTCTTTGTTCAACATTATATTTTTTTTACTAAATGATTTATTAGGTATTTTTTTTAATTTGATTATTTATCTTTTAGAAAGTTGATTTTAGTCTTTTTTTTATAAAATTTTTTAAAATAAACCTTCCATCCATTTAATATTAATGTCATTTATTCCAAGGTATTTACAACTAAAAACTCACAAAATGTAAGTTTTTTTTCATCTAACTGCAACAACCTTGGAAACTCATCATTTTTTTCACATAACGCTCTTTGGAAGCAACAATATCGAGGTGGTTCTAAATTTCTTTCTCATCGGAACTTGCTCTTAATCTCTTTCTCATCAGAAACGTTATCAGTGCCATCATGGAACCTCACTCTCCATTACCGTCTTGGAACTCCCTACATTGCTACTCACTTGTTGCAATGACGTTGTTTTGGAGTTCGAAGGTCACTCCCCAAAATCCCTAACTTCAATATCAAAATCCTTTTCCTCTCTCATCTTTTTGTTCTCCTTCTTCAACAAAACTTTTTTCTCTTTCATTATTTTGTTTTGTTTCATCTTCTAATTTTGGGTTGTTCGCACTCGATCCAAACATAGTTGGGTAACTCAAGTAACCATTATCAATGGTTGTAGATTTTAGTTGTTTTGGCTAGATCTAGGTGGTGATGGTGTTTTTTGGGGGTGGCTGAGTCACGATTGACAATGTTGAGCTTCTTGAAGGTGGCAGAATGGTTTGGAGGTTGCAAATCTAAGTTGTTTTGGGCATATTAGGCTGCTAATTAAGGTTGATGGTGCATGCGATGTGGTGGTTTGAATGGTGCTTGGGGTCGAGTCGCTATGGTGGTCGTTGGGTGCGCACTGACATTTTAGGAAGGGATGGTGACACACTTGTTAATAGTGGTGGCGTCAGCATTTTGGGAGGAGATAATGACACGCTAGTTGATGGAGGTGATGTTTGGCTTGGTTGTGGTGGTTGGGTGTGCGATGGTTGTGGGTGGTGGTGGTAATGGTAGTGTAGAAGAAGAGAAAGAAGAAGAAACTTATGTTGTATGATTATTTTTAGTTGTTAATATATTTATTCCATTAACAGTGTTAACATCATACATACAAAATGACTATTTTGAACTTTTTTAAATAGAAAAAAGACTAGAATGAATTTTTAAAAGATAAAAGGATCAAACTGAATAAAAAATAAAATAAAGAACCAAACATATCATTTAGTCAATTTTTTTAGGCTTTTCACTAAATAAAAAATGACCTGTTTCAAACACTTTCATTCATTACAAAACGCTGCATAGATGTGGTTTATAGGAAAAATAGTTATTTGACATAAATGAAATTCTTAGCCTGATAAATATATTTATTGATTTTCTGTTTTGTTTTCTATTAGAGAATAAAAATTTGTTGTTTAAAAAAAATACAAATTTGCATTTGAATTTTGATACTATTTTAGAATAAAACTAAATTTTTCTTTAATTTAAATATGCATAAATATTAGAAATAACGTTAAATTAGAATATTTTTTAAGAGAACCTTAAATCAGAACATATAAATATAATGAGTTACGAATTGTTAATTTAATATATGTGCTTAATTATATTAATGGGTTTTGACCCTTCTTCTACGACCCCAACCCAAAACAAAATGGAAAAAAGAATAAGAAAGAATGGTGGCGCCAGATAATCAACATGAAATACGTTAAAATGGTTTCAATTCAACGTATAATTTTTTAATATAGTCCAACACTTTAATTAAAGTCAATGTATTTAATGGTACTAAAATTTTTATAGAATTGTTAGCAACAAATAATTATTGTAGAATAATGCAATGACTATGATGAATATTGGATAAACATGTGTCTTTTATATCTACAGCGACAAAAACATAATTAGTTATTTATGTAAAATATTTACATTTTCACGAGGGCTGATAAAAAATATTTGGATTTTCTTTTCATATGATCAAGGATTTACTATCCTGTGTTTTTTTTAAAAGCATGCTGTTTTTCTTTATAAATAGTTTTCACTGTAGCATATTTCTATGCTAATAATGATCCTTTGTAGTGTCCTCAACATGTCAGTATCACCCTGCTTGATAAGATTTGAGGGTGTCATTTTCTTCCTTCCAAAATTAATTTGTCTGATTGATATATATCTATGAAATAAGTGAGATTTTCCAATAGAAAATTTATCAATGACCGACTAGATAAAGACTATCAACACGATTTTTATTTTAAAATTGAGGTTCAACACTATTTTCATTTTAAAATTGAGATTCTCAGGGGTTCATAAAGCTTCACTAAAATAACGGTGAAAATCCAAAGGGGGGAGGGGGCTGACTAAATTTTGACACATGTTATGAGTACTAAATTGTATTAATATAATAATATAAATAGTTTTATTTAAAAACTTATAAAATCACTTTATTTGAAAATAAATAACAATTATATACCCTATCTTTTTCTTTATATATTAATATGTTAAATACAATAGCATTTGAAAATTAATATACACATTTTTTAAATCAAAATAATGTTCTTATATATTTTCAAGCATTAGGATGTCTGCAAAATATGGGAAATTCCCTTTAAGTAAATTTGAGAAGCTTCTCCAAAAACAAATCTTGGTCATGACGGCTACTGACTTCTTATTTCATGCATGTTTCTCATGGTTGCTTTTCCAGTTATCGTCTTGTTCTGAATATGTTCTCTCTTACTTTTTACTGTAATGATTTTGGTCTAAATATATTCTCTCTTATTTTTTACTACTCCTGCGGTAAGGAGGGCATAGAAATAAAATTTAAAAATATACTTATCAAAGAAATATTTTCTGTGCAACGTAACTTCGAGAATGAACTACAATTCTTATATCTCTTTTGTTGCACACATCCGTTGGAAAAAAAACACTTTTAAATTTATGGCAGTGACTTGAAAATTGGAAAATTTGCAATGGATTCCAAATCTAATAGGGGGAGTTATTATTATTATTTCGTTTTCATGGAAGCTAATTATTTGACAATAATAAAAGCATAAAATAAATCTATAGAATTCACATAACAATATATTTTAGCATGAAAAAATCGTATTCAATTTCTATTATGCGTAAAATTCATATGAATCATCGATAATCATATATCACTAATAAAATTAATATTTGATGTAATGAACTTAAATACACCCGTCACCGGAAACCAAAAATAGTGTAATTCAGGGAGTCTTCATCTCATCCATTCCGGTCACGGTCAGCCTCATCTCATCCAAATGACCAATCAATTTGCTTTCTCTCACTTTCAGTATGTTTCCATCTTCAAACCTTTTCAATTTCAATAAATTTTAATTTACAGTGACTTGGTTTCCACGAAAGTCATCCTATTCTGTAATTACTATAATACACATGTTCAGATTTTTGCATTTAATTTTAACACTAAACATTTTGTTTTAAACAAAACTTTTATCATAATCTAGCAGGTGAGTTTATAACTTTATATTGATCTGAGAGGAGTCATATTCGCCCGTGAAGGTGGGCTATGCGTCCTTTAACATAAATATACATAAAGATAATATGCATGGAAATTGGCAGGACAGACCGTGTTGATATTTGGGTGCTGTCCTTCAGTATTTTTAAAACATTTATAGGTTTTCTTTACCTTATTATATAATTAAACCCAATCATTTGTTTTTTTCTTCATTATAGTTTAGTTACTAAAAATTGACAAAGTCAATTGTTTGAGGGTTGAACTAAAAGGACGACTTTTGCCTTGACAAGAAAAAAAAAAGTGTATTTAAGACGCATGATGTGTAGGTTTTCCTAAAATGAAACTCATTCAGCTAAATGCATTGATTTATTTTATTTATTTATGCAATTACATTCTAATAACAAATATGTCCCTTACAAAAAAAAAATTAATATGTAAAGATACATAAAATAAACTTTGAAGTACAAGAATCAACAATTATTATTGCTTAATTAGTGATTTCAAATTTTGGGTATAGTTGTGTTAAATTATCAAAAGAAAGAAAGATAGTTTATAATAATTTTACTAATTTTTTAAATTTATTTATTTATTTACTTATTTTTAAATTTATTTATTTATTTTACTTATTTATTTATAACCACTCCTTTTTTAAAATTTTGTGATGCTCACATAAACAAGAAGGAAAGTTAACCTCCTTTCCAAGTCATCGAGAGGGGCAAATTGGTCATTACACCTCACATGAGCCTTTTATATTGTCTTCTTTCTCCGACAAACTCGCCTTCCAATCTTTTGGGTTTTCATTTGCAAAGGAATCATTTTTTCATTTGCCAATCGACCTTCTTCATCCCTCTAGATCGAAAGGCCAAATTTCTCTTTTTTTTTCTTTTTTTTTTGTTATTATATCACATTCTTTTTCCCTTTCCAATTCTTTAAAAATTCTCGCCACTGAATTCACGTCGGAACACGGAAACATAAAATTCAGTTTTTTGCATTTTTTTTATTAAATTTTGTTGGCAAAAACAGAGAAACAAAAACAAAAAAAATTGAAATTTTTGATCCGTTTTGGCGAACTGAACTGCGTGTTCAATTGGGTTGTTGAATTCGAGGCAGAGGAATCGCGGGTGTAAGAGGAATTTCGTTTCCGCTGTTGTTAGAAACGGTGTAGTTTGGTGTGAGAGAAGCTGGGGACTTGGGGTGGTCGTAACGACGTCGTTGACGGAGAAGGGATGGATTGTAGGGTTTGCGTGGCCACCGGCGGCGATTTGTGGGTCAGAGTTGGCGGCGGTGGCGAGATTGGTGGCGGTTTCAGCCACGAGAGCGAACATGATTTGGCGCTCATGGTTAGCGATTTTTTAGAGAATGGAAGTAGTGGCGCAGAGTCTTGGTGTAGCAGTGATAGCGATTCTGGTCATTCTGATTTCGCTCAACTTGCTGAGAGGATTCAGGTAAATTGTTGAATTGTTCGTTGCAATTGTGATTTGATTCTATAAAAATGATGTTGTTTGTGTTGGGGGCAGGAATTGAAATGGAAACTAGCTTTGTTTTTTATTTTTTAAATCATGGTTGGATTTCCATTTGGAGAATGTAATGTAATTTTTGCTCAAACTATGATTTTGAGGTTCCCAAGGAGAATCTAAAGTAACCGTATCTGCTCTTAGATACTCTAGTCTAGAGCTTGTAATAATGTTATTTACGTTTTTGTTTTTAATTCTTGGTCACACGTATAAGGTATAACTTCATCTTGGAAAAAGACTTCTGTTAATTGATGCTAGGTCCCTTTCAAAGGCAACTTCTGTGTGGAATATATGGTAGTTTTTGTGGTACCAAATTCCAACCTTTTATTGATTCCTTACCAGCAATTTCCTCTGGAAGTTTTTTGTCTCTGATCGGAGTATCTTCACATGCTTTGTTGTGATAGAAATTCCTCAGGCGCTAATCATGACTGGTAAAACCAGGGTTTAGTTGTTTAATTGACTGATAGCAATCTTTTCCTCCTTGACTTTAGTTATACTATTTTCTTTACTGTGTCTTTGAATTTTGATATCTAGTAAGCACCAAGGATTTTGTTTGCGTGCATTAGGGGGTGTGGTTGTCTATATAGTTTGATTAAGCATCACTTATTTAGTAAGCTTTTGATTTTGATCATGAGAGCTTACACATAAGCTTAACTATGGAATTTATGAAATAAGCTAAAAAGAGCTTACAGGAAAGTCATAAGTTACTTTCATAGGCTCTTTCAGAGCTTTCTATGAGCATTTTGTATTATTATTATTGAACCATGTTGAACGTGAATCTGATATGAGATAAGGATTCACGTTCAAGATTCGTGTTCAACATGCCTCAGAAAGCATAAATCAGCTAAGACAAACACCCTAAACCACTAGGGGTTGAGCCATAACACATACATTTTGAATCCCTTATTTTCATTTGGAATTTTGAGTCTGATCAAGAAATTCCAACATGTAATCTCCCATTTTCTAGGGGTATGGATGGAAGCAGTTTCTACTCCTTTCTCAAGTATTTAAACTCGTCACATTGCCACATTGGATTCTTACAGGGAAACAAAATGAAGAAAAACCAGAAAATCTACTCCAAAGTAATAGAATTGCCTTTTTATGATTTTACTGTATCAGTGAATGCTTCCCTACTAATTATTTACTTTGGATAAAAGATAATGTTGAAAATAATGACATTTAATGTACTTAGGAAATAGTATGGTCAGGTATCTCATATTTCAATGTATTTAGTGTTCACGGGTATTAGTCTAGGAAGTTGCATCACTTATTATTATCCTAGGGAATACTCTCTGCAAAGTCTATCAAGAGTCTATACTCTATACATATGAATGATATGCAGAACCTATGTATTCTCTTGAATAAAGCATTCTTATTCTTTAAAATATTCTATTCTATCTTCTACATCAACAGATATTTTAACAACTTCCCTGACTAATGACTCTCTTTTATGTCTCATGACACAGATCTGTAAACTGTCAGTGGCTCAACATGAAAGTGACTTGCTTTCAGTTGTTCATTCCTTCATACGGTCAATGAATGAGACCAACCTTCAAGTTATGAATTCTGGCCCATGTTATGCTAGCTGTATCAGGTTTTATCTTGTGAAGTTGATGAGACTTTCTGGTTATGATGCTGGTGTTTGTGTATCTAAATGGCAGGGTAGTGGCAAGGTCCCTGGAGGTATGCCATAGTATACATATACATACATATATATATATATATATATATATATATATATATATATATATATATATATAT
>CM023948.1:28867441-28903392 GCA_013407115.1 Glycine latifolia | reverse complement strand
TTTTACAATTCTGCTATACCCATCATTAAGCTGCCACCATTGGTTTGCTTGGGGTGGTAGATATGAAACTTCATTTATTGTCTACATCAAGTGCATTTTACCATGTTAAATAATAAAATGGCATACTCTTATAAAATGTGCTGTTGTTCCAGGATTCCACTGGCTCAATATGCACATGTTTTTGCTTATGCTTTCATCTCAGCTGATGTTTGCTTGTTGAAACTTGTGGCACAGGTGATCATGAATATATTGATGTTATAGTTGATAATAATTCTGGAAGCTCGGAGCGATTGATTGTTGATATTGATTTCCGAAGCCACTTTGAAATAGCTAGAGCTGTTGATTCATATGATAGGATACTGAATTCACTTCCAGTTGTCTACGTGGGTTCCTTTACAAGGCTGAAACAATTTCTTGGAATAATGGAAGAAGCTACTAGATCTTCTTTGAAACAGAATTCTATGCCACTTCCTCCATGGAGATCTTTAGCATATCTGCAAGCCAAGTGGCAGTCACCATATGAAAGATACACACACTCAGAAGGCAATAATATTAGCCACAGTGATTGCTTCGATCACAAGCAATGCTGTGGACATTTGAAGAGGCTGAAATCTTGCCTTCAATCAGGAATGGAAATAGAGCGAATGTTGAAGCCAAGAAACAGTGAAAGTAACTGGAGGATGAAGCCTGAGAGATGGAGACACCCCTTGTTCAGGCCTCTTTGATATGTACAGATTTTGGCTTTGAAGTTCTTAAGAGACTGAATGAAAATAATACAGAATTTTGCGGCTATTTTTCCCTCTATGAAATCTTCATCTTACTACCCAATAAATCTGATCAGCAAACGACAGAGGCAGCCTTAGCAACAACAATAAGCCATTTATAATGAAACGGTTCTTTCTTTCTTTCTTGTCCATGTTTTTGAGGTGTCGCAATTGCAGAGTCGAAGTTTTGGTTGGTGTCCAGTGGCAATCACCAAGTACTGGGTACCCATTATGTCTGATATTTATTCCTTGTGTCGTATATTTGTTGGGTCTGGGAATTTTTGGTACCATGTGTTAATGTTCCTATCCTTCAATATATATTCTTATGATTAATTTTGATTGGACAATTATAGTCTTTAGAATATCTGATCAGTTATATTATCTGTAAGACTATAACTGCAGATAATGATTGGTTTTTAATTTTGATTCAGCACGCAATAAGAAAAAAAAATCTTTGAAACTTGCAATATTAACATGTGTGCTAGCTTTTGAGCTTATGTTGCTTGAATCTTGATTTAAAGCTTGTTCCTTCAATTACTTTATTTAATAGGATTTGAGTGGTAACTGGTAAGACAGTAATTGGACAACCTATCCCCATAATAGGCCTTTCAACTTACATTCTTAATACACTATGGACGGAGTGTAGGCTTGCCCAAAAATTAAGGGGGGGAAACCCATAATAAAGTAACTAGTCCTCTCTCCTACCTTAGCCAGTGCCATTTCATTATGCTCTCCTTTTTTTCATTATATCCTTAACGAGATGCTCTCTATTACTTTCCATTTATACTTATATATTAATCATTATCATTTTTTTTAATTATTAATTGAATTTTATATACTACTTTAATATTTATTTTTATCTTCATATTTGGTCCTCTAGAAAAAAAAGGCTACCAACATAATGCACCTAATTTAAGTGCTCGTACGTTGTTATCTGACACTTAAATTGGAGGTTCAATAAACTCATCCAAACAAGAAGTGATTCTGATTAGAGAAATGATAGACGTACTATGAATCGTACAACACATGCCACGTCAGCACTGAAACCCAATTTTAATTACAAAAAAGGGAAATTAGGTTCCCACGTTTTCTATGCTATCTCCCACCACCTCCACCTTGCTGATTTTCCTCTCCCCCTCCTTTTGACGGTTTTTCCTTCAATCAGGTTCCTCTTCTTTCGTTCCTTCAAGCACTCACTTTGAAACTCCTTTCATATGTTTTTGTTGCTTAATGCTAAAATATGTTTTGCTCTTTTTTTATTTGATGTCATGCATGCTATAAATCTTGGTAAGGAATGTCATGACCAGCTTCTTACCACAGATGGCAGCAATTGTGTTTCATTATCATTAAGTTCCCAACAAAGTGAAATTCTTTCCTTCACAAATATTCATGCGGATACCTCATACCATAGATTGCTGGTTCAGCTTGGGTTTTACTGATATAGTTGAGAAATTCTACCGTTTCTTTTGTGCATTCTATAATTTGTTGGCATAGATAATTGAGAAATTCAGCAAAGAAGTAAACTAATGTGAGATAAATGCTTCTATTTTGTATACCCAAAGCTTTTTTTTTTTACGATAAATATGAATTAAGCACGAGTTATTCCAATTCAAGCAGGACTCCAAAGCAAAGAATTAAAATCAAGCAGGACTATTCAAGCCTATTTTTTGAATTGCTTAATATATACTTCGTACTATATGGATATGAACACAAACCTTGATATATACTGCATAGATATGAACTTTCCATGGATATTTTTCCCCTTTACTCTCTTGAACCTAACACTTGAAAATCTGAACTCATGGAAAATATTATTATCATTTTTTTTAAAACTGCCAAAAGAGTTTTATTAATACACTCAACTTGAAACAACTAGTGACAAAGGTCAGAAAAGATACAAAAGATAACTAGTCCAAAAACCAAACACCTTAACAAAAATGTAAGTGCCATAAACATTGTCAAACCCACAAAACAGAAAAACCTCAAGTCTAGAAGCCACACAGACTATTGCTAAAAAAACCGAGGCTCACATGAGGAAAATAATATACATGTGATTCCAAAAACTTATACTCTAGAAACTAGCCACTTTGATCACATTTTAACTTTTCTTCCCACCAGCACCACATATTACTCCACTGTTGCTTCAACAGATATGTCTTACACTCCTACTCATACCACCTCCCCTTTTACACTTCTACCACCATATTGCTCTCATTTTCCCCAACCATAAGTTATATTTGAAATTAGTCAGCATAAGTTAAAATCAGATGTTACTCGTAGCAACCAATTACCAACTTTGCTAGCTCATTTTGCATAGTTTAAACTTTATCGCATCTTGCTTATTTATTTGTGCTAAAGCATAATGGTGAAAGGTATGTGAAAAATACAATAATAATATCCAAGTAACAGGGATAAAAAATGGATATACACACTCATCAAAATATTCCGTTGCCAATATTTAAGCAAAGTGAACAAAAAAAGTCATATTGGAGACATCAAGTAGAATTTTCAATCTTTGGTGACCAGATGGAGGGAAAGCTGCAAGAAAGTGGTAAATTTTAAATCCGAACAAGTTTGGGTTAATATTTCAAAGCTGAGTCTGAGAATTGATAAAGTATAGCATTCTTAATGGGGAAATTGTTATGCATCCTCTACTGTGAATGTGATTCACGTGTTTCTTTATATACCTTACAGCTTATCATATATATATATATATATATATCGATCTTTGCCTAAATTAAAGCTCCAAATATATACTTCTATACGTACTTCTATTTTCAATTATGGCCACGAGTTCTGTAATTGCCATTCCAATCATATACCATGTAGCTGCTGCTAGGGTACACTGAATCGTATGTCATGCCCACGATAGGAATGAAAGGAGTTTCAAGGTGAGTGCTTGAAGGAACGAAAGGAGAGGAACCTGATTGAAGGAAAAACTGTCAAAAGAAGTGGGAGAGAAAAATCCTTTTAACGAACAAAACAATCCTTTTAACGATATTTGTTAATGAAGAGTCCTTTTAATTGTATTGAATAGCACTTCTGCCGATATATAGCAACAAACACTTCCTCTATCGACATTCCTCAGCAAAAACTTATTCTTCAAATAATATCGTAAGCAAACAAGTCTTCTAACATTATCTCTTTTCAATATGTATCTCAGACTTCATTCACTTGAAAGGGAATGGCAAAAGAAAATGAGGAATTTGCCATAGGAATCGACCTTGGCAAAACTTACTCGTGTGTTGCAGTGTGGCAGGAGCAGCATAGCAGAGTAGAAATAATCCACAACCAACAAGGCAACAAATTAAACCACATGACCTTCTTTTGTTGCCTTCAGAGACAATCAGAGGTTGATCGGTGATGCCGCTAAGAATCAGGTTGCCACCAACATAGAGAAAACACTGTTTTTGGTCAACTTTCCACTCTAAACTACTGGTGTTCTTTTTGTGACTTTTCTGTAGACAAGAAAAAAACAATATTGAGACTTCTTCTGACTCTTGCAGATGCTAAAAGGTTAATTGGTACGTATGAAATATAGTCATCCAATTATTACTATATAAGGCCACAGATTTACTTGATGGTAATGAACAACAGGATGATATAGCTGCGTTTGAAGACTGTCTTAAAGAGCATAAGGGCATCTTTGATCACGTCAAGCCCATTGATGAGATTGGTTAGTTGTTTCTCAGTTGTATCTTTTTGTGGTTCTGACTTTGCATTTAAATTGTATATGATAAATGCAAACTTTTCAGTTGTATCAACGGTACTATTTTCTTTAAATAGATTAAGTTTGATAATTATGTACTGGACATGATTCAATTGCGTGGACTCCCTTCATGTTGACAGCTTACTCGTTTTGCCTATTATATACGTTCGTTGATGACAACATGTAATTTGTTTTGCTGATTTTAGATTTCTTTATGACTAGAGTTGGGATTTTTAGACCAGAGAAGCGCTGATAGTAAATACTACTAGTAGTAATTTTTTCACTCTGCTACAGACTCTTGTTTTATTTTAGAATATTTAAACAAATTAATGTGTGCTTTCTCTATTTTTCTCATGTTTGAGTGCTTTCTTTAGTTCATGAAATTGAGGTTCAGCCCTTGATTGAATTACAAATATATAATTAAAATGTCTTGCTATTCTATTGAGTTTTCTTTGATTTTATCTTTATTGTTTCTGGATCTCTATGCAAAATCACTGACCATAGTTGTTCATAACCTTAAATACTTAAGAAGAACCAAACTGCTAGAATCAAAAGAAAAGAACTTATACTAAAAATAGTACCAAAAGATTAATAACAAAAAATATTAATTTAGTCATCGTATGCTATCACTATCAATGTAAAAATGTGTGCACTTTTAACCAATAAAAAATAAATATTTTGATGATTTTTAAAATACTTATTATATATATATATATAGACGGACAATTTTACAGCAAGTAAATATTGCCATTTAGACCAATAATTAATGAAATTAACTATGCGTAGGTAAATTAACTATGCCTAGGTAAAAAGAGATGAGTGTGAGTTTGCAAGTTGTATGACATGAAAGAAGACGGAGTCTAGGGTACACTACCGAAACATTCTGCGTATAATACGAAACTAATGAGGACCATTGGTTTTGTATCATGGAGTTTTTAATCTTACAGTGGAACCGGTAGCCAGAGTACATCCATATGATGCATATGGTCGAGTAAAATGTTGACAGTTGGCGATGTGTTTCCCAATGCCTGAAGCAACTTCTTTCAAGGCACAGCATCAACATGAAAAAAAAAATCCAATAAATGTAAAAGGTTTTTAATAGGGTGGGGTTTGAAAAAAAAATGATGATTCTAGTTTTATAATATTGATGGAAAAAAATATTATTTTTGGAAAAAGTATGATAAATGTTGAAAAACATGAATAGGAAAGAAATTAAAAAATTATAAAAATAAGAGAAATAATAAATAGAATTGATGTTACGTAATTAATACAATTAATTATGTTGTAATTTTGTAAGGCTGTTATTTTAAAAATTTGTTTTTTTATAGGATAATATTAATGTAAATGATATTAATTGATTAGGTAAATGTATATGAATGAAAGTTTTGTTATAAGTTTGAGTTTGAGTTTATGTAAAATAATATGAAAAGTAAATAATAAAAATATTAAAGAATTTTGTAAAACACTAAATATGTTGAAGTTAAGTAATGAAAACAATATAATTTTTGGTAGTTTTGTAAGGTTGTGATGATAAAAATGTTTTTTCCATAAAATAATAATAATTGAAATAGGATGTTTTTGTAAATGAAATTTTTGTTAGAAGTTTGAGTTGATGGTTGAAGTAAAATAATATGAAAACAAAAAAATCAAAACGGTTCTAAGTATACTAGTGGTCCAAATGGTCTTTGACGCTGCACTGTATAACCATGTGCATTATGTATTGTGGCTAACTAACTGACTAAGTTAATAATATAACTTATAAACATCGATACGGTCAATCGCAGAAATAGGCAAATGGAACATGTCCATCCAAAAATTAACAATGCCTCCGACCACGCTTCTAATTAGCTCTAACCTTCCAGCATAGGATAGAGTTTTACAGTGCCAATTCTGAATGAGACTTCCTATCTTGCTCAGCATAGGAGAATAATGACAAACATTCAGTCGTGATGCCATAAGGGGAATACCAAGATAACGAATGGGAAAAGAACCCCTTTCAAAGCCTGTGAGTAAACGGACATCCTCCACAGATTGATTATCCATCCCTGCCGCGAAAATCATGGATTTTCCTGCACTAATCGAAAGCCCGGATATGCTACAAAAGCTGGGAAGCTTATTAAAAATGGTAGCAACGGATGAGTAATCTCCTCTAGCAAAAAGCATAATATCATCGGTAAAGGCTAAGTGAGTAATGTTGTGCACCGAGCACGCCGGATGAAATTTATAGAGAATATTATCTTTCAGCCCCTTTAGCTCTCTAGACAAATACTCCAAGCAAATGAAAAATAAATAAGGTGAAACAGGATCGTCTTGCCTAAGCCCCCTCTTTCCCTCAAAGTGGCCATAGATGGATCCATTGATGGACACACTAAAGGAGGTAGTGGAAACACACTCCATAATCCATTGGTAGAACTTAGGCGGAAAATTCAACGCTTGCAACATCCAACTAAGAAAATCCCACGATATACAATCATAAGCTTTATGAAGGTCAATTTTGAGCATACACCTGGGTGAACATCTTTTTCTGTTATACTTTCTAACCAGCTCTTGAACAAGGTAAACATTATCCGCCATGCTTCTATTTTTTATGAAAGCTGTCTGGGAGACGTCGATAATAGAATTCAATACTGGAACGAGCCTATTAGCAAGGATCTTTGAGATGATCTTGTAAATAATGTTGCAACAAGATGTCGGTCTGAAATGATTAACTCTGCTAGCACCATCAATTTTAGGGATAAGAGCAATGAAGGCATGATTAATCTGTTTAAGAATTTTTCCAGACACAAAAAATTCTTTTACAGCTGCACAAACATCCTCACCAATAATGTGCCAGGCCTTCTTAAAAAATAAGGCATTATACCCATCTGGACCATGTGCTTTATTTCCATCCATATGAGACACAATATCCCAAATATCGGCATTTAAAACAGGCTTGAGCAGCTCATCATACAAATCTGCTGACACCTTTGGACCATTAAAACAAACAGCCATAGAGGGGGGATTAGTAGACACACGAGACCCCAACAAAGAGGAAAAACGATGAACAAATTCAGCCCCAATTTCTGCTTGAGATGTAGTAAGCTGACCATTCTCATTTTCAATGGCTGCAATGAATCTCAAATTCCTATCCCTGTTGATGAGAGAGTAGAAAAATTTTGAACTTCTATTAGCCGTTATCAAATATTTATTCTTTGCCAGCTGTGCAAGAAATTTGGATTCAGCAATTCTAAGGCCACCCGTTGAAGATCTAACAGAGGCAAGGATTATGCTGGATTTGAGTCAGCAAATGAAAATAATCAGATTTAGCCTTCTGAATTCGCTCCGACATAGAATTAAATTCACCCTTGAAAATACTCTTCAAATCTGGTTTTAAAGTTTTAAGTTTCCTACATACTTGAAACATCTTACACCCATCAACAGATTGGGACCAAACTGAAGCAACACCAGGCAAGAACTCCTTGCTTTCCACCGTAGCATTACAAAATCTAAAAGCTTGCTTCCCTCGAATCACAGAGTTATCAGAATTAACAATCAAGGTAGAATGGTTTGAGACAGTTTATAAGAGGTCAGCCAATCAGCATTGCACAAAACCTGATCAATTTTGCTCCAACAAGTACCATTTGTCCAAGTGAATTTAGACCTATAAGTATTAAGCTCCTGGATGCCCAAATCCGAACAACAAAGCTGGAAGTCAGCCGCTTCATAAGCAGTAACTGGATTACCATTCATACGGTCTTGGGGGCACAAAACACTATTAAAGTCCCCCTTAATGATCTAAGGCCCAGCCACTGAATTTTCAAACCCAATTAACGATTGCCATAGAGGCTTCCTGACACCAAGAGAATGAAGACCATACACAAAAGAACTCCAAAAAGTCTCCCCTGTAATATTGCACATGATCTTGCAGTGGATGACCTGTGAGGAAACCTCCAAAACATCAAGCTCCACACAGTCTTTTTTCCACAGAAGGATGATTCTACCACCCCTATGGTGGTCAAAATTATGACCATACTTCTAATTAGCAAATTTCCTCTTCATAATCCCATTTAATGAATGGCACGACAACTTCAATTCAAGAATGGTCATCACATCAACATCCTTGAGCTTCAAAAATCTTTGCATCGCAAGATGCTTAAGTGGCATATTAAAGCCCCTAATGTTCCAAGAGGCAAAAATCATTATTTTCGACGGGAAGAACCCTCCCCGGCAAAACCAAATTTATGAACTTTCCCCCCTTCCTTGGGGGAAATCTGAAGCGGGAAGGAAAAAACCACTGGTAGCTTGGAAGATGGTTTGTTCTCCTAAGAAGGAAGGTGGGCTTGGGCTCCATTGCCTTAAAAGTTGGAATCATGCGCTTTTGGCCCGTTCTCTTTGGGATATTTTTAGCGAAAAGGAATCCTTATGGATGAAGTGGGTTCACCACTTTTATTTCAGAGGCAATTCAATTTGGCAATTCTCCTCTTGCAAGAAAGATTCAGCTCTCATTAAAAGACTTGTTAGCATTCGGGACTCCATTATTTCAAGAGAAGGCAACTCAGATTAGGCCCAGTTTCTATTGAATTCTTGGATTAAAGCTAGCAGTTTTGATGTGGTCCCAGCTTACAATTATTTTCGAATGGTGCAGCTCAATGTACACTGGTCTAATGTGGTTTGGAATGTGGGAATACCTCCTAAGGAGGCTTTTATTTTCTGGTTGGCAGCCAACAAAAAGTGTCTAACACTGGATCGTGCTCCCTTCTTAGGCAAAGGTGTTGTCTGCCCCTTTTGTAATTCTGATTTGGAGACTAATGACCATCTGTTTTTTAAATCCAGAATTACCTTACGAATCTGGTCTGAAATTCATGATTGGATTAAATTTCTGAAACGTAACATCTCTCTGCATGGCACCATGAATAGCCTAGTTCACTTTCGAGCTACGTCAGGAAAATCTAGGAAGACCTGTTGCCTGGCTTTGGCTTCCACTGTTTATGTTATTTGGTCTACTCGTAACTGTATTCTTTTTGATAATTACTCATTTTAGCAGCCAGATGTTATTGAAAAAATTAAAGTTAGGATTCTCATATTAGCGCATTTGATGCACTTGTATTAGCAAATATTTGCTTTTGTTAGCGAGAGGTAGCTTTCGTGTAGCTTATATTTGTTTCTTTTGGCAAGTGTATTTGTTTTGCTATTTGTTTTCAGCGGGGCATGCCCCGCTTTTTGCTTGTAAAGTGAACTCTGTTAGTTTGTTTATCCGGGGAATGCCCTGAGTATCTTATAAGTATCTTTGGAATTTATTCATTTACATATTTCCCAAAAAAAAATATAACTTATAAATAACCAACGCTACCAATTTTACTGTAGGATTAAAACCTCAATGAAGTAAATCCAATTGTTCTCATTAGTTTGGTATCATACGCTGCAAGATGTTTTACTAGCGTACTCTAAACTCCGTCGTGGATGGGCGGGAGAAAAATCAGTTTTGTGCTTTAAATTTAAACATTGAACTACTAAAATATCTCCAATGTCATGCAAACCTTGTAAAAAAAATGTCATGCTAAGCAGAAGATATTAGTAAATTTTGTTATTTTTGGAAACATGGACATGACATGGGCTAAACGATAACAGCCCAAAGCTAGATGGCTACGATCCAACGAGATTCATCAAACAAACCTGGTGGAAACCGCGTAGTTCACACAAAAACAAATTTTCAAGTCCACAGTCACAAGCCAAGCCGAAACAGTAGTACAAAAATTGGCACGTTAAAACGCGTACTTTCCTAAGACATTCTGACAACTAGGTGAGACGCAAGAGTACAACAGATATTCTCTGATGGAAATACATACAGTAAAGATCACACTTTCGGACATTGGTTGGATAAATAAATGAATCAAATGAGGGAAATAAATCTCAAGTAACCTTTTGACCCACGACACCTTGGTTGGCCCACCATTAATTTTTATGACTTTTCTATTCAATTTTGAATCCGATTCCATAATCCAAAACACCCACAGCATCGCCATCATGGCGTGCCCCTCTCTTGCGAGCTTGTAATTTGTTCGTTCCTTTCATTATTAAACCCAATTCCGTAGCCGTGTGGGTTCCGTTTTTTACTTTTCTAATTTCTATCCCACCTCGTTACGTTCCACTTGCACCAATCACGAAACCTTGCTTTCCCTTCACTAATCGAGTTTGTCACCAAAATTTAATAAATTTATGAGTGATCGGTTTCTTTATCTTGACAAATCAATGCAGTACTTCACCAAAATAAATTTTATCTTTTACCCTAATTGATAAAAGACTTCATTTATATAAAAACTTATTTCAAATAGAAATATTCTCTTTCTATTTTAAAAGTCATATGCTTGATGAATAAAAAAAAGTCATATAATCGATATTATGAAAATCAGGTAGGCAAGAAAAAAAAATCTAAATTAAGTAAAATTATTTTAAAAATAAGATAAAATTAGTTAAAATTTATTTATATTTTAAATTGCTTTTATACAAGAGTATTTTTTTTCATATATTCAAAATGAAAAGAAATATAATGTGTAAATAAAAACATCATCAGAAAATAATTACTTCGCGTACTTCCTCACAAAACTTGACATAAAAGAGACCATTTACCTCTCAAACAAAACTTGTTGTCAGAACAAATGACATCAGATAACGAAACAGTGTTCTCTTCCAAATGACAAAATTATGTTTAACTTTAGCAAAAGAAGAAAAAAAGATTTATTTAATTGTCAATAATAGCATCAGATAATTAAATTATGAGTCAGTCGATATTCCACGATTAGCCGTTAGCCTTCATGATTAGTGACGCGTGTGCCCCATGGTCATTATAAAAGTGAGACACTATTTTGTTTTTGACCACGGTCCTAATAGTCCACAATCCCTATCCCTCTTCTCAGCTTATACATAGCTGAGAGCGTCGTTTCTTACTTGTAGTTCTAATTTTTCTAAGAACACAACACCACCCATTATTATCCATGGCCACAACCTCGTCCCTCTTTGCATTCCTCGCCGTCCCCCTCCTGCTGCTGCTCCACCTGGCCACCGCCGCGCAAGGCATCGGCATCAACTATGGTACGCTCGGCGACAACCTTCCGCCGGCGGCGGAGGTGGCGAACTTCCTGAAGACGAAGACGAGCATCGACCGCGTGAAGATCTTCGACGTGAACCCGGACATCCTGCGGGCCTTCGCCGGAAGCGGCATCTCCGTGACGGTGAGCGCCCCCAACGGGGACATCGCCGCCCTCACGAAGATCGACTCGGCGAGGCAGTGGGTGGTGACGCACATCAAAGCCTTCCACCCTCAGACCAAAATTAATTACATCCTGGTCGGCAGCGAGGTCCTCTACTGGGGTGACACCAACATGATTCGCGGCCTCGTCCCCGCCATGAGAACACTTCACTCTGCTCTCCTAGCCGAGGGCATAACCGACATTAAGGTACATTTTACTTTTTTATTTCAGCAAGATCAAATCATCTTCAATTTTTGATATCTAATTTTCAGGTAACCACTGCTCACTCTCTAGCTATAATGCGGTCATCGATACCGCCAAGTATGGGCAGGTTCAGGCCCGGGTACGCAAAGCACGTGTTGGGCCCAATGCTGAAGTTCCTGAACGAGACGAGAACCCCCTTCATGGTGAACCCGTACCCGTACTTCGCTTACAACGGGAAAAACTTGAACTTTCTTCTGTTCAGGCCCAACCGCGGGTTGTACGACAGGTACACGAAGCTGAGTTACACGAACCAGTTCGACGCTCTGATGGACGCGGTGCACTCTGCGATGAAGGCCTTGGGGTATGCTGACGTGGACATCGTCGTGGGCGAAACGGGGTGGCCCTCCGTTTGCGACGGTTGGGACGCGTGCAGCGTGGCGAACGCGCGGTCCTTTAACGGCCAGCTGGTGAAGCACCTGGCGACGGGGAAAGGAACGCCGTTGATGCCCAACCGAAGCTTCGAGACTTACATCTTCGCGCTGTTCAATGAGAACCAAAAGCCTGGCCCAATTGCGGAACGCAACTGGGGCCTCTTCCAACCCGATTTCACGCCCGTCTACGACTCCGGAATCTTGCGCAACGGACAGGTTTATTTATCTAATTATAACAAACACTCATATGGGTGCACTTTTCTTAGCTTTTAAAAAACCCAGCTTAATTCAGAAAAGCAGTTTATTATAGTAATAATAAGATATTGTATTTTTCTAATTACGAATTTTAGAGTAACTTTCTCTTGAATGATTTGAACGAACTTAGTCATGTTAAATTTGGTTAATGGATTACTTCTAAGGTAGTAATTATTGTTAACAACAACAACAACAACTACTAGGTGAGATCGGCTACAGAATTATCATCCATGGTAATTTTTAATTGGCTGCACATGCAATATTTGCTTGATAATTTTACATTTCACTCGGATCAATTTCTTACCATTATGTAATGATGTTAAGACGACGTTTTTGAATGAATGAATGAATAAATGCAGACAGTTACACCTGCAAGACCTGCACCTGCAGTAGGAGATAAAAAATGGTGCGTGCCAAAGGCAGATGCTAGCAACCAAGCTCTGCAAGCAAACATAAACTATGTGTGCAGCCAAGGAGTTGATTGTAGGCCAATTCAACCAGGAGGAGATTGCTTTGCAGCCAACAACGTTAGGGTTCTTGCCACTTATGCCATGAATGCCTACTACCAGGCTAATGGCCGCCATGATTTCAACTGTGACTTCTCTCAAACCGGTGTTATTACTACTATTAATCCAAGTGAGTTTCCTCACCATAACAAATCTTAAATGCAGTTAGAATTTCACTTTTATACTGGTAATTTGCATAATCAAGGTTAACATATGTGAAACTTCAAATTTTTATTAGAGAACAAAATTAAAAGCACTTGTGTATTTGTATCTAATTTTTATTCATATGGCTTACGGTGTTTATGTGTTCTCTTATTATTTGCAGGTCATGATAACTGCAAAATCTGAGCATGTTTATTTAAGGTTTTAATCAGAGGTAAGAGAGGAAGACAGAGAAAAAGCCCATTGTCGTCATGGTGGCTTCAATGCGGCTTTAGTTGTATATTTATTCTGGAAGAAGAATGTTGGCATGACATTTCATGCTTTTGACTAAATATGATGGTTCATCTATGACTACTAATTATGAACATTACATTAATATTAACATCATTCGTAGCCTAAAGCGTGCTGGTGGTTTTCCTAATTTTCAAATTCACATTGATTTTGATCTAAAAACAAGGCACTTATTAACTACAACTAAAAAGAAGGTTTAGAATACTGATAAACGAAAGGATAATCATTATTAAATGTACCTAATTATTTAAAGAAATGTACCGTGGATCCCTAATTTCCAAAATTACAGTTATATACCTTGATTTTGCAAGCTGTACTCAAATAGCAGTAAAATGCTCAATAAAATTAGGCTTTGTTTGGTAAGAACTTTAGATAGAAGTTTTGGAATTTTAAGCAGTTAAATTGTTTTTATACTACCCAGTTTTGAATCCAAATCACGCAAATTAACATACTTGTAGCTAAATTTTATTTTTTCTGTCTAGTAGTGACTATAATGTGGACCTTTCACTATAAATGAGGAAATTGAAATGATTGTTTTTTTAAAACTGCTACCCAACATTATATAGTTTCAAAAATTACAGAAAGATAAAAGTGTGTTAGAAAGGCTTTTAAATGTACTTGACATGAAATCTTTAAGTTGAAAATTGATTGGACCTAATAATGTAGCACTTTTAAATGTGTATATTATTTCAAATATTCATAGAAATGTGTCCTTGAGCAGTCAAATCAATATTAACAGTATTTTTAATCTATGTTAATTGGAGTCGGTGGTAGATGAATCAAATGATAAATCGAAAATAAGATAAAAGAAAAAAAAAATCTAAAATAAAAGAATGGTGAAAGGAAGAAGGGAGAAAAGAGGAAGAAAATGACTAAAATAAGGAAACGACTGAAACATAAAACTACTAATGAGTTTAACCATTCACCAACTTTATAGTTTTTCTCTACTCCGTTCTAAGAATACTGTCCGCCAATCATTAGGTATTGTTTTACAACCTTTTCCCAGGTAAGTTTCGATCGACCTCTACCTCTCCTTGTGTCGAGTTCTTGGTAACAAATTCTTGTTCTTATAGGAGCATCCAGTGGTCGTCTCATAACATGTCAAAACTACCTCAATCTATGCTTTCTCATCTTTTCACATATCGGTACCACTTATACCTTTCGTCAAATATCCTCATTTCTTATTTTATTCATCTTCGTATATTCACAGATTGACCTTAACATTCTCATTTCTACTACCCTTATTTTATGTTCATGTTACCTCTGTGCTGACCAACATTCTGCTCCATATAGCATTGCCGATCTTACAGCTGTTTTATAGAATTTTCCTTTTAACTTAAGATAAATTTTGCGATCACATAAAAATCTCGATTCATCATTTCATCCACTTTCCTCTTTCTTCTTTTTTTTTTCTCTCCCCAAAATCAAGTAAATCACACCTTGCTTTTGCTTGATATAAAATGGGCCCGAGAAGACGTGATATCTTATTGTCCAAAGGAGGGTACACAATGAAATCAAACAAACCACCCCGACATTAATAAAGTCAAACTCACACCATTTACCAAGAGTATCCATCGTATGCATTCGTGTCTTATTTTGTCAATTTTACAAAAACTTACATTAAATAATGCGGACAGAAATCAGAAAAAAATTTCTGCATTGGCACTTTCATACTATTCCCAACAATAACTAATTGAACAGAAATACTATTGTACAAGTAGAGAATCTCATAAGAGCCTCGTATGGCATAAATGAGCATAATAGGTTTGCTGAATGAGTGTAACATAAGGGAAGAAAAAAAAATTCACATATCTTTGTAATATTTTAGGCTTATGCTAACATTTTTTCCGCGATTCTCTGCCACAAATTTCTCTTGTGCTTTGTCCTTTGTTCCTTTTGTTTTTGTTTTACAGCCTTTGTCCCGTCAGAGAGACTTAGCCTGTTCTTCCTTTTTAGCATTTTCTTAGGGGCACTAACTCGTGACATTGAACATGTATTTCAACAGTTAAAATTATTATTTATCCTTCAAAGCCACTTATACAAATATTTTAATGGAATTTTCATCTTGTTGGATCAGTCGTACATAATTAATTTATCGGCCCATGTCTTAGACTATGCGCCTAGCCTTGTTTTAATGCATAAGTCCATCTTTCACATGCAATTCTAATAGAAAACGAATAGTGAGATCTAAAATATATTTGCCAAACTATTTATGAGTTATGACTAAGAAATTACAGTTGATAATTGTTAGTGAAAATTTTATTTTCATTACTTCTGTCTGTCAACGTTGCAAATTATTTAAGATTTGGTAGAGGAAGAGTACGCTACAACTTGAATAAAGTTCCTTAACTTATAAGATGTTTGGTTTCAAAGCAGTATGTGCATTAACATCACAATCAAGACAAAGCTTATCTTTTTGCTTTCTCTATTTATTTATTTTTAATCAAGAAACTGGTGAGATACTTGAGCATATAGCCGTTGCAAGTAGTTGATCTTTTCCTTCCTATTTCTTTTGGTACTATTCGCAAGTCATAAGTCTGTTTCTTATATTCCAAAAACAACCACGAATCATCTTTTTAACAATCCTTCATAATAGTAATTTTGTTGTCTGTTTGGTAAAGCACTTTTACTGATTCTTTCGTTTCCTTAACAACAGACAGCCTCGATAAAGAAGTCTGGATTTGATATATTCAACTTACTCCAAAAATTGGAAAAGGGATAATTTGGAATCACATAAAATAATAATAATAATAATAACCTTCACCGTGAAGTCGGACGCTTTTAAAAGCTTATATAGGACATCCATCTTTTCAAGAAAATAAAACAATTAGAATATTGGTTGACTTTACTCGACCTTCTATTCTTAGGAAATTAAAATGAACTACATTTAAATATTTAATATTGATACAGAGCCTTTTATGTTTATTCACAAAAAAAAGAGCCTTTTATGATTAGTTTATCACTAGAATTCGTATTAGTATAATGCATGTATTTGCAAAAAATGTAACTTTATAAGCTATTTTTTATTCGAAATTAATTAATAAAAATATAGATTAGTCCTGGACAAGTATACTAGTTGTGATAAGTAATAATTTTAAGGTTTAAATAACTTTTTTCCTATAAAATAGAGTGTTTTTCTTATTTTAGTCTTTTAAAGTTTTTTTTTATGTAATACATATATATATATATATATATATATACACTAGTTTGTACTGGTAGTAATCACATAAACTTCATGATAATGTGACAAATTAATAGATTATTAAAAATTTTGTTATGACATTAATTAATGTTGATACTAAAATAAAGAAAAATATAATAACTAAAATAAGAAAGTTTTTTTAAAGGACAAAAAATATTCATTTTAGAGGGACAAAAATTATTTAAGCCTAATTTTAAATTAGTATGAGATCTTACATTAAAAAAATAGTACGAGATAGAGTATTGTTTTTAGGAATTGAAGGCTAATCATAGTTTTACAAGGGAAATTCTAATATAAACCACAATAGGTGATTTTAAACTGATTAATTAGGAGAAAAAATAATTAAAATTAATAAAAAATAGTAAATATTTATTTTTTAGGTTTTTTATTTATAATTTTACATGTAAGAACTCAAGAATGCAAGCACAGCCTCATGATATGTCTTTAATTAGAATCTAATTGTAATCTCAAGTCTCAACAAATAGCTTGAGGTATTTCCTTTAAAATTAAATTTTCCTCTAATTGGGCCCAATCATATCATGTTTATAAACTTCGTTTTTTATATATATAAATAAAGCTAACTCGGTCATAGTGAAAATTTTCTCTAGCCATTCAACTTTGAAAAGAAAAAAGTGTACATAAGTAATCCAACCGTTGAACATGTTTAAAAAACTGTACAATTTTTATTCAGCTTCGAACTAATTAAACGGAGAATTAATAAATTTTAAAATTTTAAAATATTACAGACAAAATCCATCCACGTTAAATTCAATACAAAAAATATCAATATCTTGTATAAGTCTTTACTGGTGATTTTAGGTCTACAACCCAGGCATCATAGCTACATATGCTTATATTAAATTTTACTTTTGAGATGCTCCTAACTTCGCCTTAAAATGATAGAGAGAAAGAATAAACACCTAAAATTATCTGGTTTGATCTATGTGACTTGCGGCTACATATATTCAAGAGATTCCACTATTCTGATATAGATCGAATAGATACAAAGTCTAATGTTTTTATACAATAAACTTATCCTATCGACTCTGGTAAAAAAGGGGGAAGGGAGGGGGGGCAGGGGCGGGGCTAGTTTGTTTAATCATAAAAAAATGATTTTTTTTAAATATATAATTTCCTTCTTAAAAAAACTATAAAGTTGTTTCTTTTAAGATTTTTTTTAGACAAACACGTAAACCAACAGAAAAATACTATTTTTTATTAAAAAAACTTTTTTTAAAAAAAAAAGTTAAACAAACGGCCCGATACTTAATCATAACAAATTAGGTAATGACATTTTTAAAATATAATTACAGTTTGCTAATTTCATTATTTTTATATAAGTTATTCAGTTTGATTAAACTTCTTACTACCTAATTTTCATTTCTAAATATGATTGGGACCACATAATGATGATATCATGGAGAGAGGAAATTGAGCTGTAAAACACTAAAAATACACGATTGGCACCACATTTTTTTTAGATAATAAGGCTTAATTTACTAAGCATATCTCTTTTTGATTACGCACAGATAGGCCATTTACAAGCTTTTAATATCAATTTTATATTATTTTTTTAAACTCGACGTATTCTATAATCTAAATTCATTTTAAATTTATTTATTTTGTAAAAATAAATGAGTTAATTTGATCAAAACTAAACAAATTAAATTCAAATAATTCATAAACAGTTCAACTCGTTTAGATATCATTTAACAATTTAATTTAATTGAAGCTTTTCAAATTTAATAAAGTTATAATTAATAATTCGATCTAACATTATATTCTCACAATCTATTTAGAGTATTCTTTTGGGAATTAATCTTTTTTCAACTTTCCTGTGTACACCAATTAAAAAATCTTTCAATTTCCCTATAACTTTTTAACAGAATTATTCCTTATAATTTTAAATGGAAAAAAAAGTGCCCTTAAAATGCCAAACACTGCTCGAATATATATATATATATATATTATGATTGTTTCTTACCTGTATCTTTTGACATTTCAAAATGTAGGTCAATATCAGTTGTTTGATTGTGTTAGATTTACAGAAAATTCTGCATGTTAGATTATGGATCATAATTGGTAGTTTTCGTGTCCATTAGGAGGATGTAGACATGATCTTTATGAAGTAGCCTATTGATTAAAAAGAGCTAACTTTTTGTTGAAACCTTATATCAAAGTACCTATCAATTCTGGTGTTTGAAATTGATAGACCTTTCAACAAAATTTATTTGATCTACATATAATTTGTAGCAAAACCATAAAAAATAAAAGATACAAGCTGGATTGAAGTTTCTTATTTTACACATGTCCCTTTTTGATAGAATTACTAATTAATTTCAAATTTAATATAGACATGTTAAGTCATGACAGATAGAGAGAAATCAATTTATTATATCCTTATTACTACTGAGAATAAATTATTGCAAACGCTTCTAAAGTTAGATGAATATCATAAAAGCTTAGCTATCTTATGGGCTTGAAACTAGTTGATTATTATTAGCTAGGACCAATGATAAAGTTGTTGTTGCAGGTTGTCTCTCTTCATGTTCTTCTCTCAATTTTAATTATTGTTGAAGGCAATGACGCCTTTAGAAGGAAACACTTTAGTAAGAGAACTTTCAAGTTGTCAAATGAGGTAAGCCTACCTCCTCATTCCTCTTTCAATAAAAGTATCAAATGCATATATATCAACCACTATCTTTTAATATGCGTAAATAAGAAGAATGTTGTGTGGTGTTATACAATGTTACACTTATATATCAGATCCAAACCTGCCCACTGTCGCATGATGTTATATATAAGTTCAAATGCCGACATTTAAATTGAAAATTTAATTTTCATGCACTTTTTTTTATTGTTATTCAATTAGAAATCACATTACATATATTTTAAAATAATTATTATATAAATTAACAGATCTATTATACATAATAATTTTATTATTTGATGATAATATAAAAATTCGGTACACTGTCGGTGTATTTAAATTAAATTGTTAAATTAAAGAATAAACTATTTCATCTTACTCAACTCAACTTTAAAAATTAGTAAATTATTACAGCAACGACATATTACATGACTTGTATTTTGATTAGACAAACATTTCTTCAGTACTTTTATATTTTGAAGAAATAACAGATTTATCATATTGGCTTTTTAAGTTTTGATATGATATTATAAAGCTTTCCTGCTATAATATGGATGTCCACACCGCCAGCAATTAAAATAGTTTTAGCAATCCTATGAAAACTAAAGAGCTTTAAACAAATGGGTGCTATTATGGGTGCTGAGAGCAGCTCAACTTCCTCTCTCTATGAGAATGAGACCATCATTATGCGGTCCCAATCTCTATTAGTGAACTCATTTGCAGGGTAATTATGATCAATGAGTACAATCCCTTGGTTGCACATGATGTTCTTCTAAATTAATCTTAGTTAAATTGGACATCTAAGATTGCTTAGTTGTGTCGCTGCTTGAGGTATTGACAACACACCAGGTTCAATTCGATCCCCTTTCTGATATGCAACACATCGTCCACATATTTAATTGGATTCACGCATTGGCAAATGAACAAAAATTGTCCTTTTTTATGTTTTTTTTAACTAGTGAAGTACACCAGAAATTCCAATATGCAATTCCACTCCACTATATAACATAATTTAAGGATGATGCATGAATGCACTTTAATAGATTAATAATCTCCTACTTGTAATGGGGAGATATTTTGAGAGAAAAAAATATAAATGTTTCTAATCAATAATTAGCAGATTAAAAATTATGGGTAAGCTAAGTAGAAAATTTTAAGGGTAAGAATAACATATCTATTTATTTATCAAGACATATGCAAGTAGATAATTATCTTTAATTGGTGGATGGATTGGTTAGGTAATTAGGTTAGGCGATAATAGCAACTAGCGTTTTTTTTTTTTTTTTGCGTGTACCAAATTTTTTTTTGGTGCAATGATAACTTTTTGTTTGATGCGAAGATCATAAGTGACAATAACGAAGACAGCGCATTTTTTTTTTATCTTAAACTTTACTCACATCAATGCAATAGATTGATTAGTAGGATTAGCGTGAATCTATTAAACATTTTTTATTTAGTTACGGTACAATTAGAAGGAAAGACTATAATTTCACAAAAAAGAGAGGAAAGATTATAACAAATTTACAGTATATTATACTGTATAAATTTTAATGAGAAATGCTTGTTGCTAAGAATGAAATTTTGTAAAATCTACACGAAACATGATTTCCGCAAATTTCACCTTACATGTATTTTTTTAATCAATAAAAGTTTTAAAAAATAATTGTTATCCATACATGATTAAGTTCGTGCAATTCGTGTAAAAAAAATGCTCATTTTAATATATCTTCATTATCTCTTAGGGCAAAACTTGATTGGGGCACGCACGAGTGACAGGGATTCTCTTCTTAGCAGTTAGCTCGTCTCAGTATTGTCCTGTTTTCAAGCTTTAAGAACCGAATAATTTCCACCTAAAATCTTACACATGAATTCAATGTAGAACAAATTTTCGATTAAATTCAACTGCAAAACTAATATATAGTGTTTTCTACATATAAAAAAGTATCTAATGTTTTCCTCCTAAAAATGGGGGGTCAAGTTGCGCCACAGATTATCTCAGGTAAATCCAGTTAAAACAAATCAATATTATTCCACTCTTGAATTAATTACTAATTAAAGCTTTAGAGAAAAATACAGGTTTTTATTGTATTTTTTTTATAACAATGACAATAGGAACGAATTTAAGTTCTCATACATTTACCTCAACTCTATCTTTTAGCCTAAACCTAATGGATTATTGTAATGTCTATTGGTATTTAATAGATTAGTATCTTTTTTATCGTGCGAACGAATATTTTGAAAAGATTACAAAAATATTATGTTAAATCAGGTTATTAATACATATTTTTTATTAATTAAAATTTATTAAAAATTATAAAACTTACAAAATGCTGTAACTTCCATTCTCAATCAATAGTAAAAAAAATGAATTAAAAAATGTTGTCCACTTCCCATCAAGATTTTGGTCAAAATTGGGAGTTCATAAGTGTGCTATTATCCTTTCAAAAAAAAAAGTGTGCTGTTATCAATTTTTAATACATAGAAGAAATATTTTAATTTGTAGTCCTAACTCTGACTTTCCAGATGAATTAGAAATATGTACAGAATCAGAATAGTTAGTGACCTTTTTATTTTTCTAAAATGGTTGAAAATTTATGTCAAGTATTTTTCCACCTTTTTGACTGCAATGAATCTAGTTATTATTCTAGTATGAAAAAAATAAACCCACCAAGAAAAAATTGAGTACCACACTGATAGTACTAGTACAGAGTACATCCCATTGAAAGCATTGTACATTGGTCTTGTTATGTGATGATATGAATCAAGATAGATAACAAGAAGTTTGTGTCCACCAAAAGAAAACCCCTCAATAGCCATGGGAGAGAAAGAGAAGAGAAACAAGAACAAGAAGCAAAAGCACCAACACCCCAATGACCAAACCACAAAGCAGAACTCCGATTTCTCCTTCAAGCCAAGCTCAGAGGTAAAGGGTATCAAATTTGGAGGGCAGTTCATAGTGAAGTCCTTCACAATCAGAAGAGCAAGACCCTTAGAGCTTCTCAAGGTTCTTTCTTTCCCACCAACCAACAACAACAAACCAAAGGACAAGCTTCCTTTCCCTTCCACCACGGCATTCTTGCCCACAAACTTCACAATCTTGGCACACCATGCTTGGCACACCCTCACCCTTGGCCTTGGCACCAAGAAGTCCAAGGTGGTCCTCTTTGTGTTTGAAACTGAGGCCATGAAGGCCTCAGTGGACAGAATTTGGCCACCAGAGATAGCACTTGGTGATGTCAACAAGAGGCTCATAAGGGGCCTCAATGGATGTGAGATGGCAAGGTTCAAGTTCAGAAAAGGGTGCATAACTTTCTATGTCTACGCTGTTAGGCAACTTGGAAGCTTTGGCTTTTCCTGTGCGGAGGATCTAAGAACCATTCTTCAGTCTGTGGTGGAGCTTAAGGATTTCTTGGATCACACTGTCATGCTATCCATGCCAAACCAAAGAAGCATCAGTTTCTCACAGTCACAACCCCAGGTAGCCATGGCTCATTAGCTATAGCTGCGAATCAATCATCATCTCATCAGAGTTTATATAAATATATATATGTTTCTAAGTGCTTCCTTCCTCTCTTCACATTAACATCTGCATTTTGGCTTAATTTGTTAACTTGGTTTCCTAGTCTTTTGGAATTTTGGGAGGCTTATTATTGGTTTATTTGTTGATGATCTTGTTTGATCTGTATTTTTCTTTTGAATTTTGGGGAAAATGAAAGTGTAATGTAGCATGAATAATGGTGGTACTAAATTGAAGGTTATACAGTGGATGACTGAATCCAGGTTGCATTTGTCCTTTTTGTTGACATCTGCTAATACAAATTTGTCAAGGGGGCGCAATTTATGCTTACTTTTTTGTTCTTATTACTAGTAATAGAATCTTAAGCTATTCCAGGCAGACATATTTTCCAGTAATTATTAATAGCGCACTTCAAATTGTCTATAGTTGAAATATATGTTCTTAATTTATTCACCACTATAACTTTAGAAATGAAATAATTCTCACTCCCCTCTTAAAATTTATTCACCAAATCTTAGCCAACACAAATACACAGTGAGTATTATTGCTGCTTCTACCAGTCGTAACCTGAGAAGAACTCACTTTCATTGTAATTAGCCCAGGAAAGAGGTTTAGTAGTTGAAAATTATAGAAGGAAAATCTTAATACTGTTTTCTATGTAGATTATAGTATACTATAATATAACACATTATAATCAAATCAAACCTAATGTTTCTTGAAAGGTTGTTAACGAACGATAGTACATGTACTTATTTTGCTCACTAGTTTACTAAGATGTTTACAGCGAAGTGTAAATTTTAATAACACATTCAAGGTATGGATGGAATTAATGGAAGCAAGAATTTGCAACTACTACTGAATAATCTAGAGACAAAAACTGCCCAATTCATGTTATCCCCTCTGCAAACTGTTTTCTGGTAAATTGTGCCATTATCTAACCAGTGATCCGCGAACCGCCTTAATATTACAAAAATATTTAACAATTAGCAAAATGCCAATTAATCCTGAAATTTTAAAAGGACCCTGCATATAATATATTCATTCTAGCATTGGAAAATATCGGAAGAAGGATTTATGGGGATTAAACTATATCATTCAATAGAGGGATTTGAATATGGTAAAATAGTAGTAATGTTTGGTTTAGTAGAATGGTCAAGATAGGATCCGTGGAGAAGAAACAATTACAATTGGCAACCTTTCCCTCTCCATAAAGTTTCTAATGGTTCAGAAAAGTGAAGGAAAATAAAAAAAAAAGAAAAAGAAAGAGACCACATTTCTTTTTCCCTTGTGCCCACCTATGGCTTTAATCATGGCTTGTTAGGACCCATGTCAAGTGCCACCATACTTTAATCTTCACAAGAATAATGAACAATTGTGTCTGTCAATGCTTGCAGCTGCAAGTCCTTTTTACCTTTAGTGATTATAATTCATATGTTATGTGTGCTCATCGAATTTTTGATGAGGTTGGGGCCTGGGGGGTCAAGAGTCCTTTGAGATTGAACTTTGAAGGCAGTGTGGATTTGAAGTATTGACTCAATAAATGTGTAGGCCTGTATCTGTAGGAGGTGCCACCACTAGTTCGCATTATCGAGTGTCACATGTTGGAACTTGCTATTACTATGTGTATATAATACGTGGAAATGGAAATATTTTCCGCTGAAAAAAAAGTTATTAAGAGGAGATGGTTTTTTCCCTTTGTTTTCTTGTGAGTACTATGTGGAAATGGAAACATTTTCAGCTGTAGAACTCATGATATGTGATTCCACGCCAGACATGGTGTACCTTGTATGACCACCTAGTTAAAAGGTAATAATTGTTCAAATACATAGTGGGAAAAAGGAAATTATTGACACAAATACTACAAGGAAAAAGAAACAGGGATAATTGTAATGTTATTCCTTGTATTTTACTTTATGTGTGATTTTGATTTCCTTGATTTTAATTATTTAATTCTTATGATTTTTTAATTGTTTAAATTAAGTACTTATCAAAGATAACTTTTGTAAACAAGTTAAGATTTTTTGAAAAAACAACTGTTATTTTTTAACCATAGAAATTGAACTATCAAGAGGTTTATAACATTCACATACCTTACTTAACCAATTGAATTAGATTTTTTTTAGTAAAATAATTAGATAAGAAAAAAACATAATAAAATTTTTATACTAGTTCATACTTACTATTAAGATTACATTTAATTATGTAACCATCAAATTTCACTATAACTTTTGTGTCATTGTTAATCACCTTTTAGACATTATTAGAATTAGTTACAAAGTTTTGTGATAAAGTATAATTCCTCACTAATAGTGACGATTTTTGTGACAAATATAGATGTTTTGTGACCGGAATAAATTGACTTAATTGCATTTTTTATCTCAACATTTTAAATTTTAGAAAAAAATTACCCCAACAAATAAATTTGGTTCATTTTACCTCAATTTTAAAAAATTTGCACATTTTACCCCTAATTTTTTATCCACTAATAAGCACAACAGTTGGGTTAAAATTTGTCAAAAAAATAGTTAGGAATAAAATTTACCAAAAAAATAAAAAAGTTAAGTGTAAAATTTGCCAAAAAATGAGGGTAAAAGTGTAATTATGTTAGGAGTAAAATGATGGAAGGTAAAATTCGTCAATTTCGTAAAAGTTTGGGTAAAATGCACAAAACTAATTTATTGAGGATAAAATGAGTCAAAATTTAAAAAGTTGAGAATAAAAAATGTAATTAAACCATATATGTCTATGTCCCATTGTGACGAATATTTTTTTCCTATCTAAAAATTCTTCGCAAACATCATATTGAATTTAAAAATGTATGTTGGTGATAGATTGTGTAACAAATTATTCTCTATAATTGTTCCGTCACAAAACTCTTTCACAAAATAAACACGACATATTTAGTAAATGTGTTTATGAAGGATTAGTAATTTTGTATCCCTTATGAACTTATCCATCACATAGTTGTTACAAAATTTTCAAATTATTTAGTGAAAACTATGTGATGAATAAACCCTCTCTAAATATTTGGATTATATATGTCATAACAAATTGTAATTAAATGATCAGCTGATGAAACATCTAATTTGAAAACACATTTTATTTACATTTATGACTAATTATATAATTGGAAATTTTTATGTCGTAATATTATAAGGAAATCATTAATTATTATAATAATTGAATTTTTTCTATCATCATAAGAAATATTATTTATTTATGAAAAAATAATAATCAATTTTAATACTTTAATTTAATATTAATAGGTTGTTAACTTACATGTAATTCTACTCTTTTAGATACTTAAAGTACCTTTAACTTGATAAAAGAGTCATAACATTATCATTAATATTCAAATATTGAGACATTTATTATTAATTTGTCGGCCCACTAGTCCGCTAAGGACAATGTGTATGTGCTCTTGTGTCGGGACTAATGTGGAGGGCTAACATGTGCATTTGAGCATTATGTCACTGGCCACGTCAACTTTGTGGATCCCGAACAATACAGTTTGTTGTAAAAAATTTATTATTTATAGGAAAACACATTGAACTATATAACTTAAAAATAAAAAAGTAGCAATATTAATTTTTTTTAAATATAATTAATTTATGTATAAAAATATAATTAATTAAAAGAAATGGTTTATTATTTAATAATAAAAAAATCCAAAAATAATTGGGTTTTAAAATATAGATTAAAGTTTTCTCCATTTTCATCATTCTATAGTGGAATTAGATTTAAAAGTCAACTAACCATTCTAAAAATAATAAGTATGGATTGATTAATTGAGTTTTATATTTTGGTAAAAAAAAATTACAGCATATTTTGGTAATTCAGAACTCAACTAAGTAGGTTTAAGTAGTGATTCAATGATTCTTCTTATGTAGATTTAGATTGTGATTCATTATTTACATTGCTTGCACGAGTTTTTATTTTTTTTGTACATATATAGAAAATATTTAATTTTCTTAAATTCTCTTTAAAGGAATTAAATGAATAACATTAATTACCATTGATATGAATTTATTGAATGTATTTATTACACAAAATATAGTTTTTTTTAAAAGGACAAAATATAATCTAATTCTTGATTTTGATCAAATTTTTTTTATTGTGTATATATACAAAATATTTAATTTCCTTAAAATCTCATTAAATGAATGATATTAATTACTATTAATGTGAATTTATTGAATGTATTTATTGGACAAAGTATAGTTTTTTTTGTAAAAGGACAAAATATAATTTGATTCTTGATTTTTCAACTTTTGTTTATTTATCTTTAATTTAATCATTATCCATAATGTATAAACACATAATTTCATAATAATTTTGTACATACAATTTTTGAAGTAATCAATGATCCTCAATGGATAATATATATACTAGTATATACAACGAGTGAGATATAATATATTAATCTCACAAGAAAAAAATAAATCATCGAAATTAAAATCCTTCTAAAATGACTTTTAGCTTACATCAATGTTTTCTCTTGAAAATTTTATTTGTTGTTTTGATTCTGACTGAGGTAATTCAAACGAAAGGTATTTGTTTTACTTCTCTAATTTATTTTCCAACATATAATTTGCATGATAAAATAATTGTTTACATTATTCCTTGATCTATTTACTCAAAAGATAAGGAAAATAAAAAAAATTTATACTCTCAAGTCAATTTATAAAATTCCGCAACCAAATAATTATGTCCATAATATTGCGAACTTTGTTCTCATTGCAGGATTTTGATTCCCTAAGTGTATAAGGAAATGCTTATTTCTTTCAGACTGAACGGTCTATTGCAATAGTCTAGGTTTTAAGATGTTTTATGGGTGTAATTTATTTTTAGACTTTGTTGTATTGTACTCATGATCTACTATACATATATAAAAGTAAAAGTTTATATTGTTGACACTTGGTAAAAAATGGGATAAAATGGTAATTGGACATTGATTTGCTGATTGCACCTCCTTTTTAATAAGTATACTGAACTATTCTCAAATAAAAAATTGCTAATTGCACACCCTTTTTATAAGTGCACTACAATATTTTCAAATTAAAACTTGCTAATTACACCCTTTTTGATAAGAAAATCTATATTTTTTCATCTCTCTCACATGTCATCTCTTTAATGCGTAAACAGTGGTATTACTTGTGTACACAAGGTATCGTACTAGCCAATTACAAAAATACAAAATCTCAATATTATTTTAATTTTTCCTTCCAAAAAGACTTTAAACCATTGATAATATAGTAATTCCTCCATTATTTACTCAACAACTGTCTAAAAACTTGCTAAGTGCAGTGATTTCACTCATTATATCATTTATTTCATCCATCTCACACATTATTATCTCTTTAACGCCTAAACAATGATATTACCTGTTTACGCATGGTATCTTACTAGCCAGTTACAAAAATATAAAATCTCAATATTATTTTAATTTTATCTTCCCAAAAGACTCTAAATCGCTGGTGATATAGTAATTTCTCTCTTATTTACTTAACAACTGTCTATAAAACTATAGTGATTTCCTTTCATTTTATGTTATGATTTTCACAATCTCCTACTTTGGGTCCTTCATATTTCTCAATATTGTTGGTTCTCATCTAAATTGACTTAGTCTAACTATTGACAGGTTTCCACATACGTAACAAGAGATGAAGTCTTAAGTGGATCCATTGTTTAATGTCTGATTTCAACAATGGTTTATTATCACAAGAAGAAAAAAATATTATTGAACTTCACTTCTTTCTTTCTCTTATTAATTTATTTGACAACTATCTAGAGTGTAGTGGTCTCCTTTCATTTTATGTTATGATTTTCATAATTTTCTCCTTTTGGCCCTTCATATTTATCAATTTTATTAGTTCTCACCTCAATTGACCAAGTCTAATTATTGACAGGTTTGCACAGGCGTGACAAAAGATGGAACCTTAAGTGGATCAATTGCTTATGATCTGATCTTAACAGAGGTATATTATCACAAGAAGAAAAAATTATTATTGAACTTCACTTCTTTCTTTCTCTTATTTTTGCTACACATTCATTTTGCCATTAATAAACTATGTTAGATCTTGCAGTTTTTTAAATATATTTTCAGTCTAAATGATATATTGTCTTAACTACCTTTTTAAGAGTTAGATGTGTTCAAATATCTTTCTTATCGTCTTCTCTTTTTTCTCAACTCTGAAAATGTTCTTCTTCTCTAATGTTCTCTATCTTCTCACCATTTTTCTCTATTCTCTTACCTTCTTTATTTACTCAATTTATTTTCTCTCTATTTGAAAAATAAACCGATGAAATATCTTTTTACTTCTCCATTAACCGTTCAACATCGCAACCCTCACTGAAGATGTCTTTGCTAGCCATTGTGACTACAACTTCTTCATAATTTTTTCATGATTTATAGTGATCTTTAGCAACAAAGGTAAATAGTTTTCTTAGTTTATATTTTCTTGGTTGATTTTGGTTTGGCCAAATTACTTTCTTTGTTTTTTTTCTCCTTCATTAAAATTTCTCTAATATTGTGAATATGGATTAAATTTGTCAAAAAGATTTATTTAATATGGGCTATGGGTTAAAGTATTATATGTAAAAAGATACTAAACATGTTTTTATAAGAATAGATGAGAATTGGAGAAATTTTTAAATATCTATTTGATTTTGTTCTAAACTGATTTATTGATCACAAATTATGTGTTTGATCAAATGTCAAAATGACATTTTGTGGTATGTTTCCTTATTTCTTATTTTACTTTTAAATTTATGACGCTTTCGAGACTACTTTTCACATGAAAATTTTTTAGTTGATTTCATTGATTTGATATTATCTTATAGAGTAAGAATTTTTCACATACAATCTTTGGTTGTTGTTGTTACTTATCTTTTGTTAATATTACTCTTATTTATAATCAATAGTTCAATTATATTTGTTTAAAAAATGTTAGTTAATGAAAACTGATGTTTATTTCAGAAATTTAGGTGAACGGGTAAAAGATTAATGAAATATTCAATTGTGAAATTTGATGCAAGACCTCTATAAAAGTTAGCATTGACACAAACATAAGTGAATAAAAATAATTCAATTGATGATTGAATAGAAGATGAAAGTTCATAGTGGAGAAAAGATGCAGGACAAAATGAAAGTATTACTTGGATAAATTGAAAGAAAAGACCTAAGCAAGTGGAAAATTTACTAACAAAGCATTAATTTTGCATAAAGTTTTCAGTTGTTTTATTTAATTTAAGTTCAAAATTGAAAGTTGCTTGTTACATATTACAATTCTTAATTAGATTGAAAATTAGTATTTTTGTTCCAAGCTAACTTTTTCATTTTTCCTATTCATCTTATAACTTTATCTTATAGTGAATATATGAATTTAAATTCTAACAAGTTTTCAATCAGTCATGCATTAGTCCTGTTTCACTCAAGCTATTTAAGCTTTCAATCTTTTTGAAATTGTTGTAACTCATCAGTTACATTTATATACAATATTCTATTTCTAAACTGAAATTTTGTAAGATATTAACAAAATTGTTAAGGAGTTCTACATTACAAATTGATCGTCAGGTGCCTTCAATTGTATTACACTACATCTATATACCTATTGTTATGAAATAATTTTTCTTTATTACCCATGCAAAAGGAATGCTACAGACGCAATCAAAGACAAAAAATATATACAAATAAGTGTTAGAATTTTCATTCATATGTTTACTTATAATTATCATATCTTTATATTACACACAACAAACATAATTTCTTATTCCTATTATAAATTCATCATTTTCTTCATTTCTAAACTATTTATATGTTTACTTATTATAAAAATAATTTTCTAATTTAAAGCAAATTGAAGTGTAACAAATCAGTACATCCCGTGCGAAAGCACGGGTTACCGACTAGTTATTTTATAAAACTACAATAAAATGGGTGATTAAAATAAAAGTTAATTATGATTGTGGTTGGTTTAGATTGTGATTCATTCTTTACTTTTATGTCTACTCAAGTTTCTATTTCTTTGGTGTATATATATAATATTTAATTTTCTTAAAGTCTCGTTAAATGCATTCATCGGACAAAATATAGTTTTTTTGTTGTAAAAGGACAAAATATAGTTGATTTTTAATTATGATCAAATTTTTTAAAATTCTAATTTTAAGTTTATAACTTTTTATATTTTTTTCACTTTTATTCTCAATATAATTATTCATTTTTTTTGTTTTTTTAAATAAATTATTATTTTTTTACATTTTTTTATCTACTTCAACAGTTAATTTATCGAAAACTTACAATTTAATAAACTAGTTTTTCAACTTTCAGTTAGCTTTTTAGCTAGTTTTGCCGAACATAATCTTAATCTTTATCCAATAATGACTATGTTCGACAAAATTAGCTGAAAGTTAATAACTAGAAGTTGAAAAGTTAACTTATTAAAATATAAGTGTTTGGTAAAATTAGTTGTTAAAATAGATGAAAAGTGTAAAATAACTAAAAATAATAAAATTATGATTTATTTAAAAAGGGTAAACAAAAAATTTAATAAATATATTAAGCATAAAAATGAAATAAAATATAAAAAGTTAAAAGTTAGCATTTTAAAAAATGCTACTTCAAATAGCGTGTCAAAAAACACTAGAAACTACTAAGAAACTATTAAAAAAGTTTATTTACCAAACAGTCAAAAATGAGTTTTTCAACTAGTAAAAAAACTAAAAATTAACTAAAATATCTTACTAAACATAGTCAATTTATAAACACGTAAATTCATAATAATTTTGTATATTCAATTTTTTAAGTGCACAATAATTCTCAATGGATAATATATATACTAGTATACATAATGAGTTAGATATATTATATTAATGTAAAAAAAAAAAGATCAAAATTCAAAACTAAAATCCTTCTAAAATGGATTTTAGTTTTAGCTTCCATCAATGTTTTCTTTTGGAAATTTTATTTGTTGCTTTGATTCTGACTTCAGGTAATTCAAAGAAAGAAATTAATTTCAGTTCTCTAATTGATTTTCCAACATATAGTTTGTAGGGTAAAATAATTTTTTACATTATTTCTTGGTCTGTTTACTCAAAAAAGAAAAAAAAATGAGAAAATTGTATACTTTCATGTCAATTTTAGGATGAAATTTCACAACCAAGGAATTTTACCCATAATATTGTGAAGTTTGTTCTCATTATAGGACCAATGACGGGACAAGATATTCCACGCTTTTCTTGTACATCAAAATGTTATACTCCTTTAGAATGTACGAACTTTTGCAATCATTATGGTTTTAAGAAGGCCCATTGTATTTTATTGGTGAGACTTTGTTGTTGTTTCTAATTGAGTTATATTGTACCCATGGTTATTTTATAAAACTACAATAAAATAGGTGCTTTGAACAAAAGTTTATTATGAACATGGATAGTAGATGTTTGTGTTATAAACTATCACTAGGTCATGGTCAGGCAACGTGACCCTATTTCACCATACCTTTTTGTGTTGTGCCTAAAAAGGGTCATCAATCTTATAAATTTGGTGGTCTTCAATAATATGTGGAAGCCTATTCAACTTAATAGATCTTTTTCTACTCACGAAAGCTACCCTCAACCAGGTGGAAACTATTAATTATGATCTTAAGCTCTTTTGTGAAATTTTTGGTGCTAAAGTCAACATTTACATGACAAAAAATTTCTTCTCCAAGAACGTGAATTGACAAATCAAGAAACTGACTACAAGCAAGAGTGGATATCAATATATGAACGATTTGGGAAAGTATCTCGGGGTGCCCATTCTTCATAAAAAGGTCAACAAGAACACCTTAAATTTTGTCATTGATAAAGTTAACAAAGGACTTAGCGGTTGGAAACTAATGTTATCCATGGCAAGAAGAATCACCTTTTTCCAAATTGGTCCTTCAAGCCCTCCCTAACTATGTTATGCAAACTTCCTTGTTACCGATAATGGTTTATGAGGACATTGGTAGGAAGTGTCATTCTTTTATATGAAGAGATATTGAAAATTCAAGGAAAGTCCACACTCTCGCTTGGGACAAGATCTGCAAGCCCAAGAAAGAGAGCGATTTAGGCCTTCGTACTTCCAAAATAGCGAATAGAGCTTTCTTTATCAAGGATGGGTGGAGGCTCACGACTAAAAAGCATTCCCTTTGGACCTCAATTTTGAGATCAAAGTATAAATGTGTCTACAATGTTCTTCCCAAGGTGACCAAGAAGAGCAATGAGTTGAATTTTCTGGAATGGGTTATGTAAGAGTTGGGATAATGTCAAGCAGATAATTGTTTGGAGTGTCTACCAATTTTTGGATTGATGAAGAGGTCCCAAAATGGGGTGTCTTATAGCACAAAGCGACTGTCCAACTTGATGAGCAAGCCCTTTATGCTAAAATCATTGAGTTTGTTTTGCCAAATGGCTCTTGGGATTAAGAGAAGTTAGGCTCTGTCTTGCCTCAAGTTGTTTGTCAGGATATCATGGGGTTGGTTTTGCCTAAAGTGACGAATTTGAGTGATGTCTCAGCTTGGAAGGGTAACACAAATGACTGTTTTTATTTATCTTTGACTTATGATATAACAACCAATAATGATAATGTGGATGATGTTATCAATAAGCTCATATGGAGATCATGGGGTTTAGAAAGGATTAAAGTTCACTTATGGAAGATGGCCCATAATGCTCTTCTTACGAATTAGAGTAGGCATTGTCATGGTATGGTGGCCTCTGATTTTATGTTCTATTTTCATCTCTGCACTAGAATCAATTCTGCATTGTGTAAAAGACTATTCTATAACAACCCAAGTGTTGAACTTATTTCCTCATTGGTTCAAATTTGGTTGCAACTAAAGGTTATGCGAATCTTCTTATCGAGTCTGACTTCAAGATTGCTATCAAGTTCATTGAGGAAGGTTGTTTACCTACTCATGAATGTGCTTAGCTTGTCAATTTAATCCAACAGACTACAATAATGTTTGATTCCAATCATGGAGGCATATCTTTAGGGAAGACCACCAAGTGACCAAATGTTTGTGCAAAACATGGGCTTGGGATGGCTGAAGTTTATTCTTTTAATGTTCTTTCATTTGCATCTCTTCAGATGCTTGCAGATGTTTCTTCCATTTGTTTCCCTTGTGGTTTCTAATCCGATGTTCTTTTAGGGGCGCCAACCCTGTTTTTCCACCCAAAACAAATGTTCCTTATTTCAAATCAAATAGGCATTTGCATATATAAGACATGTTTTTATTTTCACAAATTCATAAAAGAACAATAAAATCACAATAATGTTTTATACTGATTCATTTTTACAATTGAGACTATGTCCATTTCTCAGTATCCACCTAGTTTCACTATAACTTATACAACTTAAAATACTTTTGCCTCAACCCAAAGTAGTTTTACACTTGCATCTTCAAGCAATAACCCAAATCATTTTTTGACTCAACTAAACTCATTATGATTTTTTTCCTCCTAAGAGCAACAACAGTCATGTCTGCACTTAAACTAAGAAATTTTAAACCATTGAAACAAGACCTCTTCATAAGTTGTTGTCATGTGACCATTGTAATATACAACAAGAAATCAATCCATCTAAGGAAAATTATGAATGTGAAGGCAACATGGTGCCACAGAGCACATCTATCTTATACTAGTGCAAATTATTGTACATGCATCAACAAGTGATTAAAAGTTTTATTCTATGCATACAAAACAATCAAGATTGCACCGACTAATTCAATGATCCAGATCGCATCAATTTAAACACATGCATGTTTATCCGCTAGTGAATCATGACTTAATACAAGTTTTGTCATGTGTGTTTGAAAAAGAAGCGATTGAGATTGTATCGACTAAATCAAGGGTCCAAATTGCATCAATTCAAATGCTTGCATTGTTCGCACATTAGTGATTCATTATCATTATAAGGGTTATAAGGTTGGTTTGGTGCTAAAGGGAGAAGACAAGGGGAAAGGTCGTGAGTTCGAATTCCCCACTAACAAACTAACAACTAACATTTGTTATAAAAAAATAAAGAAATTATTGAATCATTATGTGTTTTCCTTACTTGTCAATGAAGGTTGGCTTGGTGTTGAAGGGAGGAGGGAATGGAGGAAAGGTTGTGGGTTTGAATCCCCCACTATTAAAAACTAACAAATTAATAATGAACATTTGCCAATAAAAAAATAGTGAATTATCATGTACTGTGCTCGCTCGTCAATGAATCATTAAAAGTTATCCTGCATAAAAAATGATTTTAAAAATATAAACAATGAAAAAATTTCAAATTAAACAACAAAAACATATTATTGTCGTATATGAATGTGGAATACACAATGTTAAGGGCACACTCTCTATACACAATGAAATCATATTTTCATTGAACAATGTACACAATGAAAACATGTTCACACCCCCGTTAACACACAGAAACACCTTTCCGTTGTGTATATTGTTAATAGAAAATGTGTTTCCACCAAGGATATTTTTGGAAACAAGAATAACTGGGACGCATTGGGGGTGGGAAAGGGGTGAGAATAGCAATACCACAAGTTAGCCTTATGAGTTCAAGTTTGGGCCTTATTGTTGTTTGAGTGTTTCTTCATGCACCATTTATTTTTTCTACTACACCATTATGAATGATGCATTTTCGAAATTGCCCTTCGCGTTTTTGCTGCTTTTGTACACGGATCCGTATGATTCACACTTACGGATTCGTTAATCCATAAAAAACTTACGGATTCGTCAATCCGTAAGATTTTTTTTTTATATATACGGATTGGGCTTAATCCGTACAGTTTTTTTTTTGTAAGTTAAAATATATTTTAGAAAATAATGGTGCATGCAGTTGTGACCTTCAAATTACTAACATGATGCTCCAACCAACTGAGCTAATAGCTCAATTATGTTAAAAAATAATTAATGTTGATACATATAACACTAAATTTTTTAATGTATATTTAATACACATATAATTTTAACATAATAAATTATTTTAAATTAAATAAATTTAGTGATATATATAT
>CM023948.1:28846045-28857811 GCA_013407115.1 Glycine latifolia | reverse complement strand
ATGACTAACCAAAATAACAAGCATGTTGTTTCAGAAACAAAATCTGATATTCCCAAACAAGAGGAGATTCATATTGCTGCTAACAGCAACCCCCAAGCAAAATCAGTGAGCAAAACTTCAGAAATTGTTCAGCTTGATTCCTTAGAAGATGAAGAAGAAGAAACTAATTCATTCAATCAGCAATCAGATCAGAATATTATTAGACCAGAACATATTACTGATCAGAGACCAAAGAGGATAAGTAAGCCCCCTGTGAGATATGGTTTTGAAGATATGACAGCTTTTGCACTTCATGTTGCAGAAGAGATAGACAATCCTGAACCTACCACCTACAAGCAAGCTATAAATGATATTGAAGCTGATAAATGGATACTTGCTATGAGAGAAGAATTAGAATCACTTCACAAGAATCAGACTTGGAAGTTGATCAAGAAGCCTGAAGGAAGACATGTAGTTGGATGCAAATGGATCTTCAAAAGGAAAGCTGGAATCCCAGAAGTTGAATCAGTAAGATATAAGGCACGTTTGGTTGTAAAAGGGTTCAGTCAGAAAGAAGGAGTGGACTATAATGAGATTTTTTCACCAGTTGTGAGACATACCTCTATTAGAGTCCTACTTGCACTTGTAACATGTCAAGACCTTGAGCTAGAGCAATTAGATGTGAAGACTGCTTTCTTACATGGAAAGCTTGAAGAAGATATCTTAATGACTCAACCTGAGAGATTCATTACAGAAGGAAAGGAAGACTATGTCTACAAGCTACAAAGGTCTCTGTACGGGTTAAAGCAGTCTCCAAGGCAATGGTATAAGAGATTTGACAATTTCATTATCAGTAAAGGTTTTAACAGAAGCCCTTATGATTGTTGTGTTTATCATAAGAAGGTGGAGGTTGCATCTATGATTTATCTTCTACTGTATGTAGATGATATGCTTATTGCATCCCAAGACAAATCTGAAATTCAGAAGCTGAAAACTCTTCTAAATAAGGAGTTTGACATGGGAGCAACTAGGAAGATTCTTGGAATGAATATAGATAGAGATCGCTCAGAAAAGAAGCTGTTTGTATCACAAAAGGAGTACCTACAAAAGATTCTGTTATGTTTTGGGATGAGTTATGCTAAACCTTTAAGCACACCTTTGTCTGCAAAAGATCATCTATCTGCAATGGTTCAGTGTCAGTCTAAAACTGATCAGGAGTTCATGTCTTGAGTTCCCTATGCAAGTGTTGTTAGAAGTCTTATGTACGCAATGGTGTGTACAAGACCTGACCTGGCTCATGCAGTCAGTGTGGTCAGCAGATACTTGAACCAACCACAGAAGCAACATTGGCAAGCAACCAAGCGTATCTTCAGATATCTGAGAGGTACATCAGATATTGGTCTTGTATATGGAGCTGACACAAGCTGTTACTTGGCTGGTTATTCAGATGCAGATTATGCAACTGATCTTGATGGAAGAAAATTTGTTACAGGTTATGCTTTTACACTGGGAAGTTCATTGGTGAGTTGGAAAGCAACTCTTCAATCTTTTGTTGCTCTATCTACAATAGAAGCAGAATACATGGCTTTAACAAAAGCTGCAAAGGAAGGTATATGGTTGAAAGGTCTGATCACTAATCTAGGATTCCCTCAAGATCATGCCTTGATCTACTGTGACAGTTTGAGTGCTATTTGCTTGGCCAAGGATCAGGTTCACCATGATAGGACTAAGCATATAGATGTCAGATACCACTTCATTCGAACTGAGAAAAGGATTAAGGTTCAGAAGATTGATACAAAACATAATCCTGGAGATATGTTTACAAAGTCAGTCCCAAGGAGCAAATTCATGCACTGCTTGGACATGCTCAATGTTGATAAGTGGAAATAGTTTTTTTTTTTTTTGGAATAGGCGACAGCAATATCTTATCAGATCTTAGCCTGAGATTCCAATGCAAGGTGGAGAATTGTTGATTATGCCTTGGATCTCAAGCAAAACTGATTACTTTGTTAAAGTTTGTTTTAAAGATAAGTTTTGGTATTTGCTTATCTTATAACTAATTGGATCTTATGCTATATAAGAGTCCATAGCTTCTCTTTGTAATCAGACCTTTTGTAAGAATTTTACACATATAGTTTTGCTGTCCCCGTGGAGGTAGCCCAAACAGGGTGAACCACGTACAGTCTGGTGTCTCTCTCTCTTTACTTGCTCGGTTTTTACATGCTCTTGCTTCCCCTGTTTTTCTGGTTCATTATTGCTACCTCAGTGTGAATGTTTCTTGACTGCATAATCATAACAGGAACAATGTAGCATGTCCAGTTATCCATTTTCCAGTACCAAACTATCAAACTAAAACTTATAATATCCATCATAAAAGTTTGCATTTATCACATACAAAACAGAACCACCACACAATTAACCAATCTTGCCCACCATAGATTCGAAGAGGCTGGAAAGCTCCTTCGGATAATCCTCATAAACCTCTACTTCATCCTGTTGTTTATTACCATCTATCAAATTTGTGGCTTTAATAATTGCAGAATTGATCTTCTTCCTTTCTTGTAAGTTAAACTTTGAACTTATCTTCTTCAAAGCATTCCTCATTTTGTAAACATAAAGATCCAAAGAATTCAATGCTTTGGCCATCCCAAGGAACTTCTTATCTTCAGCATGATACTTCTCAGCTTCTTGAATCAATCTTGCAATTTCTTCAGTTGATAATCTTCCTTTGTCATTGACTATAGTAATCTCACTCTTATTTCCAGTGTTTCTTTCCTCAGCAAAGACCGATAGTATACCATTTTCATCTATGGCAAAACATTCATACAAACGAATGGAGGCTTTCCGTTGAGAGTCATTGAAATAAGCAGGTAGAGTAACCACTACATTCTTTACAGATGTTTCCAAATATGCCTCTGCAATCTCCCGCATCTTTGTGAGGATCATAGTTGATACTTCCTCATCACAGAGGTGTTTCTCCTGCCCTTTGTACTTGACAACAATGATGGGTTTGTCATTAACACCGGCAACAGCCTTGAATGGCCACAGCATTTTCTCTTTTTGACTAACATGATCACTATATTTTCTACCAATTAACCTCTTTGCATCTGCAAAAGTTCTAAGAAATCTCATTGTAAAAATCTATAGGGAAATATAAAGGAAAGTAGTAATATTTTTTAATACTTGAGAGTAGAAAATATACCAAATACAGTGGTTTCTGGGTTGGTGACAGCCTGATTCTTTGCGGCATCACCAATCCACCTTTGATTGTCTGTGAAAGCAACAAAAGGTGTGATTTTGTTGCCTTGTTGGTTGTGGATTATTTCGACTCTACCACGTTGCTCTTGCCACACTGAAAACGCAAGAATTTGTTGTACCAAGGTCGATTCCTATGGCAAATCCCTGATTTTCCTTGGCCATTCTCTTTCAGGTGAATGAAGAGTGAATTACAAAAGATTCGAATTCAGGCTTTGAAAGACTTAAAAATTTGATAAATGTGGTGGTCAATTTCTATGTGTGAAATGTATTAATTATTTGAAATACTTAAAACTTATACATTTATGCATCTTGATTCTATAAGATGAACGTATATCTGCCAAGCCATTGGAAATCACCACTTAATTAATCCAAGGTCTCTTCGTGCGCAGTGCATCTGCATGGACATTAGAAAACTAAAAGACTGAAATCCTTCAAGTGACAACTAATAAACAGTTATTTTCATTTATTTTCCTCCTTCATGCCACGGTGATAGTAACTGATAAGAAAATCAGAAATATTTGATTACATCCATTTGGGAAATTATGATCCTCATTCACAGTTATTTATTTATTTTTTTATAATAATCCTCATTCATAGTTCGGTAACTTTATTTTATTTTTTGGAGTGTAAGAAATAGAATGGAGAGAGTTAGGTAAAATACAAATGACATAAATACATAATTAATTGTTTATGCTTTAACAATAACTTAGGAGTTACATGTTTATAATTTGACCTAAATATATTTTTCATATCTAGAAATATGTCATTTTTATTTTGCTACTTAGAATTCATTTTTTTCATCTAAATATCCGACTTTTTTTATGTTTCATTTTAGTATATGTCGTTAGCCTCATTTTGTGAAGTAATGATGTAATAGATAAAGTATCATGTGATCAACGTCTAATCAATAACATATCAGTACCACATTACTTTTTATTATTTAAAAAATTCAATTCTCCCTCTCTCTCCCCTCCTTCTCCCTCACCCTATTCTCCTTCCTCTTCTTCCCCTTCTATTTCCTCTTCTTCCTCCACCACAAATCTCATTGTCTTCTCACCCTATTTCACACAAGCAGCAACCCATAACCAAGTTCCTGATATGATACAACAAAGGTCCAATCACTTCAAATATATTTTGCAATTGATAAAAGACCAAACGAGCAAAGCAAGATTGAAAAGAACCAAGAAGTCTTTCCAAAGCTTAGTCATGCAAGTGTCCAAACCAAGAATTGTCTCATTTCTACAACTTGAAGATAAATTCAACAAACTTAAAGATAATAATTTGAAGAGCACAATGAGTCCAATAGTTTATACTCAAGATGCAACTGTGGGCTAGAGTTTATTTTGATGGGTTACATAGTTTTTGCTCTAAAGAACTAATTAAGATCCATTTTCTAATTTTCCTTTAATTTTCATATTTTATTTTCATGTAATAAGTTCAAATGGCTGTTGACATATTTTAGGTTTATTTTTATGTTTTTAGGCTTCCCAAGGTATTATAATGGTTAGTGAAATTTTATTTCTAATGGATAATTAATGTAAGTGGGAATTGATTCTTATTGGAATGTTTAGAAGGAAGTCTAACCTATAAATAGTAGGAACTTTGTAGCTTTGAGGTAGATGGAGTCTAGATGAAAGTTTGAGTTTTCTCCTTTTGTGAGAGTTTCCCTTGGTTCTTGGGCAAAGAACTGAATTTGATCTTATTAAGCAACTCGTGGCGATCAAACCTATGACTTATCACTCATCTTCTCGCCCATTTCTTGAGTGTGGCATCAATATCCTTCTCTAAAAGAAAACTAAATCAAATTCTAAGTCTGAAATCTTCAAGGCGATCCATTCCATTTTCATGTTCATATCATTAGACATCAGAGCTTTGGGTTTGAGTTTTTTTTTCTATGTTCCAATCATTCTTTTCAATTTTTCTAGCTCTTGTTGTTCAATTTGTGTTCATCTTGTTTTCTTCTTTATTCCATTATGTTTTATTTTCTTTCTGTCGTGTTTCATTTTTATTTTGTGATTCCTTGTTCTTGTTTTGTGTCTTTGCACTTCTCTTCATCATCTTTGTGTTCAACATCAGATTTTAAGTTGAATTTTGGGTTCTGTTTATAAAAAAGGAGAGAAATTTGTACAAAATAAATAAAGTTGTTGAAATCATTTTTCTGATCCAAAAAAAGGAGAATGAAAAAGAAGTTGTGAAAAAAAATTCTTGAAAGATTCAAGAGTGCAACCACAAACTATTGCACAATTCAGTTTCTTTAAAAAAACGGAAAGCAAAGTTTATCAAGAATTGAAAGGACTCAATGTATTCTGTTTTTGTAATATGATCTTTTGGTTTCTTTGTTCTTTATCTTTGTTGTGTATATCATTCATCTTGTTCTTATCATATTCCTTGTTAGTCCTTTGTTCTCTAAATTTTAAGTCACTTGATTGTTCCCTTATTGTCTTGAAAAATAATCATTGATAAGGCTTTCTCTTGCGAACTTACAAGAGGAAGTTGAGTGGTAAAAGGCAAGAGCGGTGAGATCATCATCGGACAAAAGCCTTGATTGAGTGAAACACGAGTGATCCCATTATTTGGGTAAAACACTTAATGAGTGGAGATGATCCATATTTTTTTTTACTTCTTATTGATTGAAACTATGACTACTCATTGGGGCTTTAGTATGGATGGGTTGGAAAGGAGAAATTGGACACATACAAAAACATGGAAAAAGTTAGAGGTTTTGCAAGATAAGGTTCCACGTTTCAAAGGAAGGAGTGATATGGAGTCATACTTAAAGTGGGAGATGAAAACAAAGCAAGTATTTGCATGTTGCCAATATAGTGAAGCAAAAAAGGTTAAGGTAGCAGCTTTAGAGTTTAAAGTTCATGCTTTAATTTGGTGGGATCAAGAAAAGAAATATAGGAAGAGATTCAATGAAATATGGTGGCAACATGGTTGGAGATGAAGACCTTGATGAGAAAAAGATATGTTCCAAGAGAATATCAAAGGAGACATGTAGAAGAAGAGAGAAAAAGAAGAGCTAATGAGAGAGACGAAAGGTTAGGTTGGAGGACCAAACAAAAGAGGGAGGAAATTCCTACTAATGTTAAACTCGCTACATCTATTCATCCAACTAGAAGTAGGGAACTTGAATGTCTCATATGTTCTGGAAAAGGGCAAATGACCTCCCAATTCCCAAGGTGGAAGACATTGATAAATGATTTAAAAGAAAAAGAAATGAAACAAAAAGAGATGAGAGAAAGAGAAATAATTGAAACAGAGAGTGAAAAAAAAGAGCAAAAGATAAAGAGAAACATGATTGCTCTTATTTTTATTATATCCCATTGTTTGATTGTCATGATCATCTTGTGAAAGGATTTGAAGAATTGTTTCAAAAGAAGGAAAGTAAAGCATCAAATGAATCTCAACTTGAGTTTTTACAGACACTTGATGTTGCAACCAATGGACATTGTCCTTTCCAAGTGGTTGAAAAGATCAACGATACTGCTTATAAACTTCAGTTTCATGGTAAGTATAAAGTACATGTCACTTTTGTTGTTGTTGACTTTACTTTGTTCATGTAGATGATGAACACGATTCAAGGATGAATCTTTTTGAAGAAGGAGGGAATGATATGATCCAACAAAGGTCCAATCACTTCAAATATATTTTCCAATGGATAAAAAGCCAAACGACCAAAGCAAGACCAAAAAGAACTAAGAAGCATTTCCCGAGCTTAGTCATGCAAGTGCCTAAACCAAGGATTGTCTCATTTCTACAACTTAAAAATAAATTCAGCAAACTTAAAGACAATAATTTGAAGAGCACAATAAATCCAAGAGTTTATACTCAAGATGCATCTGTGAGGGAAGTTTATTTAGATAGACTACATAGTAAGTCCATTTTTGGAGAATAACCAAAAAATCTTACTAAAACAATTAAAATTCCAACCAAAATTCCCCTATGTTCAAATCATTTTTTTTACTTTTTATTTTATAATATACACATTCATCTTTTTAGAAATGAACTAGAGCATGGACATGTGCGATACAAAGTAATTTTTTATATGTATAAAAGATATATTGACAATTTTATTAATTACTTATATTTCTGAAAGACCTAAAATTAATAAAATTTACTATACCCTCTCTTGACTCAACTATAAGCTAAAATTCTCTCAAGAGAGAAATTCTTGTATGAAATTGTAGATTAAAATATAAGCAAATCATAACTAAATTTGCTTATTTAATTATGCCACCAATTATTGTTATATTGGCTTTGCCATGCATGTCCCATTTTGCAGTGGTTGTACTGATAAGTTAGCGTCATATCTAATTGATTTCTCTGGCTCTTTCTCACCTAAGTGCAATTATATGCAGTAGCTGTACTAATATTATATGTAAAGTGCTGGCCGGGTTTTGGTTTCAGTTTGTTAGATAGTCAATCAATTTTCACATGCAACTTTTGTCATTCATATACCGCTTGTTCTGTTCTGATTTCTGTTTATTATGGACTTGTTTGAGTAAACTTAAATATTTTTAAAATAAAAAAATAAGAAGAAAAAAAATGAGATGAGCTTTTTTATAAGTAAAAATAAACTCTCTATTAACTAATTTTTAGAAGTTTACCAATATAATTTCTCTAAAATATGATATGATATCTACAAATGAGCTAATGGAAAACTCATTTTAGCTTATAAAAAAATTCATTTTATTTTTTCTCTTATTTTCTTCTTCTAAAAGTACTTCTAAAAAAACTTACATCCAAACATACTCTATATAGAACTAGTATTGGCAAGTTATATTATTTCCCCTTCATTAAGGATGATTTGACTTTCTCTCGTTGCTATTTGGTATATATCATCCATCCCTCCATTTCTTACGTATGCTAATTTAGTATTCTTGTTTAGATTGTTGATGATATAACGAATGTCTATCTCAAATTTCTTTTAAACTAGGCTCGGGCATGTTTTGCTAGGTACTGAAATTATTTATTTCGATCTGTATGTGGGTTACAATTATCCTATATTAATCTTTTTCTTTTGTCAAAATAATCTATAACAATTCGCTCTTGAATGATTGCTAGTTTGAGAGAGCATCCAGTAACTTTTGTCAAGTTTGCATCCAATACGATAATCATGTTGAATTGATGCTTGACTTTTACTGAAAACTAAATGATTTTTTAATTTAACATTAATCAGAGCCTGAATCTTCCATAATCCGGGATCAGATTTATTTATATAATTTTAGTTAGAGTTTCTCCACGATAAAATTGAACACTAAGAAAAACTTCACCGCACGAGGGATTTATTATTGTATGATTTGCAAAACATTTTTCAATGGTGACAATTGTAAGAACATAATATACACGCACAACACGAGGCAGAAAAGAGTATTTTAATTTTCATCTAGTGTACAGTAGTGACTAGAAGATATACGGTGCTCAGTGAATTAACTTGCTATTGTTGTATTTGAAAAGAATTAAACTTGTAGTTCAACGGATGAAGGATTATAATTATGCATACCAAGGGTACAAGCGTAGTTTGATATAATCCAGCTAACTCATACTCAGAATGAACCAGTCAAAAACTTATCAAAGTATATGAAAAGAACTGGACCATTTTAAAAAAACAACTTTCCTCACCTTCTGCAAATAAATCACTCCAACAAGAGAATAAAATGAAAGGATAACAAAAGCTAGAATCAAAGGGTTACAATCTGCAATGCATTGCTTCCAGACAAATCGTGATGATAGTAGTCTTTCCCTTCAATAACCCTATCTCTCGAAACAGTTTAGAAGCACTTTCTGTGCACAATTGATGGACCAGACTCGTCATATTCTGCCTTTGCAATCCACATCTGCACTCAAAACAACAGTTTGTGTCATTATTATTAGCATAGAAGAATGTATCTCACAATAACATAACATTCCAAGAAGCAGGAAAAAGACTTTAGAGAACAAACCTGCTGGAAGGTGCTAAGAGATGCCAAGATAGAACCACCGATCCAGACACTGTATTTTCTCTCAGGTGGTGCTACAACCTTGATCTTCATGCTGCTGGGTGCCAATGCAGAAATTTCCTTGCTCATTCTGTCAGCAATACCAGGGAACATGGTTGTTCCTCCTGAAAGAACAATGTTACCATAAAGGTCCTTCCTGATATCAACATCGCACTTCATTATGGAGTTGTATGTTGTCTCGTGAATGCCTGCAGCTTCCATTCCGATCATGGATGGTTGGAACAGAACCTCTGGACATCTGAAACGCTCATCGCCAATAGTGATTACCTGTCCATCAGGTAACTCGTAGCTCTTCTCCACGGATGAGCTGGTCCTGGCTGTCTCCAGTTCTTGCTCGTAGTCAAGGGCAATGTAAGATAGCTTTTCTTTCACATCCCTTACAATTTCCCGCTCGGCTGAGGTGGTGAAGGAATAACCACGTTCAGTCAAAATTTTCATCAAGAAATCAGTGAGGTCACGACCGGCCAGATCAAGACGAAGGATGGCATGTGGGAGTGCATAGCCCTCATAGATAGGGACAGTGTGGCTAACACCATCACCAGAATCCAACACAATACCTGAAAAGAGAAGGCAAATAAATGACGTTTATAAAGTCCATTACATGATATATGGAAGCTTTATAAAGTTTTTTATAATCACAATTTCCAAATGCATTCCAGTTCACAGAATGTGTTTCTTCCCCATTTAGTAATATGTCAAGTGAAATCATTCACAATGAAATGAATCATTTTCAGTTTATTCTAATGTATCCGGAAATGCAATGTTGAACATACAGACTTTGTAGATGCTAATGGATGTTGACATTTGTTTATTTCAATTTCAAAGTTCCCAGATAAGTTCAAACTATACAGCCTCAAGCTAATCAAACAAATAAAAAATTGCTTACCAGTTGTACGACCACTTGCATACAGTGAAAGAACAGCTTGGATGGCTACGTACATAGCAGGGGTGTTGAAGGTCTCAAACATGATTTGGGTCATCTTCTCACGATTAGCCTTGGGGTTAAGAGGGGCCTCAGTTAAGAGAACTGGATGCTCTTCTGGAGCAACACGAAGTTCATTATAGAAGGTATGATGCCAAATCTTTTCCATATCATCCCAATTGCTCACAATTCCATGTTCAATTGGGTACTTGAGAGTCAAAATACCCCTCTTAGACTGTGCCTCATCACCAACATATGCATCTTTTTGGCCCATGCCAACCATCACACCAGTGTGACGAGGACGACCTACAATGCTGGGAAACACAGCACGTGGGGCATCATCTCCAGCAAATCCAGCCTACAAAGATTCATTGCAATTAATTCTTCAAATTCACAGAAGTAACATTAATGTAACATGATATTCCCATAAAACCAATAAAAGTATGTCAAAGTTACATTATTCAACAAATTTAATACAAAAACAAAAGATCCGTCATGTACCTTAACCATTCCTGTTCCATTGTCACAAACAAGAGGTTGAATATCCTCAGCGTCTGCCATCTTCTACTATCTGCAGGATAAATCATGAATATTCAGTAGAAATGCATTCAGTAAACACAGCCAATAAAACATTGGAAGGGAAATTTTGAACAAGACAATCCCTATACTAATCTTGTTTCTCTCCAATTCCATGGCATACAATGAAAAGGTGGAGTCATTGACAGGATCTTATAATTAAATCATAAACTTAACCAAATCAATTTCAACTATCCTCGATCCTTTTGGTTTATAAACAAAAGTGATTTCCAAGGACAGACACAAATGGTAAGCTAACCAATTGCAATCACACATAACAAAAAGAGGAAACATATAAGCTTAAATCTTATACATTCCCTTGTTCTTTTGTTTTAATTTTTCTATTCCTTTAGGCAGATTAGTCCCACAGCAAGTCATTTCAAAATAGCATCCATCAAGTAGACCTAAAGACTAAGAGATGGGTATATCATGGACAAAGCATCATGTAACAAAACGATTAATAGTGTACACTGTACAGATATATTATAACATAGCAATAGCAATAATATAAAATAAACAAGTCGGGAAGATGACTACCAGGCATATAGTAATATTTAACATAGAAAAGAAACTTGTATCTCGAATTAAATGATACACATAAATGTGTTTCGACATAGTAAAACCCAAATAAAAGTACATACTGTACACATACATCCTACATTTCTCAGACAAGAGCAAAGAGGTTGACAACATAATAAGTTGATTAGACATGCATCACGAGCCATAATAGTTGGTTGTTAGAAGGATAGGGAACACTCAAACCGTTGAAAATATCCAAAGAAAGGGTCCACACAAACAAAGCATTCTTACGTTTCCTTTTCGGTATCCCTTCTTTCAGTTTTAAGAGAGGGAGGTTCACCACACTTTACCAACATTTTAAACATCGCTAACTAATTGCATCACGGCAAAAAGTAAACTAATACAAATCATTGTGTTCTCTCAACCTCAAACAACAATTCAGATTCGTTACCAACTCATCCTCAAACACCACACTTTTGAAAGAACCATCCTAAACAACGACAGATCCAT
>CM023948.1:28666457-28846035 GCA_013407115.1 Glycine latifolia | reverse complement strand
CCCTATCTACCACAAATCTCCAAAATACAAACACAACGACGCATGATGTAACCATTTAAACCAATCAAAATCGTTATTTTCTTCAAAATAAAACAAGAAAAACCCTATCTACCACAAATCTCCAAAATACAAACACAACGACGCATGATGTAACCATTTAAACCAATCAAGATCGTTCTTTTCTTCAAAAGAAAACAAGAAAAAATGCCTACTCCATAACCAACACCCAGATCGATCAATTATAAACGACCCAGATTAAAAAGATTGAACAGAACCTAAAGAAACATCAAACAAACCAAAAATCTAACAATAATTCAACCCACATCCACTTAAAAAGCTAGCAAAAAGAAAAAGAAATAAAAAATTTCCCACACCCAATGGAATAAATCGAAATCTAACAGCGACCCAATTGAAATCCAGCTACCCAGCAACTAATAAAACAAAAACGAAGAATACTCCATTCGAATTGAAGAAAAAACCAAAATTGAAAGGTGAAAATTGAAAACGGAAACCGAAGAAACAGATCCAAGTGAAAGAGAAACGGATCGAGGGAGAGAAACGGACCTTGGGAAGGGAAATGCCCGAGTGTGATGGAAGGCAGAGAGCGAGAGAAGAATGCAAAGAGCTAGTGATGAGAGAGAGAGAGAGGGAGAGGGACCAAGTGGAAATAGAAATTGGAATTCAATATAAGAACCACGAGATGCAATGTGGACCGTTGATTTCTTGGTTTTAAATCAAACAGCGATTTCCTCGGTGCTTGGTTTTTGCCCTCCTATTTTTATTATTATATTTATATTTAATTTATTTTCTCTCTTTGCCACTTTTTTTGCTCTTTTTTCTTACATCCATTCATTTTAGTCGTCTGTTTTTTATCAACAACTAGTCAATAACGTGCGTTCACACGCAATATATTGATTTGTTACAATTCACTCACTTTCAAATTGAAAATTTATTTTTATAATAAATAAACATATAAATATTTTAGAAAATAAAAAAATGATAAATTTATAATAGGAATAAAAAATTATGTTTGTTGTGTGTAATATAAATATATGATAATTATAAGTAAAATATACGAATGAAAATTCTAACTCTTATTTGTGTGTACGTTTTGTTGTCGATTGCATTTGTTAACATTTCTTTTGCATGTGTAATAAAAAATATTATTTAATAATAACATTATATAGATGTAGTGAATTATAATTGTAGACAACTGATTATCAATTTGTTAATATCTTACAAAATTCTAGCCTAGAAATGTAACTGATGGATAACAAAAATTTAAAAAAGATTGAAAGCAAGATTACTACATGACAGAGAACATAATATATATTTCAACCAATATATAGTAATTGGTTGCTATGAAATATAAAAGTGTGATCTTTGTACAATATGTTAATCTACGATATCTCACATCTTTCTTAAGAGTTATTATCTGTATATATATTTGATAGTATCAATGTGATGGATCAAGTTTGAAATTGAGATACTACTTGAAGTACTCAAATGATGATTACAAATATTTATGATAATATGCACCATGAAAAAAATCAATGGTAGATTCATAATGAAAATTTAAGTGTTAATTTGTGAGGATTAGCATGTAAATATATCAATATGTGATTTTTTTTCATTAATAAGATCATTTTTAAATACAAATGTTTACAATCAAATCTAGTAAGCATAAGACATTGTTAGCATAAGACAAATAGAAATATATCATCATATTACCGTAATGATGTTGAGTTCCAAACTTTTGGAGAAGCCAAGGAAACTCTCCACCATGACTTGTTGCTCATCTCAATAGTTGTTATTGATTAACTATGCTCCTCTTGCACATCTATTGTTGGAAGGAAATGGCTTACACCAAGAAAAGGAAAAACTGAATATGAAAACTCTTTAATTTGTTCAATCATTGTTCTAGCTCCCTTAAACTCCTCAAATGTTAAAATTGTACCTTCCACATGATTAACCTGCAGAAAATAAATATGATCAAACATGTTATGTATTAGCTTAAATGATACAAAGACATTTAAGATTTCCAAATAATTGTTACCAGGTATCAGACACTGTGGATCAACATCAATAGGCCTGAAACCTTCTTTCAAAGTGGGAACAAAAAAATCCCTTAAAAAGACATATTTGTGTAGAGGTGAAACATCTTCTAAATCTGAGATGTCAATAAGATTATAAGAATTAGGAACATATTTACACAAATTATAGATCATAGTTTATCATAATCAAATTTTGTCAGTTTCATGAGATGGTGGTCATAAGAGCAAACATAATAAAGTGATGAAAATTTTAATGTAACAAAAAAAATCTATCATGCTTGAATGGGCTCGAGTCCACACTTTATAGATATGAGGCCTTAGTCAAACATGTATTTCCTGAATTTTTTATTAATAGATAAAATCATATAAATAATATATAACGTGCAGAATCATTTTGAAATTATAGAGTTAGACCATACTGCTTGTTATCTGAAGCTTTAATAACTTTTATAAATAACCAAAGTCTCCACATTGATATGCCTGCAAGCTATCAATTTCAGTTAACAATAGGAACAAAAGAGAGAAAATTATAAGGAAGATATTTGAATACACATAACACTTAAAAAGGTAGTTAAGACAATATACCATCTAGACTGAAAAAATATTTTACAAACGGTAAGATCTAGCATAGTTTATTAATGACAAAATGAATGTGTAGCAAAAATAAGAGAAAGAAAGAAGTAAAGTTCAATGATAATTTTTTCTTCTTGTGATAATATACTTATGTTGAAATCAGACCATAAGTAATTTAAGGTACTATCTTTTGTCACGCATGTGCAAACCTGCCAATAATTAGACTCAGCCAATTGAGGTGAGAATCAACAATATTGAGAAATATGAAGGACCCAAAGTAGGAGGTTGTAAAAATCATAACATAAAATGAAAGGAAATCACTGCACTTAGAAAGTTTTTAGACAATTATCAAGTAAATAAGAGAGTAATTACTATATCACCAATGATTTAGAGTCTTTTCGGAAGGAAAAATTAAAATAATATTGAGATTTTATATTTTTGTAACTGGCTAGTACAATACCCTACGTACACAGGTAATACCACTACCTACGCGTTAAAGAGATAACGTGTGAGAGGGATGAAAGAAATGATATAATGAGTATTTAAGATTTAAAAGATAAAAAAGAAGGTGCAATTAGCAAGTTTTAATTTGGAAATATTGGAGTGAATTTATCAAAAAGTGAGTGCATTTAGCAAGTTTTAATTTAGAAATATTGGAGTGTACTTATTAAAATGGGGGTGCAATTAGCAAATTCTATTTTCCTAAAATGATGTCCAATTACCATTTTGCCCCTACTTTTTGCTATGTGTCATTTATATAGAATGTCCAATTTGGTCATTTTGCTGGTAGTTTGCTTTTATATATATAATATGTATAGTAGATAAAAAAATTCCTCTCTTTTAATACTTGGCTAATGCTAGTATGTGTTTTACCGGAAAAATTGTTAATTTTTATATGCATTTTTTTTGTTTCTTAATTTTATTTAGGTAAGAGATTGACTCTTATTTATGTTGGTCCTCCTTATAATGTGTTATTAAAATATTTTGAGATATTCAAACTATCCTTTCTTGCCGAGTATATTTTTGACTAAATCTAAAAAGCTAATATTAACAATAAAGGTCGTTTTATTGGAATGCCTACTTAATTATCTCTTGAACTAGTAAGTACCACGCATACCTTGCATTCAATTATTTTTCATTACATTTTTAAAGTTTGGTTATAATGAAGATTTAAACAATATCTTTACCAGTTCAAATCATGTCAATGATAATGTAGTTGTAGTTGAGTGCTACTTCACTAAACTAAAGAATTTCTTATTCTGGCAAGTAGTGTGTTGCTTCTTGTAATAATGGGACAAAATTCATCGGTTCTTTGAGAATCCAAATAGCGAAAATAAAAGTCAAATTAGGCTTTTCGAATTGTATACAGTGTGATAAAATTAAAATAATTTCTTTCTGTGAATAAAATTTTGTATTACTATTAACATCAATAACTAAAGTATTTTTTAGTAAAAAAAATATGAAGCAATGAAAAATTTATAAATAGTTATTGTTTTCATTTACTGCATGATAATTGCTTTCACTAAAGGTATTTTTGTGCATTAAGTCAAAAATAATGATTCTTTTCTTTACATAAATTTTGTATAACTATTAATAATTTGAAATAAACATTATATTCGATCAAATATCCCTTCGTTGGTTATTGAGGTAAGTTTTCCTTGGGAGCACGGTTCAATATTTCTTCTTTTTGTTTTTCAATCAGCATCGTACATATTTCATTCATGAAAAATTAATTACGCGGCTAAAGTCAAAATTGTAAGGAATAACATTGGACATGTGAGGAAGAAAAATCGGTGCAAGTAAAACAAAATTCATACATATTTAACCAATTATGTTCATTTGAAAGAATTAGTTCGAGTCAATAGATGAGTAATAGCCTATAATTTCTCTCCAACTATATAAAGGAATGTACAACAAAAAGATAAAACACTCCTTTCCTCTAATTATGGAGTGGCAACAATGAAAGCTTCTAGGGATACCATCTTATTAGGATATGCAACCTTTTCTAGGATTAACTTTCAATTTAGTATCCACTTTACAATAAAATAAGGCCTAATGTTACTTGGGGCCCGATTATGCAACTAGCCAACCACAAATAGTTGTCCAGCACTAAGAACATCTTCAACTCAATCCTAACTGAATATGCTCTGTCAAGTCCTTGTAATGCAAGACTGCCAGCAAATATTTGAAAGGGAAGGAGAAAGAAAGCTCTTAATTAAAAAAGACACTAATTGCCAGCAAAGCATTGTGTTTATAATAATACAAACTAGAATAAAAGAAAGGGGAGGAAAATGGATAATGAACAGTATTAGTAGTTGAGGTCGTTTGTGGCACGTAGATGAACTCTGTAGACCAGTTAATTGTTCAGGCTTTAATTATGCGTAGATAAAGGGATTTATTGGAAGTTAAGAAGTTGAAGTTAGGCATATACTGTAATCAAAAGTGTTTGAAACCTTAATTACAAGCGAAAAAAAATACGTTAATTATATTGGTACCAACAGTGTTTATAATAAGTCTATTTGATTCACATGTATTTACTCTGAATATATATATATAAGAGTAGTCAAATCATGATTTTCAAGGTTATGCAGGACACCAGAAGAATAAGATCTTACAAGACTCGCATCGTAAATACAACTGGCTGATCGAGCTGTTCGTTAAGGTTTATCTATTTTGCTTTTATACATTGAATTAGCACTTGTTTTGTGCAGTAGATAAAATAAGATAGAATACTATCAAATTATAGACTAATAAACTCCTAAGGTTCGTTTTGCACATTAGTTAGATCTTATTGTGGATTCGTTTGCAATAATAAAAGCCCATCTTACCGGTTGTTAGGTGCAACATTATACTCCATGAGTATTTTATAACCTTAAACAGCAAAGCCAATTTATATTTAATAAATGGAGTGAATTCTTAAATTGGTCTTTTAATGACCATATTTCCCAAATTAAAACATCATCACTATAAAACATCCCTAAATGGCTATATTAGTTTTCCAAAAAATTTGGTCACCATTAGTCTCTAAAAAATTAAAAACATCACTATTAGTGTTCCAAAAAATTTGCAACCATACATCCTCCAAAAATTTAAAACATCACCGTAAAAACACAATTACTATTCTCATACAAAATTAATCCTTTGTAGTTTATCAGACTTACTTGCACTGATAGTTCTTTAAGCAAATTTGGTCACCTTCACGATATTAAAAAGGAATTCACCAGGGCAGATGATCATTCTTTCTCATCATGTTTCTGCTTGCTGCTATCAACTCCATCGACTGGAGGTAATGTCTACATAGGAAAAAAAAAAAAATTAGTAAACAACATTACAGCAAAAAGATCTAGATCCTCTAAAATGCATCCTAGGCACTTTAGATAGTATAGTGTAAGTGATAACAGATAATAAGAAAATCAAGGGAGTTAATGGTTACATAGCCATGGCTTTTTATTCAAGAGTTTGTATTTTATAAAATTATAGACTTTATTGTTTCATAAATGGTTTTGCACTTGACTATTTATGATGCAATCTAAGGAAAATTTAAATTCATAGTGAAAATAGAGGACACAATAATTTGAGTATATCTGTGTGTGTAAATGTACTACCACAACTATAATATCTTCATTGCATTGTTTGCATAAGAGTGGCATGGACTAATGCATGAGTTAAACTGTCTAGATTTTTTTTTTTTTTTATGATAGTTAAATTGTCCAGATGTTCAAACGGATGTAACATTTATAGGAAATCATACAAGTTGAACTTAAGTTACTGATTGCACAGAATGCTGCAATGACCAGTGCAATGTCAAGTAAAGGAGTTGGCTATATCTGTATTTCAAAAAAATAGTTAGCAGCGATCTCAACTGTGCATTTTGTTAAAATATATTTCAAATACTTAGATTTCAAACAAGCACATTAGTTCCCTGTGTTATAACAAATACAGAGCGTTCAAAAGTCCAACTTCAACAAATAAAACACACTTACCTTGCATGTATTGCCATATTTATAACTCAAAAACACTGAATAAAAGAAGGTACCATGAAGAAGTTAGAGAGAAAACTTACAAGATTAGGCTTATAGATATTGTGAACAACAGAGGCACCAGCAAGAAGAGAGAAGACAACAACCACGCAGGACCAAGCCAGTGAAGGTGTCCCTGTTGGCTGCTTTCCACCTCCAAACTTTCTATTCATCCTCACAAAATATTTCGGACTGTGTCCCCCAAAATGATTTAAATCAAAGCTTGGGCCAAGCAATACCTTCAAATGTTCAATAAATTGGCAAATGGAAACACTAACCTTTAAGCAATTTTCAAAATATTCGCACAAAATCAAACAGTCAGAAAGTTGCCTCAGCCCTCAAGATACACAAAAACCAAATTAATTGCACACTATTCCAAGCTAACTGAATAAACCCCAAAAAAGCAAATAGAGGATAATGACAGGTAAAAGAGAGCGAGAATGGCCAAGAACAAGTGGGCTAGAAATCAACACAAGCATGTTGTGGTTCAGACATTATAACAAACAAGTTGTAGGCACTGTTTTTGAAGGTAGAATTGTATAGTTCTAGAAACCAACTTAGGAAATTCATCAAGCAGATAGTGCACAACACAATAATCTAAATATGCCGGTTAGAAAGTACTCCTATATGTTTATGTGGCTGTCAATTACATTTCCCAAGGCCATGAGAAAGAGTTTTACACCCGGTAACCAATAAAAAATTGTTACAGTTATAATTTCTAAAGTAGTTATGATACGAGAAGAAACCTATCATATGTGAAAACTTGTGATTATACTGTCACTGCATTCTGATTAAATTTGATAAGAAAATAATATCGAATTTCACAAGGTAAGAACAAGAAGAAACTGTACTTACTGTTGCCTGCAAATGCAAGATGTTTCAATGCAATTTCTGTGGAGAAGATCCCAATTCATGTTCCGCGTCTCCTCTAGTTACCATTTCACCACGGGAAGTCTGAACGACGTCGCATCTTAATTATACCGGTGGTTTGATTTGTTTTTATATTTTATAAAAATTGATGTAACCAAAAATAAAATAAATGTGGGATTCAATTTAAATATAAGACCAAATCAAATTAAATTAATCTTTTATAATTTATTTTAATTTGATTTGAAAGATTTTTATTTTTATTCTATAATCATAATTTAAATTTTATAAGCTAAACTTATATAATAATAATTATATTATATTATTTAAAAAATTATTAAATTTTATTTAACATATTTTAGTTTAAAAATATTATTTTTACTAAATAATATTATCAACTTTTGTTTTAACATAATAGTAATATTAGCTGTAGAAAATACTGAGAAAAGACTTATGCCATATCATTGATAATAAAATTGTGAATAAAAACACAAATATAATGAAAAGCTTTATGCTTAGCATCACATCTTGTTTCCCTAGCTAAGGTATGGAACACAAGATTGATTTGTCTCCTAATGAAACTCACTTTTGAGTTTACAAGATTTGATAACATGGCTCTACATTTTGGATATGAATACATTGAAATCAGAAGAACCAGATTGAGGTTTTGATAATGTATTAACCAAAGATTTGCAATCTGTTTAGAACAGAATATTATGCAAGCCCAGATTTTGTGACCAAGTCATGGCATGATAGAGAGCCATTGCTTCCACTTCAGGTGGTCGAATTCGTCCATGAGAGATTAAAAGATTTTGCTGTTAGAAATTGTCCTTGGCTGTTCCTGATACACATACCAGCTGCATATGTGTTGCCTTCATTGAAAATTGCAGCATCAACAACATTGATTTTTATGAAACCTTGGGTTGGAGGTTCCCACTTTGCTGGGGAAGGTTCTGGACTTTGGACGCTGTTGGCCTGTGTATGTCTCACTGTTCTCCATTCTTGCAGGTACTGTTTCGCTCTAGAGATCATGATGTTTGCTGGTTCCTCCAAAGATTATCACTCCATGTAGACCCAAGTGTTGCTATATATGAAGAGGCTTTGTTGTGCTGGTTGCAATTGCTGTAAGGCCAAGTAATTAAGATCACAGATACCCTCAACATTCGTGATTTGATGCTCTACGAAATGCCAAAGGTCAGAAGCCATCCAAAACTCTTTTGCCTTGCTGCAAGTAACAAAGATGTTCCATTCCGATTCAAAATGAGAAGAACAGAAAATACAACCAGGAGTGCAATATATTCCTCTTCTTGTCAAGTTGTTTTCCGTAGGAATGCATCCCCTAAGGACCCTCCACGCAAAGTGTTTCAAGCCTCCATATGAACATTCATTTACCAGGAACATGCAAGTGAGAAGTATCAAGAATTCGATCCATTATTGCATGATAAGCTGTGCGCACACTATAGTTACCTGATGGCCAAAATTTCCAAGCCAATTTGTCAATCTCGAACATTTAAAATGGGTAGAGACAGAATTCTTTGTGCATCCATATTGTTGAAAATTTGGTGAATGAGATCAGTTCTCCAAGATTTCGAATCCGAGTTTATGATGGCAGCCACATTGTTGAAAACAAGTTCTCTTTTGATTGTTTATAAAAATGAAATTTTATATGATTGGAGGATGACTAGCATGCAAGCTTCCTTACTTTTATTATATTCAAATTGTTTTCATAAATTATAAATGTATTATTTACTTCAGATTAATACTTGTGACTTAATTATTTAAATTCAATATATACTATTAAAATTTATTCATCAATTTAAAGAAACAAAAAATTTCAAGGAAAATATATACTATAGATTCATATAAATTATTCAAAATTTTTTATATATAATTCATGAATTTGAACTTTAATATATTGTATTGCATTAAATGTTGATCAATTTTAACATATATAAATAAAAATTATTCAAGAAAACAAATTTTTTCAAGAAAAATATATACTTTTTTTATGAAAAGGAAAATGTATTCTAGAGAATCATAAACAAAATTCAAGAAAGAAAATTTATTTATTTTTATATAAGATTGTTTCTAAAGAAAAATACATGTGGTATACATAAACCAAAAAATGCATTAAAGAAATTACATACTATACACATGAAGGACAACATCTAGACTCCAATATTCAACTCTTATTGATAAATTTATTTTCAATTTATAAATAGCTTATTTTATAGGTTAAAATATATTTTTTATCATTATAAAATTCACAAAATTTAGATTTTATTTTGACTCATTAGCACGGTTCAGATATCCTTAGTATAGTTTTGCTGGGAGAGGCCCCTAAGTTTATACGTACGTCCGCCCAGACCCATCGATTCCTTATTATTAATTTTAATTTTACTAATAAAATGACAACCATCATCTTTGTTAAATTAATCCACTTTTTTTTTAAGAGTTGTTAAATTAGTCCACTTAAATCCCAAACAATACAATATATATTTACGTTCATTCAACTTAGTTAGAGCTTCACAATTTTATGTTACATCTCACGCCTTTGATTTTATACCCCATCATGTGTTGTTTATCAAATTATCAATGAAATGAAATAGACCTACTTTCTAAAAATAAAAATAAAAAGTGTAGTGACTCTAGTTAATGGGAGTAATTAAGTCTGTGATTTCCGATGACTGGGCACATGTAATTTCATTTTATATATGGAATGAGGATGCGCACATGTATATAGTTTAAGTGTTTCATGTAATTTTCATTTTCATATAAATATACTTAAAAAACAACCCACCATAATCAACGAAGCTTTTAAGTCTTTAAAAGCCTGAATTCAGGTTCCTGTGTATCTTGAAAGAGAATGGCAAAAGAAGATGAGGAAGGATTTGCCATAGGAATCGACCTTGGCACAACTTACTCGTGTGTTGCACTATGGCAAGAGCAACACTGTCGAGTGGAGATTATCCACAATGATCAAGGCTACAACACCACTCCTTCATGTGTTGCTTTCACCGACCATGAAAGGTTGAATGGTGACACTGCCACCAATCTAGAGAACACTTACACTGGTTTTTGTTATAAATTCCTCATGGTAATGGCATGAACTAATCTTAATGACATTTTTACATATCCAAAAGGGAAAAATTACAACTGAGAATGATTGAAATTATGACTGTCTAGATCCAAAAGCCCCATTAACACTAGTTTTTTTTTTCACACCCTATTTCGTACACTAGTCTGTTATCTCTTCGCTTCCATTCTCTTTTCTCTTGGTGTACAAATATTATTTTCCTATTGGTACTTTGGTTATTATTTGAATTTCCGAATAGGCTGCAATAAGGAATTTAACATGCTACGCAAACGTTTGATTCCCCGTAACAACCCGATAAGCAATATCCACCAACATCTAAAGCATCATCAATATGAACTTCGCATACCATGGAGGAATTTTAGTTTCTTCTCGAAATAATGTTCTATGGGTTATCCATGCTCTATCCATCAAATTACTAAGATACTCCCTAAGTTACAAGAACATATACATCTCAGGAGCTTGAATGAAGGAAAGAATTCCTTCACCAAACAACTCTAACAGTGATACCAGGGTACGTCCTGAGTTAAGCTCATCCTTCCAAACCTGGGTGAGAGCAGCAGATGTCTTCAATGCCCGAGTATCACCCCTGTTACTTCTAACTTCGCCATCTAAAGTAGTCTCATTTTTCATCTGTGCAGAAGATGATGATGAACCAATTATTGAATCAGCCGAAGAAGCTTGAGTCCCTGCCTCCTCTTGCTTATGAACTGGTGAGAAATTCATTAGGTCCACACCAATCTCACTATCGGTAGCAGCTTTTTTCAAAGGTGGCTGCTGTTCCAATTGCTCAGGGCTTGCCTTGCGTTTATCTTAACAATCAATCATGCAAAGGAGTCAGTATAGAAACAAATCTTGGAGGTACAAAGCTGTTAATTAACAAAACCACAGACCAGACATGTGAAAGTCTCAATTGGACCACTGCAAACTCTATTAAATAATCAAAATATTGATACATAAAATAAAACCACTGGAAAGTTAGTGCCTCCTAGTCAGTTATTAAGAATTTCTTAAGAAAATAAGAAACAAGTAACAGAACTTGTAACTGCTGCAAGAATATCTGAATTCTGAACATAAGTGGTCTGAAAGCATTACTTCTGTACATGAATATTTAGATGAGATCTTAGCATAGAAACATGATTACCAGCTTGTTTGCTAGTTCATCGGCATATTCCTGGTCAAATGGCCAGTTACTTTTAATAAAAAATTTCATAATTTCTTTTCATAGACATAAAAATTTATCACTATTCAATTATTTAAAACTGTGAGACTAAAGTGAACAAAAAATTACTGATATTTGATAGACAAATACTTCTAAGTGTATTTATTGCAAGATACAAGATGTCGACCATTCACAACTCAAACAAAATTTCACACAGATGAATATTCTAAAAAGCTATTGAGATTACCGGATTTTAGGAACAGAGGCAGGAATGGAGATAAAAGAGAATGAAACACTAATTAATATAAAGTATAAACTTTGCTGTATTACAATGTATTGACATGTTGGTTATGTTCATAAAACCTAGAGCACTAGCCCATATTATTAATCCTATTTATAATTAATCCCATCTAACTAGGGGAACAAATCAGGAAAAGATAAGCAAATTTGGTAAACAATCCAAAGAGACAATGAGGAAGTAGGAAAAAGTGTCTTCCCTCCTATGATCAGGTTAAAGAAATGATACTTAGACATTTCGTGAACATTAGACCAGTATTTTCTTGGGTAAAGAGGAAAATACTCACAAGTTGAAGAAGTAAGAACTTTTGAATTGCTCTTCCAGACAGCATGAAGGGGAGGAGATGGAAAAGTTGGGAAAATCTTTAGTCTATCATATATACACTGACCTGCAGCACGCTGAGTGATACATTACATACAATTATCAGAACCATACTATACTGAGTAACTGAGACTGACATTCTTCAGTTGTAAAATCACCTATTTTTTTACTAACAAGTGTCTATATGTGACAGCATATCTTACCAGCAAGGCTCCATAAACCCGCCAAGCTTCATGCCTTTTTAATTCATTTTTCTGCTTCTCAAGAAGCATCTCTGGTTCAAGAAGTCGCATATATGTTTCAAGGTTTGGCAGCAAAAGAAGGCGAACCTACTTCCAGTGAAACAAGGAACATTAAAACATATCACGGCCTCATATGTAAGCATCAAACATAACTTGAGTCAAACTATGAAATACATCATATACCATGCAAGGCCTTTTTTTAAAATTAGTCATTTAAACCCCAAAGTTCCAAATCTCACTTCTATTCAATTTTGTCCTCAAGATTATGATTATATATGAATAAACATCAAGCAAGAAGCACCTTTCTTTTTCCCCAAACCAAGACTTTAACTAAGGTCTCAACTCTCAAGATGCTTCACAAGTTCAGAATATTGAAAAAATACGAAATATCATGTTCTTCCCACATTAAACATGGGAACCTAAAGATAAGATGATGAAAAACATATATAGTCATTGCATTGGGAAGTTATCAACTTAACCAACAAAAGTACATTATAGGCTGAAATCAATACCTTAAGGTCTAAATCAATCAATTTCAATTAGTGATAAAAAATGATTAAGAAATAGGTTGAGCTTAAAGGATCAAATCTGTTACATCAGCTAAATACAGAGTTGACTTCTTTTCCTGTCTTTTCTCTGACCCAAGAGCAGCCTCTTTCTTCAATTCCCCTCAAACAATTTTTTGTATGAAAAAAAATTTAATCTGCTCTTTTCTGATGCCATGAAAGACAACATTCTATTATACACAATGCAGGGTTATATTCCAAGTTCCAACATAGAATAAATACAAATGTACTGGTTTATTGATTTTTCTCTTTCACAATATTTTTTCCAATTTTTGGCCTTTGACTAGCTCCATAATTGCCAACAACATAGAGAGGCACATACCACGTTGGGTCCCAGTGCTCCTAATCCCTGAATTGCACCATAGTGTTGTGTCAATGCCTTCTTGGGATCCAAGAATGCATTCAGCAATGTTTTTGTCAACCGAGACTGGAGATTACTATAAACATGTCCAAACCTGCACGAAGCATTTAAAGCAAGAAAAAATGCAATAGAATCAATAAGATCCCAACAAATAATCCACACACAATAATTTCAAACTAGGCAAACAAGATAGCTACAGACCTACAGTCATAAAGCAAAACTAGATTTTCCAGCTTACAATTCAATGATTCAACCGTTTGCACCAAATTTTACATCTTCAAAGGCCAACAACTAAGCCAGGAAAACATTTGATAACTCAACAAAAAGCATTAGCTTTAATCATACAAATTCACCATATATAAACATTGAAGTGTGCCTTTGAAATGGATCTCCAAAAACAAAGGTGAATTTGAAACGAAACACACAATAAATTTAGTATTATTTGGCTTTGCTACTACGGAATCAAAAGACACATAGAACAAATTGCAACAACCAACAAATAATGGGATACCCCAATAAATGTATCAAGTGAAAATTGCTTGTTTCCATTTATGCAAAATATATAACAGAATAGATAGAGGATATCTCACCTTTTACATATTGAGGCAACCAGATTAGCCGTAAAGTCTCTAAGTTCCCAGTGGTTGTCTGCCAACCTAGTGCCCAACCTTTTAGCAACAAGGCAGGTCACAACAGATGGCATCAACTGGTGTAACTGAAGCATGCAAAAACAGAAAGAAAAAGGGGTAAAGAGATGGTTTCACATTAACTCATTCATGTGAACCAAGTAACATACTAAAATCTAAATGGGCTTTATGAAAACACGTTTTATGACAAAACAGTGGTGTCATTTGATCAATGCAGCTAACCCCACCTATATGGAAAGACTTTCCTAGTTATTCATTCTACCTCATTTCACAGCAATACAAAATTATTCAACCAAGATATTGATATTTACAAATTAAAATATAAACATGGAAACCACTTAATTAGATAACAAAAGCCACTAAGTACTAACAAATGAACATGACTTTCCTAATCTGGCCCATTGCTATCTTGGTAGAAAAAAAATCATACCAGAAAACAGAACCCAAGCCTGACCTATGCAGGCTGATGGGGCAGCTTACATGGCAAGAGACAAGAAAGTACAGCAGTAAGTACATTCTTTTATTTGCCTTCAAATTTTTATGGGGACAAACAGGTCAGGTGTTGTTAGGGCCATCTTTATAGACAAGCAACAAATGACAAATCAGCTTAAATATCTCAGGATGCTTTCATAATTGAATGGAGAAAACAGGATTCCAAATACAAAATGATAAAACAACCAGCATTTATGTAAATATTAATAATACTATGTTGCTTACAGTCTAGGGGTGTGCAAAAACCAGTTCAGTAAAAAAACCAAACCGAACTAGTTCTACTGGTTTCAAAAAACTGGTTTTGAACCGAACTGGTTTTTAACCAGTTTTAAACTGGTTCTAAGAGCCAAACCAGTTTAGAACTGTTTTTTAGAAATAAAATAAATTATTCAAGTGAAAACCAATTCGGTTACAATCCGGTTCGGTCCAAACCGGTTTTTTGCACATCCTTAGCTTACACAAAGATCATACTATGTCAAACCTAAACCCTAAATCAACAAGAGGCAAACTTACATATGGTTCAATATGGATGTGAGGGTTTTGCAGAAGGCTACTAACAACTCGCATCAAGGCAAATAGAAGAGGAAAATTATTCAAACCACGAGAAACCTGACAAGAATTGAGAAGCAAGCGATTGTAATGGGCTACAATAAGGTGAAATTTTCATTTTTATCAACCAACATTGTAAAAAGACAAATATTATTACCTCATCAGCTATAAAGCATGTGAAATAAGGAACTAGTGGATGAAGTCCTGAATCAGTAGCCAAACTTACTAATGCTTCTTTAAAGAGAACTGAATCAGACTCGCTTAAGGTAAGCTCAGCCACTTTGTCAAAATATAGCTGCAAGAAACAATAAAACTAATGAAAATGAACCACAAGATGCAAAACAAAATAGCTGATGATGGCTTAATAATTTTGATACCTGAAGCTCTCTGGATAATACATGCTTAACAGGCAATTTGATGTCAACTGGAAGGTTATCATCTTTCTGCTCATGCTTTTTGACATCAGAAGGAGCTGAAATTACTGCAAATAAAATAATGAATAAATAACTATTCTTAAAAGGGGCAGGGGAGTACAAGTTACAGATAAAATGGAAGAATTTACAAATAATAGATATTGAAGCATTAAGCTGCCAAATGGTTCCTGTTTGTTTGCATGATGTACCTCTCCACAATTATATACATGATTGTATGCATATATATACTAAATATTTCTGAAAATCGGTCTATGTAATTGGATTTATAAATTTTCCATGCCTACCATTTCCAATATAGTAACTTAGTGCTTATGAAGATGCTGATAATTTATCAATAAGGATGTTTTCAACATATTTTAGAGCTGCAAAGATGACCACACGACAGTGACATTATAAAAATAAGAAAAATCACTTCAATAATCATATCTCCCAATCTAATCACTAACTCAAGAAAAAAAAATCTTGATATCATGTATGGACAGGGCAAGACATAATGACAAGCTGACAAATATAACATCAGAAAAATCATACATCCAAGGACTCCTGATTCCTTACAGCTAAATATTAGTTGATGTACAACCCAGTTCAAATTATTGTACCATGAATCATTCATCTGTGAGCAAAATACTACTGGTAGCACTAAAGCCTCAAGGTCAGCGAGCTACCTTCTACAGGAGCATTTTCCGGAATAGCAGGTTGCACACCTTCAATGGCAAGCCAGTGGCATGTAACTGCAGTATCAAGGGGTGCCTTTGGTAAAGAAGCTTCAATAACCTATGATTAACACAAACTATAATTTTAACGAGGTAATGCACTTGAAGTTTAAATCCAATTGACTGGAGTAAGTGAAAATGATTGAGCACCCCCTTACATCTTTTAAATCTACATCCTTGTCATCAATATAAAACAAGTCTCTGTGTCCAACAGCTCTTTTGAACCGTAAAGGGCCACCAGATGCAAATCCATATATTGGCTGACATACGAAGAAAAACAAACGAGAAAATGAGATTGGAGACAAGAAATATGCCTTTTTTTCACAATGAAAAAACATCCACAAAAATTTCCAAATGGTAGGCATAATAATACGCATCATTCTATTTGGAAATAGCAGAAAGCCATAGAACTTTAGTCCTCACAACTTACTTCCACATTCTTCAAGTTGAGTGCAGCATCGACATCATCTGCCGTCAAAGTGGTTCTCTTGGAATGGCGCATGCACTTAATTGCCTCCTGAAATTTGAACAGAAAATAGGTCAACACACAGAACATAAGTGATTGAACACAGAAAACAAAAGAGCGAAAGACAGACCTGCATAATCTGGCGCATGCGGTATTCGACATCGGGAGCGACGGCAAGAGCGACATCATGAGACAGGTTGTTGATCCCAATGCTCTGCGCGATAACTTCAATCGTCTCTTTGGGAACAATGCTCATCTTCAAACACTGAAAGAGAGTGTTTGGAATTTGGAATTTGGAATTTGAAAATGCAAGATGCAAACCCTAACGCACATGGCTGCTCATCATCGCATCAATTTCCGAACTCGTTGCTTTCTAACTTGCCGCTCAAAGACGTTTCGTTTGGGTTATGTATTGTTAGAGTCTAATTCGCGACAGTGGTGCGGAGCGATTCAGTGGAGGGAGGGATGTTGGTTGGAAGGAGTGGGACATAGGCTTGTTTGTGGAAGAGAAATGTCGATACTCATGTAAATTAACTGTGTCACAGTTTTTTTTTTCGTCAGAGAGGAAAAAAATTTAAATAATGCACTTTTAAAAAAAAATTACGAAAATGCAGCAGTTTTCAAATTTATTACACTTCTATTGCTGCTAAACACGTTGGACGGAGGCGCAACGGCGACGAAGACACGCCCACAGGAGGCGCGACAGGGGCAAGGTCACGCCCCAGGGAGGCGCGACTTAGGCTGGGTGGCGCCTGGGCCAGACGCGTCTTTGCAGGGCTATATAAGGCCCATTTTTGCTGTTTCAAACCACTTTTTCACTTTCTTCCTCTCTTTAAACCTCTCTCTAAAGGTTTTTTCTCTAGCTTCTCTCTAGGTTTTTGGATTTTGGGTGCCTTTGAAGATTTGCGTAAGGAAACTCTGTCCCAAGTAAGTGCTGAAATAATTATTTTATATATTTTGTTAAATAAATGATATTAATGTAGAAAAATTTTAGGGACTTATTATGTTAGGAAAAATATTGTTATTAATGTAGAAAAATTTTAGGGACTTATATTGTAAATAGTTTGTTAGTCATGTAATGTAGAATATATTTATTATGAGAGAATATTATTTGTTAGTGACATGTAGGAAATTCTTAGTGAACTAAGGTAGAATTTATTTATTGCCTTAGAATGTTATTGCTTAGTGACCTAAGAAATCCTTAGTCATTTATATTATAAATAGTTAGCGACATAAAGTTGAATATATTTTTTGGGAGAGGGGCGGTTGCACGCTGCCTCCAATTAAAGTATTAAACTTTTAAAATGGTTTATTTTTCTTTTCTTTTGAACATAAAGGACAAAGATATTTGCAACGCACGTGGTTCAAGGCTTTTCATGTCGCAAGATTTTTCAGTAGTGGTAGTTCATGGATAAAGTGATTATCACCTTAAACTAAATTATTGACATAATGTCTTTTTTTTTTACGTGCGGCTTTGAGTTTTAAATTAAAAAACTATTTTTTTAAGTTTTGACAATATAATATTTTTTACATTGTTGTATCTAATTATTTAATTTAAAACTCTCATGGCAGTAACTAATATTTGTGTTATGGTTTGTGAATTTTTTTTTTAATATTTGAAGATAGATATAAAATATTTATATTTTTTTATCAATATTTTTGAAAATGACAATAATTTAATTTATGCCCCTAGACCATAGAAAATAGTTGAAGTGTTAAATTTATTTAGGAATATATGTTCAACTTAAATTTATTTTATTTAGTTTATGTTTGTGATCTTTATTACTTGTATGTTTGAATTTGGACAATGATTTTTTTTAATATTTTGGTATTTAATTATCTATGTTATTGAATAATATTAATTTGTGATATTTTTAAAAAAATATTTTAAGACATTGTCATACGGGTCAATCAGTTACCTACCGGTTCAACCACTGACCGGATCATGTGGGTCAATCAGTGACCCATTGGTTCGACCATTGACCTAGTAACCCAGTACCCTAACTGAGTCAATCATCGGATTGGTTTTTTAAAACTATGGTTTAGAGTATAGTTGAATGATAAATGTTAAATTAAAACAACATAATTATTAAATTAATCATGGTTTATTAAGTTAAACTCTATAAGTGAATAAAATATGCGTAATAAGAGTTTTAAGTAATCTAAGTTAAATTATATATTATTTGCATTGATTTGAATTTTCTCCATATTTATGTTGTTATTTTCCAACACAAATGATAGGTTAATAAGAAAATGATAAAGTGAATCATAAAAAATAGAATTCGTGCATTTACAATTAATATTTTACAGTTTAATGAGCTCAATTGATTTGTGAAATTACTGTGATATTATTATTAAAACCAAGTTTGTTTATATGAAATATCTAGTATATTATTATGGCTGAGTCATCGTCATCAGAGTCACCTCGTTCTGGGTCTGACAATGAGCCTGAGCTTACCGATCCCACTACCCATGTTATTCCCGGACCATATAGATGGGACGTACTTAGGAGGCATAGATAGTGGCCTCCACCTTCAGTGGAGACAGTGGCCTCCACCTTCAGCTTAGTGTTTGTGTGTTTTCTTTGGTTTGAATATTATGGATTGTTGTAGGCATTTTTATGGACTATGTTTGATACATTGTTGGCATGTTGTATACATAATTTGGACATTGCTTTTTTTATTTAAATTACGTACATTTATGACTAGGAAACCCACATAAGACAACAAATATTACCTTAAGTCAACAAATAATACCGTAAGTCAACAATAGCATATTAAAATTATGATGAAATGCAACAAATAATACCATAAGTCAACAAATGATATCACTGGTTGGTTGATTGACGACTAGGACAATTTCGACGATTATGCCCAGGTAATCTGCATATACCACACCTAACACGACTTTGGCTAGACTCAACTTCATCCATCTCATTACGTATTCTTGTTTCCTTAGGACGACCCTTTGCACGCAACATAGACTTGTCAGGTATTAGTATTGGATCTGCACTCGGTGGAATCGCTTGTTCGTTACCAATTGGATGCCATGGAAATGAGTATGCGTTAAGCAGGTTCGTCACAAGGAATACATCATCCACATATAGTGTCGGTGACTGACGAACATGCATAGCGGCTGCTGCGGCATGACTACAAGGATACTTGAATGCCTTAAATTTGCCACATTGGCAGAACGGTGTCGCGAGGTTAACGGAAAATGATTTGTCATAACCATCATCAACCTCGAATTCAGAGAGCTCCATATTATATGTACGAACATAATGACAAGTGGCAGTTGTTTCATTGGCCTTCAACATAGCAGTCACATTTTTGCAAAGAGAATGTCCACCTTGCAATTGGTTAGCAGCCGATTGCCCCCTGCATACAAAATATTCGACCAGTCTGCTATATGTGTGTTTAACCAAAGCCGTTATTGGCATGTTTCTTGCACCCTTTAAAACCCTGTTAACTGACTCTGCCAAATTTGTGGTCATATGCTCATACCTTCGCCCTTCAACATCATATGCACGCGTCCACTTTTCCTTGGGGATGTTATCAATCCAGTTTGCAACCTCAGGACTAACGTCACGAAAACGTTCAAATGCAACATCAAAATCTATCATAGAAGGAGTATAACCTGCACACACACACATGTTGATTACAATTAGGTAAACATGTTCATCCACATAATAAGTGTTGGTTCACCATACCTAAATTCATTAAGGCCCTCTTCAGATTGTCATTTTTGAACTTTTGATTGAAATTGCTAGCAACATGACGAAGACAAAATACATGATAAGCATGCGGTGGTTGCCATCCAGGGTGCCTCTCAACTGCAGATATTATGCTTCGGTGCCGATCAGAAATAAGACAAATATTTGTCTTGCTTGTAACATGAACACGAATGTTATGCAAAAAGTATTCCCAAGCTTGCAGTGTCTCACCCTCAACAATAGCAAATGCAAGTGGCAAACACTCATTATTACCATCTTGAGCAGTGGCAATGAGCAACTTTCCTTTGTACTTGCCATATAAATGAGTGCCATCAATTTGAATAACCGGTTTACAAAAATTGAAAGCCTCACAACATTGTCTAAAGGTCCAAAAAATGCGGTGAAACACGCGTTTATGCTGAAATATTCTATGACCCACATAATAATCTTTGGTTTGAATATTATAAACAGAACCTGGGGAAAAGCGAAGCATATACTCACACCACCTCGGCAAGAATGCATATGATTCCTCCCAATCACCTTATATAATTGCCATTGCTTTTTGTTTTGCATACCATGCTTTTCTATATGAAACTTTGTATCCAAAAGAATGCGTTATCCTCTCTTGGACTAGTCCAATTGAACATGATGGATCATGCTTAATCATCCCTAATAAAAAAGAATATGATGTAAACATTAATAAAATAAAAAGATACCATATTATGATGAAATGCAATAACATACCTAGTATCAGTGAAACAATAACATTAGCATCAAGTTGTCTGTGGTCATGAGAAATGTGCTCATTTAAGCAAATGTGATCCCCACCCCATTTGGTAACGATCCATCTCTCACCATGAGTTGGTTTTATTACTCTAACCCTCCACAGACAATTTTGGTCATGCGCACGACATTTCATGATTAACTTTGTCGGCGTACTTTCAACAACAACACCTTCTTGATGCTCTTTCATGAGGTTCCGCTTTATTGCCAGTTGCGCCTCTTCTTTTGATGCAAATTCTTGTTTAACAAACAACTTATTCCCTAATATCCACGGACCTTCAACTGATACAGAACCAGTGCCTGAGTCTTGTTCACTCGGATAATCCCAATCAATGTATGTGTAATATGGGATTCCATCCCAAAAAGCGTTATTACCCTGACCTACAAAACAAAATTCCAAGATTTATTACAATAAAATACATTAAATTAAAATCACACATGTAAATAGTTACTGTTAATCAACACACCTTGATCTTGATATTGTTGTTGCTGCTCATCCTCCCCCACATCCTGTTGTTCTTGGCTATGAGACTCAACCACAAAAGAGTTACGTCCTTGTGTTTGACTTGCGCTTGGCTCATCATCGTCCGAAGCACTGGCATTCTCCGCAAGAAGACGATCTTCCATTGCGATGTTTTCATCATCGTCATCGTCAATATCGTCGTCCATAACCCAAGTAGGGTCATTTTCATCTTCCATTGACAAATTAAAAGGCACAATAGCAGCTGATTCATTTTGGGAATAATTGAAATGCACTGACCTCATTGGTAAATCAACATCCTCAGCTTCATGAATATCCACATACAACTCTAGGAAATCTTTCCGTGACTGGTTGAAGAATTCTCCTATTACCATTTCCACGTCTTCGTCATCCACTACTTCCATGCTAATATATTTTTTCATCACACCATATTCTTGCAGTTATACTGATGGATTGATTACCTTTCACACGTAATTTTTGCTTGATGCTCTGCTCCAATTCATCATAACTCGAGTTGCGCTTCAAACGTGTTGGCCTTTTTTCACCTTCAAAAGCAACACCATGTCGACCCTCAATTTTTCTACCATTATAATATAGAACAGTACGAATAGAATCAGAATTCGAAGACATTTTTTGATATCAAACACAATAACAATGCTCAACATCAGTGGTGCAGATTGCCTTCACCAAGTTTCGTTTAAATAGACTGCTGGTGGCAAAGTCGCGCCCAGGGAGGGCGCCACTGAGGCTGGGTCACACCCACATGGGGCGCCACTTGTGCAAAGACGCGCCTAGGCTGGGCGCCACTCGTGCAAGGACACGCCTGGACAGGGCGCCACTAACAGCAGTAGAAATGTAATAAGTTTCAAAACTGCTACATTTTCGTAATTTTTTTTTTAAAAGTACATTATTTAAATTTTTTTGCCTCGTCAGAGATGCTCAGATCCAAGAGAAATTTTTGTATATAATGAGAAGAATATGATTTTCTGGCATAGATAATTCTTACTCATATCTAGTTACAGATAATTTTATATTTTTAATAAAAAAATTATTAATATTAAAAAATGTGTTAAAAATCATACTGCTATCACACCTTTTATATTCATGACATTGCATAGCTTAATCATACAAAACATTCATTCTTGTACAAAAAACATTACCAATAAAATAGTGATATTTTATTGTCGATACACGATTATCTTTAAAAAGTTAAATAACGACGACCTAAAATTCAACCTAAATTTATTCTCAAAATATATTAAATTTAATTTTTAGAATATGAATAAATTTAAATTTAAATATATTTAAAATTTATTTTTAAAGATATTTTAGTTTTTAGTCCATATTGAAATTTTCCTATGTTTTTATGAATTTTCAGTTAGTTGCTTAAATATTTTTAGTAATATTGAGACTGCTTACTAATCATTGTGGTAGGTATTTCATAGCATGTTATTTTTATTAAAATTCACTACAAGAAAAAAGTAGAAGGTTAAATATTATTTTTTAACTATGATATTTTAGTATTTTTTTTTCTTTGATGCATTTAAGTTTTAAAAATTTTATTTTTATTAATGCATAATCTATTAATTGTAGAAAAATTAAACTATGCATTGAAAAGGTTGTAAGCTTATACTTATTTGAACAACAGGGCTTCCCAGAGGGTTCCATAGGGAGGGAATAGTCAGAGATTTGTACTTTAAGGGGTAGATCGATCATTTAAATATTTTTAGATTTTTGTCAACGGATCAAATTCCTTCTTCTGCGCTTGCTTACTTACTAGTACTCGATATGGTTTGCTGCTACAGCTATTGCAATTTGTTTATTGACCTAATTGTTTTCAGTAACATTATTCTCCAATAACTTTCTTATATTTTAATGTTTTTATTTCTTTAATTTCCATCACAGTAACACCTTTTCTTTCTCTTTTTTCCCTCTTTCTTTTACGATTTTAATTTTTAACGTTACACGAGAATTTTATTTTGAAAAAATAGTGTTTTATTGTTTTCAATCAGGATAGATCCTTTTCAAATATCCTTGAGAGAAGTTATATAACAAATGAAGAAAAAAAAAAGTAAACGTATTTTCAACTCAAATTTTCTTTTTTATTTGTGAATTTACGGGTTATAATCAGTAGTATAATTCAATAATTAATGAGAGTAGATGTACATATATATATAGAAGCAAGAAAGAACGAAAAAATAAGATAAATCCATTCTATTAAAAATCAAAACAAGTACAGTTGCTTCATCACATCTTAGAAAGGAAAAATACAAACACAAAGATAGGCAGAATACAAATTATTCCATGACAATTGAGTCACACTTGATTGACCACCAAAGAAATTGAACTATACCAATAAGAAATTAAGAATTACTCCTATAAATTTATAATTAATCCTTGAACATCATCATTTCTGCATCAAGCTAGCTAATTATTTTTTAGCTTTCTTTGGCAAAGCAAAGGAAGTGAAAGTTGATGCTACGGCAGTGAACAAAAATGCAATTAGTAGAAGGCTGGCTGAAGCATTTGCCTTGTCTATAAACGAGTTTGAGGGTACACCTCTACCCAGCTCTACGGTCACACCAAATCCAGCAGCTGAACCGGAAATCAAAAGGTATGATATGATCTGTCCATAGAAAAATAACAATGCAAAGTTATTAATTAATTAAAATGACAATATATTACTAGGTCAAAATAATTATTATTAGTTTATAGAACAACAACATTATTGCAAAAGCGTGAACACAATTTGCTATGACATGTATATCGATCGATGTACCTTGTCACCGAAGAAATCACATAGATAGCCACCATCACCGCTTAATACACGGTTTCCTGAGACCACAGTGAAGATTGAGAACGCCATTTGCAGCAGGTTATACGCAAACCCAATTATTATTGTAGAGATCATATATCTGCGTTAACCAAAGAGTAAGGTTGTTTTCACTTAACATTTCTTAATAAAGAGAAAGGTAGAAAAAGAAAAAAGTGATTTTTTTTTCTCGTTTTTACTTATCATGCTCTGGAGAATGTATCTGTATATATTTGGCATTTGCTTAACAATATGTAAAGCACTTGAAAATAACTAATTAAATGAATCCTTAATCATAATTAAGTAGCTAGCTTCAGGTAAAAATCCTTCTCACGTTGCTAATAATGTTAAAGTCAAAGTGGTAATATATAGATGAGAATATTAATAGTTAGGTTGGATAATAAAGTAGAGACATAAAGTATATAATGCTTACCGATAAGCATAGATATCATTGAACTTGATTTCCACACCTGTTTCATCATCAGTTTGCTTGACTATCGCAATGAGAATGAGTGCAATGAGAAGGAACACAAAGGTTAAGACCCTCAAAAGGAGAAGGACAGTTCTTGAACCTGTGGAACTAGAGGGTGTGCTATTACTATCCACCATCTCAGGCATATTTTTGCTAGTACCCAATTAAAAACCTTGTTTCTGCGAATAATTTAGGTTCATCTTTTGACCCTTTTTATAATACACACAGAGTTATGAACGTGTAGTACTCTAGTTCTTTCTCGTTTACTCATGAGGATAAGGACAAAGTCAACTCTAGTTCGTTAAATTCTCTTTTACCATATGGTTTCTAAGAAAAACACATAAATGGCTGACTTTGAAACTGTTGGCATAACAGCTAGCTATAGCCGAAATCCATTCGTTGAATAATCTACTGCACTTGCTTAATATTTTCAGAGAAAGCTCACATTCTTTGATATCATTATTGTTGTTGACCTTGACCTTAATTATTTGCCGAGCCCGATTGAGCGTGTTGATTAATAAATATACTGGTTGACATTGATTTGCGTAATATATTCATTCAATTGACTTATTTTTGCTGAATAAAAAAAAATACTATTTCTTACATAGAACTAAAATAATATCAAATGATTTTTGAGAATTAAAAGAATAAAGATATTAAAAGGAAATTCAGTTTAAACATTTTGTGATAAATTAATTAACGAGTTGAATCTTTAATCATTTTTACATGTTAAAAACCTCCTCACTTATATTTTATTAATAGATATTATATGAAAATAAAAATATCAGATAAACTTATATATACTATCTACCAAATAAAAAATCATTTTTCTCTACAATATAATGTCTACCAAATAAAAAAGCTTTTTTCATCATGTCAAATTAAATGGATTGAATTGTAGCTCTTAAGATGTGCACCAATTGCAAACTTAATTTGATTTTGGCTTGACAATGATATTGAAAAAATTGGTATATATAATTACAGTACATTTTAAAAAAAAAATCAACTAATTAAAAATTGTTATGTATGATATATAAGTGGGTTGATTATTATAATCATATCTTTTTAAATTTTCTATAAATATAATGAAACTAAAAGGTAAAAACAGTGTTGCTTTTACTGTTATTTATAAATATTTAAATGTAAAATGCATAAAATATGAGGATATCTATAATCTATAATTAATTATAAAGAAAAAATATTTTCTGAATAAACTAATTCATTGTTTTTCTGATTTTATTAAGAGCTTTCACCCTCGACGTTGTGAACATGATTACATTTTGAACGGGGCAAACAAGATATTATTTTTAAGAGAATTTTTATCATGTCAATTTGGAATATTGATACACTTATTTTTCAACCAATAGGAAGCAAACTATATTATTATATTATTATTTTAAAATTTAATGATAATTGAAAAAATAAACTAATTTTAAAAAAATATTAACAAAAGATTAATTTAAAGCAAAAAAAACACGTATTATTGAAAGCCTGTATCAAAGTTTTTTTTAACGGGTTCATTCGTGTTTGAATGAAGAATTTGATTTGATTTGATATTTTCCGGCTAAGATATGCAAAGTCAAAATTTCCATAAATGTCGAACAATAACAATGATCCATCATACAAAAAGGGCTGGGCCTTTGTAATTTGTTTTCTAAAGCTAGAGACGACTATTTGCAACATTTCATACTCATAAGAGCACGCAAGCAAAACTAAGGTTCAAAATCAAAGCCAACAGGATTATGAAGACTACTATCTAACGCTCAATGTTGCGTTAGTGTTGCTAGCTAGAAAGGTCCAATTAATGAGGGTGTGAGGAAGAGCAAGAGTGTGAGTGATCAGAGAGTTTTTTTTGTGTAATTATTGAAGAAGGAAAAGTGCATATACATTACACTGATACACAAAGATGACAACATACAAATCCACTACAATCGATTGACCACCAAAGAAATTGATGAACTAAACCAAATTAACTAGAGAAGGGAATTAAAAAACTACTATCATAATCCATATTCATTATTTTCTACATCAAGCTAATTAATTAAGAGAAATATTATTTGTACAACAAATTTTACAACAATGAGAAAGAGAACATAGGTATTGTTGTAGAAAGTTGTTGTATGAATAATACAACTCATTAATTATTAATAGCTTTCTTTGGCAAAGCAAAGGAAGTGAAAATTGATGCTGTGGCAGTGTACAAAATCCCAACTAGAAGAAGGCTGGCCGAAACATTTGCCTTTTCAGTGAAGGAGTTTGAGGGTGTATCTCTACGCCGTTCTACTTCGAAACCAAATTCAGCAGCTGAACCAGAAATCAGAAGCTAGGTATGATATGATCTGTCCATAGAAATTAGCAATGCAAAGTTGTTAATTAAAATGACAATATATTAGGCCAAAAATTTTATTATTTGGTTTGCAGAACAACATTATTGAAAGCTTGAAGATTTGTTAGGCATGACATGATATATATATGTACCTTGTCACCAAAGAAATCAAATAGATAGCCACCATAACTGTTTAATACACGCTTTCCTGAGACCAAAGTGAAGATTGAAAAGCCCATTTGCAGGAGGTTATATGCAAACCCAATAAATATCGTAGAGAGCATATAACTGCATTGACAAGAGAAGGAAAAAAAACAGTGTTCTCATTTCAAAATATTTTTTACAAGAGATAACAGAAAAAAATGCAAGTATGAGATATAAATGATTATTTGGACATTTTTTTTGTCACATTTATCTTTCTTTGAAGACAATTGAAATACTGACATACTGTTAGACATTTTAAATTTTGACACCTCTCAAGGCAAGAATTTGAACTTTAGTTGAAGAAAATTTAGTCCTTTTTGCTAGTCTCAAATCTGTTGGTATGGTTGCGACATGCAATAAAGTGATATGGAGAAAAAAATGTTGTCAAAATTGCAAATTTGTATCAAGTTAATAAAAAGGAAAATAACAAAACTATATATATTAAGCATTATCTTTTTTTACATATCAATTCTTGAAAATATGGTCCGTATGTTACAACATATTTTCATAAAAAAAAAATAAGTTTTAAATACTTTTCATGTATTCGTTTCAAATTTTTAAAATAATTAAAAGATGAAAATAACATAATATCTCATTAAAAATAGAAGTTTTTTGAATAATTTCTCATAAAAACCAGTTATTTTCTTCTTTTTTATTACTGTGAACTAATAGAAATTAGTTTTTTTTTAAAAAGTCTAAAAGTAATAATCATTGAATTATTTTAAATCAAATCGGCTTTTCTTTGTGAGAAAGAGACAATATGAAATTATTTGTTTAAACTAAAAAATAATAATTTTAAAATAAGTGCTTATTAGAAAAGCACTTTTTAATAAGTTGATAAGATTTGTTTCTTAAAATAAATAAAAAATATTTTTTTAAAACATAAATAGTTTAAATAAATACACTAAAAAAAAATACTCATATTATAAATAAAATGTTTTTATTTAAATAAACTCACACTATATCTGTATCTTTACATTTGTATATGCATATGAACATGCATATATCCCATAATCGTGTGCGCGAAAATTAAAGATGGATTTGGCATTTGTAATTAGCACTATAAAAAACAATCTTTGTAAAGTACTTGAAAATCAATCCATAATCATAACTAGCTTGGCAATTATACAGTGCAAGTCAAAGTGGTGTGACAGTATATGCGATCTGCGAGAATATATATTAATTAGGTTGGTTAATAATAAAGTAGAAATGTAAACTACTATTATAATGCTTATCGATAAGCATAGACATAATTGAAGTTGATTTCTTCAACTGTGTAATCACTTGTTACTATTGTTAGCGTGTCTATGGAAATGACAATGAGCGCCATATATAACAAGGAAGATTAAGGTTAAGACCCTCAAAAGGAGGACAGTAATTGAAAAGGCAGAAATTTGAGTGTGTGGTAGTAGTGTTTTCCATCGCAGGCTTCTCCTAATTAATGTTTATGTGTATATAGACAGATTTGGTGCAGTTTCTGGCCAGAAGGTGCTCTAATAATATTCCTCGTACTTAAGGACAAGGTTCATTTAAATTGTTCGGCAATCAAGTTATATATAGTATAATTATATAAAGAGGGTAAAAATGGGTTAGTTTCAAAATGGTGACGTTTTATTTCATTTACTACAATGTTCCATCTATATATTGTAAATTAAACACTGTAAGTAACGTTTTAATTAATGCAAAAAGAAAACATATTAAGTGAAAGTAGTTTAATAAAATTGTTCAACTTATTAATGTTAATAAACTGAATTTCCAAAGGTCGCCGAGGTTAATTAGAAAATGGTAAATTGCTTCCTTTCTGGATGCCCAATAGCTAGAAAGACATTAAAAATTTTAAATATTAAATTTAGATGAACATGCATAGGCACTTGCCTCTATGGTTTAACGTAGCATTAACTACCAATAGCCATTAACCCACCACTCTTTTAATGATGATGGAAAAAACAAACGTTTGAATGGCTTCCACGGATTAAACAAAAAAACAAACAAACAATACAGTTTAATGGCTTTCGATCAACGGCTCTTATTATTAGTAACGAGTGGAGATGGCATGCATTTTCGGTGACTTAGGGCTCTCACATCAGTTTTCGTATTGATATCACTTGTAATTTTGGATGCCAAATAGCTAGTTAATTCCATGCACTACAATAAAAAAATATATCACATATACATTAAAAATATATATTATCATTAATTTTGTTACCACATATAAATTTTGTTTTTAAAACAATTAATTATTAACGTATACGAATCAATCAAATTGTTTTTTACGCGTAACATTGTATCAGTTTATTTTATTTTATTCAGCATATTAGAGGATCATTCGTTAAAAATGCTTAACAACAATTATAAAGCAGACATGATGCTAATCATTCATCATTTCTGATTCATTTTAAAACTGTCACCCTTTTCGTCTTATAATCACCATGGACTGGGCCATTTCAACTTCAATCTGTCAAAAATGGCCGAACTCAAGAGTCATCAAAAAGAGACCTATCTTATCCACTAACGTTGATTGATAACCCATTTAAAGACGCTCTTTGGGTCTATTCCTTTCTAACCCATTAACTCATGGCTAAACTTGATAAAGGTCAGGCTAGCCAACATTTAAACAAATTTCTTCAGTAAAAACTCATAAGATTAATTCAATAACTCCTCTGAAAAAATATTAATCCAATAAACTATAAATTACAAGTCATTAATTATTAAGGACAGCGGATAGATAAATTAGAGAACTAATAATCTAGTTATATATTCAATTAAAATTAAATAGAAATGATATAGGGCCAATAACAAAAATTAAGATTATAAATTATTAAGGAGAATTGTAAATAGGTAAATTAACGAGTTTCAATAACCCCATCTATTATTAATAATTCACTTTATGTGTTTTCCCGGTTTTATTTTGTTTAGAGCATCAATAATCTATAACTATTTAGATGAGTTGTTTATCATAATTTTCTAAGACCTTATAATTTCACATAAATTTAAATATTTATATGAAATTTACTACAATGTTAAAGTTGCTTAAATGAGTGATTAATTTAATTATTCGAGTCCTATAATACTTCAAAAATATGATATTTATAGTTCAGTTTACGCCTTTATTTTTTTTAAAGTTTATTATGGTTCTTTTATCTTTTTTTTTTCAGTTTTTTTTATCTTTTAAAATTTTTATTTTGATCATTTTTTTTCAATTCGATCCTTCGATCCATTTAAAATTAACATTGTTGATCATTTAAGAATAAACTTTTTTAGTTAAAAATAAAATGGAGAGAAAATAAAGAAAACTGAACAAAAAAGTTTATTTATAAAGAATTAACTAAGTCAATTTTAAATAGACTAAATGATTAAATTGAACAAAAAAATAAAATAGATGATTAAATTGAACTTTTTAAAATATAAAGAACTAAGTTGAATAAAAATAAATAAATAATTAAATTGAACATTTAAAAGATAAAAGACAAAACTAAATAAAAAATAAGATAAATAATTAAATAAATCATTTAACCTAAAATTATCTAGGTTATATTTGGCCCCATTAATTTATTTATTTTTGGGTCTATCCTTGCTTTCTCGATCAACTCATATTCTGTTACAATAATGATCCTTCAGTTCCTAGTCACGTACTCTATTCTTATTTTCACATGTTATCTCACTATATATGTGCTTTTAGCCATTAAATGAATGTCATTAAGTTTAACTAAGTAACTTGTAGTAGTAAATAGAAATATCGCTACATAAAAATAACTTGAATGATTTGCAACAATTTATAGAGTGCTATTATACGGCATTGATATATCTGGAGAAAGCTAATTAATTAATTATATGTGGAGAATTATAATGATCTTTGATCATAGCTCGAGTGAGAAATAATTATGAAAGTATGGAATATTTTGTTTAGCAAGGAATGAGCAAGGAAGTGACAAAAATGAGCTTGATTATGAAGACAAATGAAAAAAGTGAAAAAGGAGGTTGACCCTATATATATAGAAGATTCTCAGCAAGATATATATCCTATGAAGGCAAATCTCTATGGAATATAGTGTAACTTATCTTTCACAGCTAAAAGCTTATTATATAAAGAAGCACACCCCAAATAACAATAGTATAGCTAACTTAGATCTTTAATTATTTTTTAATCAAATTTGCTTTTATCTTATTATCTTTATTTAAAAATTTCATGTATTTCGGCTTTGAAGATAGTAAGTTGAACTTGTTTTTGTGTTTAATTAATTTAGTGGGAACTGGGCGAAACGCAATATAGCACAAGCATGAATTCTTTTATATACATAGAGCTAGCTAGTGATAATGTGCATACATGTATCTCTAGAGAGCATAAACATTTGCGGGGCAGAGGTGTGGAATCAAGAGGTTACAATCTTATCCTAAAATCAAGATTATTTGATGCACACTGCGCATGTGTTCCATCTTCCATGTCGCTGTCCATGCATGGCTGTGGGGCTGCCCCTGCATCATCATTCATCAAAGATCAAAGATTAAAGATATACCCATTTTCTCTAGTATATTATTTTTTTCCACATCACTTATATATATATATATATATATATATATATATTTTTTTTTTTTTTTTTCTTTTCCTTTCATCATGTATATCCCAAAATGGGTCTACTTTTCTTCTTTCCAATTCCTCAAACAAGGGAGGGGACTTGGCTAAGTAAAGTAAGAGTCCCCCCCTAGCCACCATCTGTATATATGTTGACTTCCATTTTCTTCTTCCTCCCCATAATAACTGGCTGCCTTGTCCACCACTTCCACCATTCCTTGTCCCTCAATTGTCTCCCTCATATTTTGTTTAAACAGTTTTTAAAATACAAAATTTTTAAATTTCGTAAAAACAGGTGGACCTTTGCTTTCTACATTGAATTCTAATCAGATATTGTATCTTTATTTACAACATAACAACTGGACTATATTTGTATTACTATTTCTAAAAATTTAGAATTACTCTAGTATATATCCATTATTATTATATGCTAATATTACTGATACTTTAATCACTTGTCTAATATTTACATTTTTATATTAAATATATACATTTTAAACATATATTGTCATGATCAATAACCGGTAAATAGTTTACAATTTATCAAAAAAAAAATTTCCAACAGAAAATGTAATTACCTTAGGTTTTTAATATTTCAAAAATTAAAACTAGTTTTTAGATTGCAGTTTCAGATTATTTTAATTTTTTCAGTTTTAAATCCAAAAAACGTGAGAGTACGTACTCTTTGCATTAGACTGTGATTAAAGAATCTCAATATATAATAGAAAAGAAAAGAAAAGAAACTATATAAGCTTTTTACATGTTTTTGTAAGCTATATATGATCGAATTAGATTAAAAATGATCAGATTTAATTTGAACTAAAAATGTAAAGTCTAAACTCTATATTTCATCAATTAGGCTCAAATCAGACCTGTCACATATATACTACAATGTGTCAGGCAAAAAGGCTTAAAATCAATTAGAGACTTAGAGTAAATATTCAATTTACTTCTCATAAAAAATTATTTAACTCGATTTTATTTGTTGAAAAAAGAAACTACTAAATAGTTTCTCATGATAATAAATGTAGAAAATTTAGTCCTCTCTATTTATTTTAGTGTATATTTTTAGAGACTAATTTGAATTACTAATAATTCTTTCAAAGAATAAATACGTACACATTCTTTTTTAGCGCCTAAAGATGCACTAAAAATTAAATATAACAAAAATAGTATAAGGACTCAAATATTTTATGCTTGTAATCTTAATGAATTATTTGATAATTTATTTTTCTGAAAGAACAATTAGACAAATGATTTCTCTTTTTTTTCAAGGTTCGAATTGGATCGATGTCTACTCCTATATATATATTTTCTTCTAAGCACTAAATTCAATAATTCATGAGCGATTACTTTGATAGTTGGCATAGGGAATCTTGGATTAAGGTTGGAAGCAGATCAGCAGATGCCAACATCTAATGTCCAAATAAAGATTTGGAGCCTGGTTTTAACAATATACATATCATTATCAACATTACAACAATATCATTGTGTACGTAACGACAGTATGCAATCTTACACATTATATTAACCAGCAAAAAATAAAAATCTTAAAGTTTGACAATGATATTAATTTGTACGTTTCATTTGTCTGAACTTGAGGACAACCCTCCATCACTTCCGACTCACAAACTGTCATTTCAATTTCAACATAGTTTGGCAGACGACCAATACGTATATTTAGTGGTTTAGTGGCAACACAATTCACTATTTTTTTTTATCACACAATTCACTATTTTAAAATGGTGGGGGTGGGGGTTTAGATTCTTGACTTGGATCAAAGTTTTTTTTTTCTTGTATAAGACAAGCCGGGGTCGAATGGGTACATGCGAAATCGAATTGAATTGTCATGCTTAGATGATATTTGTGTGGGTCATTTTTCATAGTAGAATATTTACAGAACCTTGAGAATGAGTACGTGTGTGAGAGTAATGACGGTGCTGAAACGAAAAGAGAGAGTATGTTAGAATTTAAGAGTTTATTTTATATTAATATTCAATTTAAAGTTTTGATATATTTTTTAGCTTCAAACAGGTCTCTTTTAATTTTGATTTTAATATTTGTAAATTATTTTTGTTGTTATTAATCTTTGTAAATTATTAATAATGTGACATGTTTGTTGACATAACACTCTTATTAAGTGTCATGATATATAACATTATTAAGATGATGATGTAATATTGTTACTAATGTGACATGAAAATATGATTTAGGTGATGAAATGATCACATGATAATGTCATCAAAGTGCATGTCATTTTTTTGTAAGAAGACTAATGACTAAGAAAAAAAACAAACTATTTGAAATTTGTAGGAATGAAAGACAAAATAAAATTAGCGTTAAAAGCCAAAAGACATTAAATTAAAAGAATGAAAGGTACATTTAATTAAGTCTTTATTTTTGTTATAAATTTTCTCATTTTATTTTCACATGTATTTTTTAGAAGCAATCATCTTAAATATATGATACAGTCAAATAATATATAGGTACTTCTTTTAGTAAGAATTCAAGCCCTTAATTGATAATGTAAGTAGAACATCAATCTCTATTACTAGACTCAACTCACATTAATATAAAATATATCATTTGATTTCATTGAAAGTTATTGTGTAGAATTTTAATGCATTTTTTTATTTTCTTCTAATATATATATTTGTTTAACTTTTTTTTTTATCTATATTAACTTGTTATGAACTTTTATAAAATTAATTACTATATATTGGTGAGTTTTTTTTCCGATAGAAATTGAACTTAAATACTTAAGGAGTTTATAAACTCGTGCAGACTGTCTAATTGCTGAGTTAGATACCTTAATTATTCTTTATACGTATGGTTTTGCTTTTCTTTTTCTTTATAATAAAATAACTTTCAAGTTCCAATTAGGTTTAATATATAACCTTTGACTTATAAATATATTTCATAAGAAAGGTGGGAATGGGAAAAGGAAGTAAAATATCTATTAAATAATCTATAAAACAAAGTTTCACTTGATCATATATATTCTACATCTTTTAATTATCTAATGTTTGAATTTATATATACCACTCTCTATTAAGAGGATAAGGGTACTGAATCTTACTACTCTATCATCAGTAATATAATTGGGATATATATATATATATTGGTCGATTTTAATGGTAGTAGCGTAGGACTGAAGTATATCACAATATCCAAAAAAGGTGTCAAATTTTTTATGATACATGCGTATTAATGAATAATTTTACACAAAAACGAAAAAGCTGTTACTGCAAAAAAAAAAAGTTGAATTACATAGAGGATAAAAAAGAAAATAATGACTACTTTTTCCTGAGGATAGCTGGCGGAAGGGAAACAAAGGTACATTCGATGGTGACGCATCCACCGAAGACCTCCCCACCATGAGTCCATGACTCATCACCTTTTTACTTTTAAATTCCATATTTTTTATTCTAAAATATTTTTAAGGCATAAAAAAACTCACAAGTCACAATACAAAATATTATGTTAATCTAAAGCTAGGGCTAGGGTTTCTCTTTCTTAAGTCTTAACATGCATGGCTATTGGAGAGTAAAGTCTTTAATGTTAATGCCACAATAAAAGCAGAATAGAAAGGTGCTTATAGAATAAGAAACTCGTTTGGTGCTGCTCCATAATCCCCCAATAATTTTAATAGAAACAAAAAGATCGAGGAAAGATAAATTAAGAACAAAAATAAATTAAATATATAGACACACCCCCACGAGCTCCTTTATCTTTTCCCGTCCCCCTGTGATCTCTTTCTCTGCAACTCTCTCATGTTGATGTGATTCTCCACCCACACACACCACCAAAGAACCCATCAAACTTTTAAAAAAGAGAAAGAAAGCTCTCTAATTAACAAGAACTATGGTCTTCCCGTCCCTTCCAATCTATCTAGATCCACCCAACTGGTCACAACAGGTAAGGATTAATTCTTTCATTCTCTCTTCCATTTCTTTTCCCTTTCTTCTTTTTCTTATCATAGCTTCTTCATCAATAAAGCTAACTAAGAATACAACTAATCAGAAATAAATCAGATATTCCTACACATACACTTTATCAATCTTTTATTTTTTTTCCCTGAATATACTCTTTGTATGTGTGTACACTTATAGATATTCAATTATGTAGTTTCTTTTCTTTTTCTTTTTTTTTTTTATTGTTTGGCTTACACTTGTAAAAAAAACACAGCAGCCTAATCAGCAAGCAGGAATTGGCACTCATAATTCACAGATTCCACCACCTCTGCGACCGTCACTACCTTCATTGGTGACGGCAGATATCGGAGATGGTGACTATATTCAAGGCTCTATCAGACCAAGTTCAATGACTGATAGAGCCAGGATGGCCAAGATACACCAACCCGATGCAGCACTCAAATGCCCACGATGTGAATCCACAAACACCAAGTTTTGCTACTACAACAACTACAGCCTCACACAGCCACGCCACTTTTGCAAGACTTGTCGTCGTTACTGGACTAGAGGAGGTGCACTCAGGAGCGTGCCAGTTGGAGGTGGCTGCAGAAGGAACAAAAGAAACAAAGGGAACAGTGCTAGATCAAAGTCTCCTATGAAACCTTCAGCAAGTGCTAATTCTTCTTCTAGTGGCTGCACTCCTGATCATGTGATGATGACTCATTTGCCAACTCCAAAAATACCATCTCAAATCCCATTCTTGGCATCTTTACATCATTATAACAGTGACTACGTTTCTGGGGGCATTGGATCTCATTTTGGGGCGATCACAACACCTTTGGTGGCTAGAAATAATGGCAACAACACTAGTGATTTTGAGTTTCAAATTGGTACTAGTCCAGCTTCATCACTTGGTAATATTAGTGGAGGGGCTATGTTGTCAAATAATAATGGCCTTGGTGATCAGCAATGGAGGTTTAACAATCTGCAACAAGTTCAACATCAGTTCCCTTTCTTGAGTACTAATTTTGAGCCACAAATTGGGGTGTTTCAGTTTGGTGGTGGAGAAAATAACAATGCTGAACCGCCAAGTTATACAAAGGATCATGGAGGCCGGTTTAATAATATTCGTTCTAGAATGGATTCTATTAATTCTAGTGTAAGTGGAATGGTACCTCAGCTTAACACAATAAAGCTGGAAGAGAATCAAGGTTTGAGTTTGCCAAAAAATCTCTTGATGACTAGTTCGGGAATTTGGAATAATGGAAGTAGTGGCACCGCATGGAGTGAGGTTCCTAGTTTCATTCCTTCACCTAACCACATGCTGTGATCATTGGAATTAAGCTACTCCAATTCTACTGCTTTTGCTTTATTTCCTAGTAGCCACACAGATTTTTATGATCATAGAAATGATCGAATGTATAAGAATTATTAGCAGAATTACCTATTATATCACCTTGCTAACTTTGGAACGGAATTCTACTGCCCTTTATGCATGAGTCTTGTCTTATGAGGATAAATGGGAAGGAAGGATAAGATCAGAACACTTTGTGTTACATCAATGTGGCGATAAAATGGTACGCAACTCTTCAAGTAATTTCCTTTTTGCATCGTTGGATGTCGCCGTTGATATTTTTTTGTTGTATTCCAAGTATGAACACGTTGAGCAAAAGTATTGGTGTGTAATTGTTTATATATATGCATGTGTTGTGATGACATGAGCGGTTAATTAGTTGATATTACTAATTGTGTGAAGCTATGTGGATTAGCCTAGAAGGCTTTTTATGTGATGAAGTCATTTTTTTATATTTGCTCATTGTTAACGATTTGCACCAAGTATAATGTAAGTTTAAGAAACTTTACACATTAATGTGTCTAACTTGGGATCCTTTTTTCAGTTTTCGTCTAATTCAATATTCTTAATTACTATCATTTTCTTTGCAAAAAAGAAAAGATATAGTATATGTGTAATATACCGGCAATTGAAAGTTGCCAACAAAATATTTGAAATGACTAAGGTAATGGTTATGTTTGAGTATAATAATTAATGTGAGAAATTGTAGCAAAATAATAAAGATATGTTGGACTTTTCTTAGTGCTGTGACATTATACAGTTCAACCTGTTATATATAGCATAGTTAGAAAGTCAATGAATTATATATATTTTGAGAGAGAGTGTGAAATTAGTGAATTTCGAAGATGCATTTTCCAACACTTATAAGGTGGTCACTTCTCTCCATCCCCTGCACCTTTAATTTCCTCTCTCTCATATTATACTAGATATTAGATAACACTATCCAGAATAATAATAATGATGATAAAATAACACTAGCAAGGAAATTAATGAACTAAGTACGTAGTAGGCATCCATATATATATATATATATATATATATATATATATTAATTAATTAAGGCCAATGCAAAACTAATTTAAAGCATGGAGACTCCCTTTTTTTCCTCGTGCATTATTTTTGTCATGTTAAGCTCTAGTTTGTTCTGACCCACTGCTGCTGGACAGTACGTTAAACTTGATTTTTTAATCATCTAAATAGAAACTTCAAATTCCAATACTTCTCTTGGTCTAGTATTTTGATAATCTCTTTTACATCTTGGTTACTTATTTTTAACCTTTCACAGAAAAAGCACTTTGAATACATCCAAATTGGGGGACCATGAGAGAAGAGAGTCACGTTGATCTGGTAGAATTGTAGTAATACGAATATGTACTAATTTGGTATCGAAAATGATTTTCAAATTATAAAGAAATTGACCGAATGGATCTATCGTACTTTTTTGTTTTATTATGTGAACTGAGAGCGGTAGCCATGGAAAAGGAGGATATGTTTCATTTGTTAAAGAAACGCCAAAATACCCTTAAAACCATGCAACTCCTCTTTTATGCACTATAACTCTAGATATGACTTCAATTCAAAAACAAAAGAACTAATCAAGACAAAGAATAAAACAAAGGAGAAATTATCAAATGCTAGATTGCTAATTTAAGCCTTTAAAGGTACAAGACAAAAAAACAGGAAAATGAAAATTTAAATTAGAAAACTGAAAAAAAATTGAATTCTTAATTTAAAAGTCATTTTTTTCAACTAAAAAAGCATATAACTAATTATGTTTATTCTTTATTTTCTTCTTTTTTCTCGTCATCCTTAATATTGATGGGAGGCTTGCTAATACTTCCTTAGCACTCTTCTTTCATTCCTTAATTTTTTTGTTATAAAATAATGGAATAAAGGCACAAGGAAATCAATCTGGTAAAACAGATTTGTCATAATCTAATTATGATTATGATGTCATTCATATGATAATTGAAGGAGGCTTTAGAGATGGAATCTGGGACTTTAAGCTGTTTGCTTTTTGCAATTTTCAAAGCTAGGTACTTGATTGCTTGCTTACAAGGAATAAAGGTGTCACAACATAGTCAAAAAAGCGAATCTCTCTTTCCCTCTCTCTCTCTCTGTGTGTTGGAGGAAGCAGTGAAGGGTGGTTTTTATTGGTCGGTCGGCCGTAGTATACTGATGGGATAGTGATCACAAAAATGTGTATGGTAATTGTTTCGATAAGCTAAGACATTGTTCATTTAGGTATTTAATTAACTGTCATGATTTTATGATTATAAAAAGTGTTTGGATTGATGTTTTGAGAGAAAAATGTTTATAAATAATTTATAGTATTGATTTTTAAGTGACAGTGAGATTTTATAATTATTAAAACAATAATATATATATATATCTTTTTTCAACTTTTAGAAAAAAATTTGATTAAAAATTAAAGATTAATCTCTTATTCATGCTTTAATTGTTGAGAAAGAAGAAAATTTGAGAAGAAAACTTTATTAATGTAGATCTCATACCTCTTTTTCTCTATTTTAAATACTTATTGTGAATTCTATTTTCTTGAATTTTTTTCCATTCAACCAAATTATAACTTAAGGTATATATCAATATTTATTTAAGAAAATAATTTTTTAATATTAACTTTTTATACACACAAATTTAAGAAACAAAATTATTTATGAAGGATATAACACTTGATAATAATGTATATATCTATATCTGATTGATAAAAGCAAAGAAACTTCGAAGAAAGAGGTGCAGGTCCACTAGAAGTAGTATAGTAGTAGAAGAAGAAGTATCAGCAGCAACTAAAGGTAACAATAGCTCGGAATCCCAAGCAAGCTTTTACTATATAGCATAGTTGCTGATGATGCTGATGCCCACATGTCTAGGCGTGAATATGTTCTCTCTGTTTCCTTAGCAGCTTTTGCTTTTTATGACGTCCTTCTTCAACATGATCATTCTCTCTCTTTCTTTCCGTGATTCTGATCTATTCATTCTTGGTTCCAAGGCCTATCGTTGGCCCACATTAGCTCAATCATCATATAACCGTTAGATTCTTCGTTACTTTTAAATAATTTATGTATATTTTCTACTGTATAGAAACGTGGGCATGCAACCTTAACGTTTATTCGGATATTGAAATAAAGACGTGCTTCTTTTTCTTTCTTTAATTTTCTGCAATAAAAGAAATAAGTCTTTTAGAGCATGAAACTGGTTTCGTTACTAGCTATCAAATTCACTGCAAGAAAACCATTTAACTGTTACCTCAGAGATTCTTTCTATTTTAAGTTTATTCTCTCTAAGGGTATTATGCTTTGGTTATCGATATCGTTGTGAATTCTATATCAATGTAAAGTCACTATACGTATAAACTTTACAAATATATTAATTACTTTATGAAGGAAACTGAGTATAAATGTCTCTTCTAGTCTTTACTTTATTCAGTAATCAAATGAGTCTCAGAAGCTACAGTAAATAATTAACAAATATATTAATTTTTATGCAATTTTCTGTAAGTTGTAAGATAGTAAATAAGAAAAAAATCCACCGAAAAAAGATAAAACTATTTCATTTAAGAGTAAAAGCCAAAGAAAATTGCTTTTAGTGCATTAGTCGTTTACTCTCGATTACTACCTATCTTTGAATTCAAGATCGACCCAGCTATATGTTGTGGTTACAAAATATTAATCTGTGAACAAGGCAGTGATTTAAATATTCATAATGAATTAATTCTAATCGATGTGTTATTTATAAATGAAATTGTCAGATAAACTAATTAAAATTATATCAGTGGAAGTAATACTATTGACAAATATTTTCTCACCATTAGTATATGATGAATTTTTTTAGTATATCTCTTATGTATTACACTGTTTTTTAAGACAAAATTTTAAATAAAGGTTGAAATATGTTATTTAAAATATTTAAAATTATACGAGAAGTATTCCCAGTTAATTAATTCAGATAAATAAATAAAATAAGTAACTCATATTTAAGAAAAATTAATAAGTAAATTTTAAAAAAATCAATTTGAAATTATAAAATATTGTCATTCAAGACAGAAAAAAGTATTATTTTTTGCAAATATGATAGTTATAAAATAATAAATAAATTTTTAGCAAGATTTCAAAGTGATTAATAGTTTGATAGATTTAAAATAATAAATACGATTATTTATGTGTGTTAAAAAGAAAAAAATATATTGTAAATGTCTTTTCTCAAATTATAATCTTATAATTAAAGGTTATACTTATTATATCATATATACAGGTGAACTAGCATTTAAAAAAAAAGACATGAAAAATTGTTCGTGTTTATTTTCATTTGAAGTAAAGCATAATACACAATTAGTTACATTTCTTTATTTATTTTACTATTGTTACCTAAGATTTGATTCAATTCATTATTGTAAGTGTTTTTTAGAGAATAAAAGGAACTTACATTAATGAAATGAATCATTAAAATTATAGTAGAAAACATAATGTATTCTTTGAATTTAGAGATTTTTTCTATCTTGAACTAGGTAGCTTTGAATCATAAAAAATACAACATCTGAGTTATAAATAATCAGTAAAAATAATCAGTAAAATTTAGCTCTTCTTCTTCTTCTTCTTCTTCTTCTTCTTCTTCTTCTTCTTCTTCTTTAATAGTACAATACCAATATCTTATACAATGTAATAAATGTTGATTAATATTTTAAAAAGAAAGCCAAAATAGAATAAGAATAAATTGAACCTAATATTCATGAGGAAGTCAAAACTCAGAAGGGATGTTGCGACTAGCGAACATGAAAGTTACCCTTATTGTGCATCTCATATTCTCATATATCGTAGAGAAAATCAATTTTAATATAAAATTAATAAGTTGTACTAAGTCCTATTATCTACAAATATTAATATAATTTTTTAATAATTGCAATCGTGCGTTTTATAATCACATGTGCTGTCACTTTAACTAATTATGATTTTATTTAAATTAATTATAAAAGTATTATCTTGGATTTTTTTTAAGCAAATACATGAATGGTTCAATTGTTAAAGCTCCTTTTTCTGGGTCTAGATGCACAAACTCTGAAGGCAACTATTGTGGGTAAATGGGCTTGATTAGAAAAAGGCCTTTCCTCTTGACAACAACTCATGAAAAAGGCCTTGGCTCCAGCAAGAGGTACTGGGATAGTTGCTTCAACCTAAAAAACACTTGCTAATTATTTGTTTTGGTGCATGTTAAATGTATTAGGGATGGAACAATCCGTAATATAACTTCTATTAAAAATTGTCCTATCCGTAATATATTTGGGGCTCACAAAAACAAATAATGAGGTACGTTAAGTAATACCGAAAACACTTTCAGTTTAGTTAACCTAAAAAAAAATAAAAGTCTTTCAGTTTCATGGTATTTGTAATTTGTACTATCAAGATTATTAATATTTTTAGCTGTGTTTTTTAAAGGTTAATGCTAATGGTTAATTTGTTAGTTTTTTTGACTGTTTAACTTTAAGCATGTGTATGATTTGTTATTGTTTATATATTGTGCACTCATGTTTATATATGTCATCGAAAATTTTCGATGCCATTTGCAATGAATGTTCCTTTGACAAAACAAAATAAAGACTACCAATGTGTTTGTTTCAAGATCTCAAATATTCGAATTTTTTGTTATGAATCTTAACAATATATTCTCTGATATATATGTGTGTGTTCACAAGAGTAACACTGTCTTATTTTATTTTTAGTCTTATAGCTAGGGTGACAAAAGTTATATTCATATGAAAATATGGGAAATTATTTATTAATCCAATTATAACTTTCATTTCTACTCTTGTTTTTATTCTAATATTTATAAAGATTTTGAATTTTAAAAATATTCTATGGAAATATGGGACTGTAAATTTTTTCTAGGATTGTTTTTTCAATTAGCTAAATGTGTTAAAATTTAGAAATAAAATTAAGGCTATTTAGTCCATCACAATTTAAAAGATTAAATTAAGGATCAAAATTCATTTCTCAATTGAGTAAAAAAAATTAAATATATAAATTAGTAAAAACAAAAAAGAAGAAATTTGAGTGGATTGGGCCTATTAAACCCAAAGCTAGAAGTGAAGTGCTAAGCAACAAGACTTAAACAATTTTGAGTGGGTTTGGTTTGGAGCGTTTGCTTCCTACATCAGACATTTTTTTAATACACCCAATATAAATAGTGTATTTCCCAAAATATCCTTCATTATAAGCTTACGGACTTCATACATCGCTTGATCAATCTGTAAAGTTCTTACGGATTGTTCAATCAATATGAAGGTTACAGATTGCAATCCGTAAGGTCCATACAAATTGGTCAATCCGCATGGGCTTATGGATTGGTCAATATGTAGGTCTCGAACCTGCGACCTTCGCATTAGTAACACAACACTCCAACCAACTGAATTAATAGACTAATTATGCTAAAAAATAATTAATGTTGATACATATAACACTATATTTTTTAATATATATTTAATACATACATATGTTTACATAATAAAGTTGTAACAATTAATTTTGATCTAATAATTAAATTATTTTTTACATATAAAAATCATAGACTTAAATAAAAATTATAGTTTTAAATAAAAATATACAAGTTTATTAAAAAATATTAGACATGTAAATACAAATATAATTTTTAATATAACCTGTAAATACAAATATAATTTTTATTAAATCTGTAAATTTTTATTAATTAAAGTATTTTTTAGGTTTAATACAAATTATATTTGTATTTGCAGGTTAAATTAAAAATTATATCTATATTTACAAGTCTAATATTTTTTAATAAATTTGTAAATTTTTATTTAAAATTATAATTTTTATTTAAATCTACAATTTGTAAAATAATAACTTAATTATTATATCAAAATTTATTATATATACTTATATGTGTATTGAATATACATTAAAAAATTTAGTATTATATGTATCTATTTTAATTATTTTTTAATATAATTTTGGTTGCAGCATTAAGATAATAACTATATCAGCTCATTTGGTTGGAGTATTACATTAATAATAATACGAATGTCTCAAGTTTGAGATCTTGGATATGTCATTATTTTAAATTATTTTATAAAATATATTTTAAGTTAAAAAAAAAACCTTATAAATTGCCAAATCCGAGCGAAAGATATTTTCGAAAGTATACTGTATATTAATAGTTTACCTAGTGCGGTAAGCATATCCCTTGGTTTGGTCGAATGAAGAGGTGAAATGAACGATTCAAAATTGAAAGAGAAGTGAAGGAGGAAAGAGGCAAATGAAAAGCGGATTCAGTTAAGGCGAGGGCCCCACGTAAGAATAGAATATTCTAGTTCTAGACACAGTCTCTCTAAAACCTATATATAGCTAAGTTGTTCCATTCATTCATTCACAGAAGCAAGTTAAAGTTACTAAAAAGAAATTGCCGGAAAAGGAGAGGGATACCGAAAGATTGATCGGAGATGCCGCCAAGTACCAGGTCGCCACGAACACCATCAACAACCTCTTCGGTGATTCAATTCAAACCCTTTTTCTTTTTTTTTTTCTCTTCGATAATTTAACCTAGATTTTTAACAGGCCTTTTACATTTTATCCTAATTTATTATTACTGTCATCATTAAAGCTCTAGAAGGATTCCTAAAGTTCAGCAGCTGTTGCAGGACTTATTCAATGGGAAAGATCTGTGAAAGAGCATCAACCCCAATGAAGCTGCTGCTTATGGAGCTGCTGTCCAGGCAGCTATATTGAGTGGTGAAGGAAATGAGAAGGTTCAAGATTTGTTGCTTTTGGATGCATGTTGCCCCATTGTCTTTGGGTTTGGAAACTGCTGGAGGTGTCATGACTGTATTGATTCCAAGGAATACTACCATTCCTACTAAGAAGGAACAAGTATTCTCTACATATTCAGATAACCAACCTGGTGTGTCTTAATTCAAGTATATGAGGGTGAGAGATCAACTGAACAAGAACCAGGGATAACAACTTGTTGGGTAAGTTTGAGCTGTCAGGCATTCCTCCGGCTCCCCGTGGTGTTCCTCAAATCACTGTGTGCTTTGATATTGATGCTAATAGTATCTTGAATGTCTCTGCTGAGGACAAAACAAGTGGGCAGATCGAAGAACAAGATTACCATTACCAATGACAAGGGAAGGTTGTCAGAGGAAGAAATTGAGAAGATGGTTCAAGAAGCTGAGTACAAGTCTGAAGATGAGTAGCACAAGAAGAAGGTTGAGGGAAAGAATGCCTTGGAGAACTATGCCTACATTATGAGCAACACAATAAAGGATGACAAGATCAGTTCAAAGCTTTCCTCTGAAGACAAGAGAAAGTTGATAATGCAATTGATCAGGCCATTCAATGGCTTGATACCAATCAGCTTGCAGAAGCTGATGAATTTGAAGACAAGATGAAGGAGCTTGAGGGCATATGCAATCCCAATATAGCGAGAAGATGTACCAAGGCGGAGCTGGTGCAGGTGGTGACGTGGATGATGATGCTCCACCTGCTGGTGGTAGTGGTGCTGGCCCCAAGATTGAGGAGGTTGATTAAGTGGACTAGTTAGTGTTTCGTAGGAATTAGGAAATAATGTTTGTTAAGGTTGTTTGGTTTTAGGCTATTATAAAATTTTGCTTTCATGAATTGTACTGCTGTTTCCAATTTGTCACTTGTTTGATAATTGAAAACTAGCCCGCTTTGGAATTGTTACTCTGGATAATATAATTTTAGCGTCCAATTTTGCAACTTCATTTATACAATTCACAAGCCGATTTTGACAGTCTAGTGCTATTTATTTATACACTAAAAATATAACTTCATTTTCACACTTTTTAAGCTTGGAAATAATATTTAAAATACTTACATATTATAATTGTTTGCAGATGCAATGGCAAAGCTTGAATGGTTGAAGCTATTTATTTACACTTTTATTTTTTTTAACTTAATTCTTGATTTACTTTCATTATTTGCTGGCTGATTCTGGTTGTCAATTTTTCTGCAGGTATAGTTTTGGCTTATTCAAAAAAGAAAAATATTATGTGCGTTTTTATATTGAATTCATATTTTAAAGTGTAAAAATAGTGAAATATTTAAAAATAATATTTAGAATATATTAATAATACAAATTTTTTACACTATCATAATTATGAATTGTCATTTGGACGGTGTAATTTTTTTACAGTGACCACATTTGCTTAGTTTGATTCCTCGTTCACAAGAGTGCTAACATAGCATTCATCCTATATGAACTGTAACATAATTACATAAATAAGGCTCGAGAAATATTGGTTTTGATTAAATGGCCACGGCCAGTATAAGGGGAGGGACGGGTTTAATTCAAGCACTTAATAATTATATTCCCTTTCCGTTGATAGAATTATTGTTAGAATTGAAAAATCAGCAAACTACAGTAGGCAACAGCTAACTTTTCCTTTATTTGTGACACTTTCAATGACAATAATCAATTTAGTAGCATCGCAGTTAGTTTGCAGATATTCTAAATTCATATGTTTGCTTCGACTATCGACACTGTCCACTTAATTTTTCATACATAAATCAAACTTGTGGGAATGTTCACAGCTGGAGAGGGAGCATACAATGTGTTTACACCATGTCAGTGTGTCAAACTACACCAAAGACTCCAAGTTAATTTACTGTAAGATTTACAAAGAGGTCTATGTAAAACCAGGGGTCTATATGAGGTTGTCAGGACTTAACAAAATCTCGGTTACAATTACACAGCTAGAATTTCCGAACACATGGGCTGCAGTTTTTAAAAATCCCGACCTCTCCATCAAGATGTACTCATATATAAATCTAAATCAGCTTATCAAGTTTGTAAAAGAGTAGTTTAACAAGCCAAGCCTGTATGGGCCTAAAGGTAAAATTAATAGTTGAGGCTGCATTATACCATAAGTGAAGTCCTTGTACCGTAATAACTGATCAAGAAAATTATAGAAAGTACAATGCTATCTAATGATACATGTCAAGATGTGCAGTCTCTTGCATGAGTGATTGCCATATCTATAGCTGATAAAAAAAATTATACAAAAAAATATATCCAACCAAGGTATTTATCATTTCTATTTTAGTCCACTAGAGGTTGAAACCTTATTGATGACCTCCTCTTCCATTTCGACTAGTTGACTACGGAACATTTCAACATCAAATCACTTGCGATCAATGGATGTAATATATGCATCCATAATACAACACCGGTGGCGAATTCGTTAGTTCTTAAAATTATATTACAAGAACAGAAAAGCAGAGGAATTTCTAATGTATGGTAAGATATAGGCCCTACATGTGATCGGATAGTTGATACTATTTCATGGTTTTAATTTGATGTTGTTAAAATGGGTTGGTCTAGGCACAACGGTAAAGTTGTGCCTTGGTGATAAGCTGGTCATGAGTTCGAATCCGAAAACAGTCTGTCAGCCTCTTTTGCATATGTAAGGGGAATGTTGCGTACAATGATCTTCCCTCATACCTTGCCTAATGAGAAGCCTTCTAGCACCAGGTATGCTAGTTTAATTTAATGTGGTTAAGACATGTTTGATTCACAGAGAACGTCATTTAGAGTTCATGAAAGGTGCCCAGACAAAACCAGCATACCAAAAGAAACAATAGAAGTTCTACCGTAAGAGTCAAGAAGGATAGACATACATCACATATCTTGACCCTGTGGAACGAAGATATCCAATCTAAGTTTTTCATTTTTAAAAAAAATCAGGTAACCTGCTTATTTTTCTGCTTTTAAAATGCTTTGCAGTTCTCCATTATCCAAAAATTATTAGTATCTTGTAAGTTGTAACCACATTTGTAATCAATAAGATAGCAATTGACCAACTGAAGAATTGGAGTATTATAAACTAAAGAATAATCAAGACCATTAAGTTACCTTTGCATTACCATCCTTGTAAACAAAACAAAAAAAGCATGAGTGCTGTACGTCTAGCCTCATTTTGGTTAATCCCAGCAACAATCTTTGCTGAAGATGGTGCTAAACAAGAAACATACAAGACATGTGAATTTTTTGTTACACAAATAAGAGATTCTACTTGTATGCATTTACAAACCAGGTATTTACCTAATAGATCAGCTTTGGATGTTTCCAAATCTTCAATATCCACATCAAAGGTGCCTCTGAGGCCATCAACAAATGTGCAAGATCTATGCATTAAACTCTTAGATTAGATGCAACAGAGATTTAGGGGTATGTTTGGAAGTTAGGTTTTGGAGGGGAGGACAAATTTTTATTTCAGATAAATAATTTAAAATTTGATGATTTTTTTAAATAAAAGAAAAAAGACAGATTAACAAGAATTTATTGTATTGATTTTTTGTTTATATTTATAAACATATATAATTCACTTAATTTAAAAATAAACTATTTTCCACCTCTTCCCTTCCCCTTAAAAACCCAACTCCCAAAAATAAGATTTCTTAACTTCTTTTGTAGTTTAATGATGGTCCTGATCATACTCTATCAAATGCAGGATGAGAAAATTTTTCTGAAGATTAATTCTGGAAAACTTTCTAAATAAATGACTTCTGTAAAAGCCTTGTAAGCAGATGCACGCAGTACAAGATCATGGCCAATTGTCAAATGAAAAATATTAGACTCTTTTACAGGTTTTTAAATTCTAATTTCTTCACAGTAACCATTACTTGAGTGTCATAAGACTCAAAACCAAGTATTGCCAATTCACCAAAACTTTATCAACTTAAAAATTGTAAAACCAAAAGCTTCACAGAAGGAAACAAAACATGATTATGCTCATTCTCCCTCCCATGATGAGCATGTGTATATGTTCTATAACAAATTGATATTCCACATGGTAAACTTGTACATGGACAACTGTTCAGGATTGGTGCAAGAGTCAACCTAGATGCTAGAACAAGATATGAGCTTTGTCTTCATCTAGTGAAATAGCAATTGAAGATATAGATGTTTTTGGGGTCATGATTTAAGAAATAGATTTAAACATATAAGCTCTTACCTTGTTTTAAATCTATATATTGTGTATCTTTCATTGTCTCCCAATAGATCCTGAGGATTATCACTTTGTGATGTACTGCTACTAGCACTAGAACTTAATACACCAGAAACAGTGTAAGCGAACTCTTTGATTGCTTTTTTCTCAGATAGTATGACTTCCTGAAGTTTTTCCGCAAGAGACTTAGCCTATGCAAAGATCAATAACTTGAGTAAGAATCTAGAGCGACTCTACAGCAATATGCAGAATTCTATTGTCACTTGCTAATATTATGATAAAGGCCAAGCATATACAAAATTGGTGCGGCATTACCTTATCTTCTTTAAGAGGAAGAACATCCCCAGATAAAGCAATCTGTGCTGGTACTGCAGCAGGGGAATAAATCAACCAATTAGCTTATATCTTCATTTCTTCTAATTATATGAAAAACTGAAAGCAGGCTCCATTAGGACAAAAGCTTTTGTTATTACTCCTAGTGGGCCTGGATAGTGGCTGCTCACGGCAAATGAACTGCACTCATCAATTATTGTGTCCTGCATACAGCAAAAATCAAATGTGTCATCCTTGCAACTATACAATATATTCAGATGATTTGCTAGCACATCTAATCTCATTCTCATAAGCACAAATAACATTAGTAATAGAATAATGAAAACCAAAAAATAAAAAAAGGATTTCATCCACTAGATGGTAGCCTTCTACATTTCAGGGGGAAAGAAGCAAACATACCACATTATGCAAATCCTTTTCTGGCACCCGAAGGTATGGCTGTCCCCTTCTAACTATGTGCTTAACCTTAGATGTATGGATATTCCCCTTGCTGTTGAAATCATGCAAAAACAGCAATGATCCATTAGCAAAGTACTAATAATGCAACAGAATCATCACACCACATGCCCTTAATTTTTGTCACATAAAAGAGAGAGAGAACTTTATACAACATGTTAATTTTTGCAAGCAAAAGAAAAAAAAAGGGGGGGAAATGGGCACCTTCCTTTGGCATCTGCTTTGATAGTATTAAGGGGACCTTACCAGTTTGATGCCAATATATTCTGCATGCATAACAAGGCAACATATATGGGTTGAAATGATGCAGAAAGTGAATAACTTTATGACGCCATTGTGAGAATGAAGGTAAGAAATTTGAAGAGAAAGAGAGAGAGGAAGAACCTTGCATTTCTCAGCGAATGTCAAGACAGTTGCTTTGTTGCGTTTCATGGATCCGAAGAGGGCACACCACCTGCTCGATAAAACTACACTATCCTACTATAGTTTATAGTGTTAGGGTCTGCAACCAAGGCATTGGCTAAGTTGATTTATGTTTACACAGGAGGAATATTTTTTATATAATTATAATTATAAATATAATAATTAATAACAAATATTTTAAATTTATGTAAACTATATTATAATTAAAAATTATAATAAATAAAATTTTGAAATATCTAAATTAGTATATTTTAAATTTATTATAATTGATGAATATTCTGATATAAAATATACAATTTAAAAATTAAATATATAAATAAAGTCATAAAGATAAAAAAAAATGATAACCTATAAAATGCACTTTTCAACAGAAAATGAGCTTTGAAATTTTTTTTTCCAACATTTAGTAAAAAATATTAAATTAAATGTCTGATATTCATTAAATCTTTCAATAAAAAATATATAAAAATTTTTAACATAAAAAATGAGTTATTATAGAAGAATTCTTATATTCTAATTTTTTTTTTCTTCTTAAAATTTTAAAATAAAATTTATCATTAAATAAAAAAATATGAAAAATCACGAGAGAAAGTCAATCTTACTAGATATTATAAGATTTCCTAACATGTAATATAAGATTCCAATTTGGAATACAGTGCTTCATGTTTATAGGATAAATTTTTTTTCTTTTGTTATTCACTGACCTAAAGCAATACTAATTTAAAAAGAATATATTCACCAAACATTGCTCAAACTAAATGTTATAGTTCTGATTCTGATTTCTCACTGGTGAAATTGAGGATCGGCATTCAGCAATGATGAATTCCACAGAAGAAGAGTGTCGTGACTGCGAGATTATGGAGAAAGATGTTCACGTCACGTTTCTCGAGTTAATGTACTATTTACTCCCATCTCCGTACGAGTCCCAAGAGATCAACCATCTCACTCTCGCTTACTTTGTCATCTCTGGACTTGACATCCTCGACTCCCTCCACAAAGTACACAATATTATCCTATTCCTATGTTTTTGTTTTACTTTACCTCTGCTGTTATTATTGTTACCATGTTCCTTATTCATCTGTATCTCGTATGTTTCTTCTCTTGTTTTTTGTTCCTTTTGTGTGATTTAAGGTTGCGAAGGATGCTGTTGTCAGTTGGATTTTGTCTTTCCAAGCTCACCCTGGTGCCAAGGCTGATCTCAATGATGGTATGTATGCAAATGCACTTGTTGGCTCGATTTGATCTCCAAAATTTGATTTTTAACTGATCCATTTCAAGGGTTTTGCTGTAGGGCAATTCTATGGCTTTCATGGATCCAAAACTTCACAGTTTCCTCCAGATGAGAATGGGGTATGGAAAAGTTTGAAATTTGAAAGTGCTAAACTTTTTTTTTTTTTTTCTGTTGATGGAGCCTTGGAGGATCCTGATTTCTCTATGTTGGTTTTTTTCTTTTTGCCTAATTTTGAAGGTTTTGATTCACAACAACAGTCACTTGGCAAGTACTTATTGTGCCATTTCCATATTGAAAATTGTTGGTTATGAATTGTCCAATCTTGATTCTGAAACAATTGTGACTTCTATGAGGAACCTTCAACAGCCTGATGGAAGGTATGGTTTTGAAACTTGGACTAGAGCTGTGGCCTTTATACTTGTGCAATGGTAAAATTAGTAAAATTCACAGCCATTTTTCAATTTTGTGGTATGTGGTTCCCCAGGTTTATTTCAAGACTTACATCCCTAATGATATGCTTAAGTGGAATTACTTCTTATTCCTTAACTTTCTGATCTATGTTGACAGTTTCATTCCTATTCATACTGGAGGCGAAACAGATCTTAGGTTTGTGTATTGTGCAGGTAAGAGAAATAAAGTCATCAAAATGATGATGCTAGCTAATAGCTATTTAGTTGATTAATAATCCTGGATATATTATATATTTTTAACTAATTGACTGTATCAGCTGCCATTTGTTTCATGTTGGATAACTGGAGTGGCATGGACAAGGAGAAAACCAAGGATTACATATTACGTTGCCAGGTATGTGAAGCTAGTGCATCAACTGGTGATGGGATAAGAGAATTATCCCAGGATTGTACTATACTCTGGACATACATGTTTGTTGAAAATGTGTGTGTGTACATAAATGAAATTGATATATTTTTTTCTTTTCTATTTTTTCTAGTCTTATGATGGTGGCTTTGGATTAGTTCCTGGTGCAGAATCTCATGGTGAGTTGAAACAATCATTTACCACAGTTTAGATGTGATTCTGTGTTATGAGAGGGGTCACTGTAATGTTGTTAGTCATCTCAATTTATTGGAATCTTTTGCCTGAAGTTTTTTATGCTATTGTCTATCACATGATAGATTTGTTTGATACAATGTTTAAATTGCTCTTGGTTGGTAGGATGTTGAAATCTAGGACTTAACGCCGATACAATCTGGAAAGGATTTTTTTTTTTCCTTTTAGAAGATATTGTTCGTGAGATTTAGAATTGCTTCATGAAATTCTACAGATTAAGTATGAAATTTCGAGTGTAAAGTTTTAACCCTTCCCCTTTGGTTGGCTCGACAGATTGGTTTTGACATTTGGGAGTATCTTTCATTAAAATATTGATTGTGGATTGCCTTCTTAACTAGCCTCAACATTTTTATTGATAACTTTTGTTATGGTCAAGGTTATTGAATTGCAATTCAAATTGTGAATCGTAAATCATATTAAATCTTAAGATTCAGATACATAATGAAAAACAGCTTTAAAATATATGAGGTAGATGATATGTAGTGCTTAATGTAATAATTTTTAACCAGAAAATGATCAAAAGCCTCACAAAAAAAAATCATGAATAATTACTTGGTGTGTGAAGCCTCTATTTTTGTTATAATTGAAAAACAGAGGCAATGGCACAATCAAATTGAGTGGATAGAATGAGTGAGTGGCGGTGTGAAACCCTTTAGTTCATAAGAATGAAAATAGAACATCTGAATAATCAAATAGAATGTGTTTAGTGGTGCTTTTTTAGTTCCTTTTATTTAACAATTGAATTGTATTTGACTTTTCCATTTGTTTTATAAGAAAAGGTGAAAGAAAAGTAATAAGTTTATAAATAATGAATTGTTGAATCTTGTAATCTATAATCATGATAAGCAATCACTTTGATTCATTCATATATCATAAGATTCATTAGTCATTTGTATATGTTATGATAATAAATCACTGGATAGCCAATAAATCATATCAAATGGTGTGATTCAAATCGCAAATCATATGATTCTAATAACTGCAGTCGAGATTTTGTTTACACTCAAGTATTGACATAGTAGGAGTGACTGTTAGTCTGATATCCTTATCAACCAACCAGTTGACTGTTATCCTGTATCCTTACGGTGGCCAGTTGAATACTTGTAGGCTTGTAGTGGTTCTTATTGGCCAGTTAAGTTACAGACACAATGATAACAACCTACTCAAGCCCCAATCAATTTAAATTGTGTTTTTTGAATATTAATGATTCTGGCTCATGCCTGTTGGTTTTTTTGTCTTGTGCATGCATCTTGAAAGGTGATCTTCATCAATCATGTAATGTTTATTAATTCTTAAATGATATTTATCAACATTACTTTTTTTAGTGTCACAGGAGGTGCAACTTATTGTGCTATGGCATCTCTACGATTAATGGGATTCATTGAAGATAATATTCTCTCAAGTTGTGCTTCATCTTCTTTGATGGATGTGCCATTGCTGCTGGACTGGATCTTGCAGGTTTGTACATTTGAACTCTTTCAATAGAAGCTGATTAGATTGCATTAGTTTGTAAATGAACATATTGCACCGAAGGTCATTCAAATAATGGCTTGAATATTTTTCTTTATTGATCAGTGAACACTTAAAACTTAGTTAAATTTAAGTGTTTGAATTGTTTTCCCGTAGATCAAGATTTATTTGTTCTGTCTTTCTTTTCAGAGGCAGGGAACTGATGGGGGTTTTCAAGGTAGACCAAATAAATCTAGTGATACATGTTATGCATTTTGGTAAGCACAGTATGGAGCCTTAGTCAATTTTTATGGTATTGCATTATTTGCTAGTTGTCAAAGCCTTGACAAACATCATATGTTTGTTAGGATTGGAGCCGTTTTAAGGATTCTAGGGGGCTGCAAATTTGTTGACAATAAGGCTCTACGTGGATTTTTGCTTTCTTGTCAATATAAGGTACAATACCTAGCAGTCTGTTTTCCATACATTGTATTGTATTTGTAGGCTTGTCATATTATATTTATAACACAAAAATGATAGGAAATGAAATGAAAGGTAAATAGTGATTTAAGTTAAACCTGATTTTTGTTGTTGAGATTATCGAGGAAGACATAAGTTACTCCATTTTCATTTATTGGATTTTTAATTTCCTTTTCTCTGTCTTCGTGTACTTTTGATTTTAAGGTTATACTATTGTCAAAAGCATCATAGTAAATTTTATGCATTCCGTATTTGATTCTAGTTGAAAAAGATTTCTTTACAATAATGTGGCCTCTTTAATTACCTCTCCCTTCTACTAAGTTTTAAGCAAGGCAGTGCCAGAAAATTTACTTGGATCAAAGATGCAAAGAATCAAGAAGTTACTGTATGTTGAATCCTTCTAGTTATAATGGTGTCTTATACATGGATTTCTTACTTCTTATGGAACTTGCCCACAATAAATAATAAGAAGCCAAGGCTTGTAACGTTGTCAATTTGTAGCAATGATGCCTGTCAGACTGAGTATTATTTTGGTTGGGTTGGACTGCTCATGCTTTAAAGAAAACCATTGGTTTAGTAACTTTAGTCCACCCATGAAAATGACTATTGTAAGCTAAAATTAGCTTATGCATAAGTTAAAATCAGCTTTTGGAGAAGCTAAAATGAGGAGCTTCTATAAATTAGCTAATTTGCTTACAGGAGAAGCTTAAATCATTTTTCGTTTGTATTTTCTTCTCCTATAAATGTTTATGAAGTTTATCCAAATTGGACCTTACTTAACAAGAGCATTAGATTTTATTTTTTTTTACCTTTCAGGATACCTGAAGGGGGGGGGACAATTTATGTGATATCAGTAATGTAATAGTTTGGGAACTCATGTTTTGGTGCTTATATTTGTTTTCACCAGTATGGTGGTTTCAGCAAATTCCCTGGAGAGTATCCAGACCTATACCACTCCTACTATGGATTCACTGCTTTCAGCATGTTGGAAGAATCTGGCTTGAAATCACTTTTTTCTGAACTGGGAATCACTGAAAATGCTGCACTGGCACTCTAGCTTAGATTCAGAAGTGGATGCACCTTTATACCTGACATTTCTTACATATTATATGAACCTCTCAGCACTAATCCACTCTTAGTGGACTTTTCTTTTTTATTCTTTCACAAATTAGGTGGAGTGTAAATTTTCCATTTCATTTGATTGTATTTGTGTGCATTAATTCAGATAATTGGACCTCTTCTATTTAGAACAAGCTTTTTTTGTACTGCTTTCTTTTTGTTTTATTTACATTTTGATGAAGTTTATTATTAAATATGTTAATTTGAAGTTCAGCATAATGATTGATAAATGTAAAATTATGGAGTATAAATAAAAAATTACAATTTTATTTCAGTGAATAATAATAAATAGTAACAACCATGATGATGATGGTGGTGGTCAAATTTCTTATTAATGATTAATATTCATTTTAACATTAGGAGCTAATTTATAAGAAAAACTTGGGATATGTAATAGTTCAATAGTTGAATATTTTTTTTTCAAATTAGAGTTAAGAGATTAACCTCGGCAATCAGTTTAATGAAGATTTGCATTAAATAATATCAACATGGATCATTTAAATAAAATGTCAATTCTGTTCAGAGAACAATATCTAAAATTTCAATTCTTTGTGTATTGTTATTGAGTGAAATTCTGTTTAGAATTTCCCTCCATTCATTTAGGTGACAGTGCAGCTGCAGCCACGGATCTGCGACCGAGGCTGACTGTTTCTGTGAGTGTGGGAGTCAGCAGAAAAAAAGGACAACAAGGGGCCAAGTTAAGTTTCTGAGACAAGAAAATCAATATTTTTGTCAATTTTGTTGGCCTTCTCTAATCTTCAATTATCCATAGTGCCAGTACCTTTGCAAGTTATTTTTACCATGCATATTCTTAATTTTTTCAACTACAATTTTTCACCACAACATTAAACTATCAATTAAAGCTACACTTGTCAGTAGAATAAAACACCTTTGTTGCACGAGAATCTTGAGAAAAAATTAGTATATTCTACCATGAAACTATTGCTTTACTTTTTGCTGTTCAATGCTTCCAAGTTCCAACTATTTTCTCTTTCGGTAATAGCAAGAATAACTCTTCTTTTTTTAAGATAATACAAGAGACTAAAGGGTGCAATTTGAATTGTATGTTAGAAGAAAGAAAAAAAGTTTTTTAACACAATTTTTCTAATGCATCTTTTAGTATAGGGGAAATTGACGTGAAACCAATGAAAAAAGCAGTGGACAGAATTTCACTCTAATAAATACAAGGATTTCTTTTATTAAAAAAAAAACATTACAAATAGTGTTCATTAATTTGGGTCAACTTCATGAACTAAAGTCATTCAATTAAATTGGTCCTTTCTTTTTGCTTTCAAATAATCATGATCATCTTGAACCAAATTGATGAAACTTATATCTTTATTTTTTTTAAATCATACCTATTCAAATTATTATTTTTTTGTCTTAAGTGAGAAATCATGAGTGTTTCTCAATCCATTGGATTAAAGACTAATCTTATCATAGAGGTGCTTGACTGATCAATCCAAGGGAAACACGAATTCTTCCATTAAATATATCATTCTCATTCATGTGAACACATTGAGAGTTTACATCCCTACATCAATTATAAAGAATTGAATCAACTTATTTTATTATTATTTTAGTATGAGAACTTTCATCACCTTGATAAATATATTCTAATTAGCATTCCAAATTCAACGTTATTAATTATTTTCTATGATAAATTTATTTGTTTTTTATGACAAAGTTATGGTTTTTAATATTTGTTGAATTTAAAAATTTTAAAAACATCTATAGTTTGTCAATCTCATTACCCTAGTCGAACCAAACTATTCTTCACTAAATTAATTTGATTCGAGTTTGTTAAAGTTTTCTTTTATAAATCTAAGGCAAACAAATCCAATTAATTTTGATTAATTAAGATATTTTCCCTCCTTTATAACCAAACAAACCCACCCGTTACTGTCATTTCTGTAAAATTATTGTTCCACCACTTGTCATTTATCTGTGTTTAATTAGACAAGACAGATTCAAATTCAAAGGGCCAAAGAACCATCTCTTGTTGGAGGAGCGAAAAACTAAGGGCCAACATAGATAATATCAGTAATAATGTGTTTAAAAAATCTAAATATTATGTGTGTTTACTTGAAGCTTAATGGCTGATATATATATACGTACCTTCAATGTGCAACGCAAAAAGGAACTCACAAAAGGTTATGCTTAAAGCCATATTTTATTCTTTATTCTGAGTTTCTGACCTATTATGATTCTTCAACGTGGTGGTGGGGTTAGAAAAGATGGCACTTTCGGTCATGACCCACGAGACATATTCACGGGGCAATTGCACCCCTTCTTGTTGTTTTGCAAAAAGCCACAAAAGCAGACCCTCTCTTTTTACCAAATTTGTCACTTTGTTGAGTGGTGAATTGGTGAATGTCTGGGCAATGTGCTCATTAACCGTGGCTCAATACAAGGCCCTTTGATCTTCATCAAATTTTGATCACACGGCACATATTTTTTTTTTACACTAAAAGTTTAGTTGTGTAAACATGGAGACAAAGAAGCAGAAAAACATGACATGGGACAATTTTGGCTTAACATATGTCTCATTCACTAGCAGGCTAGTAAAGAGAGAGAGAAAATGGAAAAGACCCTGAAAGAATTCTTTCAATGACCCTTAGACAGCTACTTGTATGCAAGAGGTAGGGTAGGACCATCTCGTCACTCAAAAAAAAATTGAAAATAATAACCATGATAGTCTCTGATGCACAACAAAATGGAAAATTATTTTGTGAGCATTGAAATTTTGATAAACACAAAAGAAACAAAAGCTTTACCCTATTAAGCGTGGTTGATTACAAGAAATCATATAATGTCATTAGGTTTAATTAAAGACTAAATTTTCAGAGATATTATTTACATAACATCTTTTTTAACAACTTTCCTCAAAGTTGTTCTTGGTTTTCCTATCCCTTTTGCACACAACTAAAAACTATGAAATTTTAATAAAACAAACATAAACTTTCCAATTGCATCAGACCCACCTTTAAGCATTTATAAGCAGAAAATATTGTCCCCCATATGTTTTGAAACATTTAGGGTAGTACATTTCACAACTGGTTTAGCAGATTAAAACCATACTGCATCCCTAAACAACTCGGAGGGGAAACAAATTCCCATAACAAAAAAAAATGTGGAATTCTTCAACATGTAATTAGAAAGATTACCGAAGAAATAAACTCTTAATTGACTTGACAGAACTTTGGTGTTAGCTGGCTTCTTTCTTCTGGTTTTTTGGTGAATGTGTCAAGAAGCTAAGGGAAGTACCTGTGAAGTGCTTGAATGGTACTGTGGTGGACGAGGCAGGTGATTAACCTCTCTTTCTGTTTTCTTGTCAACTACTATTGTGATGATAGAACCATCAACGTCATCTCCATTTCCCTTATTTTCATCTTGTTGTAGTTTTCTTCTAAGCTTCTCTTCTGCTTCCTGTAAGAACTTGAATTTTGGAGGAGGTGAGGACTTTAATTTGTTGAACTCAGCATCAGTTGCCGTTTCAAATAGAGGGTTGAATCCACGTTGGTTATAGGGACTGATAGGAGTAGTCAAAGGAGGAGTGAAGAAAGGTGGAGAAGTTGTAGGTGTCATATATGGTGTCTCCACAACTAGTAAATCACCCAAGCTTCTACCCCTTGAACCTTTTCCACTCTTGTCACACTTGGATTTGCCATCATCCGATTCTAAATCTTCTTTTGATTCTTCTACTATGGTGAACAAGAATCTTGGAGGGCCTAACAGGTCCTGTTGCCTCATGTATTCTGCATCCGTGCCATCTTCTCCAAAGGGTTTGAAAACAAATTCCTTGCCACTTTGAGACTGAACTTGCTCTGGGTCATGAACAAGGGTGTCACCGATTCTCATTGAAGAACAAAACTCTGGAGGAGTGAAACTTGTTTGCCTCAAAGAAGATGATGATGGCCTTTTCCAACAAAACATGTAGAATAACTCCTTCACAGGGTTACCATAATCATTCTCAATCTCTCTGTTGGTTATCCTCTTCTTCCACCATAGCAAATAGTAAACCTCAGCTACCAGAGCCAACAAGAGGCAACCAAAAATAATACTCAGACCAAGACCTACACTACTCAAGGATTTCATCTTTGTCCTCAAATCACATTGAAAACACTTTGAAATTGTTCAACCTCCCAAAATACTTAATGTCCAAATTAATTAATCTCTATAATCCAGAAAATCACATCAAACAGACCAGTGCACTACAAAAACAAAATCAAAATCAAATTTCAACAAAGACACATGTTTAAGTGTTCAGGGAAAGCTTACTGAGCAATTAACTAACAGTACTCTCAACTCAACTTTTACCCTCTGATTCTGAATTCAAGCACTGAAAATGTGGATAATATCTTTTTTGACTAAAATTTAATGTATGAATGTAATATTGTAACTACATACATAACATGACTACATCCCCTCCCCACCATTAAAGCATGACATAATGACAAACCTTGGTTTCAAATTGCAAAACCTCTCAGAACACCAATCTGCTAAAAGGGCCAACCGACCAAAAAGCTCTTTTTTTTTCCCTTGAAAGCAACACTTGCAAATCATAAGCATGATCCCATGGACCCTTGGCTTTAACCTAGCTAGCTAACCCCACTTAAGATTAAACACCCTCATGTGGATTAGTCTCATAATTACCCTCAAAGAATGTAATGGAACACTTTTAAACAGGTGAAAAGAGAAAGATCCATTAAACCATAAACCACTTTGAGTTTGAGGGTGCACCAAAATCAGGAGCCAGAAAATAACTATAGTGAGCGAGCATGTACCTGTCTGGCTTATGGTTGGGGGGTGTCTCTTCCTTCGAGAGAGACTCACATGGGATCAGAAAAAAAATACAGAAAGTGACATGTCACATTGTCACTATATCATTGCATATCTAATAAAGTATCTAATATAACTTGTAATGTAAGATCCTTCAAATAAGGGAAGATTTTTCATTTCTCCCATAACGCTAGTTGGTACTACTTGCTGTTATGTTAATGTTATGTTATGTAATATGTATGCACTGACAATTTGGAGGGACAATGATTCCATATCTGAAAGGTTCCTACTATGCTTCGGTTTTTAAAATATTAATCATGTTTTTTGTTGAATGCTTTTTATCCTAGCAGCACTAGCATGATTTTTTGTTTTGACGGAGAATATTACGTGGAAGTGAAGCAACGTTGCTATTGCTTCCTTTGATTCACTAGATCATGATGCTCAAAGCAACAAATTAAATGGCGGGAGATATTGTCATTTGGCCGTTAATTAATTAGTTGAATATTTTGTATTTGGGACAGGCCTACATCTTCATTCATTACCTTATTTCATGGGTAACACTTCAATTAATATTAGAAGATGGGCCAGAAAACCCTAGGATGTCAGTCAAACCAGGTTGCGGATTTAATATTGTTTGGATTATTTTATTTTTTATAGTACTAATGAATTAATTAATTAACTAATCAAACTATTAGCCGTATACTTAATAAATTAGCTGCACTGCATGGAGTATCAAACAGATACAAACTGAAGCAACCTCTACTTCTTGTAACCTGTAATTGATATGTATTTTATACATATTGATTTAAAATACTACATATGGATTATTCAATTGAAAAAGAGAAGGAAAAAAAAGGTACTTCACATGGAATACAATGTTACTATCGTTATTTTTACACACATATAAAGAGGGCCGGAGTTAAATTGGAATCTAACCCAAAGCTCAGTTCAGTAAAAACTTGAACAAAATTTCTTAACTCAAGCTTCATTCATTTAAAGTTTAAACTTACAAGTTATTCGAACTTAATAAGAAAAATCAAGCACTTAAGGGTAAAGTTTTGGACCCCAAAAAATAAAGGCAAACGTAAGAAAGAAAATTAATAGAAAAAATAAAAAAGGAAAAAAAAAAGACTATAAAATAAGTATTTTGTAAAATTTTAGAAAGAAAAAAATGAGTTAGTGATAAAATCATGATATTTTAATAAATAAAAAATATATTTAAGCATAATTTTTATCTAGGTATTTTTTTATAATTTTATTTAAAATACAATGACATATATTAAACTAGAGGAGACGAACTCTGGAGCTTGGCAAGCAAGGTTCCGTAACTCAATCAAAATAATAGTGATCTTAACTGTCATTTGACATTTCTAGTGTTTTACACAATTTTGCGATTTTCTACCTCCAGACAATTAACTAGAAACATGATATGTAAACATTGGGCTAATTTGAGGCATTTCCTTGTCCAATACATAAAGTGCAACATTTTGAGTTGTTTGATTGGTTAAAAAAATTAAGAACCAAACACAACACAAAAAACTTGTACTGTGTTTAATTTTTTTATTACGTAGTTTAAGTATTGGATAAAAAAAACAACTCAGTGGATAACATAAAGTTAGAAACACTTCTCTCCCATTAAAGTAGGTGGTAAATTTTTGTCCTACATACATAGTTACATACACACATGCACACAAAACAATGTACAATACAAAGGTATATTACTTTCCTAAAAAAAATACAAAGGTATATTAGTGAAAAGTTTATATTATATTCTGTTTAATACATGTATGTTAACATAAATGTACAATACTTAATAGTATTTCTTAGGTTTATTCATGTGCCACCGACATGTTGTTTATTTAGTTCCAAGGAGACAGAAGGCAATGGCCATGAACTATTGAAGCTGGCGTAAACTAATGAGGGACAATGGACTGATTGGTTATCAATTTCTGATTGTCTGTGCACATGAAGTCGAGATAAAAAATAAACACTGTAACACGCAGTGACTAGTGAATGAAGGAGTTCACGAGCATCCCTATAAATATATATAATTGCTCCACTTGAAAAATGAAAATGAAGTGTGTATTCACATTCGATTTTTTGTTAATTAAATTTCTAACAATTTGATTCAGAATTCAATAAATAAATTGACATTCGTGTTCTAAAATTTTAATTTAGAATTTTATTATAATTAAATAAATATTATTAATATTAATAAAAATATGAAATTTAAAATTAAGACATTTAATATCCTATTTTATAAAATTAGTGGTTTTGGTCTTGAGCAATTCTTTGTACTCAAGCTCCTTCTTTCAAGATGTGATCCAAATCACAGCAGAGGATACAAAAAGATGTATACTAGCAATGTGTTATAAGGGAATTTTCCTTTAGCGCTTGACTACTAAGAAAATAGCAATTAGTCTCTCACTGGACAAAAGAATACTGTATTAATGACGGATCGGGAAGGCAAGATAACATTTTTTACTTTAGATGAGAAAAAATAATATAATGAGATGGAAATAAAATCGAGTGGAACATTTGACCCCACATTGTTATATGTAAGTTTGTCATTGGGGAATACTTCAAAAACAAAATTTGTTGCGAATTGGGGTTGAGCCCGGTCCGTAACAATGACTCCCAGGCCTGTACACTAAAGGCAGCCAGTAGCCCAAAATAATAAATATTGACCAAAGTGTCGATAATAAGAAAATTAACCATTACTCATTAACGGTTAATGGTATCTTAATCTAGAGTAGAATTTCCTTCTTGCTATACTAAAATAGGATATAATTATTCATAAGAGATTTGGGTCCTATACTTTGGAATTTAGCTCAATTCTAACTCCTATGTGTACTATCAGTGTCGTTTTACGCTTTTAGCATATAAGCATTTAATACACATGATTATCCCCTTCAATCGGGTCAACTCAATTTTAAGGTAAAGAAATATTTCCGGTCACGTTTTCACTCTCAAGCCCCAAAAATTGAATCTCAAAACTTGCTTAAAAAAATTAAGTGTCAAATCGCTTTTGTCAAAAAAAAAAAAATAGTTAAAGAATAAGAGTCTTTCATACCTTGTCAAAAAAATATTGCTCAATTGTAACATGAATCCACAGAAATGATAATTTATTTGTTTTCAATTTGTAAAAATATGTATGCACAATATTATGTTCAAAATAATATTTTAATTTAAAATATATCAAAACGAACGTGTTAATAACATGGATTTAAATACAAGTATTCAGATTGATGAAAAATTGTTCTGATAAGCTATCTCAAATTCAAGTCCTAACTACGCATGAGAGTTTTATCACACGATTTAAAAGATTATGATTTAACGAAATAATGAGAATAATGGACAGTTAATAACGATGAAAATTGCTTCCCTCGCCGAAAAAAACAATAACACCAATAATTTAACATTTATAGGTGTAACTAATATTTGTAAAAAAAAAAACAAATAAAGAATATAATTCATGAAATGATATCTAAAGTAATCGATGTTGGGGCCAGCATGGGTGGATCCAGATGGCGAGACAACCATGTTAGGAGCAGCTCCACTCTGACAATGCAATTGCAAGCTCCTTCCCCTTGTTTTCCAGCACATTTTTCATCACAAAAATGGTTGGAGCCAATCTTATCTCTTGTCGTGTTCTCTTCTTCTCCTGTTGCAGCACAGTGTTCTTCTTCTTGCAAATAATACATACAAAATTAAGTTAAATTAATAATAGAATACATTAATATTATGTTCTGTTAAAGATAAGGGAAGGGAATTATAAATTGGGTTGCAATCCTGCAGGATTCCTACTTTCTTACAAACAACTTTTGTCAAGTACTATAGGTTTTATACTAGTTGGGCTAGCTGGTACTCTAGTAGTAAGGAACCATGCAAGGATCAAAAAGTAACTTGTGATTAACATTGAGCAAATAAAATATTAGATTCAACATAACATCAAACTAATGTTTGTGCCGAATATTTCCAAGACCTGATTGATTTCAAAAAAATGTTTAATTTTATTAATGATTACAAAAATACTTTTATTTTAAAATATGAGTAAGAAATAATGAAAATAATATGTTGTTTTTTACTATTTTCTTAACAATGCATAAAAACCTAAAACAAAAAGAAAATGAAAAGAATAGCAACTTTGTGGTTTTTTCAAATATCACTTAGGTTATTATGAATAAATAAAAAATAATAGAACATATATTTTATTAAATCAAATAGACTTTACCAGTTAAAATTAGACATGAAGAAGTGAGTTGAGTTAACTAGTGAGTATGTTAGTAATAAATTGGTTGAGTTAACTAGTGAGTATGTTAGTAATAAATTGAAATATTTTATCGTTCAAAAATAAAATGAGCTTAAGCTAATGATTAGCTTTTGTTTGATTAAATTATTTTTAACTAAAAAATATATTAAAGAAGTATTGTTATAAATTCAAGCCTAAATGAAAGGAATTAGTTAAATGAAATAAGATAGCCAGATAGGATACAAGGTTCATTGTTTGTTTTGAAGGTTAATGAAGACATCTGATGGAATGCCAAATTAGTTAAAGAAAAGGTCATCGTAAGGGTTAAGAAAAGTGGGACACAATCAGTTTGCAGCATTAACCTTCAACAGAAACACATATAATAGCATATATATCGGATACTATTCTGCAACTAAAGTCTAAAAGCTAGGCATAAGAAGAGCCTACAATTTCGGGATTTGTTCCTCAAATTGCAGCAACATGATTCTAATTGTCATTTCTTTAATATTGTTAATGTCTTTATTCACTTAGAGAGAACGGATCACAAACTGGAACAACAAAGAAAGTATTTGCAGCAAATTTTGCATCATGTTGTTCCAGTAACTGCTGTTCTATAGCCTATACAGCACGTAATTTGTGGATTCAGTGAAGCAACAAATACGGTATACCACAACCGTGTGTACGAATTACCACGGCCAACGATAATCTCATTGCACGTTTCAGTTTCTAAATTTTCATTTGAAAGATTTACAGAAAGAGTGAGTTGAAAACAAGCTCGACCGGTTAGATTAGTAAGATAGGACTAATCTCATGGGTTTAAATGTCAATATCAACTTGAAAATCTGGTTTATCAAATTAGGTAAGGTATTTGAGATAGGAATTCTTTTCTTTAACCTTCATGATTTGCTTTAATTAAGAGTTGAACAAATAATAACCCTCTTGTTAATATATTCTTTTACCAAATTACTATCTTCATTTTATAGAAGTCAAAGTCGCGCGATAAGAACATTTTTTGCTTCAAAACCAGATAAACAGCGCAATTTGCACTATAACGTAGATATCAAAGACCGAAATTTAAGAAAATATTAAATAGGGAACGGCAAGATTTAGCCAATAATATTTTTCCTTAGCCAAAAAGTTATAGACACAAGTCTCCATCAAGGTGGAACTATTCAAAACCAAAAAACATTTAACAATCACCATACGTGTGAGTAACCAAAATAATGGGCCAATATTCTAAACCAAAAAATAAAGAAGAAAAAAACTGAATAGATCCACCACAAGCCCATCTCATCTAAATCATGAAATAATTTAGTCAACTTCCTCGATCTTGGGGCCAGCACCACCGGATCCAGATGGAGGAACATCTTCATCCATGCCTCCGGCCATGTCGGGAGCACCTGCACCCTGATACATCTTAGCAATGATTGGATTGCAAGTGCTCTCAAGCTCCTTCATCTTGTCTTCGAACTCATCAGCCTCTGCCAGCTGGTTTCCATCCAACCACTGAATAGCACTCTCAATGGCATCTTCTATCTTCTTCTTGTCGTCACCAGAGAGCTTTGATGCAATCTTCTCGTCCTTAATGGTGTTCCTCATGTTGTAGGCGTAGTTCTCCAATGCATTCTTTGCATCAACCTTCTTCTTGTGCTCCTCATCCTCAGCCTTGTATTTTTCTGCCTCCTGGACCATCTTCTCGATTTCCTCCTTTGAGAGTCTACCCTTGTCGTTGGTGATGGTGATCTTATTCTTCTGCCCCGTGGTCTTGTCTTCGGCAGAAACATTCAAGATACCATTGGCATCTATATCGAAGCAAACAGTAATTTGAGGAACACCCCTGGGTGCTGGGGGAATGCCAGAAAGCTCGAATTTTCCCAACAAATTGTTGTCCCTGGTTCTAGCTCTCTCTCCCTCGAACACCTGAATTAAGACACCGGGTTGATTGTCTGAGTAAGTAGAGAACACTTGCTCCTTCTTGGTAGGGATAGTAGTGTTCCTGGGAATGAGGACAGTCATGACACCACCGGCAGTTTCTAAACCAAGAGAAAGGGGTGTAACATCCAACAGCAATAGATCCTGCACCTTCTCGTTACCCTCACCACTCAAAATAGCAGCCTGAACAGCAGCTCCATAAGCAACGGCCTCATCAGGGTTAATGCTCTTGCAAAGTTCCTTTCCATTGAAGAAATCTTGCAACAATTGCTGGACTTTAGGAATTCTAGTGGATCCACCAACAAGGACAACATCATGGACAGTGCTCTTGTCCATCTTGGCGTCCCTCAAACACTTCTCAACAGGCTCCATACACTTCCTGAAGAGATCCATGTTGAGCTCCTCAAACCTGGCACGGGTGATTGTCGTGTAGAAGTCAACACCCTCGTAAAGAGAATCAATCTCAATTGTAGTCTGTGCAGTAGATGAAAGGGTCCTCTTCGCCCTTTCACAGGCAGTCCTCAACCTCCTAAGGGCCCTAGGGTTTCCACTGATGTCCTTCTTGTGCTTCCTCTTGAACTCCTGAACAAAATGGTTAACCATTCTGTTATCAAAATCTTCACCTCCAAGATGGGTATCTCCAGCAGTGGCCTTGACCTCAAAAATACCCTCTTCAATAGTGAGAAGAGACACATCAAAGGTACCACCACCCAAGTCAAAAATCAACACGTTCTTCTCGCCCACGCTGGTGGCCTTCTTGTCAAGACCGTAAGCAATGGCAGCAGCAGTGGGTTCATTGATGATACGCATGACATTGAGACCAGCAATGACTCCGGCATCCTTTGTGGCCTGACGCTGGGAGTCATTGAAGTAAGCAGGAACAGTAACCACAGCATTCTTCACGGTGGAACCGAGATAAGCCTCGGCAATCTCACGCATTTTCATGAGAACCATGGAAGAAATTTCCTCAGCAGCAAACTGTTTGTCCTCACCCTTGTAGTTGACCACAATCATAGGTTTGTCAGCAGGACCAGGGATAACCTTAAATGGCCATAGCTTCATATCACTCTGAACGGAGGCATCAGAAAATCTCCTTCCAATCAAACGCTTAGCATCTGCCATCAGACAACATACCATCAATCACCAAACAATCCTCATGATAATTAATTAATGAGAATAAAATACAGATCTTAACTATCCGCACACCATATTCTGTCAAAATTGTAAGATCAAATAACTCTCTTAATAATAAAATAGCACACAGTATTGCTATTCAACTCAACATCAGATTTCAACGAACAATATTAGTGTACGTGATACTGTTATTCAATTCAAAACCAAACCTCAAACAAATAACTGGGCATTACGTTCCTCAATTCAAAATCAGATTTCAATGAGCAATACGAGTGTTATAACAATATTATTCAATTCAAAACCAGAATTCGACGAACAAATACGATGTTTATGCATATCAGTATTCGATTACAAATAAATTACTATTCGATTTGAAATAAGATTTAAACAAACAATACAAGTGGAGTTCTGAACCAGTTCAGACATGCAACAATTATTATTATCATCATCATCATCATCATCTTCATCATCATCATTATTATTATTATTATCATCATCATTATTAAGCCATATAAACAGTAGCATTACAAAATAAAACTAAAAATTACTAAAATAGAAAAGTGGAGTTTCAAACAACAGATCTAGGAACAATGCAGATCTTGAAACAATGTTGGTTAGGTATCTTACCGAAGACGGTGTTGACGGGGTTCATGGCAACCTGATTCTTGGCGGCGTCACCGATCAAACGCTCTGAATCGGTGAAACCAACATAAGAGGGCGTGGTTCTGTTACCCTGGTCATTGGCGATGATTTCAACACGATCGTGCTGCCACACTCCGACGCAGGAGTATGTGGTGCCGAGATCGATTCCAATAGCAGGACCATCTCCTTTTCCGGCCATTGATCGGACAATACAGAGAGAATCTAGAAACAAGTTAGGTTTGGCTTGTGGAGCGGCTGAAGCAGAGAGAGAAAAGAATAAGAATTGTCTACAAATTTATGCAATGTTAGGGTAGAGAGAAAGGAAGGGTTTATATAACTTTTTTATTTTGAAAATAGAATTCTAGAATGTTCTTTTGGTTACTTGGGAATGGGATGATACGCGGGAACGACTCTTTTTCCGCTTCTGGTTAGTTCCAGACCCTTCTTTATATCTGCCACCCTGGACACGCAACGGTACTTTCTCAGTCGACGTGTAAAATGTCATACTATTATCTTGTTTTAATATATTTCTACGTCGAAATAATGTTTTAATAAAAAAAATTAAATCGAATCAAATCATAAAATATTAATTTTATTGATTGAGATTTTATTTTAAATATAAATAAATTAAATGGATCCACATATTTTTTTAATTTGATTTAATTTTTTTTTTATAAAAGTTAAATTAAATCAAATTACAAACATTCTAATATATATGGTCACTGTGCCTTTTGGATAATTGGTTCATTTGATTTTGCCCAACAATTAAATCTTTTGGAGAGTTGGTTCATGACAAGTACAATACTCTTTTTGTTTTTAATAGCTCATGGATACAACAAAATTATTTAGTTAGGGCTTTATGTTAAATAATCTCATTGTTTGCATAAATCCTTTGGCCTCTTTACAAAGAAGGGCTTAATTGTAAGCCTGAGCTGCATAATGGTACAATCCGCAAAAATGCACTTCATGAATTCTCAACGCATAGAAGCAGTAATTAGCAATTAGCATGGTATAATTTTGAAATAAGTAATCCAAAAAACAACATCTATTATGGATTACTTTTCTAGAATTGTGTATGTATTGTTCCAGAAAGGGAAATTTAGAAGTGCATAAGTTTTTTGTTATTCCAAATTCTTCAAACCAAAATTATAAGAGGATTTGGAAAACAAATTATGAACTTACCTTGAATAGTTACTTTGATGCAGAGCAACGAAGGGTGACCCAAGGGAGCAACTGTGGTGGCAAAGGCTTTGAGGCGGAGGTACATAGTAGATGTTAATGGAGGTGGGGGAAGAAGGTAGGGCAGGTAATAAAATAGGGATACAGAAAGCAACAGCCCAATTCTTATTGCGATTGTGATCAGAAATTCATACAACTTGGGCCCTAATCGGTTTTGACCAAAAGATAACATATTCAACGCCTAAACGGGGTGGTATCGACTCATCGTGATACAAATTATACAAAGAAACTTATTATGGTCAATCTAGTGGTATTAATCTCTATTGTATTTTAAAATTAAAAATCAAAAACTCATAATCATTTCCAAAAGCAAAAGAGTATATTGTTTAAAAGAGAATAAAAAATAATAATGTGATATGTAATTAGAAAATTTTTATAATTACTTTAAATCAAAATTACCATGACAATGATCCAAATGAAATGAAATTCAAATTTTTAATAAAATTTTTAATTTAAATCTTATGGATAAAAAATAGTATTTACAATAAAAAGATCACACCAAAGGTGATTCTTCCTAAAGAAATTAATTACTAATAAAATTAATGAATATTTTATATTAATGTTATGGTGGAAAAAAATAAAAATGTTTGTATACATCCATTCATTTAAACTTTTAAACAGTACCTAAATTTAAAATTTTTAAAAATATTTAAAAATAATAATTTTATATACAAAATATTGAAGTGAAAGCTATCATATAAAAAAAATGTGTTAAAGAAGTATATACTTAGAAAGTGACATAGTAAAAACCTTTTAAAAAAGTTTGAAATATTTAATGCGCTTTTATTTTGTTTAATATTATTCATACAGTATTATATGATTTAATTATATAGTTATTTAAAATGTTTCTTTGTCTTTTGCATTTTTTTCCTTAATCACATTCACATTGTTGATGACGATACATGCACCTCTCATTGGTTTATTGACTTGTACCGATGTTTTTGGCACTTTTCGAAAAAGTAGCGGTGGCTGCTTATTAAATATAGTTGTTACTACATTTGTTTGTACTTCCTTTGGTGTTTATTATTATAAGATTCAATTAATCAATTTATACGGATTAAGAAATTTGATTAATTTAAATAATAATATTATTTTATTTTAAATTAGTATTTTTTTAAAGTATCCTTGTAAATAAAATTAATAAATATTAATGGGTTATATTTTCAGCATTAATTAATAAAAAAATTTACTAATACATGAAAAATACGTATAATACGTTTCTTATGCCTAGAGAAATACATATATAAGTACAAGTACAAAGCTCTCAATACTGAACAACAGAGTTTTCCTCTTTTCAGCATTAATTAATAAGCAGATTGTGCCAATCCGTGAAATCCAAGCAATGAAAATCCATGCGTATTTTCTGCATCACTATATGTAGAGATCTACTTGGAGAAAATAACATTCAAAGTCTTTGATTCTCTTCGGTTGTGAGTAAAGGATGCATTTGTTGGCTATATATTCATCACAATTGTTGCGATTCTTTGGTGATCAGAACACTCTCCGGGTAAAAAATAAATAAATAATGAATTTTGGCAAATTAAATCATTATCAGATCATGCAATTCCAAGAAACCAATGGCATAATACTCAAACGTGCAATCTGAATTGAATTTTAGCTAGAAGATCAACACAAGTTTTGATTACATGCAGACGTGAAAGAATAATACTCAAACGTGCAATGCAAGGAGCAATTACTTAAATTAGTGAAATTGTAGTATTTTAATTATGATTTTTCAAAAAAAAAATACCATTTATATTGATTTTTTTTAAATATTATTACTCTTTTTTTATCTCCTTTTACTTCGTTGTTAGTCTATAAAGTTTCGTCGAAAAAAAAAATATGTATTTGAAACTTAATTTTAGTTGTTGTAATTTTAAATTGATGAATTTACTTAAAAAAAAAAGGTAAATTTACTGGTATCATTTTCACATGGCTTGGACACAGGGGGAAGAAGTGTGAAGTGGTCCATTAAAAATCAAATGGTTTTGTCGACAAAAGAAGTGTTGACGTGGATATTACAAATGTGCTGCCAAACCTCCACTCGCCACCAATATAAATACCAATAGAAACCATGCACAAGAGAAAAGTCAACAAGTAATAAATGCTACCCTAAAAATAGTACAGTACTCCATTTTTAAGTTCTTTTTCAGACCTTAAAATAATTAATCCTTTATTTTTTTACTTTAATTAATATATAATTTAGTACTATAAAATATAAATTTAAGATAGTTATTTTCATTAAATTTATTATCAATTACTTAATATCATATTGTTATTATTTTCCCTCTTTCTTGTAATGATATAAATAAGAAGATAATAATTAATGTCATTTTAAAATTTTAAAATGTTAGCTAAATAGTAAATACTTATTTATATTTTTTTTCCATTTAAAACTGATAAATAAAAAACTGATATAATACTTATATGACTTTTGTCTGGTTTTCGTTTCAAGTATGTTTGTATTGAGACTAGTTTGAAAGTAAATTCTTGTCGTAGATTTAGGTTTAACGTATTTTAACTGCAATATAAATATACCGAAAATAATTTATATTTTACATTGGAAAAATATACCATTTTTTTCCTGTAATAGTATATAATAAAATAAATTCTAATAGTATTTTATGTTGAAACATCCCAACTAATTTTCTTTATTTATTCAATTACTTATTTATTTACCTAGTTTAGATTTTATTATTATTATATCCTTTTGTCTTTCAACGACAAATATGAATTGAGATAGGAACAAGGAAACTAAAATTTTATAATGAGTGTGTACTAGTAAAATTCTGTGTCATAAAATTTATAAAATATGAAAAGACTGATACATTAGATAATGTCTCTGTTACAAAAGTTTATACAAGTACAAAACTCTTTTCAAATTGAGCATAACTCCTTCAATATATCAACACTATTCCAGAGCTTCAAGAAATCTGGCCATGACTGCCATCTAAAAAAAACATAAAATAAATACAGTGAGAAATAAATTTCTCAGTAGGCAAATCTAAACCTCCAAACGTGTTAATAAGTTAGTAAATAAATCAACATTTTATTTAATCCATCCAACACGTTAGAAAGTTAATAAGTGAATCAACATGATATATCTTCCATCACATACGTGAATAAATAAATTGTGGAGACATAAAATGCTTCAATGATTTTATGAATGCATGAAATGAAATGCAATGGTCACAGGTGCACATGGCCATCTACATATGTACATTATGTAGAAATGTTGCGGCCGTCTTACGCTAATCATGCATGAATTTCCATGTATTAGCACCTGATCTCTGATAGTAGCATAGGCTCGATCTTCACAACTCGGATCATTCTCATAAAATCATAGGTCCGGTTTTGAAACCCAGATCATTCTCATTCATATCACAAAAATTCATAATATAAGGAAGATATTATTCTTCTTCCATAAAGTAATGTAGTTAACATTTCATACCTTGTCCACGTAAAATTGTACCAACTAAATTAAACTCATCATTTACGAGCTGCCGATCTTATACCAATACTTTGATATTCATGGATTAATATATATATATAGCCAAGACCGGGTTGGTAAAATAATTAGAAATTATTTCACATGTATGTTCACTATAGATAAGATTATGTTTAATATAGTTGGTTGCCATGAAATATAGTATTCGAAATTGTCCGGGATAACTATCCTTTGAATATTTGGAGCTGTAATAACTGGTTACTTACCACCTGGTTAGTTAATGTGGTAAGTTATATATGTAAAATTATATAATAATAATAAGGATTCTGGAATAGCCATTTATTTAGACTAGATGTCTTTATCCGGGATGAGTTGTGTAAAATAAGGTATCATGAGCGTTTATGATCCTAGTTTCCGAGATGCCGAGGTGCCATGGGTATGAGTGATGCCGAAATACCAAGATAAGTGTGTAACCCGAACTGAGGAAGTGCCGAGATGTCAAAGCTGTGGGTTTCATTGAGTTGCATGGTTTATGGCTCGTTAACTTTGTAAGTGCCGAGGTCTGTGTAATTTCATGGACCGAGGTCTATAAGGAAGGATAATCCGATATCTCTAAGGTGCCGAGATAGATATTTACTAAGGTCAGTTCCTAAGTGCCGAGGTAAAGGCAATCCGAAGGGGTAACTGTTCCGAAATGGTGGTAACCCCGGTCATGCCGAGGTACAAAGGTGCTGAGGTCGGTGTATCATATAGGCTGAGGTCTACAGGGGAAGAGAATCCGGCTGAATAGATTTTCCGAGGTGTATAAAAGCATGACCCGATAGTGCAGAAATATATATAAAGGTGTAGAAGTGCCGAGATGCTTGAGGATGGGGCCGAGATAAATCTGTTATGGCTTCATAAGGGATTAGAATATATACAGGTGTCGGGGCTTACTCATGGCCGGTTTTGCATGGTTACTCGTATGGTTTCTAGTCTAAAGGCATGATTCTGAACATTGGGTACTAGAGGTGATGCCGGGGTTGATGTGGCCGGTCTTACAAATACTGTGGGTAGCCGAGTTTGCTTGTGCTGGTTGGTGTCGGGTTGGTTGCAAGGCTGAGATATGTGCAGGTCAGGCCGAGATTGTGTTGAGGGCCGAGGTGTGTGAATAGTGATATGTAAGCCGAGGTGAGTATAACATGGTTGCCGGGTATAGCTTACAAGGTAGCTGGACATGTATGCATGGTTGCCGAGATGGCTTTGCATGCTCCGTGAGTTATCCAGAGTGCAGGGATCAACAAGTGCAGCAATATATATATATTTAATAAATAAGAGGAACACGACAGGTGCAGAGTTGCATAAGTGTAAAGGTGAGTGTAGGATGTGAGGAAAATTCAGCCATGCCGAAGTGCCGAGGTGATTATAAGTGATATATTTACGTGGGAAGAAGGATAGCATAACTTGCATGGCTGCCGGGGACTATGTAATCCTATGTGTATCTACAATATAATGTCTGCAATTTCTAAAAACCGAGATGCATGAATAGTGATATTAGAGTAATTGTGTCGAGGTCTCCTACGTAGCTAATCTTCATATATATACTCTTCCATTATTCAAATCTTATATTACTCATTTTGTATTGTTTACAAAATTATTCCCATTTATCCCACAAACTTAATAAGTTAGAGTATTACTTAATAAATTAGATTATTTCCTGCACCATTTTAAAAATATCACCGTATTCTTAAAACTTAGATTATTAACTAAAATAAATGCTAAATAGAACCTAATAATCATATAAATTAAACTTAGTTAATTTCTAAATTAGGGATTTGTTACGGATAGGCCCATTCAAATATTTAAACTCTGCAACCACCAAAAGATAGAAGATAAAACAGAACATATAATTATAACCAATGTCGTTCGTATATTAGATAATCTGAATATCTTTACAAAAGATAATGGGTCTCAACAATATCTATCCAGGATCCAGGTATCGTCTTATAAATACAGCTTCGTTCATGGTGAAAGGTACACAACAATTCTGACTCTCTCTTTTCCATTCACACTGCACACACAGCACACCACTTGTGTTGTTTCCGGCAGTGATCATCTTCCTGGGGGTGCTTCATCTCCATAGGCATCTTCAGAGAGGGAGAGTTTGGTCCCATAGCAAATCCCAGCAAACCCTGCTGGGTACATTCTGTTTCTCATAAACGGAACAGTGACGCCGTCTGTGGGGACGATAAATTTCGAATCCCACCAATTCACAATGGTCAACACTAGAAGCCATCAGATCGCTGGGCATGACGCACCACCACCCCGAAACGCGAATCTGGAGAATGTGCTAGCAGAAGATGCGGCATCCCACACCGCTTCCTCTCCAGCAATGCCACCAGCTCGGACTCCACCACCAATGGCCGAGGTAGAACAAGATACCAATCAGCGTTTTATTCACAACGCTCTGAATGCTATTCTATCTCGGTTAGAGAATTTGGAGAAACGTTATGAGCTTCAACGACAGGAGGATGCTCAGAACTCGTCTAAATGACCGGGTTCCAATATTGAGCGACCAACGGCAACGCACCACGAACCAACCAATTCAGCAGAAAGAAGACATGAAACCAACAACTCAGCACCCGCAGCTGAGGCTGGTAATAGGGAAATAGCAAGTCAACCCGAACGGGTCAGACACCATTTACGCAAGGAAGGACCTCGACTCGCTCCGTCAGCCCGAATCCCAGAACACGCCGTCGTTGACAGGTCAACAAGGGAAATTATACGTCGGCCCAGACAAGAAGAGACATATCAGAGGAAATACCGTCGAGGTTATCAGAATAATAGTTCATTCATCGACGAGATAGTAGAAGCCCACTTCTCGGAGGACTTCGACAGTTCCTTTTTATCCAAGTACGATGGAAGCCAAGATCCTCGGGTGCACATAGACGAATTCGATATGCAAATGTGTGTCCGAGGTATTGACGAACCTATAATTTCTCGGATTTTTGCTACCACCTTGACTGGAGCCGCTCAAGCTTGGTTTCATACACTGCCGCCGCAATCTATCCGAAATTTTGAAGAGTTCGGACAAAGGTTCTTGTTGAATTTTGCAACAAGCAAGAAGCAGCCCAAGTCCGAATTCATATTGGGAAAAATACGCCAACAACATGGAGAAACATTACAGAGCTATTTGAACCGATTCAAAGAAGCAGCTCTGTAGGTACGGGGTTTGGAAGAAAAGGTCCATGTGCACCTCATCTCAGCCGGGCTCAATGGATCATCCCGTCTCGCCAAATCCATTTATAAGGATCCGGTGAAGACTTTAAATGAATTCATGATTCGTTCCGAAAAGTATTTGGAATTGGAACAGATGGAGATAGCTAACTCGGCCCCGAGGGGGCATAAGAAACCTACATCGCCGAGGAACCGACATCATGAGAATACATCTAATCGACAACCTTCAAACTTTCCCGCTAACCGACCTCCCAGAAACTTTCAGGACTCGAATGCCAAGTCCAAAAAGTTCGAATGGAAATTTGACAAATACGCTCCATTAAATGCTCCACGAGCTCAGATATGGAAGGAAGTTGCATTCACAAAAATGAGGAAAGTAGAACGCCCTCGACCGATAATAAGAAATGAGGGGTTAGACTATTCCCGATATTGTGATTTCCACAATGGGCCGGGTCATACGACTGACCAGTGCCGAGAACTCCGGGACGCGATAGAACAATTCATTCGTGAAGGTAAACTTCGGCAATATGTTATCCGGACTCAAGGACACCAAGGGAAAAGGAAAAGCCAGCAGGAGAATAAAGATCGAAATGAAAAGAAAACAAAGAAAGATGAATTCCCAGAACCCGAGTTCGAATGTAACGTGATCTCGGAAGGCATGGGAGGTGGAGGCGACACTACCAGTCAGCGAAAGAAATATCTCAAGGAAGTTATGTCGATAAGAGATCAACCCAAATTCAAAGAAAGCAAGAAATCTGCACCACCGTTAATCTATTTCACAGAGGATGATATGAAGGGCGTAGTTCCCGGACACGAAGACGGTCTTGTCATAACCGGAACTGTGGCAAATTTCCGAGTTAAGAGAATATTTGTCGATAATGGCATCTCGGCCGACATCCTCAATTTAAGTGCATTCAAAAAGATGAACTTGAGTGAAGACGATTTAAAACCATGTCAGACTATGTTAATCGGTTTTAATGGAGGAGGCACTGGTCTAAAAGGCGCAATTGACCTCCAGCTCACATTAGGAACAAAAGAAGGGTTCCGAACTGGCCAAGTCACATTTACTGTAGGAGAGTTCAGTTCACCATACAACATCATATTAGGCAGACCGACACTTCATAAATGGGATATATTGATGTCCACCAAGCACCAGAAGATGAAGATGATCGGACATCTTGGCCGAGTTATCACAATTTGTGGTGACCAGAAGGAGTCCAGACAATGTTATTTCAATACAATCCGAGAAATCGAATGAGGCCCATCTTCTCCACCTCGGATTCGACAGGGGGATCTCTCAGAACAACAGATGGAGAGATTGGCATCCCGCAAGCCGGTCAATCTTGTGGAATTAGATATGTGAGAAGTTGAAGAATGGCGATCGGAACCAGTAGATGAATTGGAAGATGTTCAGATTGGAGGATCCCCAGAGCAAATTACGAAAATAGGTGCACAGAACAATTCAGAAATCAAGGGCAAGCTAATTCAATGCCTTACAAAGAACCAGGACGTGTTCGCTTGGAAAGCATCAGAAATTCCTGGAATTGATCCCACATTCTGCTGTCATAAACTAGTCATGTACCCCGACTCCAAACCGGTGGCTCAGAAAAATAGGAAGCTCGGCCCAGACAGAAGGCAGGCATTAGATAAACACATCAAGGAATTGTTAGAGGCCGGGTTCATAAGAGAAATACAATACACCACTTGGCTCTCTAATGTGGTGATGGTGAAAAAGTCCAATGGGAAATGGCGAGTTTGTGTTGACTACACAGATTTGAACAAGTTTTGTCCAAAGGATTCGTATCCAATGCCAAGTATTGACCAGCTAGTAGAAAATTCTGCTGGATTTCAGTCGTTATCTTTCATGGATGCCTACTCCGGATATAATCAGATACCGATGTACCCAGGAGATCGAGAAAAGACAGCATTCCGAGGTACTGAAGCAAATTACTATTATGAGGTAATGCCATTCGGATTGAAGAATGCAGGAGCTACTTATCAACGAATGATGAACAGAGTCTTCACTGACCAACTCGGACGCAATATTGAAGTGTATATCGACGACATGATTGTCAAAACAGGTGAAGGAGGAGACCACATCCAAGATCTGGAGGAAACATTCTACAAGCTCAGGCAGCACTGTATCCGCTTGAATCCCCTGAAATGTGCTTTTGGGGTGACAGTCGGGAAATTCTTAGGGTTCATGTTAACACACCAAGGAATAGAGGCAAACCCGGATAAATGCAAAGCTGTACTCGACATGCAATTCCCTACTGATAAACGGGAAATCCAACAATTAACAGGAAGGATGGCGGCCTTGACACGGTTCCTCCCAAAAGCCGCAGAAAAGGCCCTACCATTCTTTAAGTTATTAAAAAAGGAAGCCAAGATAGGATGGAATCAAGCATGCGAAGAGGCATTTCAGGAAATAAAAAGATGTCTGGCCTCACCCCCAGTTCTCTCGAAGCCGGAGCATGGAGAAACTCTTATCCTGTACCTTGCAATAGGAGAAGAAGCCATAAGCGCAGTTTTGGTCCGAGAAGTGGATAAGTGCCAATTGCCGATATACTTTGTAAGCCGAGCTCTAAAGAACTCAGAATTGCGCTACCAGAGGCTCGAAAAAGTGGCTTTCGCTTTACTTACCACGGCTAAGAGACTTCGTCCATATTTCCAAAGCCACACCATAGTGGTAAGAACAAATCAGCCTATCCGGCAGGTACTACACAAGCCGGACTTAGCCGGGAGGATGATGAATTGGGTCATTCAGTTGTCCGAGTTCGACATCAAATATGAAGCCCGCAATGCAATCAAATCTCAAGCTTTGGCCGACTTCATAGTAGAATTGACCCCGGCATTTTCCACCCAATCAACAAATAAGGTGTGGAAGGTGTATGTTGATGGGTCGTCTAATTCTAAAGGAAGCGGAGCCGGGATCATTGTTGAAAATCCCGAGGGAGTATCACTCGAGCAATCACTACAACTCAATTTTCCGACGTCTAACAATCAAGCAGAGTATGAAGCACTGATCGCCGGGCTCAACCAGGCCAGAGAACAGGGAGCACTAAAAGTGAATGTCTTCACTGATTCACAATTGGTCTCCGCCCAAATCGAAGGGCGGTATCAAACCAAGGGCCCTCTATTAACAAAGTATCTTGCTAAAGTCAAAGAAATAATAGTTGAATTTGATGAATTCACCATAGCCCATATTCCAAGAGAAGAAAATACTCGAGCCGACATACTATCGAAACTAGCAAGTACGAAAGGAACCGGCAATCACAGAACAGTCATCCAACAGGAACTCGCACAACCTACATGCATTATGGTAGTCTTAATAGCCGAAGATTGGCGAAGGCCGATCATAAATTACTTGGAACAAGGGATAGTACCGGATGACAAAATAGAAGCAAAAAAGCTAACCCGAGATGCTTCGATGTACACTATTGTTGATGGCGAGCTATATCGGCGAGGCCTTCACACCCCGTTACTATTGTGCCTAAGCTCCGACCAAACTGAATATGTACTTACCGAGATACACGAAGGTATTAATGGCCAGCATATGGGAGCAAAGGCTTTGGCATTAAAAGCTCTCTGTGCTGGATACTTTTGGCTGACGATGCAAGCAGACGCAGCAGAGCATGTAAAGAAATGCGACACGTGTCAAAAACATGCGCGGATACTATGGGTTCCTCCATCCGAGCTAAAATTAATCACAGCACCATGGCCCTTCTTCAAATGGGGGATGGACCTCTTAGAACCATTTAAAGCAACGGAAGGCCAAATGAAATGGCTAATAGTAGCCGTGGATTACTTTACTAAATGGATTGAGGCCGAGCCTCTGGCTACCATCACCTCGGCCCGTGTCCAAAAGTTCTTTGAACACAATATTATAGCAAGATTTGGAATCCCGGCAGAAATAGTCACCGATAACGGAACACAATTTACAGATAAAAAATTCCAGGAAATGATGACCGGACTCCACATAAAACACGCACCCGCAGTCTAATGGTCAGGCAGAAGCAGCGAACAAAGTCGTTCTGGACAGATTGAAGAAACGAATGCAAGAGGCTGGCCCGAATTGAGTTGAGCAACTTTATTATGTCCTATAGGCATACAGAACCACGGCTCAAACATCTACCCGGGAAACTCCGTTCAGGATGACTTATGGTTGCGAAGCCATGATACCCGTAGAGATTGGTCAACCATCTTGGAGGAGGCAAAAGTCACATACAGGCAACAATAAGGCATTAGCTGTCGAGCTAGACATGATAGAAGAAGTCCGAATTGCAGCACATCGCCGAGATCTACATATGAAGAATATCTCGGCTCAAAAATTTAATAAAAGGGTGAAACCAAGATCCTTTGAGAAGGATGATCTCGTACTACGACGTGCGGACATCGGCAACAAAAATGCCCGAGAGGGGAAGTTAGCACCCAATTGGGAAGGACCATATCGGGTCACCCAAAACTTGGGGCAAGGAGCCTACGTTCTAGAGACTTTGGAAGGCAAGGAGGTCAAACGCACATGGAATGCCGACAAACTAAAGAGATACTACAGCTGAAATCCACGCATTCCCCGGCAAGTAGCCCGAGATCGTGGAAGTTTTTTGTATTACATTTCCCGGCAATAAGCCCGAAATTATTATTTCCACGTAAATCGTGATCTATGTATTCATAAGTTTCTCATTGGATAAATAAGCCAAACTTGGCATACATTTTCCATTGATACTACGAATTTCAATATATTCAAGTGTTTCTCATTGGTTATGTAAGCCGAGGAATACAAACCCGGCATACACTTTCCATTGACACCACGAATTTCCCATATATTCACGAGTTTCTCATTGGTCAAACAAGCCGAGGAATATAAACCCGGCATAGTTTTCCATTGATACCACGAATTGTAATAATCTTCGAAGAATAAATAAAATCCTATCGCGGATATTATACATTGTGCACAATTTTGATAGCCTAGTCGCTATTATGTACTAATCCGGTCTTGATCAAACCGGCGTATTTAATCATGGATAAATCATCGAGTACATCGACAGAATTATATCCTTAATACGAAATACATCAAATAGTTGCTAGGACTGGAACTTGATTCCAAGAACAACATTCGAACTAACGTTTCGAGTAAAACGGCCGTTGGAGCCAAACTAATATCTGAATAAGCGAATCGGCAATGAGAAAGATCTTAAGCACCATGCATTAAATAAATTGTTTAAAGTACGGAAGCGAAAGCAAGCAAAGTAAAAATTGTTCAGGACAAAATATTACAAATTAAACCGGCATTCCGGCCCTTCATCAGTTGACCTGCTCATCTACTGCTGCTTCGGGAGCTTCATCAGGGGATGTGACCTCGGTATCAGCACATGCAATGAATTTGCCGTCCTCAATATAAGCCCGACAATCAGTTCCTTCTAGGTTCAAGGTGATTCCCGGGTTCAAAAACTGAACTTGTTCCAGAGCATTAGAGAAGGCATCCTCGGCAACCGTTCCCAATGTCTCTTGAAACTTGGCAGCTTCCTGTTTGGCCAGAATGACCTCTTGTTGGGATTTTTCGTAGAGAATCCTCAAGGCAGCAAGATCATTATCTAAGGCAGAAGCTTCTGCTTGGGCTTTTTTAGCCTCAACTGTAGTGGTATCTGCGGAGGCTTTGAAGAACTCGACATTTCTATTCGCCTCTTGAAGCTCCTCATGAAGAGAGAGAACCCCTTCATTAGCAGCCACCAAATCTTGACGAGAAATGCTGAGCTCCCTTTCTAGTTGTTGAATTTTATCGGATAAATTCTTGTTTTCATCGGACAATCGTCCGTTGTCATCTTGAAACCTCATATTTTCATTTCTGATTTTGTTGTACCGAGAATTTAAAGAAACTAAGCTCGGCACAAGAGTAGCGCTTTGGAAAGCATGAAGATGAAGCTGGTCGAGTTCTCGGAGGTCTTCATCCGAGAAGGGAGTCCCATCCGAAAACCGCTTGGGAGCCTTAGTATATGGGAAAAGGTCTTCGACCCCCTTTTCCCAAAGACATCCCAAGGATAAAGAAGAGCTCTCGGGGGCGGCGATGGGAGCGCCGGGATCAGTAATGGCGGGTTCAGAGGTCACCATTGCATCTTCGACAACGTCGATCACAATGGGAGCAGGAGTAGCTATCATCATTTGATTTTCTTGCCCAGCCGAGGATGAAATCGGATCAGCAGCAATGGCATCCTTGGCTGGTTCCGATGTGATTATCCTCTGGGGATCACTGGAGGTAGAGGTTACTATACGACGTTTCTTCTTCCTCGCCGGCATTTGGTTGATGTAGTCACGGCGAGAATCAGCGATTTTCTCAGCAGTAGTTTTCTTGGAACGATGAGGGTTCAAGTTGATGGTAGGATCTTCTTACATCTCGGTAGCTGAAAGGCAAAAAATTGATTAGAAAAAAGAAAAACCAAATCACGAGTATATAAAGTTTTTATACACGACCTTGAGCTTCTTGATGCAGTTGGATTTGAACAAGAGCTGATGCCTCACTATCAGAAAGATTACACTCCTCAACTCGGTAAAAAGAAGGGGGATTAGAATGATGAACTCGGGTCCAGTAGAGGGGAAATCTCCACTTAACACCAGGTGCTTCTGGACCCCGAAGAAAGAATGGTTGCTTGCCGGGTTCGGCTGCAACCTTGAAGAAATTATTTTTAAAGTTTTTAAAGGAATCGGTGAAGACACGAAAGAGACGACGACCGGGTCGGCTTCGAAGCGAAGTCCACCCTTTCTTATTAGAGGCTTCTCGGCCTGTACGGCCGGCCTGGATAGAGAAAAAGTATAGGAAAAGCAAGACAGTACAAGGTATTTGTAATTCTTCACAAAGATCCTCAAAAGATTTGACAAAAGCCCAACTATTGGGATGTAATTGTGAAGGGGCTAGCTGAAGATGATCTAATAATCGCATTTCAAAATCCGATAAAGGAAATCGGATGCCAAGACGCGTGACCACATCCTTACAAAAGAAAAAATAGTTTGGTTCCTTTTCCCCGGCACAAGAACAGATGGGCTCGTCCGGGGTAGGAGGACGAATGGAGAATCCGTCTTGGTTACCTATGGGAATTGATGCTATATTTTCTGGGGTCAGAATAGATGAAGTACGAAGTACTTCGGATGTAACCCATGGAAACTTGGCAATTAGGGAAGAAGGGAGAAGGTTGGATTGAGATCCTGCTGATTGGGATTCATCGACCATTTCCACAGAAGGAACATCCATAATGACCTATGACAAAGAAAAAAGAGAAAGATTAGTAAAGTACCTGGAAGTGAAGGGGAAAGACGAAGAGGCGAAGAAATGACTAGTGCCGAGTTGGACTGCGAAGCCCGGACATCCGATGTTTCGGTATTAAATACAGTGGGAATTGCTTTTCGAATCGGGTTATGTCGGCAAGCATCAAGTAAATCATCGGCTTGATTATATTGCTTAACACTTGCCAAATATAAAAATTCATCTAAACAATTAGAGCAGGGTTCAAATTGAATTTCGAATCGTTGTTTTTCTGACCCAACAGAACCTGAAGGGACAATATGAACAAGGTTTGAAGAGGAAGAAATGTCAGGGAATGTTCTAGGGATCTCTAAGGGAGTATTGTTCTTCTGATGCAGGGGCAAACCTAATCTGGAATGGTCAGAAGGTTTGAAGGTTTTAGGTTTGGGATTACTAAAACCTGGAGAAGTTTTTAATAAATCCTTTTTCTTCTATTCGTCAGAAATAGGAAGACCCCAAAACCAGAATGCAGATTTAGGGGGAACATTCTTGCGAACAAACGCTTCCTCCTCAGGAGAGAGCTTCATTACTAAAATGAAGGAGAAGGAGGAAAAGGCAAAGAATGCCCAGGTAAGGGAAATAACTAAGGAGACAGATATTCAAGAATCGAAGAAAACAAAGGAAAAACGAAAAAGGAATATAATAAATTGGAAGAAGATGCAGTAAATACCTGAAAAAAAAAAGAACTTCGAATCAAGCTTCGAGGAATGCAGAAACTCACGATACAGCCAAAGGAGCGTATAAGGTGTTAAGGGAATAGGAATGTGGTTGAAGGTAGGCAAAATGGAGGGAGTACTTGTGAATAGTGGTAACCGCCAAAATCTCCTTGCGAAACGTTTCAAAAAACGTGGTTTACAAGATATGATCAAACATTCAGGGGCATTGATGATATTTCCCAACTCCCACAAGGGGCAAATCAGGAAGACATTACCAATCTCATGATGGAAACGTGATGAGTAGAAACGGCGCATTAAATGTTGAGAAAGATTTGTCGCTAAGGAAAAGGTGAAAAGACAACCCCTCGTCTTTTCAGATAACTCCAGAATAGATTAGAAAGCTGAGACTTTGTATCTTGACACACCTCAGTTTCCAGAGGAACTCGGGTGAGATTAATAGATTACAGAAACAAACAGCTCAGATATAATTAAGAGATCGGACTGTGTTGACACCTATAGATATATGTCTCGGCAGTAGAGCAAGCAACAAATATCTCGGCAAAGGATAAATAGTCAAACCCGGCTAGAAATAAGCTCGGCATCGGAGAAAAACGCCTCATCCCGATTTGAATTGATTATCTCGGCAAGAGATAACCATAATGACCTACGACGGTTTGAAGATTCTGGGTTCAATATAACTCGGACCTATCCATTTGATACATCCCAGTCATCCAGAGTGCTAGATAATCGGGCTGTGGGGCATCTGTTACGGATAGGCCCATTCAAATATTTAAACTCTGCAACCACCAAAAGATAGAAGATAAAACAGAAGATATAATTATAACCAATGCCGTTCGTATATTAGATAATCTGAATATCTTTACAAAAGATAATGGGCCTCAACAATATCTATCCAGGATCCAGGTATCGTCTTATAAATACAGCTTCTTTCATGGTGAAAGGTACACAACAATTCTGACTCTCTCTTTTCCATTCACACTGCACACACAGCACATCACTTGTGTTGTTTCCGGCAGTGATCATCTTCCTGGGGTGCTTCATCTCCATAGGCATCTTCAGAGAGGGAGAGTTTGGTCCCATAGCAAATCCCAGCAAACCCTGCTGGGTACATTCTGTTTCTCATAAACGGAACAGGATTAAAGCCTAGCCTACCTTTTGATAAATTGGATGAACGGTCGGGATAATTTTTAAGAGAGAAGGATTTTATGTAAAAGAAAGGAAAGTGGTAGAAAAATTTACTAAGAGTGAAAGCTGGGTATTTGTTGTGCCGAGAGGTTGAACCTTCAGTGCTATTTATAGTGCTTGATCTGGTTAGGATAGAAGAAAATATCTAAACTTTCTTATCTAATTCATCGTTACTAATATTCTCTTCATTAATAGTGGGTGCAACGTGGAGACTACTGAAGCTTGCTTTTGGTAATTTAGTTCCCCTAATGCCACCTGGAGAGGTCATAAGGAAAATGTGCAGAATTTTTGGACAGCTTATGGGAGAGGTCATAAGAAAAATGTGTAGAATTTTTGGACAGCTTATGGGCTACTTTTACGTTGCTGAAGATAAATTTATATATTCATGCTTTTGTAATTTAAAATTTTTCCTTATTCTTCTTAAATTCTATTTGTAATTTAATTATAATATTATTATAATTTTAAATATATTTTTGAGAATGTTACATATGTTACTAACTTTATCTATGTAAAAAAGAATATTAATTTTATTCTTTTAAAAGCTAATTTGTTGAATAAATAATACACTGATATTGTAAAAATATATATTAATTATAAATTATTATATATAATATTTTTGTTGAATTCATAAGGACTATATATATATATATATTAAAAGTTATGTAAAATTATTTTTGATTAGTTAATAATTTAAACAGAATTATTCAGCAAAAAAAGAAGATACATATTAAAGAATAATTTCATAGCATTTTAAGAAGTAATTTAGTAACATTAAATTCACTTTCAACAATATATTTTACATTACATTATGGCATCCTATATTACATTATTGCTTCTTTTTTATTATAATATTGAGATTATTTAAAATAATTAGTCCTGTTATAAATTTAGTAACGCAAAATATTAAAAAAAAATTGGGAGTTACAATGTACTACTGCCAGTCTGCCACAATTAAAACGTTGAGCATATATTACATAAAAAATGTTGAGTATCTTCCCCATATATCGAAAAAAAATGATGAGTACATATATAAATTCATGTAAGGCGACAAATTTAACATAATCAAGTTAATAAAAAATAATACAAATCTCTCCTAAAAAATAATATACAAAACGTGCATCAATGACATTGATTAACAAAAATGACAGTAAATATTAGGTTAATTGGTAATAATATGATTCAAATCCTATAGTGATACAAGTTTAAATTTTGTTGTTAATGTGATAATTACGTGAATAGATAATTAATAAGTATTTTTTATAACATTCTTTAAGCTGTGAAACTCAATCTAATTTTAGTAAATTCTCGAGAATCAAAGTACCTATTTTTTTGTTATAAAAAAGTTAAAAATGTATTACTTCTGATCTTTTATACAAAGAATTTTTGTTGCATTTTTTTGTCCTATTTATAAATAATATAGTCTCATTTTTAAATGTAAACCGACCTATTAATAATATAAGTTACACTTGTTGATAAAAAAATTATTTCTTAACAATAAATGTTATTCAATATAATTTCCATTTAAATCATTTAATTTAATGAGCATTTTGATAATAAATTTAGTGAATTTATGATATTATTAATTTAAATTGATATTAATTAGCTTAACTGTTTTTATTATCTTGATTGTTAACTATTTGTTTTTTATATACAAACAGAAGTAGTATTTAATAAATAAATAAATAAAAGTATTGCTCATCCAATTCGTGCTTGTTTTATCCGTAAACAAGCCAACTTAGTGGCCCATGGTTTGGCTAGGGCTTCTACTTGTAGGTTCCATGATGGTCTCATAGATTTTCAGCAAGTTTCAGTGTATTACTCATCAATCCATGAACCAAATAATATAAGTCCATTTTTTGTAAAAAAATATTTGTATATAACTATTTTTTTAGAAAAAATAATTAAAAATAATTTTTAATGAGGAATACTTTAGGAATGCATTTTATACAAAAGTTATTAAGTTAAGTGTATGGGAGCACCCAAGAAACCTAAAGTTAAGTTTCTTAATTTATAATAATCTTATTTGTTTTAAAAAAAATATGAATTCTCATTATTTTTCTGAAATAAAAAAGTGTACATACACTTTTTCTCTCGATAATAGTATCAAATATTTGTCATTTATAATCAATTGATAAGACTAAAAGATGATTCACAAAAAATAAAGAAGAATATTACATTTTGAAAGTATAATTATCTCTTTTTTATTAAAAATATAAATAATATTATAACACTCAAACGTACTAACTTCAATGCACTTAGACAGATTCTAGAATCCTTCAAAATCTTGATTTAGTTTATGTTGGTGGCTGTTGCTCCCTTCCATTAAAAAAATAATAATTTTGAATTAGGTCTAAAAGAATAATTACGAAAAACAGCAATTACTACTTACAAACAAATAGTATATATTTTTACGTTATCTTTAATGCAATTCAGGCTTCCTCAAATTTCATTTCATAAGTCGGTATTGCTCCTGATCCACCACCAACTCCGTTGTCCGGAGCCACCATTTTGCGCTCCGGCAATGCTCTTCCCGGTGGCCATCGTCCCTTAAACCCACCACACTTCACAGTAATGGGTATTCCATGGGACGACGTCGTTGTGATTCAGCAAGGGAAGGACCACAATGAGCCCTGTATCGTCACCGTCAATTGCCCCGACAAGGCTGGTCTCGGTTGTAATCTTTGCAGAATCATCCTCGAGTTTGGTCTCCGCATTACCCGGGCTGGTATCTCTCTTTTCCCATCTGGGTTTCTTCTTTCTCCAACAAATCTCAAATTTTTATCATCCATTTTACTCTTACATACATCATACATGATACATGCCTTCCCTCTCTGTTTTTTCATGACCCTTTTTTCGCAAATAGCTAGCAACCATTTAACACGGAGGGCATAAATCAATTGACACTTGCTTGTTTCAGTTTAATCAGTAGTTTAATAGTCTTGAATTCGAGTCATGTGTTAATCATTGGAACATAAAGTTTTGTCGCCCACAGTAGTCCTATACCGCTTCCGTGAAGGATAGGTGTAGTCTCTTAGACTCTTACCAATAAAAAATAGCAACCATTTGTATAGTTTGATCATTGATGTTGTGTTTATTCATTGTTTGGAGCTATATACGTTTTGTTGTTGTGGCTGTTTTCATGTGTGAATTGGATTGTGGTGCAGATATTTCCACGGATGGAAGATGGTGCTACATCGTGTATTGGGTTCTTCCAAATCCAGCATCGCTCAAAGTTGATTGGGAGAGTTTGAAGACTCGTCTCCTTTCAGCTTGCCCTTCATGTTTGTTTTCCTATCACTTCAATCAGCACTCCACTAGTCCTTCACCGCCTCCGATTTACCTCTTGAAGGTTTGGTGTGTTGATCAAAAAGGATTGCTACATGGTAACTAGTTTCTGTTTCGCTCTCTCTTTTGGTTCGTTACCAAACATGGAGTACGGTTTTTGACACTGTTTTTCCCCTGTTGTAGATATTAATGAAATCTTGTGCAACCTTGAACTTATTATTCAGAGAGTCAAAGCGATGCCAACCCCAGATGGAAGGGTGTTAGACATGTTCTTTATCACCGATGGGATGTAAGTATGAGATTCTTGTTTGTATTCTGCATCAACTAGATTCTCTTCTTTATACCATTCAATCTATTTAGAATTTTCTACAACATATGTCTCTGAAAGTGGGAAGTCAATTCAAAGTTTATCTGGAAGATTGGTCTTTGATTCATATGTAAAACAAAGTCAAATTGCTAACAGAATTTGTGATGATATTCCTATTGAGCATCAGTTTCTCTTTATCTTCTGAATATGCAAAAATATGTGTGGCTTGTAAAGATCAGCATGATTTGCTTGATTGGACGACAAATTAGCGTAATTTATTCTTATTTTATCTCTCTATTTGCATTACCATCTGTTATGTGATAATCAAGGGATGTAGAAACGAAGTGGATTACTGAATGAATTGAGGAAAAGACTGCTATTTGAAACCTAGATTGAATCATGTGTATCCTAGAATATGATGCTGATGGAATAGAATAGTTATGATAAAAATATTGTCGTTGTACTTGATTTTTCTGTTACTGGTAAATATGATGTTTGTGCTTTAAATTTAAATGATCCGAGCTTGACTTCAAAATTAACAATAATTTTTTTATATTTTATTGATATGGTTTGTAATTGGCTTGCCAGGAGCTCGCTAAGGCCAGAAGTAGTATAAATAATTAAGCTCAAGACATTTAGTTAAAATTTCAAAGTATCCTGTTCAATCTTTGACAATCGAACATTACTGCAGTTGAAACTAGGGGAACTAAATTGAAAATTTGCAAAACTTATAGAGAAGCCAAGATGTAACTTTAGGCAGAGTGGAAAACTTTGTTCAATGCTCACACTATATGAAAGGGTTAAAAAAAAAAAAGGCAAAGGCAGTTAATAATTCCACTGGCTTAGGTGTGGTTATCCCAACTCTTGCATTGATGGCATCCAACCTCTCTTATCACAAAATGTGCCTACAAATATGTTCAGAGTTCACACAGTCCAGTGCAAGATCAGCGTTAATTTGTTATATAATTTCTGCCATTCATTGTGTTCTTCATCATGATTATAAAATTCACTTAAATAGAAACTGTTGACTGAAGTTGGATTTTTCACAATCAGAAAGGCCAATTACATTGTCACAAAATATATTCATGTCATGTCAATTGTCATTGGCTCAATGTTCGGCTCTCTAAATTGCTGCATATGCTCTATTTTTTCATGTTTCACCTCAATTCTTGTAAAAATCATTCTAAATGATAAAAATCTTGATTTGGATGGAGTATATGCATGTTAAATCTGTCTGCTCCTGTATTTTTGTAGGTAGCTAGTAGCTTTTGTTAATGTGACATTTACATTTTTTTAATAATAAAAACAGGGAATTGCTTCACACAAAAAAGAGGCAAGATTATGTATGTGAATATCTGATGGATGCTTTAGGAGAAAGATGTATCTCCAGTGAACTTCAGTTGGCTGGGCCAGAATATGGATATTTGCAGGGATTTTCTTCTCTTCCACCAGCTTTTGCTGAAGAGTTATTTAGTTCTGAGCTGTTAGACAAGGTGTCTTTGCATCCTCTCAGCCAAGATATGACAACACTGAAGACACCTACTGTTACTGTGGATAACTCACTGAGCCCAGTTCATACCCTGCTTCAGATACAATGTGTTGACCAGAAGGGCTTGTGTTATGACATTGTGAGGATTTCTAAGGACTCTGATATTAAGATATTCTGTCCTGAATTGTTATTTATGCATGAACATGACCTTCTACAGTTCTGCTTCTCCCCTAGTGAACCATGTTTACATCAAACTAAATCAAAGGAAGCAACCTGATCACAAAGTAAACAATTTGAAACATGGTGTTACAGACTTAATTATTAAGGAGAAGCAAGTAACAACTTGTTTAAATTTTGTTCCGGCATTCTCTGTGCATCTTTTTTAATCTCCACTTGTTATGTGTTGATCTTATTCTTCTCAATCATTCTTGGATTCATTTTTCACATACTATTAGTTACATAAATTCTTCACTGCAATGAGTTTATTTATTATACATTACATATTTTTCGATTAGGTTGCTTTTGGTCGATTTTCTTCAAGTGTGAAAGGCTTTCGAAACATAGACTTGTTTGTCCAGCACAATGATGGGAAAAAGATCATAGATCCTGAAAGCCAGAAAACTTTGTGTTCATGCTTAAAAGAAGAGATGCTTCATCCATTGCGGGTGATTATTGCGAACTGTGGTCCAGACACAGAACTTCTGGTTGCTAATCCTGTGGAGTTGAGTGGAAAGGGGAGGCCCCGTGTATTCTATGATGTTACGTTGGCTTTAAAAGCGTTGGGAGTATGCATTTTCTCGGTAAGTTTTTATGTTATAATAAAGCTTATATGGTGACAAATTTGGATGTGCTCTTTGAAGGAATATTTTGACAGTTTCTGAATAAAAGCTGTTTCTCACTTTTTGTTGTATTGTAGGCTGAAGTTGTTAGACATTCAACACAAGAACGCCAATGGGAAGTGTATAGATTTTTGTTGGAGGAAAACCGTGACTTTCCATTGACCAGAAGCCAAGCAAGAAGTCAGATTGTGGACAAAGTTAGAAGAACATTGATGGGCTGGTAATCCGGCTCAGTATAACTTGAAAAAGCATTTTCCGTGCAGTGTGCCTTTGAATACCTTTATGTTAAATATCAATTTGGTTTATCGTTTGAATATGGTTTAGGTAGCAGGTATCATATTAACGCCAATCATATAATTTTAGCATTGTAGATCATCGTATGTTTCTTTATTTGCATTGAGGACCAGATTGTCTGACACCCCAATTCGCTAAAGAGTGAGCAACTGAGTTCACCTCCCTTTGAACATGGTGCAAGGAAATAGACCACTCCCTTCTCAGCATACTCAAGTCGTATGCATTTAGAGTTTATTGGCTAGCAATCTTTTAACAAATTCTTCATTTGGCTTCCATGCAAACTGCAAAGCCAAAAAATACAAAATGGGTTAATATTGAAAAAAACATAAAAACAACCCCAGAATTTCATTTCAAAAAATACATTGATGCCGTGTGGGCTATAAAGCTCACAATTGCTAGTGTGACGAAGAAAAAACTTGCAGCGTGAGAGTACGAGAGACAGAAAAAAGAACAAGGTATTTTGGTGTTCTTGTGGCCAATGTGAACCAATATGAGAGTGTGAGTTTGGTTTAGAAGATGAAAATAGAAATAATGAAAATAGTAGATTTTTTTAAAATTAAAATAGAATATAAAAAATGTGAGTCGTATTAAAATTTCTCCCCAACATTATGTTTTTCTTAATAAACAAACACACCCTTAGGAAGTGGTTTTGACTTTTGAGGGTCTGACCTTAGCATTATTTTATTCAACCATGGTTGCGTTTCAAAGTAGCTGCAAAGAAGGTCAAAGGTATTCGGCGTTCAACGTTGAATATGTAAATAGTTATTATATTTATATATTACATTAAAAAAAATCAAAAGGTAAAAAGAATAAGAACGATTTGTAGCACTAGCAGTTTATTAATCAGATATTACAAGGAAAATCGACAACGGAGAAAGTAGGTGAATCGAAAGAAACAGCATTGAATTCAAAGCAATCAAACATGTGCAGTTTGGAGAAGAGAGGCAGCATCTTCATCCTAACACTCACCGGCGACGGCGAGCACCGTCTCAACCCGACACTACTCAATTCCATCCAATCCTCCCTCCGCCGCGTCCGCCAAGAAGCCACCGCCTCCTCCTCCGCCCTCATCACCACCGCCCACGGAAAATTCTTCTCCAACGGCTACGACGTCGCCTGGGCCCGATCCTCCTCCTCCTCCGAAGAGGTCAAAGACCGCGTGATCCTCATGGACTCCCTCCTCCGCTCCCTCGTCTCCGATCTCCTTACTCTCCCCATGCCGACCATCGCCGCAGTCACCGGCCACGCCTCCGCCGCTGGCTACACCCTCGCCCTCGCCCACGACTACGTTCTCATGCGCAGCGACAGGGGATTCCTCTACATGAGCGAGCTCGACATCAACCTCGTCATCCCCGCGTGATTCGTGGCTCTCCTCGAGGCTAAAATCGGCTCCCGCGCGGCTCGGCGCCACATTGTCATGAACGCGGCTAAGCTCACTGCCAAGGACGCGCTGCGGCTCGGCGTCATCACTTGGCTCACGATAGCGCCGCTGAGACCGTTGAGGCTGCGCTCGCCTTAGCAGCTGATTTGGTGAAGAGAGGATGGGATGGACACGTGTACACTCAGAATCGGAAGGTCTTTTTGGGTCGCGTGATTCAAGCCGTTGAAGATACCTCTGAGAGAGATTCATACACTACTTCGCGGCTTTAGCCTTTTAGGATAAGGGCTCGTGTACCAGAATAATATAGATTGGGCTGCGCTGGGTGTATTTATGGGGCCGCTTTGTAATTCTTAGAATGTTGGGCTCTGAAGTCTAATAGTTCAGTGATGGTAGTAAGGGATTTTCTTGTAACACCTAACAAATTTCTTCATACATTCAGCAGAGACAGCCAAAATAAAAAATGCCGAAAATAAAAAATGCCCTTAGTATAGTCGATACAAATTGCTAATCCGTAAGACTAATACAGATTGATGAAATAATTTAAAAATAATAGCACATGCAAGTCTCAAATTTATGACCTTCGTGTTATTAACACGACACTCTAACCAACTGAGTTAATAAAAAAATTATGTTAAAAATAATAATATCGTTATATATAACACTAAAATTTCTAATGTATATTTAAGACACATATAAGTTTACATAATAATTTTTGTAACAATTAATTTTGATTAATAATATATTTTTTTACATATATAAATTTTTATTAAACCTATGATTTTTATTTAAATTTTATATATGTAAAAAAATACATTATTAGATTAAAATTAATTTTTATAAAATTTATTATGTAAACTTATATATGAATTAAATATACATTAGAAATTTTAGTATTATATACAACGACATTAATTATTTTTTAACATAATTGACTTATTAACTTAGTTGATTGAATAATTGTGTTAATAACGTGAAGTTCATATTGGGCATTTCATAATGTAATGGGGTGCCATAAGCAAAATTGGAGGTATAATAACTTTTACCTAGTACGAGTAATGTTTATTGGACTTGGAAAGTTTTATACCAATTATACTAGACTTAATTATTAATTTGATCACCAAAGTTTTAAAAACTTTAATTTGGTCATTCAATTCTTAAAAATGCATCAATTTAGTTATTTTCATTGAATTGGGTTAATGTCGTTAAGATTGTTGTTAATACCAATGTTCTCATAATTGAACCAATCATCAAATTGTTGAAGACACTGGTTCAATTAGTTCAATCGGGGTCAAACTAATTTTAATACAATATTTTTTTAATATTTTATTATAATATTCTAATAATATTAAACAAAAATGACATAATATACATAAATTGATAATAATAAAAAATAATCTTCACTTAAAAATGTCAAGTTATAATATTTTTTTTTAAAAATCAAAATGACATCGTTTTGAATTTTTTTTAAAAAAAATGGTTTTAAACAAAATGGGTTAATCTAAATAACCCATCTAGTTATACTAGTTGCCATTTTTCAAACGGTTCAGTGACTAATATTTATTATTATTTTTAAAATTAACATAATCACTATTCACCATCATCAAACCACCACCTCCTTCCTCCCTAAACATAACCATAGTCGCCAACACCACCATACCCATTGTCACTATTGCACATGGAACTGGCATTTTTGGGCCTAGTGGAGGTAGATCTAGTCATTGTGCTGGTGTTTAGCTCGTTAATGGTGGATTTGGTGATGGTGGAGGTGATGTGGCAACTCACAAATCTGGTGGTGTTGTGGTCGTGCACCCGGAGGTTACATGATGGGTCACAAATGTGTAAAGGTTAAGGAGAGAGAGCAACCCATGACGTGGGTGTTGGAACCGAAGGTGGTGCACAACGCGAAGGTTGTTGCCTGGGGTGTGTGGTGGTAAAGATCAAATCCAGATTTTCTCCCACTTGTCAACCTAGTTGTACCCATTAAGTTATTTGTGATAGCATCTAAAATTAAAACTATTAGTACAAAAAATCAATCAACATTAATATCACCTTTAACCCAAGTTAATTGGGGTCGGTGGTAGATGAATCAAATGATAAATTGAAAATGAGACAAAGAAACAGAAAGGGAGAGGGGAAGAAAAAAGTGGAAATAAGACAAAAAGAGAAAAAAAAAGCTATAATAACAGAAGGGTGAAAGGAAGAAGGGAGAAAAGAAGAGGAAAATAATTAAAACAAGAGAACGACTGGAACATAGAACTACTAATGAGTTTAACCCTCTATCAAGCTTATAGCTTTTCTCCACTTTGTCCTAAGACATACCGTCCGCCAATCTATATCTCACTCCATTAGGTCTTGTTTAACTACCTTTCCCCAGGTAAGTTTCGGTCGACCTCTACCTCTCTTTGTGTCGAGCTCTTAGTAACAAACTCTTGTTCTTACGAGAGAGCATCTAGTGGCTGTCTCATAATGTGCACAAACCATCTCACTCTATGCTCCCCCATCTTTTCACATACCGGTACCATTACTACCTTTCGTCGAATATCCTCATTTCTTATCTTATCCATCTTTGTATATCCACACATTCACCTTAACATCCTCATTTCTGCTACCCTTATTTTATACTCATGTTGTCTATGTGCTGATTAGTATTCCGCTCCATATAGCATTGTCGGTCTAACTGCTGTTCTATAGAATTTTCCTTTTAGCTTAAGGGGAATTTTGCAATCACACAAAAATCCCGATGCACTTCGCTATTTCATCCACCTTGCTCTAATTCTATGATTTACATTTTCATCAATCTCACCACCTTTTTGCAACATTGATCCCAAATATCTAAAAACATATTTCTTGGGTACCTCTTTACCAAGTAGATGCATTGTGTCTTAATCACCACCTCTTACTCATGAAAACTCATAGTACATATACTCCGTTTTGCTTTTGCTTATCATGAATCCTTTAGACTCCAAAGTGTTTCCCCACAATTCCAATTTCCTATTCACATCATCTTTGGTCTCATCAATAAGCACGATATCATCTGCAAAAAGCATACACCACGACACTTCCTCTTAAATATCTTTCGTTAGTTCATCCATCATTAAGGCAAAAAGATAAGGACTAAGAGCTGAACCTTGGTGAACACCTACAGTTATAGGAAAATACCTTTATGTTTCATTACAAGCTTTCACACATGTGGTAACCCCATCATGCATATCCTTGATTGCATTAACATACTTTAATGCTACCTTTTTCTTCTTAAGAGTCCACCATAAGACTTCTCTTAGGACTCTATCATACGCTTTCTCAATATCTATGAACATCATATGTAAGTCTTTCTTCTTTTCCCTATACCTTTCCATTAATTGTCTCATCAAGAAAATAACTTTCATTGTACATCTTTCTGGCATAAATCCAAATTGATTTACACAAACTTTGGTCTCCCTCCTTAGGCGATGTTCAATACCTCTCTCCCACAACTTCATAGTATGGCTCATAAGCTTGATGCCTCTATAGTTTGAACAATTCTGGATATCTCCCTTGTTTTTGTAAATAGGCACAATCATACTTTTTCTCCAAGTATCAGACATCTTATTTGTTTGCAGAATCCTATTAAAAAGATTGGTCAACCATTTTATTGTCACATCTCCCAAGCCTGGAGAGGCACAATCAAACTTCAATAGGGACGTCATCAGGTCCCAAAGCTTTATTATTCTTCATCCTCTTTAAAGCCTCCTTAACTTCATGTGTATTAATTCTGCACACAAATCTTCTATTCAGATAATCAAAAACATCATCCAAATCCACCTCACTCTTGTGGTCATTCCCATTAAAAAGTTTGTTAAAGTAGTTTAGCCATTTTTCACTTACATCTTCATCCCTTACCAAAAGTTTTTGATTTTCATCCTTGATACATCTAACTTGGGTGAGGTCTTTACTCTTCTTATCCCTCATTTTTGCAAGTTTGTAAATACCTTTCTCCCCATCCTTGCTCCCAAGATTTTTATACAAATCGTCAAAAACTTTGCCTCTAGCTTCCCGCACTGCTTTCTTTGTATTTTTCCTCGCTACTCTAAACTTTTGCAAATTCTCATCATTGGGACATTTATGCAAAGATCTAAAACATTCATTCTTCTGTTTAATAGCTTCTTGCACCTCTCCATTCCACCATCATGTTTCTTTTGTAAGAACTTTGTTTCCTTTACTTTTACCTAGCACTCTCCTTCCCACATTTTGAACACACATAGCCATCTTATTTCATATTTCATTAGCTTCTCCAATAAAATCTCACAGTCCTTCACGCAACATGTTTTCCTTAAACTCTATTTGTTTCTCCTCCTTTAGCTTCCACCATCTTATCCTTGGGTTTTGAGCCTTCTTACTAAAATTAAGAACTTTGTTGATCCTAACCTCTAAACTACCAACTTATGTTGTGTCGCCACACATTCTCCAGGGTAGACCTTGCAGTCAATACATGAATTTTTATCTTCTAGTCTAGCCATAAAGAAATCAATTTGACTACAATTTTGGTCACTATGATACGTGATAAGATGCGACTCCCTTTTCCGGGAAAAAGTGTTTGCTAGCATCAAATCATAAGTTAGTGCAATGTTCAAGACATCTTCTTCAGTCTCATTTCTCGTCCCATAGCCAAAACCACCATGAATTATATCAAAACCTCCATTGTTTTTACTAACATGCCCATTTATATATCTTCCTAGAAAAATCTTCTCATCTCGTGGGATCCCTTTCAAAACCTCCTCCAAATCTTCCCAAAATTGGTTTTTTTTCATCCGATAGTAGTCCAACTTGGGGTGCATACACACTAAAGATATTTAAAATTAGATCCCCCACTACAAGCTTAATCATCATAATCATGTCGCCTTTTATTTTGACATCAATGACTTTATATCTGAAACTTCTATCGATCATAATTCCAACCTCATTACGACTTTTGGTTGTAACTGAATACCACAACTTGAAACCGGTGCCTTCCACTTCCTTGACCTTTTCTCCAACCCACTTAGTTTCTTGCAAGCAAACAATATTAACTTTCCTTCTGGCAAAAACATCTGCTAACTCCCTCAGTTTACCCCTTAATGTTCCTATGTTCCAGCTTCCCAATTTCATCCTAAACCCCTGGGCGGTGTTTGCTCACCACGCTCGCCCATCTGCCTTTTTCTCACCAAATCCGGGTTAAAACCTAGTGTCTTGCCTTTCGACATGGACCCTAGCTCACTTATCACTACATCTCGGGATCGATGTAGCGCCTTGCCTTGTGACAAGGACCCTAGCTCATTTTTCAATACACCCAGGGCCCGATGTAACTCGTCGTTATAAAGGGTACACCCCAACGAAATATCATAAAGGTTCATGACATAAAAATAGTTAATTTTTTACGGCCAATTCGCAACTCCTGACGCCAACCCTCCTCATTTATCTTGGCTTGGGACAGATAATGCATGCAAACACACATAGACAGAGTTATTAGTAAAAAAAATAAGTGGAAGGATAAATTTAGTTTAAGAAGACTTTAAGGGAATATAATAATTTCTTTTAGATTAAACTAAAATATAAAAAACAAAATAATATATAAGAGTTATCTTATTCTTATTCATTTTTTAATACATATTTCATAATTATTATTTTTTTCATCATATTTTATACTCACAATATTAAGTGTTTATTTAATAAAGGTTAAATTAATTTGCAAGTGTTCGAACTATTTGATAAATTTTAATTAGGTTTCTAAATTTTGTTCCTTATTTAATCTAATTATAAAATAAACACAAGTTTAGGAATCAATTAAAAAAAATCAGAAATTTAATTAAAAAATATTAAATAGTTTATGAACTTGCAGATTAATTTAAAGTTGAATAGATTTATCACATTAAATTGGTTCTGAACACATAACATTTTTTTTCTTCATAATGCTAAGAACCAAATTAATTGGTAGTGTCGATTAGAAACGCATAATTTTGCTTTCAAATATTTTTTCTCATCTGTACCCGATGTTATTTAAAGAAGAGAGACAAAAGCGAAAAAGACACCACTGTGTACAGGTAAACTAAAGCATAGAAATTGCGAGATACCCGAAAGTGTGTTTTTGTGTCAGTGTAAATAATGCAGTCCATTCAATACGACAACAATCTTAATTTTAATGTGAATGTTTCCATGTGAGAACAGAGTTGTTCATGGGCCACATATAGAGCATTCATTGATGCATCGCCCCTTTCAAGAAGAAACCTATCCTTCACCAATGTTTGACTTAGAATTTATGTTCCAACTATCAGTCTATCACCCAATTGATATGAAGCATGCTTTCATGCCATCTTAACTGGACTTTGTTCGTATAAACCTATGGTTAAAAAAAAGGTATTGAGCGAATCATTAATTTAGCTCATGACGATCGATTAAAATGATCTTTAAAATTTTAAAAATTGTTCTTAAAACTGTAAATTATCAATCAATTAAATTTAGCTATTAAAATTGTAATTAATAGTTAAATGGATCCTTAATATTAAAAAAATAATGAGTTGAAGAAAAACAAAGACATTGGAAGAAAAAAAAATCAAGTATTAAATATTTCAGTTATTTTCATGGGTGTGACGTGACAATCATATTTGTGTCTAATTAACTATCACTCAAGTATTTAATATGCCAATTTAACTTTTTTAACAATATTAGATGATACTGTACACTAATGGAAGACTAAATTAATTTATGATTAATAATTTGAAGGATCATTTTTTAATTTTAAAAGCTAATTTGAACAATCATTATGATTTTAGACACTAAATTGATTGATAATTAATTATTAGGACCATTTTATTAATTTTAAAGGCTAAGCATTGTCCCTTTATTATGTTAATGTAAGTAATGGTTCCTTCAAGCTTTTGATTTCTTGGTGTGATCTAGTTGGGAGTGTGCTGAATTAATGTTCAGGGATTTCAGTAGTGAAAATATCTAGTTCCCTAACAGGATCCAATATGTATTTAACTTTTCTCGTACCCCATACCATGATAATTAAAGTCTCTGCGATGCCCCTCTCTAAAAGTATTAAAATTTTTTATGATTATTTCAAGTTTTTTTTATGATCTTTACAAGTATTAAAATGATTACATTTATGTGTCTCTCCATTTAAATTCAATTAATTGTTGATTGTTTGTGTTTGATAAATTTGGACAATGTTACAATTGTGCTTTATTATGGACTCGAAAATGTTCAAATAAAGAGAGAGAAAAAAAGGTAAAGGAGTGCCTTAAATTGGATTCAAAGTACAAAACCACACAATGATCACTAAACTGAAAGTGCATAATGGTTTCAAAATCTCAACGAGTGCAGAAAATTTCTCAAATCCATGTCTTATGCAGCACTTGAGGTATTAAAATCCTGTGGTCCCCAGAGTATTTTTAGTGTCAGATATTTAGTAAGGATCTTAAACTTAAGATTTAGTCTTCATTAGATCTTCCAATAAAGAAGGTGAACATATCTCAGACATGAATAATGAGTTATTGTAGAAGAAACTTAAATATCTACACAATGTTCAAAAAGAATAATTTAATTCCTCTTTCTTCCTAAGATCTCAAAATGATATCTACCACTAAGGAAAAAAATGGAAGAGGTCTTGAGAGATTTTACATCCTAGATAACATTATGAGACCTACCAAAAAGTGATCTAATATCCCAATTTGAAATCTACCACTAAAAGAATTCTTAACAACTATGGATATAGTTGACACTTACTACTCATAATGTTAAAACATTGGCAGAGTAATATATATGATCGAAGTTATGAACACTCTCTGGCATTGGCAATAATATGCATGAAGTTATGCTCACTATCTGTGACAATGCCGAAATAGTATGAACACTAGCCGTGACATTGGCAATAATGTGAACGCTAGGTGTGACATGAACAATAATTATAAAGCCAGCATTGAAAGAAATGTGAACATGTTAATGAGAAACGATCGAGAACACTATCAAAAACTTAAATTCATTATCTTCCTATCCGCTGGTCTTACCTTAAGATCTTTAGCCCCAAACTACCACGTGATTCAACTAACTTTGAATAAATGGTATGAAGCCCCTTGATCTGTTAGGTGTCTATACTGCTACAATGAATGTTCATAAACATTCTTTCCCTGCTTATTATGCATACTAAGTCTATGGCTTTAGGTATACATATATGAGTATCATAATAAGTTAGTGCTTACATCTAAGTCAAAAGATAAAGCTAATGACAATGGGGTGCAACTTTATTCCCTCATAGTCCCTTAACATTTGGTTTTCAACCGATTAGAATGACGTCACGTGATTTATGTAACCGACCTTGACCATATTTGCAAATCAGGCGAAAAAAGTTTTGAGATAAACGTACTTTTGCAAAAGAATCAGAAACCTTGCTTTCATTTTATTTTTATCCTGCATTGAAATGCTTATCGCAACAAATTTAAGTGCAACCAAATATGCACCTTATCTAGAGAGATAAGGCTTTACTATTATTGTTGTATAGTTTCTCATAACCACATCAAACACTAAGGGACTGAGCCAGTGACTCCAAATAGAGAGGCTAACTAAATGAAGTCTGCAAACAGATAGTTATGGAGATAATTAAACACTAAACGAGACATTTTGAATTATCACAAGCTAAACATATTTCTACATAGTGGTTATAGAAAGACATTTCATGCGCTCAGGTGGAGATGAAAGTTTTAAATAAATCTCCTCAAGTCAATATATAGTTAAAACTCAAAATACGTGTAAATTTTCCCTTGTGATAAGCCACACGAAATTTGTCATGACTCATAATGCTGTCTCAACCTTGTGCTTACAAATGTCATAAATAAGACACAAAAAGGTTCACAAAAGGGAAAAGTGCGCCAAAAGAAAAACCGGAAACAAGTGATTGAAATAATTTGGTACAGACTGCAAAAAGTTATTTCTACATTTGATAACCAATACCTCTCAAGCATGCTACTCCTAAAGTCATGTTGTACACGTATCAGTTAATACCAGCTACATAGTAAAAATATTTTCTTAAAAAATATCTAATACTTAATTTTAATACATATAGGTACTAGTGAAAAAAATTGCATTTGTCCTTTGATCCTACTTGCTTTCATTTATGTTGCTGTTGTGTCCATGTTCGTATATGGTGTGGATGAGTGACATTTTCAAATCTCTGATCTTGACCTTCCAAATCTGCAACTGAGTATGATACTTTTTGAATCTGTCAGTGTGAGTATTAAGTATAACTCATAACAAATATGTCACTGTGAATCATTTAAAGATGAATAAGATTCATTTTAAGGGACTGACTTTCTTGAAGTACATTGTTACTCTTTCTCTTGGTGAGCCATATAGAGGTAATTTATTTTACTGACAATGAATATTAAAGAAATGATGAGATTGAAAAAGTTAAAGTGTGACATCATAGTCATGCTTAGGTGTTATAATCTTCTAAACTATTAAACATTTATATACGTGTTATAGTCTTCTGTTATGATTTTTTTTTTGTAATTTAATCTTATTTTATGTTATAATTTATGTTTATTTGTGTTTTTTTTCCCATCATTTATACAATTTCATCATATTTATGCTATTTTTTTATTTATGTATATTTTTAAAAATTACATTAACGAATCCATATCCTAAATTTTTGAAAAATCCCTTATATTATACCCCTAACCCGGTACCGCATGCAACTTAGCCAGTACCACATAGTTTGACTTCTTGCCCCTCCATTTCTATATATATATCTTTGGAATGCTGTCATCTAATTCAAAGCGTGCAGTCTTGAAACAGAAGAACAGTAAAGAAACGGTAAACTCTTTTCTATAGTTGCAATGAGCATATATACATCATACACTTTTACTCTTTTAGTGCTTATGTAAGATTTGATGTGACGATTTTATTAGCATTTCACATTCCATTAACTTTTTTTCGTGCTCTTGTCTTAAGTCCGGCATAATAACAGACTACAACAAACCACTACTTCAATCTGTCTGTGATCTATATCTCACTGCATTGCATAGTTTGCATACATATACAAGCAAAACTTACTTTTAATTATCTATATTCCTAAAGTACACAATGTTTAATTTGAGACTAAAGATCGGCATGTAGCTGAAACTATGTCTCTCAGAAAGAAAAATGTAACAAAAACTGGTAAAGAAAAATAGTCCATACAAGTTTGGAAATGGTATACCATTATTTCCTATTTTGATTTATCTTGAATATTTGAAGATTCTTATGGATTTACTTTAGGACCTTAGCAGCCATGAAGTGTTAATTCCTTTCTTCATTTTTCGCAGGCATCATGATCTTTAGGATACTTATCCTATTTCTGGCTTTGATGGTGACAAATTCAATAGCTTTCGCTGACCAACAGACATATATAGTACACATGGACCAGACCAAGATCAAACCCTCAATTCACACTCAAGACAGCACAAAACCATGGTTTGAATCAATCATTGATTTCATTTCTGAATCTTCAATGCAAGAAGAAGATGAAGAAGACGACATTTCAGCCCCTCAACTCCTTTACACGTATGAAACCAGCATGTTTGGTTTTGCTGCCCATCTTTCCAAGAAACACCTCAAATACTTAAACCAAGTTGATGGTTTCCTCTCAGCCATACCTGATGAACTGTCAACCCTCCACACAACATACACGCCTCACTTTCTTGGCCTAAGGAGTGGAAGATCACTTTGGAGTGCTTCTAACTTGGCCACAGATGTGATCATTGGAGTTCTTGATTCAGGAGTATGGCCTGAACACATCAGTTTCCAAGACTCGGGCATGTCCCCAGTGCCTTCTCATTGGAAAGGTGTTTGTGAAAAAGGCATCAAGTTCTCGTCCTCAAATTGCAACAAGAAGCTTATTGGTGCAAGAGCCTACTACAAGGGGTATGAAAAATTTTTTGGGAAAAAAATCAATGAAACAGTGGATTATCTTTCTCCAAGAGATTCCCAAGGGCATGGAACACACACTGCCTCAACTGCAGCTGGTAATGTAGTGAAAAATGCCAACCTTTTTGGCCGGGCTAGAGGCACAGCATGTGGAATGAGGTATACCTCTAGAATTTCAGTTTATAAAGTGTGCTGGTCTTCTGGTTGTACTAATGCCGACGTATTAGCAGCCATGGACCAAGCAGTTTCTGATGGTGTTGATGTGTTGTCACTCTCTTTAGGGAGTATTCCCAAACCCTTTTATAGTGATAGCATTGCCATAGCTTCATATGGTGCAATCAAGAAAGGGGTTTTGGTTGCTTGCTCTGCAGGCAATTCAGGCCCCTTTCCATCAACCGTTGGAAATGGTGCTCCATGGATCATGACAGTTGCTGCTAGCTCCACTGACCGAAGCTTTCCAACAAAAGTAAAGCTTGGAAATGGAAAAACCTTCAAAGGGTCATCTTTATATCAAGGTAAGAAGACAAACCAATTTCCCCTTGTCTATGGAAAATCAGCAGGTGCAAAAAAGGAAGCACAGTATTGCATTGGAGGCTCCCTGGATCCAAAGGTTGTGCATGGGAAAATAGTTGCTTGTGAAAGAGGTATAAATGGTAGAACTGAGAAGGGAGAGGAAGTGAAAGTGGCTGGTGGAGCAGGAATGATACTACTCAACAATGAATATCAAGGAGAAGAGCTTTTTGCCGACCCTCATATTTTGCCAGCCACTTCCTTAGGGGCTTCAGCAAGTAAAACTATTAGAAGCTATAGTCAATCTGTTAGAAAACCAACAGCTTCAATTTCCTTTATGGGGACAAAGTTTGGTGACCCTGCACCTGTGATGGCTGCATTTTCTTCTAGAGGACCAAGCCTAGTGGGACCAGATGTAATTAAGCCTGATGTGACTGCACCTGGTGTGAACATCTTGGCTGGTTGGCCAACCAAAATTAGCCCAAGCTTTCTCATGAGTGACAAAAGAAAAGTACTATTTAACATACTTTCTGGTACTTCAATGTCTTGTCCTCATGTTAGTGGTATAGCAGCACTGCTCAAGTCTTTGCACAAAGATTGGTCCCCTGCAGCTATTAAATCTGCTCTGATGACTACTGCTTACACATTGAACAACAAAGGAGCTCCAATTTCAGACATGGCCTCAAATAATTCACCATTTGCTACCCCCTTTGCATTTGGTTCAGGCCATGTTAACCCTGTAAGTGCTTCTGATCCAGGATTAGTCTATGATATCAGCACCAAAGACTACTTAAATTATTTATGCAGCATAAACTATACCACTTCTCAGATTGCTTTATTATCAAGAGGTAAATTTGTATGTTCTAAAAAAGCAGTTCTTCAAGCTGGTGACTTGAACTACCCTTCATTTGCTGTTCTATTAGGCAAAAGTGCCTTAAATGCTAGTGTGACATACAGGAGGGTTGTCACAAATATTGGAAAACCAAAAAGTGCTTATGCAGTTAAATTGGAACAGCCAAATGGAGTTTCAGTTACTGTTGAACCAAGGAAATTGAAATTTGAAAAATTGGGTCAGAAATTGAGCTACAAGGTGACATTTTTGTCAATTGGAGGAGCCAGAGTTGCGGGTACCTCATCATTTGGGTCACTGATTTGGGTATCTGGCAGATATCAAGTTAGAAGTCCTGTGGCAGTGACCTGGCAATAGTGAAAATCTTTCTAAAGGGTAGTGTTTGGGAGAATAAGAGAGTTTATTGATGACTTATTGTTGGAAGTTACATCATGTGCATAATAAGTTGAGTTGTGGCAAAGTGTAATTTAAATTGCTTCTTGGTTGTTATTTTCGATATTGTTTTAGTATGATCCATTTGTACACTTTTACTTATAATTATGTAATTCTAAATTTTATAATAGGCTTTGTATTTCTCATAAAAGTGTCCTCCGATCTTGAAGTATTAACTTATTCTCTTCCTAGCATTAAGAGATGGTTGACTTTTGTAAAATCAACTTAAAAATTATATAAAGAATGATTTTTATAAAAAAAAAAAAAATAAGTATCCCATAATCTAGAGGCTCCTCGTTATGCAAAAGTAATAAAGAATTATATTGTTCGTTGTCTTACATTTGCATATGCAAAGAGACTGTTTTCGAATTCGAACCTATGATTAAAAGTCACTAAAACACAATTTTACCTCAGGACTCACCCTCAAAAAATGATTTTTATAATTAGTAAAAAAAAATATTTTGGTACCTATTAAACTCTTTATTTCTTAAATTCAATAAATATAACATATGTTTTAATTTTTATTTTTTTATTTTTATATACTTAATCATTTGACTACATATTATATTTAATAAATATAGTATTTAATGTTGACTTTTATAAAACCACCTTAAAAATCATATAAATGATAATTTCTTAAATATAATATATGTTAAAAAATTTATCTTCCAAAGCATGTTTTAAAAAATCCAAAAATATTAACAAAATGATAAATATATTTATCAATTTATTTCTTAATTTTTATATTTAATCATGTGGCTACATATTAATTTAATAAATATAGTACTCAATGTTCTTGACTTTTATAAAATCACCTTAAAAATCATACAAAACATTATTTCTTACTAATGAGTAATAAAATTTTGACAATATGCTAAACTCTTTATTTCTAAATTTAATTATTACGACATATGTTTTGATAACTTTATTTAATTTTTATATACATAATCATTTTACTATAATTATATTTAATAAATATAGTATTTGATGTTGTTGATTTTTATAAAACTACCTTAAAAAAGGATGATTTATTATTACTAATGGGTAAGATAATTATATTCATCTTATATAATTATTAAACTCTTCATTTTCTAAATTTAATTTATATAACATGTGTAATAAATTTAATAAGTATGTACAGTCAATATAATTTTTATTACTGATTAATAAAGAAATCATCTTTATCTTATTGCTCCTCCTGTTTCTCTATATATGTCTTGGGAGATTTTTGGATTGTTACCATCTAATTCAAAAGGTAGAATCTTAAGCATTAGTCAAAATGAAAATAAAATTAGTCAAAAATTAAAAATTAATAATAAAAAGACAATTAAGTCTAAATATTATGTTATAAAATATATATTGCCTCCACTCTATAAAATGTTAATAAATTTTAATATAACTTTGAGATCCTAGTATTATTATACCAATTAACTCCCAAGATATTACCTTTTTATGGCAGATAATAAAAATGTTAACCTTTTATGGTTGCAAATTTATTTATATAATTTTTGTCCCCATTATATTAATTTTCTAGATTCGTCATTGATTTTATTGATTTTTATGTCTTTGGAGATTTTTGGATTGTTTTCATTTAATTCAAAGTATTTTAGTTTTGATCATTAGCTAAATTAAAATAATTTCATATCAATTGATCCATGGGTTAAAGAGCATAACTAAATTAAAATAATTTCATATCAATTGATCAACGGATTAAAGAGCGATAAATAGAAGGTAAACTCTTTTTTTTTTTTAATTGCAAAGAGGATATAGGTAGAGTTAAAGCTTACAACTACATTAGCACTCATCGTTCCATTAACTTTTTCATGCTCTTGTATTAAGCCTAGCATAGGCACAGACTGCAACAGACACGACTTCAATCTGTCTACGATCTCTATCTCACCGCATGTCATTGTTTGCATACATATACAATACAAGTAAAACTTTCTTTTAATTATATATAATATCTGAAGTACACAATATTTTAAGATTAGAGATTGGCTTGCAACTAAAAACTATGTTTCTCCTAGAAAGCAAAATGTAACAAAAAATGGTAAAGAAAAACAGTCTATAGAAATTTGGAAATGGTATACCTTTGTTTTCTATTTTAATTATATATAACCCCTTTCTTTTGCAGGTATCATGATCTTTAGGATACTTTTCCTATTTCTGGCTTTTATGGTGACAAATTCAATAGCTGTTGCAGACCAACAGACATGCATAGTACACATGGACGAGCAAGCTCAAAGCCTCAATTCATTCTCATGACACCTCATAACCATGGTCTGAATCAATCATTGATTTCATTTCGGACGCTTCAATGCAAGAAGAAGAAGAAAAATAAGAGATTTTAGCCCCTTAACTCCTTTACACCTATGAAACCACCATGTTTGGTTCTGCTGCCCAGCTTTCCAAGAAACACCTTTAATACTTGAACCAAGTGGATGGCTTCCTCTCAGCTTTCCAAGAAACACCTTAAAAATACTCCAAAGTGCACTTCAAAGGGACATCTTTATATCAAGGCAACAAGACAAACCAACTGCCCCTTGCATTTGGCAAATCAGCAGGTATGAAAAGGAAAGCACAGCATTGCAGTGAAGGCTCCCTTGATCCAAAGCTTGTGCATGGGAAAATAGTTGTTTGTGAAAAAGGTATAAATGGAAGAACTGAGATGGGAGAGGTAGTGAAAGTGGCTGATGGGGCAGGAATGATAGTACTTAATACTGAAAATCAAGGAGAAGAAATTTATGCTGATCTTCATATTTTGCCAGCCACTTCCTTAGGGGCCTCAGCAGGTAAGACTATTAAAACCTATATTCAATCTGATAAGAAACCAACAGTTTCAATTTCCTTTACGGGGACAAAGTTTGGTGACACTGCACCAGTAATGGGAGCATTTTCTTCTAAAGGACCAAGTATAGTGGGACCAGATGCGACTGCACCAGGTGTGAACATCTTGGCTGCTTGGCCACCAAAAACTAACCCAAGTTTTATCATGAATGACAAAAGAGAAGTACTATTTAACACTCTCTGGGGTACTTTAATGTCTTGTCCTCATGTTAGGGTCATAGCAGCACTGCTTAAGTCTTTGCACAAGGATTGGTCCCCTGCAGCTATCAAATCTGGCTTGATGACTACTGCTTATACATTGAACAACAAAGGAGCTCCAATTTCAGACATGGCCTCAGATAACAAAGCATTTGCCACCCCCTTTGCATTTGGTTCAGACCATGTTAACCCTGTAAGTGCTTCTGATCCAGGGTTGGTCTATGATATCAGCACTGAATATTACTTTAATTTTTTATGCAGCCTAAAGTATACCTGTTCCCAGATTGCTTTGTTATCAAGAGGTAAGTTTGTATGTTCTAAGAAAGCAGTTCTTCAAGCTGGATACTTGAACTACCCTTCAATTGCTGTTCTATTTGGAAAAAGTGCCTTAAATGCTAGTGTGACATACACGAGAGTTGTCACAAATGTTGGAAAACCACAAAGTGGTTATGCAATTAAAGTGGAACAGCCTAATGGAGTATCAGTTACTGTTGAACCAAGGGTATTGAAGTCTGAAAATTGGGTCACAAATTGAGCTATAAGGTTACATTTTTGGCAGTTGGAAAAGCAAGAGCTGCGGGTACCTCATCATTTGGGTCACTGATTTGGGTATCTGACAGATATCAAGTTAGAAGTCCTATAGCAGTAACCTGGAAATAGTGAAAATCTTTCTAATGGGTAGTATTTGAAAGAAGAATCAGGTTTTATTGATGACCCATTACATAATTGTTGCAAGTTATATGACTTACATCACATGCATAGTAAGTTTTGTAGTTTGCAAAAAGATAATTTAAATCGCTTATTGGTAGTTATTTTTGTTATCTAGTCTTATACTATAAACAATTATATACCTATAGTTGTTTAATTTAATAAAATTTAATGCATACAATGAATGTAATATATAATTATAATTTAATTCTGTCATCGATATAAATCACATTTTATTTACAAATCTCTTTGAAGTATTATTTAGATTATAAATTGTGCCGACAAATCTACACAAGTATTTTTCTTGCTTGATGTTTATGTGAGTTTTTTCAAAAAATAATGTGCAATAGAAATAAATTTTGAGCATAATAAGAGCGAGAAATTCTAGAATATAACAAAAATATTCCAAACACAAAGCTACTTTGTTAAAAATAAAGCAAAATCAAATAATTGGGTCCTAAAGTTAGAAACAATGTGTCTTCTTGGAAGAATCCAATTGAATTAGTCTACTAATGTTTTTTTTGGGTAATTTTTATTGACAATGATAACAACGCGTAGTTAATATTTTATAGCGACAGATCTCCCACTGTCCAACCCAATGCAATTGAACTATACATGTATGCATATTTGGTTTATATAATGTAAGAAATTTCGGAATTATAATCATAGTTTTACTTTTATTACAAGAAAAAATTATTACTAGTCCCACAAGTTCCGCTGTTCAGTTTCGAGAAGGTTAAAATTTTCTTCCCCTCAGGTGCTCATGTCCATGAAGATATCCAATCAAGATTGTCCATGGACAACTGTTTGAATCTACCGATCTAGGAAGACTGGAAAAAATGTAAGAGAATGTAGGTATTAGGTAACATTCCATGCTAGTATTCCACGTGGACTTTCTTTCCCTGAACGGACTTCTTCTTCTTCCTCTTCTTCTTAAACAAAGGTAAGAAAAGTTTCATCCTTCAACTAAGTTTATCCATTTGATAAAATACCCACCAAAATTTTCAACTAAGTTTATTCATTTGATCGAATTCCCTCCAAATCAACCAAAATTTTCATTAGCTATACTATAGGATCATTCTCAACTATCACCCCTCAATCACTGCAATTCACTTTTTTTCTTTCTTTCAAATCTGTCTTTTGTATCAATTCAAATCCAATTGGCACGGTTCTTGTTTGATTCCCTCCAATTTTATGTCTTCTTCTATGACCCTTTTTGTATTGAGAATCAAGTTTTGATTTTAGCTATAATATTACTTATAAGAAGGGTGATAATTTTTGTATTGAATTGAATGGATAATTATGGATCATCTTCTCCATACCGGTATCCAAGCCCATATATGTACACTCCCAATCCTCATCAACCGTACCCTTCTCCTCCAGGTTCAGCTGCTGATCCATATGCACAACATGTTCCTTATCAACCATATCCTTACCTTTCTTCACATTCCTTCAACTATTCCTATCCTCCACCTCCTAGACCTTCCACACATTCTGGCCATTTTGAGTATTCCTATCCTCCTCCTCCTCCTCAGCCTTCGGATTTTCCCCACCTTCCTCCATCTTATCCTCATTCCCCCTCTTATCCTTATCCTTATCCCTACCATGTTCCTCCACCAAATCATGATCCTTCCAAGCCTTCCCTTTCATGCCATGCTAGTTTCCAACATGGATCATCTCATTATTATTATCAACAACCAAATGAGGCCTCTTCAGCTTCGGCTCCTGACGTCCGCCCTGATATCCACTCATGCACCAATAGCTACTCTGGTCCCTACAGGCAGGAGAACACAAGCACTGCAGCAGATGAAGTGTCACAAGCTAGTGATAGTTCCAAGCCTTCTCAGGGTTCTGCTTACCCACCTTTGGATGATCTTATGAGCAATGTTCGGTTGTCTGATGGCCAGCCATCTGCTCCTGCATTGCCACCTGCGCCTGCAGGGCAACCATTTATGCATTCCATTTCAGTTCCAAAGTTGCAACAGAATAGAGAGGAGTTTTATGGATATTCAAATAACTCCTTCTCGGGGTGGGGATCCTCCTACCACAGTCAGGTGGATTCGTCTAGGCTTTCAGATTTTTCTGGCTCATTTAATCAATCAATGCATAGTCAGAGTTTGCAGATTGTTCCAGTACAGAATAAAGGGTCTTTGAGAGTTTTTCTCCTACATGGAAATTTAGATATATGGGTCCATGAAGCCAAGAACCTTCCAAATATGGACATGTTTCACAAAACATTAGGAGATATGTTTGGTAAATTACCTGGTAGTGTGGGCAATAAAATTGAAGGAACTATGAATACGAAGATTACTAGTGATCCTTATGTATCAATTTCAGTATCCAATGCTGTTATTGGGAGGACTTACGTCATTAGCAACTCCGAAAATCCTGTTTGGTTGCAACATTTCTATGTTCCTGTTGCGTATCATGCTGCTGAAGTGCACTTTCTTGTTAAAGACAGCGATATTGTGGGTTCACAGCTCATTGGCATTGTGGCAATTCCAGTGGAGCAAATATACTCAGGAGCAGTAGTTGAAGGAACCTTTCCTATCCTGAATAATAATGGGAAGCCTTGTAAGCAAGGTGCTGTCCTGACCCTATCAATTCAGTACATACCTATGGAGAAGTTGAGCATTTATCACCAAGGAGTTGGAGCAGGGCCAGAATACATTGGGGTTCCTGGCACATATTTTCCTTTGAGGAGGGGTGGAACCGTTACTCTGTACCAAGATGCTCATGTTCCAGATGGCAGCCTCCCTAATGTGTTGCTTGACAGTGGGATGTATTATGTGAATGGAAAGTGTTGGCAAGATATCTTTGATTCCATAAGTCAAGCTCGGCGTTTGATTTATATTACAGGATGGTCAGTGTGGCACAAAGTAAGGTTGGTTAGGGATGCTGCTGGTTATGCTTCAGATTATACCTTGGGTGATATTGTAAGGTCAAAGTCACAGGAAGGAGTAAGAGTGCTTCTCCTTATCTGGGATGATCCTACGTCAAGAAGCATTTTTGGTTATAAAACAGTAAGTAACACAACCTTTTCTGTTACATGTCTCTGCATTTCAATGCTTGGAATGGCTTGTAGGAATTGATTGGCAATTGTCTGCATATGCACACCCTTGCTTTATGTTGTCATCATCGATACACTTTTTATATCTTTTTGGACTTCGCTATTTGTTGTAACTATTTTTGAATTATGGCAATGAAAAGAATTAGATTTTGGCAATGAAATGTAGTTCAAGAGACAATGAGATACTTGTTGTTGGGTAAGTGAACAGCAGAAGTGGGGCGGTACTGATTCCTCAACACATTTTTCTTGGTTACTAGTTTTATAAATATTGATGACCTTCCATTGCCTGATGGTGGCCTTAAATAAATCAGAGTTGAATTTCTAAAACTTGTATACATTTGGACATGGGACATTTTATAATTTAGATTGTCTTATTCTGTAACTAGGATCCAGTGCCTAAAATCTGTCTTGAAAGTCACACTAGCTTGATAGTTAATCTGTCAATGCCCTTGGCTAGATTAGATGGTAATATAAATAAAACAAGTTACCCAGCAATCCATTTTTGTACCCTCTTCATTAATACTTTCTCATGTATGACTACTGATTTTTACTTTATTTCAAGTAAGATTAAGATTATTAAGTGATTTTTTTTATCAATACAAATATAATATGTATGATTTTCCCTTTTAGCTTTAGTTTTGAAACGCTCTTGGACTTTACGTTCAGGATGGTGTCATGGCAACTCATGATGAGGAAACTCGTAGATTTTTTAAGCACTCTTCAGTGCAAGTGCTTCTTTGTCCTCGCAGTGGCAAACGACATAGCTGGATCAAGCAAAAGGTTAGGTTTTGACAACTACTTCAATTGAAATATTTTTTATTAATTTATGCTCAACTGTCTACAAATTGTGCTGGAGTGTTGTTTCTCATTGATTTTATTCAGTCATTGTTTGAAACCTTGCATTTTCGGGATTTAAACTTATGTATTGTGATTTACTGCTGATAATGTGATCCAATTTGGTAGCGTACCTAATTATACAAAATAAAACACCATTGGCTATGACTTATACAATCTTCAAGTGTTAGTATTCTACTTAATTGTTGATGATATATACAATGTCATTTGCAAATTTGCACAGAACTTTTTGCAATGCATATATCTTATAGGAATTTAATGTTTCTGCTTATGCATAGATGCAATTTATAGTTAAAAGCCTCATGCAATAAGATTACTTATGCTGTAAGGAAAAGAAAATTCAGTTTTCAAATTTAATCAGTTAGAAAAGTAAAACTTTGACAAGGTTCAATTTTTCCAACTGTTATAATCTGCTTTTTTTGTGTTTGATCTCTTGGTAGGTTATCACATACTTATAGAATTTTGGTTTCAGAGTTCAACATTGAATTTCTGTCTTCTTATTTATTAGGAAGTTGGAACGATATATACACATCATCAGAAAACTGTGATTGTGGATGCTGATGCTGGAAATAATAGAAGAAAAATTATAGCATTTGTTGGTGGACTTGATTTGTGTGATGGGCGATATGATACTCCCCACCATCCTCTTTTTAGAACACTGAATACAATACATAAGGATGACTACCACAACCCTACTTTTACGGTAATCTCTATCTCCATTTTTTATCAATCAAGACCATCTAGAGTTTTCTATCAATCTCTTGATATGATAAGCAAAGGATGAATGAAAGAATCTGTAATAGAAAAATATAGCTACAAAATGTATAAATCTGGTTTCAGTAGTTCTAAATAAAGTCAAAGCATAATCAAGAAATAATTTTCATTCTTCTATAAGGAAGATCAAATTTTTATCACTAAATGTTGTGTGGATTTATACCGCAGCATGCGTTGAACTACAAAGTTAGCAATGATATGTTAAGCATATTATTAAAAAAAATATTGTTATTTATATTCACGTACTCTAATTGCACAACTGAAATTTGTCTATAAAAACCACAATTTATGAAGAAAGTGGTGGAATCTGTATAAGGTTTACATGTCAAACAATTTGATCGTGGTGGAATGTGTAGCTAGGAATCAATAAGGTGCAATTTGTAAGTATTATTATTTGAAATACGCAGACCAATTAATTCCTATAATATGACTAAATATCATGACAGGGTAATATTGGTGGTTGTCCGCGGGAGCCATGGCATGATTTGCATTCTAAAATTGATGGTCCGGCAGCTTATGATGTTTTAACTAACTTTGAGGAGCGCTGGTTAAAAGCTTCGAAACCTCGCGGGATTAAAAAGTTGAAAATTTCATATGATGATGCTTTGCTAAGGCTGGAAAGAATTCCAGATGTTATTGGCATCAATGATGCTCCAAGTGTTGGTGAAGATAATCCTGAAGTTTGGCATGTTCAGGTAGTTATTTAATAATGCTGAATAAATATATTGATTTTCTAGAAGCAATTATTTTCTCATTTACTCAAATGAAATTATCGATTATGTCTACTTTGGAATGTAGATATTTCGTTCAATTGATTCAAATTCCGTTAAGGGGTTTCCAAAGGATCCAAAAGATGCAACGAGCAAGGTGAATGAAAAGCCTTGTGTTTCAATTTTTGTTTGTCAGACTTGGTTTAACCTATCAAACCTTAACCAATTTGTGCTATATGTACCGTCAGAAGGTTAAATGATGTATTTTTACAGAACCTAGTATGTGGAAAGAATGTGCTGATTGACATGAGCATACATACAGCATATGTAAAGGCCATTCGTGCTGCACAACATTACATTTATATAGAGAATCAATATTTCATCGGCTCTTCATACAATTGGAGTCAACATAAAGACCTAGGTATGGAGCTCCTCTTTATGCATAATTGTTCATTATAATTGCACCCAATACTATCCTGGAGACTCTGTACAACATAAAATAACATGATGTATCAACTTTAGTGCGGATAAATCATCCAAAACCAGAATCCATCTTGGAGAATTAATCTTTCACTAATTTAATTGAGTAACCTATATATACATTATATCTAGATCATATTATGTTGAATTGTAAATTTTCAACTGCTGTTTGTTTTTCTAATTTCATGTTGAAAGGGAAAAAATTCTATATTTCTAAATTCTAAATGAATATTCTTTACAAAGGCTTTACAAATCATAGGCTAAGGTCCATGATTAGTTTCCTAAGGTAGGGGTAAGATACAAGAACAATAAAATGCAACAAAATTGGCCCTGATGAAATAAAATAAACAGCTAATGTTCAATTCTACACATTAGGCTTTGCAGAAAAAACTCGTTGAAAGATAAACAATAGGAATGCCCACGGCAAGCCTCTATCAACTGAATCTTTTCTATTCTCCATCATTTATTGGATGAATAAGGAGTAAACATTGTTATGAAGTGCCACAAATTTATTTTTGAAAATCTCTTTTATATGTTAATTTCCTTGCTTTGGCAGGTGCTAATAACTTAATCCCAATGGAAATTGCTCTGAAGATTGCTGAAAAGATAAAAGCAAATGAGAGATTTGCAGTGTATATTGTTATTCCAATGTGGCCAGAAGGTGTTCCCACAGGGGCTGCCACACAAAGGATTCTATATTGGCAGGTATGGTTCAATACACAATGTGAAAGCCAAACTTCTAATTTTGGCAAGGATTTGATTGAACTAATGAATTTGTCATAATTTGAAATCGTTCACTCTAACATCACCAAAATGCGTCTCTGCTCTAGATCATTTTCCTATTCTATCCTCCTATTTCAGGTTGTTGTTTTGCTGAAAACTGAAAAGGATTTATGACCATAGTCATGCAATACAATAAAGAATATCATTTCGACCATCATAATTTTAAATTGTTAGAATAGCATCTTCTTTCTTTTCCATTTAATTGTTGTTCTTTCATCATTCCAAATACTGAGGTATAGAAGAAAAAATAAATTGGACTCTCAAATTATTCTTAAACTAAGGGATCTTTATGGCCCGTCAAATGAGTAGTAAGACTCAATTGTTCAAAACTTTAGGTTCCAAATGTCAGAGGAAAAAGTTATAGCACCTGCTGGTACTTGGTTACTGCATTTGTTAATATGAAATTCTTTTTTTAATTTTTGCAGAATAAAACAATGCAAATGATGTATGAAACAATTTACAAGGCTTTGGTTGAGGCAGGGCTTGAAGCTGCATTTTCTCCACAAGATTATTTGAACTTTTTCTGTCTTGGTAATCGAGAGGCCATGAATTTGTATGATAATGTCGGTGTGACTGGAGCTCCTCCCCCAGCAAATAGTCCACAAGTATGTTATTAACACCCCCTTTCCCTTTTATACTCTTCCCAATTACATTTTTCTGCTACCATACCACATTTATGTTACGAATCTCATAATATGAAATAAGGAGTGAATTCAAGACATCTATATTACTGAATACCGATATTAGGAAAAAAATTGCTTCCAGGTAGGTGGGTAATATGTTAGCATGTAAACTGCTCCTTGACACACGGAACATAACAAGTTGTTGTATATCAGATACTACTCTAATGCTCTATCCAAGTGTCGTATAATTTTCACTTAATTTCCTGAATGTTATTTTCTTGACAGTCTTTATAATGTTTTTTTTAATGGCATGCAATCTTTATTTAGTGAATGCAATAGTAAAAAAAGATTATACGTCTGTGTTATATTTTCAGGCAGCCAGCCGAAATAGCCAACGCTTCATGATTTATGTTCATTCAAAAGGCATGATAGTTGATGATGAATATGTGATATTGGGGTCTGCAAACATCAACCAACGCTCCATGGAAGGAACAAGGGACAGTGAGATTGCAATGGGAGCCTATCAACCTCATCATACGTGGGCAAGAAAACAATCTTATCCATATGGACAAGTAAACTTTTTTACATTGTTATTATTGATATTTGCTAAGATATTACCAATTTCATGTTTCACTTGTGTTATTCAAGCTGAAAAGATGAAATTGCAAAATTTCAGTAAATAATAATTCATAGTCATGTAAAAATATTAGATAGAATTTCCTCTATTAAATTCCAAATGCGAGACAGAAAACTAAGGGGGAATAACTCAGTGCCATAAAAAAATTGTTTAAAATGCAGAAGATAACTCACTGCTCTCAGAAATAAAACACTCATCAGTATTATTTTTGGGTTGTCAAATGAGGTTTTGCATGCATATCATGCAATGGTCTACTGCTATATATCAATAATTAATATTTACAAGGTAGAATGATGTAATTAATCCTTATTATATTTTAGTCAGTCAAGTCAGACTGTGTTCTCTTCCTGACTCAGCCACTCAAGCATATATAAATTTGAAAAAATTAAAAAAAATATAATAGTTTGATTTTGATTTGATTTTTCAGCAAGTACATTATCGAATCGATTAACTTGTATTCGTGTATTATAACTTAACAGCAATCCTTTGTGAAACTGTGCTATGTAGATCCATGGATATAGGATGTCACTTTGGGCAGAACATACAGGAACAATTGAAGAGTGCTTTTTGCAACCCGAGAGCCTTGAATGTGTAAGAAGGGTTAAAGCAATGGGTGAAATGAACTGGAAACAATTTTCAGCTAATGAAGCAACAGAGATGAAAGGGCATCTACTGAAATACCCGGTAAAAGTTGATCGAAATGGCAAGGTTAGACCCCTTCAGGACTGTGAAGAGTTCCCGGATGTGGGAGGAAAAATAGTTGGATCTTTTCTTGCCATGAAGGAGAACCTAACCATTTGATGTTGAGTTTATTACTTATTATTTTGAGTGTTTTCACATTATGCTAGCCAATAGGATATGGTGCATGTATGTACATTACAACATAGAAACAATTTTGAAAAGCATGATAGTTGAAGAAACAAATACCATCCCAAAATCCAACCAAATAAAGACACCATACTGAAAAAGACCAAGTGAAGACGATGTATAGATATACAGCTAAGTTATATTGATCTTTCTTTCATGGGACATTTACAAGCTTTGCATGTCTACTACTTCCACTCAGAGACCAAGTGCAGCAATTTCAGGCACATCAGCAACTACCCTTTGGTTCTCATCATTTTTTGTCCTCCAACATATTCCTCACAGACCATATGCCTCATTCTCTCAGAAAAGGATTAGTTTATCAGTAACACACTGCTGCAATAACAATAGAATTCCATTCCAATGCTGGATTTTGTCTTGTGCATACTTCCTTCTTTCTATGTGCACACTTGCCAATTGATATATATTGAAATTAAAAATTTAAGGGGGCAAGTTAGTTACTAGTGTTTTGTTTGGATTATGAGTGAAGTGGTTGGCAGTGGGAGAGGCAAACTGAGTGGACTTGAACTGAGGAAATGTCAGGAAAAACTCATAAAGGGCCTCCTAACACTAATGTTTTGTTTAGATTATGAGTGAAATAAAAGGAAGAAAAAAATGTGTTGTTTGGATGAATAAAATAAGAAGGAAAAAAGAGAAAGAAAGAAAATCTCTACTTATTTGGATGAGTGAAAAAGAGCGTGAAAATAAATAAATATATTATAGTAAAAAATAATTTTATAATAATTAAAATTATTTTTTACTATATTTTTTTCTTAATATAAATTATTTAATATTTTAAAAAAATTGTTATAAAAAAGTTATTTACCTTTTGAATAAATTAAAACAAAACAAATGTAAAAGAGATATTATTTCCTCCAATTTCATTCTAATGGATCCTACAAAAGCAATATTTCTCCTTATATTTCTTTTAACACAAACAATAGAAATTTGATATTTTTATCTCAATACTTTTTAATATTTTTTCACTCCATTTTAAACAAAAACTGTAAATTTTTAGAAATAGTTGGGACATGAAGCAACTTAGAGGCTTGCCTGAATCAAGTTTCATTCTTCTTGAGCTTAGAGTAAAGCGTAAGTTGAACTTGAAACAAAACATGTTTGCTTTTAATGATAAAACTTTTTTTGGTTGTGTTGTTACGAATGATAAACTATGTTAGATGGTTTGAGATTATATGGTTTCAACTAATTTCTAGGTGATACGGAATTGCATATTTTTAATTATTTATCATAAATTAAAAAACTTAATTATGTGTTACATAGATATTAGTTAGGATCATAGAAAGATGGTGGTCAAATACTAACTAATAATATTTCATGATTGAAGGCAACACATGTTTGTTTCGAATAATTGAAATTTTTAAGGTTTTTGCTAACAACTTATTTGGAACATCAACGGAAATTTAATAAAAAAATATTTTTTCTCTCTAAATATAAGTTATTTTCATGCCTCTAAAAATTTAAAGCTTATGATCATTCTTCAACATTTTTCCCTCAAACATGTTATTCTCAATTTACTTCCAAAATTTTCAAACAATTTTTTATCTTTTATCTTTATATATATTCTTTTTTGAAATTATTATTAACTTTTTAATAAGTATATCAATTTGTTAAAGTAATATTAAATGATAAGACTGAGTATCAATTTCAGATAAACTTTGATTGTACTCAGAATTTATATATATCAAATTTTAAACAAAGGAATGACTAAAAACAAATATTTTATTGAGTATCTAAACTTGGGTTATCAAAAATTTCCTTCAAGTCCTTAGATTAAAAACATTTTACAATGATCAAAACCTTATAACATATTATAAATGGGTAATCAAACCATAAATAAACCTAAAAAAAAAACAATAATTCTGAAGTAACATCAAATGGATAGTAAAGATCATTACATTAAAGAGTTTTTGGTATCCAAGCTCTCAATAATGGGTAAGTTAGCCTTTCATAAACATGAGATGCTAAAAATTAAGAGATGAAACAAAGAAAATAAAAGAAGAAGAACTCCCAAGTGGATGTTTTGCTTTCATAATATGTCCTCACTGCCTACTCCATCCAAAAAAGACAATATATCATTTTAAATCCTTCAAAACACTCCACTTCAAAATACATGCATAGTACAACTAGCTAGCTTAAGTGACCAAGTATTAAATCCCAAAAAGTGCATTTAGCACCCATGCACAATATAACTTGATTTTTCTCACTGAACTGGCACCCTGAGTAGGCTACTCTCATTCTTCACACATCTTCTTGTCCTCTATTGATATGTCAAAACTTTACAAAATAAAACAAAACACATTAAATTTATTAACTTTTAACATTATTAAGATAAAAATTCAAAAAATCTAAATTCCTATCTTTTTAAGTCAAAAGAAGTCTTAGAGAAAAATTCAGATAATTGTTATATAATTTAAGTACACAAACTAAATATGCATAAAATTTATCAATAATGCAAAGACTTTTTTATCCAAACAAAATTAAATATTTTAAAATATTTTAATAGTGAGCATAATTGGTTATATTATAGCAATAATTCATTACACATATAATTAATTATTAAAATAATTTAATTTTCATAATTGTCCCTTTATGACCAATAATAATCAGGGCTTAGCTGAGATATGTATTGGGTGTTTCTGTTTGTAATTCTTTATTTGTTGGGCTGTCTGAAGTCCAATAGTTGATAGTTCATTGATGTTCAATGTGTAACGGTAGCGTTTTTAATGATGCTTAGTTTTGTTTGTAATAATGCATCGAAAGTTTTAATTTTGTGGCATTCTTCATTTAAAATAGTTATGGACCAAAGTAAATTAAAATATTTGAAATTTAATGTTTTTCATGCTTATATTACTGTTTACTATAAGGAGAAAATGAGTTATTAAAAACTCATGATGATATTTATTGAATTTTAATTTTATCTAGCTTATACATCTTAAATGTTGAGTAAACTATAAATACCATTTATTGGACTTTAAATTAAGTAGAGATAGTGCATATACATTAATTGAGATTATAAAAAAGGAGCTTTTCTATTAGGTAACATTGCAAAAGTTAGAGAATGTTTATATATTTTTAAGTACTTAAAGTAATTTTTTAAAAGAAATAAGCATATGTTTTTTTATAAAAAAATTTCATTTTGTTTTTTTAACTTTCTTTATATTAAATCCATTAAATATATAGGATCTTTTAAGAAATTTGTTTGTTGTTTTAAATTATCTTTCACATGGATATTTTTTTATTATCAAAACTCTTAATTAATTTATAATATGTTTAATCTATAAAGTTAAATATTGTATTATTAAAAAAACGTTAAATATTGTAAAATAATAAGATAAACTCTTTCTCTCGTGTGAGTATTGAGGAAGATTACTTACCACAAATTAATAAGATGATAGGCATAACTACTATTATGTGTTAACAAATTAATTAATTAAATGAAAAGTAATTAGATGACAAGAATGAGATGATGAGTCTAAGTAGTCTCAAGAGTAATTTTAAAAAATATAAATTGTTCACAAATTTAATATTATTAATTAAATTAATCAATTTTTTTAACTTTCGTAAATTAATTTAAAGAGTCTCGTATATAAAACAAGAATAATATACAATGACAATTCTAAAATTTGAACATAAGATTTTACGTAAAGTACCTAAATTTATACCACTATTCAATTTTTAATGGAATTTCCACCACTAAACATAATAGTTTGTTTTTCTTGACTTATGTTGTGTTCATGAATTAAGAAATCTTAACAATGATGAAAATAATTCCAGCCGAACGATTGTGGAAATCACAACTTTAAATTTCAAAGATTGATGTGCATAAAAAAAAAAACTAAATTTATCTGTAAAGTTTGAGTAAAAAAAATTAAATTTAGTTTTTGAATATGAAAAAAATGTAATAAATTAGTCCAACAAGTAATTTAATAAAAAATTGATTTTTAAACATTACAATTTAATGTCAAATTGATTTCTTAAAATTATAATTTATTATCAAATTAGTTATTAAACATTACAACTTAATTAAAATGGTCTCACAAATTTAACAATAAAATTAATTTATCACATTTTTACACATTTATGAACTAAATTTTTATTTTTCATCTTTAAAGATTAATTTGTCACTACATCACCCTTTTAGGAAAAATTTTATTATTTTTTAAAAAATGATACAGTAAAGCAGAGTTTTAAAACTCAAACCTGCCCGGCTATTCTGACCAATTGAATCGCAAATTGACCTGTCGACTTGAACTGGATCACTTGTCCTTTTTATTTATTACAGCTCGAAACAACGTTGTTTCAATTTCAAGCCATTTTAATTTTAGAAACCCTTTCGTGAGTGACTTTCCTTCCTCTCGCAGTCTTGCTCTACACCACCGCTCACATCCTCAATGCCTCACCTTCTAACTTAGCCTCAGTGCCTCCCCTTGATCATAGAAAAAAATTAAACTTATTTACAAACATAACTTGACTTTGAATTTATTTATCTATTTATTTATATTTGTGATTTTTATTATTTGTTTGTTTGAATTTGGATAATGATATTTTTATAATATTTTAGTATTTAATTATTTATGTTATGAATTTATATTAATTTGTAATATTATTTTTAAATATTTTTAAGACAAATATAAATTTTTATATTTTTTATTATAAATCAAATTGTACGAGTTAATTAATAATTTATCAATTTGATCACCAATCCAACAATTTAGTGTCATAATCGAGTGAATCACCGAACTATTTTTAAAACTATAGAATAAAGTATAGAAACCCTAGGAATAAGAGATTTGAAACTGAAACGGAAGCTGGCTTACCAAAAATAATAGAGAATGTATTTATTTGTTTAATTTAATAGTAATAATTATATATAGAGTGTTTAGCGCATGCCAGCTCAGTCCCAAGTGTTGTGTTCATAAAACTACGGCGCAACGTACAGCTAATACAACACTCCCCAAAATTAACAACATTCATTTTTCCCTTTTTTTTTTTCTTTCTTTCTTCCTTTCTCAAATCTCAAACCCAACACAAAACAAAAGGCACTTACTAACAGAACACAACGCAGTACTTCGCTTCGCACTTGCTTGCTCTTTCCAATCTCTCTATTCTCGAATAGTTCAATTGAATTCAATTCAAATGTGCAATAATCCCTTCTTCTTCCAGATTCGCTTATGTTGATGATTCCGAATTCGATCGAAACCAATCCAATAATGTCTTCCAGCTTCAGCCCCTCGCGCCTGCCGCAGCAGTTAATCGCCGTCTCCCGCCTGAGATCCTGCACCGTCAAGAAGCTGCCGGAACCCTTGCGCCGCTCCGTCGCGGATTGCCTCTCCTCGCCCCTCTCTCCCTCCAATGAACCTTCTAGAACACTTCAGGTCTCTCTCTCGCTTCGTGATTCGTGTTTCGCACTGGATGGGGAAAATGAATTTCACACGCACACCTGCTGAATATTATTTTTATTATTATTTATAAAAAAAATTTACACGTTAGTTACTAGTACTTTTTTTTCTTTCGTCATTATTATTATGTGGAAATAGGAAGTTATTAATCGTTGTGGTTGGTTGGGGGGAAGAGAGTGGGATCGAGTAAGCTTAGCTTCTTTTACGTACTTAGCTGAATACAAATCTTGTTACTGAGTGGGTTGGGGAAGGGGTAATTTGGTCAATGTTCTGAAGCTGGTTTGGGTTTAACTTTTCGGAAGGGGCGTTACTCCTGTACACACTCTTACTTACGGGCTATGTTACCTTACCTATCTAGTTATTTTTAGGTCCTGTTTCGACTTTTCATTAAACACTTGAATGAAGTTAAAATTGACTAATGCATAAGTTAAAATAAACTTTTGGAGAAGCTAAACAAGGGAGTTTCTATGCATTTCATCTCTGTTAATTAATTTTATCTCCATATTTTCTTCTCCTAGAAGTGCTTATCGAGAAGTTTTTTTCAAATAGGCCTGGATAGGATTTTTTAACGTTAACTATAGAATTAGCATTCAGTAAATGCTTGACAAGTCTTCCTGGCTTGCCATTCCCATCATGATAGGCACCATAGCAACTCCCTATGTGAAGTTCTGGAAGTTAGTTAACTGCTGCTCAGTGCTCACATCCTTAATTTTTTAAGTTTAGGCTGTGAGGGATTCCTGATATGGTTTTCTTATTTAATGTAATGATTGCTTCTTTATCATATGTGATAATAAAAGTCTCTCCTAATTTTGTTGCTTGTAAGTTAATGATTTAAAATGGCTGAGTAATGCCGTGCACAGGTGCGATAAATTTTAAAAGTACTGTCTGAATAAATGAGTATTCTTGTCTTTGTTTTCAACTCGTGATGCAGTCTGTGTATCAGCAGGAAAATTTTAATATTTATTGCATAGCTTGTAATGCAGATGTCATGTTCAATATTTTCTTGCATTTATTGTATTTGTACCATCTGTACCGAGATTGCTAACGTATATCATATCCAAAAGATATGATTGTTATCGGTAGTAACTAGTAAGTCAAGTATTTGTACATGTAGGCTGATTACGCAAACACTAGCTTCCTATTATTGGGGTTCCTTACTATCTGAAACATATTTGTGTAGCTTAAAATATAACCAAATTTTAATGCTATGCATAACTGTTATTCTTGTTGTACTATGACTGAAATTCCATTTGACTGCAAATTATGGTGCAGCCAGAGTCTAAACTTTACCGATTTTATTTTTATTTTAAATATATGATTGCAGGATTATCTGAAAGCCCCTGCAACCACAGACTTGGCTTATAATGCAATTCTGGAACATACTATTGCAGAGAGGGAGCGCAGGTAATTGTCGCATTTATTTATTGATGTGGTGGGATAGTTGGTGATACTACCCAGATTTGTTAAAACCATAGCTCTATTACTATTCTACTATTTTCCTAAGACAATGTCATGCACTAAGTAAACTAATTTTGTTGGATGAAACATGTGGGTACATCCTTATAATTTTGATTCGATGGTAGTTTAGAATTTTCTTTTTTCTCTTTTCTTGGATAAGAAGGTAATGCATAGTTGTTCAAGCAGATGGTGTTGTATTTGTCGCTTCATTCTGTTCTGGGATTGAACCTGATTTTCCTTTCAATTCATCCAAGATCTAGTTCCTATTTGCGATGGATCTGTTAATATTTCCCACAGTTAAACTATTGTAATTGGCTTTGTACTGGTATTTTGTTCAGCTGAGCCACTTAGGCTGTTGTTTAGTATCTGTTAGGTACCTCAAATATTGTTTCTATTTCTTTATTACCCTTTGCCTGTTAGCATTATGCGGACCATTTCAAATTCCAGCAGCTTCTAACTTTGACACTATTTTCTCAGTCCTGCAGTTGTCACAAGGTGTGTGGCACTTTTGAAGCGGTATCTCCTAAGGTTTGTTGCCAGTTACTAAATAAGTAGATACTCAACAGTTTACCAGATTTCTATCTTTGAGACATCATCTATTACACAATTTGCTGTCACAATCTTTATGTAAGTGGAGAAAATGTCAAAAAAAGAGGAGAGTATTCGTAGGTTTTTTCATCAATGCTGAAAATACATTGGTATATATTCTGTTTTGCTTGCTTTACTGAAAAAATTAAGCTGAAATTGAGCTCTAAAAACTTTGTGTTGAAGTTGAGCTTCTACTCCTCAAGTTAAATTGTTGGAAGAATATTATTTAGTTTTACCAATTTTACAAACAGGACAATCATGTATACTTGGTGTCAATAAAGTCCATATTTAAACAATGATGGTTAAAGGTGCCTCAAAAAAGTGTTAAGTATGATGTTATCTCGTTGCTTCATTACATTCTACAGTAAGATGCTCTGATTTTTTGTGGAAATGGGTTCTTTCAATTACTGCTCTAATGTATTAAAGTTTCTGATACACTTACATATATATGCTATAATGGGCATACAAGCACTCGTAATAATAAACTAATGGAATAATATGGTAGATCCTTATTGTAAAGATTAATGTGTTCTAGCATATTTATTTCCTATGACATGGCAATGCCTCTCATTATTTGTCAAATGAGTGCTTGCTGGGTTTTGATTATTTTACACTCAAAACTAGCTTTTCAGTCAGTTTCTTTCTTGAATAATTTGATTATAAGCTTTTGTCATACTCATGAAACAAAAATAAGCTAATCCAAAGATGTACTAATGTCGAACATGATTTCCTTATTTGACTGCTTATTGGACAATAAACGATTTTGTTATAGTTGTTATTTACTCATTAAATATTCACAACTTCTTACTACAGATACAAACCCAGTGAGGAAACATTAATTCAGATAGATCGTTTTTGTTCAACCATAATTGCTGAATGTGATATTAACCCAACTCAGCCGTGGTCACGAGCTTTGAATCGACAATCTGGTGCATCAACCACATCCACAAATACATCTCCTTTACCTGTATCTACCTTTGCCTCTGAGTCCCTTGTAAAGTCATTAAGTTATGTGCGTTCCCTAGTGGCTCAACACATTCCAAAACGGCTTTTTCAACCAGCTTCATTTGCTGGACCACCTTCATCAGGACAGTCACTGCCGACATTGTCATCTTTGCTGAGTAAATCCTTCAATTCCCAACTAACTCCTGCAAGTATTCCAGAAACACAAAGTTCTGCAAGTGTTCCAGAAACACTAGAGAAGGATTCAAGTGCTCTATCTGTTTCAAGGTTATCGAAAATCGAAAAAGCTGATGAAACGGATGGACTAGGGTTCATTGCTCATGATGTTCTAAAATGGCGCTGGCTTGAGGAACCACAGTCATCATCTATAGGGACTGAAAAGTAATAATCTATGCTTCATGTTGTTTTAGGTGTCTTGGTAGTGGCCACTGTAGTTTATATCTCTACTTTAACTGTTCGTTTTTGCCCATCTTATAATGCTTCTGAAATTGACTTTGTTATTTGACATGTTTTAATGCAGTGATCGAGCTGTGAATTCTCAAGACATGACAGCACATAGTTTCTTAGAAATAGGTGCAGCAGCTCTACTTGTAGGAGATATAGAATCTAAGATGAAGGGGCAACCATGGAAATTTTTTGGAACCAATGATATGCCTTACCTGGATCAGCTATTGCAGTCTTCGCCTGTAACACCAATAACTAATTCTGACTCTGCTCGCCCCCATCTGAGAGCAATAACAGCATCTAAACGCACAAAACCAGGCTCTCGCCAGATTTGGCATGTTTTTCTATCAACTTGCATTGATATTTTTCCTTTTCTAATTCTTTCATATTTAGGTTCATGCCAAATCTTACATAATTTGTTTTTTTAGCCCAATATTATATAAAAAAGTTGAACGATTGCCTTCATTTTAGTTTATAGAGTTATTGTGAAATTAAAGTACTTACAATGTAAAACCACTGGTTTATAGAATATTAGATTAGCCTGCAAAAGACAAATGTATTACATTGTCATGTCCTGTAGGCTTCTGTGAGAATAAAAATAAATTTTAGCATAAGAATTATAATTATCCATTGCTGTTAATGAATGGAAATTTTCTTATTGATTAATTGATTGGGGTGTTGGGTGTGTGTGGGGGGGGGGGGGGGTGATCTTGTTCTTTCCCTCTTCATAATATCTTTTTATTCTTCAAAGAAATAGAGCAAGTAATCTTTATGCAGTAGTTTGGGATTCTGTTTGGTTCATTAACCACTCATTCCCATAAAGACTGTAATGTTCCATGACGTATCATTTGTTTATATGGCCAAAACTTATGTGATAATTATTTAATTGCTACTCTACAGTTTGATACTCTCTCTCTCTCTCTGGGGATAAATGCTTGATACTCTTTTTACCCACAAGATGCATAAAAAATCTGTTTATTTTTTCACTACTTTGGCCTGCTGAATGCTTTTCATGATTTGATTTGCTGTTCTGGACATCTCCATTTCTACAGGGAGGATTTTCCTGTTACTACATTCCATCCCAGAGCTGGACAGCTTTTCCAGTATCGTCATTACAGGTTTAGATCATTATTGACTTTAAAGAATCTTCAGCGGAATTAGATAGCAAATGTTTGCACCTGTTTTTACTACCTCTGAAAATGCATGCGATAATACAAGTTTTATCTTGAATCTTGCATCGTTGCAAGTCAAATTGCTGTGATTCCAATTTTGATTCAGATTTTTTTTGTTATTCTGTTTTTGTAACTTGCATCAGAAATACATTCATTTAATAGTGGCCATTTCTTTCAAAGCAATCTTGATCCTAAAGCTTCGAAGTTTCCTTAAGTGATTTCCAAGATTTACATTGGTATAAATGATTTGTATTTGCTTGAATTTGAATTGTTGATGGGACAAAAGGGATGGGAAAAACTGTTTGGGTCTTTTAGAGCGGTTAGTTGGAGGGGATCAGTTGGATAAATTGGGGGTTTTGAGGGGGGTGGGGATGAAGGATGGAAGGAGGCATTCAAAAAATTAGAAAGTCTGTAAGGGGAAACCCTTGAGGGAGAATTCTTTCTCTTATTTCAATTGTTCAATAAAATTGTTTGTTTCTATAAATTTTCTCATTTATCTTTCCTGGGGTCCAAACATACATGCTGCATTTGTATTCAGTGAAGAATTATAATTTTTTTAATCATACTCTAGCTGTTAATAATTGATTTATTTGTGTTTCTACATCTAAATGTTCTCTTATGTTGACCAGTGAGCAACAACCTCTGCGATTGAACCCTGCTGAGGTACAAGATGTTATTGCTGCAGTTTGCTCAGAGGCTTATTCCTCAAATACCAATGTTACTACAGCATCAACTAGACTAATTAATAACAGTGGAAAACCATCAACGGATGTGGCTGTGAGCGTCCTTATTAAACTAATTATTGACATGTATGTTTCAATTAATTGTTGTCCTTTTATGTTTTATTCCTTTTCTGGTTATCATTTGCTTAGCCCCAAATAAATTTTCCCATGGTTTTACTGTATATTCCTAATTTCTATGATCAAAGTTTTTAATCACAAATTCTAAACTGGGATGAGTTGAATTGATTTTCAAAGTAGAGGAAAGAGGAGGGATTGATATTGAAAAATCAAAGAAAAATGTTATGGGATTATTACTTATAAAATAGTGGGGTTCAAATTTCAAATCAGAAAGTATTTTTATTGAAGTTGCTCCCCCCTCTTCCCAAGTAAAATTATATTCCAAAAATCAGCCAGAAATTCTTGCAATTTGGCACCAATTTGAGGAATGCGATGCTTAGAAGCTGTTGTAATTGGGTGTGCAAACAGAGGGAGAGTAAAAATAGACAGTTTAACATGTTTTAACCTACAGCAAACTGTAGGTTCATGGCAAAAGCCATGAAACAAATATAATTCTCTGATCTGCAAAGATTACAAGTAGCCATTCAACACTCATACTCCTAGCATTGGATATTCTCCACAATCTTCCTGAAAATTTGTTAATTATGAATGGGGAGACTGGTGTGTGCCCTTCACAATTGAAGGAACTATTGTTTTGTTACAGAAAGGAGGGAGGGTTTTATAGAGGTGTATGAATGTATAACTCATTGGCTGGTATTTTGCTATTGTCCATTTAATTATAGTATGGGCACTGGATAACCTACTGTTAATACATTGTTACATGAAAGCATTGCCGAGATTTGGCTACGTGGTATTTCAAAGCTTTGAGGATTAAGCTTTTCAATGACGGGTAAAAATATCATGTTGAGTGCCAGATTCCTTAACCACTAATGAATTTTCTGGCCAACTGATTGATTCAACTTGTATGTTATTTCACATTTCTATGGTTTTACACTGTTCTGCAAGTCAGTTATGTATGATGGTCAATACAATATTATTTTGTAGGTATGTTTTAGATTCTCGGACAGCTGCTCCTCTCATTCTTTCTATGCTTGAGGTGATGCATAAATAAAGTACTTTCTCTGTTATGCCATCTGTAATATTTTTGGGTACTAATTTATTTCAAATGCATATTTCAGGATATGCTTAGTTCTTATAAAACAGCATGCAGGGTTCGTGCTTTTGATTTAATTCTAAACCTTGCGGTTCATGCACATCTCCTAGAACCGATAGTTGCTGATGATGCTTCCACTATTGAAGAAGAATATTCTCAAGAATCCTATTATGACAATGACACTCAAGTTATGGTGCAAGGAAGCAGAAAAGGAAGTTCTCAAAACAAATCAGACACAGGATCTGCAATTGATAAGTTTGAGTCTTGGATTTTAAATATTCTGTATGAGATACTACTTCTTCTTGTTCAGGTATCATTGAAAATGAAACTGTTGAACAAGATTATTGCTTGTGTTTCTTAATATATTTTTTTGGCTGGGATCACTGATTGATGGGTGTCAATATTTTATATTTGATACTTTTCACAAGATATTAATTTCTGTTATACATTATATGGTGTACATCAGTTGCCATTGGAGAACTATAATGAGGAAGGGGAATTTTTAAATGGATTGAAAATATAAGAATACAAGACAAGACTGCATTGTTTTTTTGACAGCATGCATTGAGACCAGGAATTTGCTGCTTTATTTTTTGTTTTAAGAGTTAGATAACAAAGTCAGATGGATTTGTAGTGATATTAGAATTTGCTTGGGAGTAATTAAAGCAACAATTAATCTATCTGGTGCTGTTTTATAAAATATCTTTCGTATGACTAGAAATAAGACTCTTTATCAGATAATTGTCAAAAATTTCTAGATGATTTGTCCACCTGGACAGTTAAATTCTACTTCTGAATTCAGTTATCTTAGAATGTGGATTTAGGCCTGACTCAACCCCAAAAGCTAGCTCATTGGTTGAGGGTTGTCCTCCACTTATATAGTATATCTTGGCACTATCCTCTAGCCAATGTGGGACTTGGGTTTTTCTCAATACTTTTGGGCTTGGTGCATGGATAACATGGTGAATGACCCTTTGAATGAATCTAGGATAAGCTCACTGTCATGCATATCTCCCTCTAGACTACTAAATTGATAGGATCACTGTATAAGCTAAAATAAGAGGATTTTAATTTTCTAAATGTATATGCACCATTGATTCATCCTTCCAGCTTGTACACATTCTAAATAAATACCCTTTAGCTATATTAATCAGAAGTAACTGTTTCCTGAAGATGTTCTTATCAATATCTTGTTTTTAACTATATATGACTTGTAGTGTAATGCAGCACGGTAATTTGTTAAATTTGTAGAGTATAATAACACGGGGGCTAAATCTTTGGAATACAGAATCAAATTGAAGAGTAACTGTTGTTGTCATAGGTGTTACCTTAATGCTTGATATACTTGTAGATATTGGAAGCATCTTTTGACAATTACTGTTTTTTAATAATAATAAAAAAACTCTTTTGAGGTATTACTAATGTGTCTGATTGGGTTTGCATTAGTTTCAATCACATCTTGTACTTTATTTCAAAATCTGAGATTGATTCTGCTTAGGTGGATAAAGAAAAAGTTTTTATCATCTATTCCACATGAATGTTCTTAAAACAATTATGTTATCTGTCTGTATACTTTTTCTGTTTTTTAAACATAGTGGTTTAATCATGCTGTTGTCATAACTTAAAATTTAAGCCGATTAATTGTTTTATACAGTCTGAAGAAAAGGATGAATCTGTTTGGGCATCTGCTCTCAGCTGTTTGCTGTATTTCGTCTGTGATAGAGGAAAGATCAAGAGAAACCGTTTGCATGGTCTTGACATAAGGGTGAGAAATAATATCCTCCTCTCCTATTTGATTCTACCAGTATTTCATTGAAATTTCATTTTTTGTTTCATACCACATTCTGCTGGGTAAATGTTTTGCTTCTTTTTTGGGAGGTTGGACAGGGTGTTAGGGGAGAGGAGTCTTGCCAATTAATGAATTTTGGAAGTTTTTTTGGATCTATTTTAATACATAGCCATTCATTCACTACTTTGTTATAAATTGTTAATGTTCTATCTCATTAATTATGATATGACTGTCTAATTTATTTACTTCCAATCTGCCCATAGGTTCTGAAGGCACTTGTAAGAATCAGTAGGGAGAACTCCTGGGCAGAATTAGTTCACTGTAAGCTTATTTCCATGTTAACCAACATGTTTTATGAAGTTGCTGAAGTTGCCGAGTCTGTACCTGGCAAACCAAAGTTTCTTGTGGATCAACTTGATCTGATTGGAGGAGTTCAATTTATTTTTATTGAGGTGTGCATATCTTTTAACCTCAATCTTGATATACCTCCAATAGTGTTTATTATCACTAATACTTTTGACCCTTTAAATAGTGAATACCAACAGTATTGCTTTGTATAATTATTGTATCCATGTTAAATATACAATGCCCAACATGTTTCTTCATCAGTTGAACTTTTAACTAATAATGGCTCCTCAATCCCTAGAAAAACAAACATATTATGGGTGATATACAGTGTTCTTTATATTTGCAGTATTCTACAAATGTATTATGTTGAAATAACAAAACTAGTATTAGAAATTGCGCAGTGGCCTGCTTCAGAATATGTATTTGGCTTTTAGGATTGTAAAAGAATGTTGGGGAATTATACTTAAATTGTTTGGCAATAAACTAGTGTTGTGATTGCTTGATCCTAATGGAACAAGACTTTTGTTATTGTGCTTGCTTGATGTGCCCAATATTGATTTCCATTGTGTTTAATTGATAAGATTCCTGCTTTTTGGTTTTTCAAAGTAGTATAAAATGTTGACAAATCCCTAAACCAAGATCCTAATTGCAGTATTCCCTTGCAAACTCAAGAGAAGAGAGGAAAAATCTGTATTCGGTGCTTTTTGATTACATTCTGCATCAAATAAATGAAACATGCATGACTACTGGTGTCAATGATTATAGTGATGATGAGATCCAACCTCTTGCTGCTCTTCTTGCGCAAACAAATGCTCCTGAGGCATTTTATATTTCTGTTAAACTTGGGGTAGAAGGTATTGGAGAGATTCTGAGAAGATCAATTGCATCAGCACTGTCCAGATATCCCAACAGTGAACGACTAAATATGGTACTTCCATGTTCTTCTTTTCTTATCTGGTTGTCTAAATAGTTTTAGGGCTATTCTTTTTCATGATTCCAGCGAGCACCTCCCTCTTTCTCCTTCCTTTTCTTCCCCTCTCCTTTGTGGATGTTTTTATGTGGGGTGATGGACATTATAAGTCCAAATGCTTATTTTTTTTAATGTCAACAAGCTGCAAGATAAGTTTCTTTGCAAAATACAGAGGGGAAAAAATCAACTTTGATTATTTTGTAAAGGCCGGTAACATTTGACCATTGGGGCTCTGGAGAAAGCATGTGAAACAGTTTATCTAGTGCTTCTCATAGCTTTGTATATAGGCATCAGCGAACAGAAAAGCTCTGCTATACAAGATAATGAAATCATTGTAGGTAAAAAGTAAGTGTTGCTTTCACTGAGCTGCATCTGCCTTTACCTTACAGTTTGCTCTAATTCACTACTTAATATCAGGATAATGCTTCACTTCACTTGTTTTAGTTCAAATATAAGTTTATTTTACACTCATTATACCCCTTAATAAAGATTAAGAAGTTGTTGTCACTTTTAATTTTAATATATTCCCTCATGTATGTTAAATCTTTGCAGCTACTGGAAGTTGTAGCAGAGAAATTTGATGCTGTAATAAGTACGTTTACTCATTTGGACAAAGAGTTCTCTCATATGAATCAGATAACCAAATCTCTCAAGTTTCTGGAAAATATGGAAGGTGTGGTTATGAGAAATGGCATTGGTTTGCAGGCAAAGCACTCCTGGGCTACTTTACATTCTCTTCTTCATTCTGAAAGAATTTCTTACCGTCAAAATGGGTATATCTGGTTAGGTGATCTGCTTATTGCTGAAATTCATGGAGAAAGAGATGGAAATATATGGTCAAGTATCACATACTTCCAGCAGAAAATTGCTCAAGCTGGAACTCAAGATTCTTCAAATACATCAGATGTTCCTTTGCCTATTTTACTTATGTGTGGCCTTCTAAAATCAAAATACAACTACATTAGATGGGGATTTTTGTTTGTTCTTGAAAGGCTTCTCATGAGATGCAAATTTTTGTTAGATGAGCATGAAATGCAACAATCAAGCACCAGAGATCTGGGTCATGGGAAGAACGATTGGCATCTTGAGAAAGCCAATGCAATTATTGACATAATGAGTGGAGCTTTGTCTTTGGTGTTTCAGATAAATGAAACAGATCGCATCAATATTCTAAAAGTAATTGTTTCTGAACTCAATGCGTTTTTTATAATATGCTCATGTCATAACATTAAATTTCCAAGTCATTGCAACCCACACTACAAAACAACAGAAACACTCCTGGGCTACTTTACATTCTCTTCTTCATTCTGAAAGAATTTCTTACCGTCAAAATGGGTATATCTGGTTAGGTGATCTGCTTATTGCTGAAATTAGTTACTTGAATCACATGATAACATTAGTGTCAGTCAAAGACAAAATCTTAAGAGATATTATTTACCATTCTTAGAATGTGGGTTTAGGTGTAATGCAACTCCAAAAACTAACTCATAGGTTGAGGGTTGCCCCTCACCCCTCACTTATATACTATTCCAACCTTTTTTTCTTATTGTCCCCTTAAAGCCCAACCATAGACTATAGCTAGATGTATAGTGGTATGATAAAACTTTGCGTTTAGTTTGGTAGGTACTCTGTGATCACAAATAACACCCAATGCCTTTCTCCATTTTTATCCTCCCACTTGTATCTTGTATATGGCATCCTCATTAATTGCAATTCTCGTAAATTTTGAAAAAATGTAGCTAGCAAATCTGCATGTTGTTTATCTGATCAAAGAAAAGGAAGAACAGAATGCTTTGCCGGTTGGATTTAGTTTGAGGAATTGTCAAGGAACTTTTGGTCACCCTTTGTTTATTAGTAAACTGCTGATAGATCATGTTTTTTGTGATATGATATAAAGTGGGTTTATTTGTCAACTGGAGAAGCATTTTATAATAAATCAAGGGTCAGTTTGTTTAAAGTTATTTGTTGAAATAAGTGCTTATTTTAATAAAATAAGCAGTTTTTTGTTGTTTTAGTGCGCTTGTCTAAACTGCTTCTGCTTTAAAAAACAGTTTCTGCTTATTTTAAGAAGCAAATCCTATCTGCTGCTTAAAAAAGCACTTATTTTAAGGTTGTTTTTTTAAGTTTAAACAAACTCACCCATTATTGCTACAGATTTTTTAGAATAATAATTTTATAAGAAATTTGTTTATATAATCCCTTGGAACAATGTTTGTAGAATTTCTATTTGGTTTTATGTTTGGGCCTTCTATTTAAGTATTGTTTGACTTATCGTTCATTACCTGATATTTTCGACACTTTCCTCTGTTTCTAAACAGATGTGTGACATACTATTCACTCAATTGTGCCTAAGAGTTCCTCCTGCTGCATCTCTGCCCTTTGGAGATGATGTGCGACATGGCAGAAATTTAAATCACACTAATGTAAGCAAAAGGTTTGATGGTGATAATCATGTCAAACAATATACTTTTCACTGGGATGGACACATGGAAGAAGCAAATAGAAGATCCGGCTACCATAATAACTACCACCTGGATCACGAGACTGCATCAATGGCAGCACTTTTCCAAGCACGAGCCGTTGTCCCAATGCAATTAATTGCACGCGTCCCTGCTGCCATACTATATTGGCCACTAATTCAATTGGCTGGAGCAGCAACAGATGATATTGCATTGGGTGTTGCTGTTGGAAGTAAAGGAAGAGGAAACCTGCCTGGTGCTACATCTGATATTCGGGCCACACTTCTTCTACTACTTATTGGTAAATGCACAGTAGATCCGGTTGCCTTCCAGGAGGTTGGTCAGGAACAATTTTTTAGGTGATTCCAAACTTCTTTGCTCTTTGTGAATTAGTTGGCTTTCTTACTTATTCACCTTTATACATTGACATATAAAGCATGAATGTTCTTGCATCTTGCAGGGAACTTTTGGATGACACAGATTCAAGAGTGGCATATTATTCTTCTGCTTTTCTTCTGAAGGCATGGATTTTAATTGACTTTTATGTTAAAAATGTGTTAGATCCATATATATCACCTTTTGTAATAATTTCTCATTTCTGCAGCGAATGATGACTGAGAAGCCAGAGAAATATCAACACATGCTTCAGAATCTTGTTGTTAAGGCCCAACAGGTACCTTCATTTTTTTAATGATGTGCTTGAAGTCCATATACTATTTAGTAAAGCTGAGATTCTATATTAATTTTGCATCTGGATGAGCTTCCTATTCAAATTCTGTTGTTTATATAATTCTCATGATTAATTGATTATCATTGACAGTGGAAAATTAGGCTAAAATACAAGATTTTGGGATCATGCTTGCAAGTAATGGTTTGCATTAGAATGTTAAGGGTTATTCATGTTTTGAGTCTTGTTATGTTAGTAGTCATATTGGAATGGGTTTGTACTAGTTGTATACTATAGTACCTGGCTTATGTTATTATAACAAATAGGAGCACTAGATTTAGTGTTCTGTATTCGCTCATCTCATGCATTATATATTTAGAATTCTTCATCACGTTTTCTCCTTTTTCATCCAACCATATAATTTTAATGAGAAATATATTGCAGTCTAGTGAGAAGTTGCACACTAAATTTATCATTGATTATGGTCTCATGAATTTCAAAAGAGAAATCGACATCTAACCTGTAAACTATACATGTTGGTAGTGGAATTCAATTGCTAATGTGATCTCCTCTAGTGAAAAGGCAGTCAATTGTTGACTAAGTTGTTTCGTTGTTCATAGAAGACCACGGCCATTTTAATACGAAGTTGCTGATGTTCACATGTAGATGTATATAGCTATTGCCTAATACCTTTTGGTTCAAATGAAATTTGAGTAGAACATATCTTGGTGTACTACTACTGCTTAGCTGATTAAGCCCATTCAGAGTTTAAGCAAAAGTATGTAGCAGCTAATGAATAGTGCTTGATAGGTTTCCATATGTGTGAAAGTTATGCGCCCTGTAGAGATGGCTCCAACAAGCATTTGTTGACTCGTTACTTGTTGCGAATTAGTTCTTCCGACTTCAGATATCTTGTTCATATCTCTAAGGAGTTCTGTACCAAAAACAAAAACTCCAGGGACTTTATGCAGTTCATTATATTATATTCTTAAATAAAAGTAATTTTATTTCTTTAAAACTTATAGAAGTTCGTTTTCTTGCAGTTTTCTTAATAATATAATATTTTTGGTGAATTTAATATTTACTATTATGATTATGATTATGCATTGTATTTGCAATGTAGAGTAACAATGAAAAACTGTTGGAGAATCCGTATCTTCAAATGTGTGGCATACTTCAACTGGCAAATGATCTGGGGATTGACCTGTGATCTTCAAGGCATGACTTTCTGGGAGATTATGTTGTATGGGGTAGGACATCTGCATTGGTTTGAGGAATTATTGCTATTGATTCTGAGGGAAAACTTCAATTATTCGATTTGCTCAGATTGAAACACCTATCCAGGACATACTCTAGTTTGAATGTTTCATTCCTGCAACAAAATTGCCATTGATTGTCAAAATTACAAAGTACAATTGCGTCCAGAGAAAGAGAGCCAGTGGACTTGGGTGAACTCGTGATATTAATTGATTACTTTGAGAAGTTATTAACAGAACTAGGAAACATACTGCATGCCACCAATTCCCATTGATCTCTTCAGTGATATCACTCGTTTGGAGAGCCATGTTGTATACTTGTATCTTCCATATCTTCTGCATGTATTTCAACTATTGGGGGAAGCCAGAGTTCTGTTAAGGGATACTTTTGAACGTCCCTGATTTTGACTCTACTGCTGAATGTTGCTGATCTTGGGGTGTCACCAGGTAGAGACCCCTCTCCCTCTTTCTCTTGCTTTGTTGGGGAGATGGACACCTACTTAGTCTTGACGCTTGAGTTGAGATTATCAGTGCATGCCTAAATAGGTATCAATAGACCAGCTAAACTTGGTGATATACTCTAATCTTGCTGTATTTAACTTGTTTTTCAGTGGTTGTATCAGCTTGTTCCCACATTAAACAATTCAGTTCATGTTTTTGATTTTGCATGAAGGGAAGTTTGTAGCCTTTTTTTGACGCATTTTGACATGATCTTATTGTGTGCATGCAGTTGCTGGCGAGCTTGCATTACATTCCAACCTAAATGTATGCAGAAACTACATAAGTTTGTTTCTCTTGTACAGGACGTTGATTCCCACCGAGCCTTCTTCAGTTTTTTTCATTCATGAAGGCTGCCTCTATGCTTGCTTTTTTTATTTGGCATACAGGACTTTTCATGGGAAAAGGAAGAACTCAATTTTGTGCGTTGTCAATATAATCACAGGTCCAACAAAATCCTGTTAGGGGCTTCTGGGATGTCTACTTTTAGAGGCATCCAAGTTGCTCTCATTTTCTGTAAATATGTTGTTTTATTTTTTCCCCCCTTTTGATCCCACCCTTATTGCGAAAACTGTAACATGAATTGAGAAATTAATGCGTACTAATGTAGATTATCTGAACAGTATACAGGGTTTTATGATGGAAATGGTTGTGTAGGACAGTTTCTAATTTAACAGACCCCCATGATTTCATATTTTTTAGTGTATTTGCAATTAACCCAAAGTTTTATGTGTCTAAATATACCAAAAGGAATGTTAGCCACACTCCTTTCTCTTTTCTACGTATGTGTCCCACTTTTCATTTACATTGCGTTTAGTAGACAAGTGATAATTGTTAGAACACATACTCAAAAAAATAAAGAAAATGGTAGAACAATACAAGAGATATGGCACTAAATAGAATATTTTATTTCTTTATTTTGTTTATCACATAGAGAATTGGTTTTTGTAGTACAGTTACAGCCTTAATTCAAAGCAGCAATAGACTATACCTTTGTTATGTCTCTAATCAGATTGAATCTGCAAATTTGCGATCTGTTTGATGTTGTAGAATAAAGGGGGAGAGAAAGGATGAGGAAAGAAAGTGAAAATGAGTGTTGCTTGGTTGAATTGAAATGCAGGGAAATATTCAAATGTATTTAATGGGGCCTCCAAAAAACAATTCTCTGCTGAATAGCAAAGAAAAAATAATAATAAAATAATATTATAATTTTTTCAATATTAATTTCTTTCTTTTTTATCTATCAAATAATTTTAATTCAATTTTTTGTTCTTTATTTCATTCTATTTCTCTTTTTTCCTCACCTATTTTCTTTCAACTCTTCCCTTTCTTTTTTCACAACCAAACAAAGGATTAAAGAAACTTTGTTAAAAAAAAACACTCGTTCACTAGGAATTTTAATATTTCGGCTCTAGTTTCCGTTTATTAACCCCAAGTGAAATATTGTCTAAATGTGCTTACTTTTTCGGAGTAGCAGTGGATTTAGCCGAGATTATAACTAACTTTTCTATTAACATGTTCATAGGCTCTTCTCTTATTCTTAATTACATTAAAGCATTGTACCAACACAGCCCAACTTGTCAATCTTGGTCATTGCTTTGGCTTGGATCCAGTGAAACATTGCAAGTATGCTCTTAGCGCCATGTTCATAGAGGCTTGAAAAGCTCCCAATTAGGCTACAATGTATTAAGGCTCACACGAGAACAGTGCCACCATTGATAGTGTGTGTAAAATTTCTTGATCCCATGACTTCAAAAGGCAAACATTCCCATGTAGCTCCTATAAACAAGGAAGAGACAATTGAATGCAACAATGTAGATTTACACCCTAACGCGCTAATTAGATTTCTAAGCACAAAAAACTGACAATTCTGATTTCATCCAATTCCGTGTGTCACGTTAATTGCATCAATGAACTATATAATGTCTAGAAACCCTTCCAAGCAAAGAGTCACAATTAAGTTATCCAAAATTTTAATGACTGCAAAACATGTTGGTAGTTAAGGTCAATTTCCTATTTCTAGGTTTGTTTCAATCAGGTAAAAATATTGTGTTGCTTAACCAACACGTTCATCATTCATCATCTTGAAATGGTTCGGGTGATGACAAAAAAGAAATAAAAAAACTGAAGAATCAGAACCACACCAAAGAAAAATAATCATTTCTTTGGATTCTGTTTTCATCAAGAAACAAGAAGCTGGCCCGTAACCAACTCTACGTCCGTTTAAGTTTTGAAAAATAGACGTCCAAATAGCAAACTTGTATATACAGGAGCAGAGTTAAGATTTTGCAACAAAAATTAGAAAACAGAAATCCCAGACATATTTACCATTATGTTATAAACAATGCTTTTCTGTCCTATTTACTCAGAATGAGTCATTAAAGCTATCAGTGGTTATCTCACATTCCATTTTGCTTTATAATCCGCTTAGCCTCTAAGTGATACCTCTCCAAGTCATCATCAAGATCTTTGGCAGTCACCTTTCCAAAATTGCCATTTACTTTTGCGTGGCCTCTCTGACGCTGAGTGCGGTGAAACCTCTCAAAGCTATGATCAAGATCTCTAAAAGACACCTTTCGAATATGGTCCTCCTCTTCTCCACGGCCCCTTGGAAGGTAGCCCTGTGCAAAGTCATTGTGAAACCCACTATCTCCAACCCTTCCTCGTATGCTGCAAAAAAAAGTATTACAGTATTACAGAACTTGCAATTAATAGTAACAGAGAAGATATCTAAGAAAAGGGGCATGGAGGATAAAACCTGCCATGTATGAGCAGTTAAGCACAATTCCAGGGTATGACCATAATAACATATTACAGCATGTAGCTCCACACTCCACATGAATTTACACTTATTTATTGAAAAACAATTATATATTCATATACTCAGAAGTCAGAACCAAGGACAATCTAAATTTCTAAATTTTACTCATAATCTTAAATGAACATAACCTGTGATTTCAGGTAACACAAGTGAGAAACTGCAAAGTTCAGATTAAGGTTATTGAGTATTTCAAAGGATAAAGGATATGATAGGTTCACAATTCAGACTAGAAAGATGAAGAAATATATAAAGCTGAGAAGCTCAAATGATCAAGAATCAGAATTTCACACCTAAAATGGACATCATTTGGTCTTCCCATCAAGTTATTTTGACAAAGAGGCACAACAGCAGGAGTAGCCGAACTTGTTCCAACAAGCTCAATTTGCAATGGTTTTCCATCAAGCCTCATATTGTTGTATTTCTTGATGGCTAATAAAGCATCAGAGTGCCTCACAAACACAACTTCTGCGGTTCCCTTTGATCTTCCACTCTGATCATAATGAATGGTGTAGCTTTTCAATTCACCCTCCTCCGAGAACAGCAGCTGTGAAAGTCAGACAATTTTTCAATTTTTTGCATTATTTGACAGACCAAAAGAAATAGGGCTACTACAATTTGTGTTTTCTCTTTTTCAATATATATTTGATATTTGATATTTGATACAAGCCATTTTGGGTTTGTAGCTTGATGTACCTCGACCAAAGACAAAGACGGGAAAAACCTGAGATGTGACAACTTCGACTTCATAAACCAGAAGAATGACAGGGTTGTCATCAGAAATGACACAAAATTTAACATAAACAAAGATATAGAAACCAATCGAATAAGTAGCAAACAGTAGCAAGTTGTGACATTTTCTGCACCTCTCCACAGACGCAAACTTTCGGAATACAGATATTCATGCATGCTACACACTTGAAGTTAGGAGCAAAATTATGGCACGGATAAGAACAGAAGTTGAAAAAAAAATCACAAAATAAACAAAATATAGTAAGCATAAGCAATGCTAACAATCAAAATGATAAAAATTATAGGGTAAAATGTGTTTCAGGTCCTTCAATTTTCAGTCCAAATTGACCTTAGTTCCAATACTGTAAAGACAAATAACTTTGATTCTCATATTTTTTGATAATCTGTGATTTTCATCTCTCTTTATGAAACATAAGACACTAGGGCCAGTGACGAAATTGATTAATAATAAAATAATTTATAAAAATACAAGTCCAGGGAGCATGACCAAATTTGACTGAAAAGAAAACTGAAGGACCTAAAACTATATTTGTATCACCATTATGAAAGAACATTCACTACTATTATCACGAGACGTACAAAGAAAAATGGATCATAACACATAAAGTAAAACAGTAAAAAAGTGGGGGGAAATAAAGCAGAACAGAATTTCTAGTGTAGATGATGATGAACCTTGATATCATCGTTGGTAACTCCATGATCCAAGTTAGATAAATAGAGCTTGGTGCCACTTTCAATCTTAGCCGCACCTGACTCCTCCAAAACCATTTCTGGAAATGATGCAACCATGCTCTGTTGCCTTACCTGACAACCAATCAAACACTAATATTCTCTTTTCTTCGTCTTAGTAATAATAATAAGGGAGAAAAAGAGGAAAGCATGAAACCCTAACTCACCTGCGGAATGGGGTACGGCGTCGTTCTGGCCGGGTTGCGAACAACCGTGAATCGGCGGCGAGAAGCCACGGCGGCGGCTGAGCGCTTCTTAATGTCGTCGAGGGACATGTCGATGCCGCCGGCCATTCTCGTCGGAAACAAAAAAAGTGAGGGTTTAGGGTTTTGGGAAGAGTGTTTGTGAGTGAGTGTGCGTGTTTTTGTGCCACTGAGTGAGTGAGAGTGAGTGCATTTGAATATGACGCAGTGCGAGAGGGAGAAGAAAGAGGACTCCAATTCCCTGTTTTCGCCATCCCACGCACTCACTCATACTACAGCAATTTTAAGTCGTCGATAGATCAAACGAACCACACGATTAAGATACCAACCGTCAGATCTTCATCCGACGATTATATACGCGTCAAATATGTTAATGCGTCAAAATAATTGTAGCTGGTGCGCTGCACTGAATCGTGTTTACGACGGAAGATTGTTTGTGGTGTGATGGATATTGACATATTGTATACGAATTTTGATCAAGTTCCACTGATATTTTGACGCGTGTTAGAGTGTGAAGCAAGCAACCAATTCGAGGTCGTCTGATCATTCTTTCGTGCTATCAACCCTTGATTCAAAGATGTAAAGCATTTTATTTTGGTGCAAATGATTTTTTTTTAAATGAATGAAGTTACCAAAACATTTTATTTTAGCCTGAAGCAACATTTGATTTTATTTATAGTTGAAAAATGATACTACTCAACTATTATAAGAAGAAGAAAAAATCATTGTATTTCGGTCTCAAATATAAATAAAGTTTAATTATTTTCATGTTATTTAATAAATTATTTTCAAAATATCTTTCATTTGATTGAGAGTTTGTGTTTAATATCAAGTTTCAATATATGATAATTTAGGACAAAATTATTTTTAATTGGGATTGACACAATTTCTTGAAATTAATTAAATTTTTTAATAAGTGTGAAATCATTTTTTTCACTTATAAATAAGACCAAAGGGATAAAATGTACAATCATAAGTGAGAAAGAGAAGAAAGAAAACAATTTGAATTTGAAATGTAAAAAATTGGTGTGATAAACACAACGACAAATCACTACATGTTATCAGACTAACCAACCATTGTTAGGTAATTTAAATTATGTCATTCCTTATTTGTGTTTTTTTTATAACTAAAGTGCATTACATGGACTAATTTAAATAACAAATATGGCATGATAATGAAATTTTGTTTGACATATATGATGGATTGACTTTCCTTTGCAAAAACATGTGTTTTTTTTTTGTGTATTTTCATCACAGGGTGTTATTATGATGCAACCTACCTATTGTATAGGGAAAGGATTAAAAAAACTATAATAAGATATTGACTTGGATAGGTGGAAGTTTTTCTAGAGTTGAAGGGATAGTACAAGATTATGGAACTTTATTTTTAAAGGCCAAGATTATGGATATAAATCTCCTTTAAAAAATTGGTGGAAGGACCATAGACTTGAATGGGTGAAGGTTGAAAAAAACATGTAAAGATTGTGATGCCATGGAGATTGCACAATATGCAATGCCTAACAAGTGTGTGGTGGAATTATATATTGAACATGAAGATGATGAAGTTGGTGGTGTTGTCAATGGCAATGTAAGTCATGAAAACGTTGAACATCACACTGAAGAAAACATAGAAGATGACAATACAACTTTATGTGACATTGAATATGAATCTTGTGGTGCGGTCCAATTAGATGATAGTGAGGAGGAAATTACATTGGATCAAATTATGAGTATTCTAGGAAAAAAAAATGTTCCCGAAAAAAGCTAGAACTAAGAGTGTGTCTATAAGAGCAACTTTAGTACAAGATCTTAAGCAAGGATCTTGAGCTCAAGATCTGGTCTTCACTAGATCTCCCACTAAAGGAGGTAGAAAGATCTCCAACATGGAGAATGAGTTTTTGTAGAAGAACCTTTAAGATCTGCACATTGTTCAAAAAAGAATAAATTTTTTCTCTCTCCTTAAGATCTCAAAATGAGATCTACTACTAAAGAACAAGATGAAAGAGATATTGAGAGATCTTAAATCCTACTTGGCACTATGGAGTCTGCTAAAAAGTGATCTAAGATCCCAATTTGGGATCTACCACTAAAGATGCTCTAAGGCAAATTCCTATTAGAAGTATAAATAAATAAAAATGATACAAGGACAATGAGACTAGATGATGGGCATATTGAGGGAGAAAGCAATATTCGCATAAAAGCTAGAATTAATGTGCCTTAAAGGCAAAATCCTACCAAAAAGTCATAAAAATGATGATAGTGTGCATGTTGACACTAATAAGGTTGGTTAGCTAATGGAATTAAAAAGGATTATCACATTTAAAAATTATTTAATACTGATGGTGATGATCACAATGATTCTGATGGCATTAAAAAAGCTCGAGTTCCTAGGATCAAAATGGAAGATTTGGAAAAAAATTTAAAGTTTAAGGTAGGAAGGAAGTTCTCTTCCCTAGCCTAATTTAGGGTTGATTTGGTAACAATGAAATTGTGCAGATGAATGATGAAGTGTATGAAATTATCCGTTTTTCATCGGTTTGGAAGGTGTCAAATAGCAAGGAAATTCTTAAAAATATATAGGGCCCACATATATAAATTTCTACACAAAATAGTGAAAAAGCCGAATAAATAAATAGTAAAATGGTATCAAACGATTATATCAACCTCTACAACTTTTTATGTACTTTTTGTATTATTATAATACAAATAATAATAAAATAATAATTTTTTTATTTTTTTATCTATCCAATAACTTTAATTCAAATATTTCACTCTTTTCGACTCTATTTCTCTTCAATCAAACAACTTATATATACACTCTATTTTTTACCTATTTATCTTATTTTCTTTTCTCATCTACCTACTTCTCGTCCCTCTATTTCTTCTCCCCCTACCAAGCACAACCTTAAAGATACAATTCAATAATATAATGTCTTAATTGGTATACAATTAAAATTAAAAAAGAATACAAGCAAAGAGTACGAACTTTACATGTTACATTAATCCGTCAATTTGATAAAAAGAAATCAAATTCATTTTTTAAAAAGGAATTTTGTGTTTAGGTTAGGCCCCCCCTTATTTTCCAAAAGAAAATATATTCTAAATAAAATGTTAAATGACACTAAAGAGTACAAAGTGTTAGGCCCCCTATGTTTTCCAATCCTAGACATGATTTAAGACAAAGGATTATGTCGTCTCTTGGTGTTTCTAATTCGATTGGTACTGGAAAATATCTTAGACTCTCTTCTATTATTGTAAGAATAAAAAAATTTGGTTTTCTGAAAGATAAACCCTGGAAACACATCAATCACTGATCAAACATGCACCTTTCAAAAGCACGAAAGGAAGTGTTTCTCAAATCTTGTGCACGGACCATACCATCATACTACACAAGTGTCTATCTTCTCCCATCAACACCGGATGATGAAATCCAAAAAAATGATGAATTCATTTTTGTGGAGATCAAAAGCTGGCTTGATAAAAGGAATAAATTGGTTGAATTAGGACAAACTAACTATGAATAAGGGATTTGGAGGTGTGGGATTTAGACATCTTTATGATTTTAACCTAGTCGTGCTATGGAAATAGGTGTGGAATTTCTCCATAGACTCAGTCGTGACAAAGGTGTTCAAAGCTAAATACTCTCCCAATGGAGGATTCTTGGATAACCCCCTAGGACACAATCCAAGTTATACTTGACATAGCATCAACGCTTCACATGCTTTGGTTAAGGAAGGCATGACCGCATGAGATGGAGACTTGGCCATGGTCACTCAATCAACATTTGGTTACAACCATGGCTTCAGAAACAAGACAATAAGTATTTTGTTTCATCCTTACCTCTTTTTGGTCTTGAGCATTTGACAATTAATTCTCTCACTGATGTTGAAAGAAATAGTTGGAACAATGACATTATTAATCAACTCTTCAATGATGAGGAATCTCGAGACATAAAAATAATGCCACTTTTTAACCTTCATGATTTTGATATTCTATTTTGGAAAGCAAGTGCCATGGGTTCATACACAATTAGGTCAACTTATCATATTTTAATGGAGATTATGATGAACAATGAAACTGGACCACAATATGGAATCTTCAAATACCTCCTAAGATAAAACATTTTTTGTGGAGAACTTTGTGTGGATGTCTCTCTACAAGAACAAGTCTTCAAGCCAAAGGGGTGTCTTGTTCGAGCTTATGTACTTACTATGACAATAATCTAGAGAATGAATCACACATGTTCTTCATCTGTGAGCAAGTTAAGAGCGTTTGGACAACAACAGGTCTTTGGAATAAGGTTGGTTCTCATAAGCAAAAATCTGAATCTGCAAAAGAACTGATCTTCAACACGTTAGACACACTGCAAACAAAACAACAAAGGATATTCTCAATCACTCTATGGTGCATATGGAAGCGTCAAAATGATAGATTACGGGAAGACAAAAATCCTCCTCCAATGGTGTCCATAAATCAAGCTATGCAGTTCCTAGGAGAATGGTCCACTGAGGAAATTTACACCTCCTAATATTGGTAAATTCATCAACCAAGAGAGCTCTTCAATAGTTTGGAAAAAACCGCAACATGGATTCATGAGATCAACGTGGGTGCTGCCAACTTTAAGGAGCAAAACCTTTATGGAGAAGGTAGAATAATTCGTGGAGACCAGGGCGACTTCATCCTAGCAAAAATAGTTATAGCAAAAAGGAATCTCGGACCAAAGGAAGCCGAGGCTTGGTCATTGCTACAAGCATTCAAGTGGTTATCAGAACTGCAGTTTCATAATTTCCACATTGAGGTTGACTGCAAACCTCTTACAAATTGTCTAAACTCGAAGCTTCAAGGATCATGAGAGTTTTATTACCTCATTGCAAGTTGTAATTCTCTTTCCAAACTCTAGGGTGAGTTTAGTAAGGAAACAAACAAATCAAGTTGCTCACACTTTAGCCAGGACTTCTAGGTTTTACATAGACAACCAAGTTTGTGAGTGTATACCCAATTATATTTTTGTTAATGTTATGAATTAAATGCAATAAGTCTTTTTTTTTTCTTAAAAAAAAGTACAGAGTTGCGTAAGTAGAATAAAAGAGAACAAAAATGAGTAGAAGAGAATGACGTGATCCCAAAAACGGATAAACGTAACAAATATAAAAATGAGGACATAATAGCGATTTCCGCTTCTGCAAACAAAAGGAGTGGTATGTTGATGGTTCCTCTCAGGCATTGCTAGTCTCCAAGGTGTTGACCAGAAAATTTGTTGAGAACATCAAGAAGCCAAGAGTGCAGCATCTTATTGGTAACATATTAAGTCCAGTTTCATTTGACTGTTCTCTGCTAAATTTGATACTTCAGTCATGGTTTGGTTCATCTCTTTTACCGCAAACTGTTAGTGACCCCAAACATCTGGTGGATTTTGTTGAAGCCATTATGGAGGTTGTTCCTCACAACTTCCAATTAGCTATTGCTGTTTGCAAGCTACTAACCAAGGAATACAATTCTGACTCAAACTCAGCCAATCTATGGTTTTGGGCTTGTTCAAACCTGCTAAATGCAATTTTGGACGCCATGACAATACCACCTGAATACGTCTAGGTGGAAGCTGCAAAGTTTTTGCACAATTCTATGGGCATTGAGACAATATGTGACAGATTTTATAGAAGGGCTCTATCAGTGTATCCATTTTCTATCATGTTGTGGAAATCCTTCTATAAGCTGTATATGATCAGTGGAGATGGAAAAGATGCTGTTGATGCAGCAAAACAAAGGGGTATTGAACTTTGTTAACTAAAGAGTTAGGAACCGATTGAAAGTCAGGTTGGTAGGATCAACATAATTGCTCACGGGAAATTTGGTCCAATCGTACAATATTTCCACCTTTTGGAAACAGTTCTAATGACAAAGAAGTTTCAGGTGTTTGAGAGTTGCTATATCGAACTTTTGTACTGGAAAGTAAATAAGGTATGAGTACATTGGCAATGTCTGGTGACTTTTTAGCAGGTACAAATAGATTATAGGTTGTGAAACTTTATAGGAATAGCCGAATAGTGAATCTTTTCTGTTTTTCTGTTTTCCATCCCCCCACCTCCCAGTTTTCCTGTAATTGATGTTAGCCTACTTCACTGGTGCATGCCCTATCCTACACACAAAAATGAGAAACAGAATAGTACTAACACATTTGAAGGCCTTTCCACCATAATAGGGGAATGCTGGTAACTTACTCGTTGTTCTTTTGAACATTTTATTGTTATTAGGTGAAATCTTGTGTTGGCATCACTAAATAACTCGAACCTAATCCCTATACAAGTATGACCAACATGGGGTTTTATCCGATGTTGAAAAAGTGTCAAAGTTGAGTTGGTAGCATTTTTCCTCCCCGTTATTATGATGGGCATGCTGGTATCATATTTTGGACATTGAATTTTGTAGACTGTTAGCACAGATGGGATGAAAGAAAATATTTTCTTGTGTATCTACGGTGGTTGGTGTTATTCTTCTGATTCATTCTCTCCACCCTTTTTGTGAGGTGACAGTGCGTTGTCTTTTTTTCCTGTACAAGTTATACACGGGATTAGGACACGGTCATACACTCTTTTTTTTTAATTAAAGCGACACGAACCAAAAAAAAGAACAAGATTAAATGTTAGTTTTATTCTTATCATGTATTACTTTCTAAGTGGAAATTAAGAAATATGAATGGTGATTTTAATCCAATCTGAAGTTGAGATCCTGCGTTAGTGGAAATTTTAAAAAATAGTCATTGTTTCTCTTCAAATACCATGCCTCGGAATCCTATGGTTAGAAGTCAATAAAAGGGACTTGTATGCTTGTATGTTAGAGTTAGCACCTATCTAAAATGATAATACGACAATTCCTGAGCTTGACAGTTTCCAAAATGTACGAGCTGTTGGAACAAATCAAATGGGAAGAAACGAGTACGTTGTGTAAGCTACTAATGCGCAATGTAGTTCATAATTACCCTCTTAATAAGAAGCTTCGGATTAAAATACAAGTATCATTTTATCAGTCACATCCAGTTTTCAATTAATCCTTTAATATGTTAACAAGTTATCATCCAAAAATTTAGTACGTGCCTGTTTTAGTGTTTTCAACCATGTCTTGACGTCCAATTTAAAGCAAGAATTTATAGCTTTTACGTTTTCATACGAATTTGATGTCAAAATTAGAAAGTACAAGTTCAAAATCAAAACTTGACTTTGAACACAGAGATAGTCAAAATTTCTTTTTCTGTTCTCAAGGAAATTTTCTTTTTATCTTTTTGATGATTTTTTTTTTGTAAATTCACTTTTATATTATAAGTCCGAGTTTCATTATTGGAAGCAGAATCATTCTCTTTTTTTTTTGGTGATGCAGGGAGGGAAATCCTCTTGTGAGATATATTAAAACTTAAAAGCCTCTAAAAAAGACCGTCGAAGCTACATCAACAATAACTTTTAAACTGATAAAGGACGGATTAGCATTAAAGATACAACTATTGTCTATAGACAGACCATAATTAAAAAGTGCATCTAGAACTTGATTAGCTTCGCGAAAAAACATGCTGTCATGAAGAAATAGCAATTAGCAAGACAAAGAGCCATGTAATTAATTTGACCAACCAGGAAATATACGAGTGTTGTAGGAGGCACATCCACTTAATGAAGTTAATAGTTGTCATCGAATCTGATTCAATGTCCAGATTGGTGAAACCTCTCTCTGCTGTAATATTGAGACTAATTCTTTTTTATATATTCTCTTACGTATCTTTTATTTTGTAATGCATATTGAATCAAATTATTATTTTCTTTAAAAAGGATTCAGTCAAAAGAATTTTTTATCTGCCTTAATTATTTTAATCACTACTCGATGTTACCAAACTAATTTAGTATAAGTTTGTGATTTTATATATTGTTATTGCTAAATAATAACATTTATTTCATTATTTGTGATTTTAATATGGTACCTGTTGTCTAATTCCAATAAATTGGTTCGTGTTCGAGAAAATGTTCTAATCTGTGATTTTGTATGGTACTTGTTTTCTTTAGAATGAAATTACTCCACCGTTGTTTGATTATGGATGATAATAGTAGAGGAATGCACTGTTTTGTACAAAGTGTTCGTGTTCGTTTACGTAGTGAGGCAAAAAAGCGTGGTAAGGGTTACCAACAAAATAAAAGTAAAGAAAAAAAATCGGAAAATTTTACCAACAAAATAAAAGTAGAAAAATAATAGAAGCGTAAGGGCCCAACCGGGTTCGAACCGGTGACCTCTTGATCTGCAGTCAAATGCTCTACCACTGAGCTATGGACCCGTTATTGTTAATTTTTTCTCTTAAATAGTATTAAAATAATAATTCAGTTGACAATGTGATCTACAAATTCAGTTATAAACACCAATTTATACTAAGTTGAATCAATGTGACTAAAGATAATGAGAATGAATTTGTCTTGTCGAATTTTTAAGGTGATGTTTACATTTTGGCCTTGTATTTTATTTTTTATTTATAATAAATAATAAATAAATGAGACTTATAAAATATATATTAACAAATAGAGAATATAAAATTTAAATATTACCTGTCACACTCTTATGAAAAATAACTTTCATCTATAATAAATTTTTAGAATTTTTGTAAATTTTTTTGACATAAATAGTGTTTTTGTAATACTTACTCTCTTGATAGCTGCATGTTTTGATTTGACATTTTTAATTTTATATCATTACCTAAAATCGAGTTCTATGATCGGCCCAAGTTAAAAACATCTCCTTAATATTGAAATATTGCATCTATTTTTTTAAAATTGATATAACTACAAACAACATTAAGGAAATGTGGCAAATTGGATTATCAAATTGTAATATATTTTCAAAGAAGTGTTGGTATCTTGAAATTCACCTAAAGGATTTTCAAATTGGATTATCTGTTGAGGTCCAACCTCTTTAGCACAAAAGACAAAAGTAAAAAAAAATGAAAAAGGTGAGAGGCCAAATTCATAGATTTTCTAGCTTAGTGTTCAAAACAAAGAGTTCAACTTATTAGTAATTTTTCTTTTAATCTAAAAGTAGATGAAAATAGGAAGAGAAATAATGTGGATGGAAATACGTAAAAAATAAGATTAAATTTAGGAGCATTTGATTTGAGTGAAATAATAAAAAATGAAATAAAATATTACAAGATTGATTGAAAATAAAAATATATTATTAAGGGTTGGAAATTAAAATTGACTTTCTTTTGACAACCAAAATTAATTGACTTTTTTTAAAAAAAATTGAGGTTAAATTGTAATTTTGGTCTCCCAAGTTTTCCAAATCATAATTTTTGTCCTCTTGATTTTAATTATAATATTTGGTCTTCTTGATTTTATAAATTTACGATTTTGGTCTTCCTATAGATTATAAACTTAATAATTATGATTATTAGAGATATTAAGTGAATAATAAAATTAATATATTTTAATAAAATATTATTAATCCTAATGTGGTGTTACTGTTGGTGGAGTGGAGTGGTGTGCAACAACGAAGATAGAAGAAATGTGTTGCAAAGAAGATGATGAGCACAATGTTGTGGAAAATTATGATTAATAATTTTTTATTCAATTTTTTAATAATTAAAAATTTTGATTAATTCCAAAATACCAATTTATAAAACTAGGGTCACCAAATATTCTAATTAAAATTTAAGAGACCAAAATCATAAATTTGAGAAACTAGGAGAATCAAAATTAGAATTTAGCCAAAATTTATTTGACTTTTGAAAATCAATTATTTTTACATTTTATATAGTACTTTAAAAATGTTTGTAAAAACGTCAAACTACTAACAAATGCTTTCAATCACCATTTTTTACTATTTCAAAAATGATTTATAGACATCTTTATTGTCACATTTTCACATAATTGAGTTCGAAAATAACAAAGTGTGAAACCTACATTTTTTTTGTAATCTCAATCTATTTCTACTCTATCAAACAATCCTCATTTCTCATTTGTTTTTCATTTCTTTTCCCTTTGTTAGTCTCCTTCCATTTCTTTGCTACCAAATGTATCTTAAGAATTTTAACAAATAATGTGACAGCTTGGTTGTGAAGAGGTAAGTAACATTTGATCAAATTATGCTTAAAGATATTTAATATTTTTTAAATAATATATTCTTATATCAAATATAGAATCTATTTAAATTTCTTCCTAAAAATATTTTTTATCTATATAAATTAAAAATAATAAAAAAAATTTATAATAATTAATATGTTTTATTCAATCAATCATATAACAAAATAATATTTTATTCAATTAACTAAGATGACGACACGTGAGTATTTGACTAACAAGGTAATTAGCATTTAAGCGCGAAAATTCAAATGATAGATTAGAGAGACGCGAGTGAGATGAGGGCAGAGAACCTATTGTGCAATTGCAATTGCAACAGCGCACCCAGAAGTGCACCCTGGGCTGTCCCGTACTGGATCGCTGCCTCGGCTGCGGCGTCCTCTGCGACTCCGTCACCGAGTTCGTCGGTGAGAGCAAATGCGGCAAGACGCAGCTCTGCCTCTCCGCCTCCTCCATCTTCATCCACACCGAGTTCCCCTTCCCCTTCCGCCGCCTCCGCCACCTCTCACGCGCCTTCCGCGCCTTCCGCGCCTCCCACCCCAACCTCCCCATTCACGACCCCTGCGATCGCGTCTTCCAACGCGCCGTCCACTCCGCCAACGAATTATTCAACCTAATCCCAACCATCGAGAATTTCCTCTTGCACTCGAAATCACCATGGCGGCCGGTGAGAATCATCGTGATCGACTCCATCGCCGCGCTTTTCCGCTCCGATTTCTAGAACACCGGATCGGATCTCTGGCGGAGGTCGTCGCTATTTTTCAGAATTCCCGGCGGGTTGCGGCGATTGGCGAAGAGGTTTGGGATCGCGGTGGTGGTGACGAACCAGGTGTTGGATTTAATCGGTGATGTGATGGTGACGTGAGCGTTGGAAGTTTGGGTAATGGGCTTTATTCTTCGGGCCGAAGGGTTTGTCCTGCTTTGGGCCTGGCTTGGGCCCGGCTTGGGCCCATTGTGTTAATTCGAGGCTGTTTTTGTCGAGGGATGAAGATGAGCCGGTGAAAGACAAGGAGAATGGGTGTTGTGTTTGCTCCTCATTTGCCACGCTCTTCTTGCGAGTATGTTACAAAAGGGGAAGGCGTTTTTGGCGTCGAAGAAGAGACAAATGTTTAAACTGTTTTCACTTTTGAATCACCTTGTACACTGTTAATAACTATTTATTATTTTCACACTTTTGAAGGCTAAGTAGATTACTTTAACATTGTTTTTGTTCTGTATATATCACACTTCTTATTTTTTAAGCCTAAATTTTCAGTAGTTTGTGTTTTTTCACATTCAGCGACTAAAGTTTGAAACTTAATTTCTTTGATCTTTACATCAATAGAAGCCTGCTGCTTGGTGACTAGGTCCAACAGCGAAGAATAGTTTATTCTATTGGCATCGTACTATGATGAGCTCCAACCCAACTATATCCAGGATTTTTCTTCAATCCATTGTCGGTCATATTTGATCTTGTCCTCCTGGCATCAATCCACCTACCACATTGAGCATATATGTCTGACAAAACTATGTAATGAACTGCATTTCTTGGTTCAAGTTTGAGGAGGTGATGGAGAGCAACCTCTCCTAACTTCACATTGGAATGCATTTTACATGCTCCCAGGACGGCTCCCCAGACTTGAGCATCGGGTTCTGTTGGCATTTTATCAATTAAACTCAAAACTTCATCAAATAAACCAGCACAGCCTAAAAGATCAACCATGCAGGCATAGTGTTCCATACTTGGTTCAAGATTGTGCTTTTCAGTCATAGACTGGAAAATGTTCCTTCCTTCTTGAATTAAACCAGCATGTCTGCAGGCCGATAATATACTGATGCAAGAAACTGAGTCAACAGGGACGTGAGTCTCTTGCATAAGTGAAAAAAGGGCAAGTGCAACTTCACCTTCGCCATGCTTAGCATAACCTGAAAGCATTGCATTCCATGAGATAGTGTCTTTATTTTCCATCTCATGAAAGCATTTCTCAGAATAACTGAGTTGCCCACATTTAGCATACATATCTATAAGACTGTTTCCAATAAGGGTACTAGATATGAATCCCATTTGGATTATGCAGGCATGAAAAGCCATGGCCTTTCTTAATATTGACAAATATGATACAGCCGGGAGGATGGTCACAAATGTGACTAAATTGGGCCTTACACTTTCTATTTTCATCTGATTAAAAGTGGAAATTGCTTCATTGGCACATCCATTGTGCAGGTACCCTGCAATCATCACATTCCAAGATACCTCATCCTTTACATGCTTGTTTAAGTGAAACAAGTTTTCAGCTGTGGAAAGGCTCTCACATTTGGCATACATGTCTATTAGAGCAACTTTTACATGCATTTCAGATTCAAAACCATTCTTTATGATATTTCCATGAAAGCAGATTCCTAGATAAAGGTCATCCAGAAGGGCACAAACTGAAAGCAAACTAACCATGGTTCCACTATCTGGTTGAATCCCACTTAACTGTAATCTAAGGAACATTTCCAACGCAAGACGTGGGTCACCACATTTGGTAAATCCATTTATCAAAGTATTCCATGCCACAACATCTTTATAGTGCATTCTGTTAAAAAGCGTCATAGCATACATAAATAATTCACATCTAGTGTACATTGAGACAAGGGTTGTTGCTACTGAAATATCTGACCCCATGTCTGCTTTAATAGCATAGCAGTGCACAATCTTACCTAATCCGGAATTTGAAATTTCTGCACATGCAGAAACAAGACTTGACATAATTGTTTTATCTGGTTTCAAACCTTCATGCTGCATCTCTTGGAATATAGACAATGCTTCTCCAGGATATCCTGCTTGGACAAGAACTGATAAAAAAGCAGACCAAGCAACCAAATCTCTTCCTTCAAGACTCAGAAACAACTCTTTAGCTTTCTTCAACTCACCACATTTTGCATACATGCTCACAATAGGAGTAGCAACTACAATATCTGACATTATCCTTAGTTGTAAGGCATAATTATGAACTTCCTTCCCTTTCTCTAGGTCTCTCATCTCTGCAGCTGCTAAAAGGGAATTTACAACTGATACCTTATTCATCTTAATATGTTTTTGTTTCATTTCATCTAGTAATTGAAGAACCTCAAAGTAACAACCATGATTTACATATCCTGCCATCATTGTTGCCCACGAGACATCATCCTTAACCTGCATCTGGTAAAAAATCCGACGAGCCAAATTTACCTCACCACATTTAGAGTACATATCAATCAATGAATTAGAAACCACTCCAAAAACACATCTCCTAACCACATAACCATGAATAGACTTGCAAGAATCAACATCCTCTAATCTAGAAACAGCTGGAGCTAAGTTCAAGATGCTCACAGAGTCCGGCTCCACACCCTCCTCCATCTGCATCCTCCGAAATATTTCCAGCGCTTCACAAGGGTTTGAGCTCTGAGATAAGCCAGAAATCATTGCATTCCAAGAAGCAACATCCTTTGCGGGCATTTTATCAAATATCTTTCGTGCACTTTCCAAGTGACCCATCTTACAATACATGTCAACAAGTCCAGTCCCAATAAAGACATCACATTCTAACTCCCTGGAAGCTATATCTTGGTGAATGGAAACACCCTCATGGTAGTCCAAAGCACTAGTACAAGCCTTCAAAACAAAGGTGAATGTGTACTTGTCAGGTTCAAGTCCCGTGCCTAACATTCCATGATACAAGTTTATTGCTTTCTGGAATAGATGGAGTCTAGAGTAAGCTCTAATCAAAGAGTTCCACAGAATCAGTGATGGGTTTGTGACGGAATCGGGTGCTGATTGAGCCAAAGTGCATTGTTGGAGGCCCGAGACAATTAAACGGGCATGGACTTGGAGCAGAGGGTTCAAGTATTTGCACGAACGAAGAAGACGAAGGTAGTAGTGGTGGTTATGGTGTGGAATGTTGTTGGTGGCTGGAAAAATTGTAATGGCATAGGAATGAACATAGTGAGAGTGGTGGTATCTATTATAGTGAGTGTTGAGAAGTGAATGGCTCGCTGTTATGTTTCTTATTCTCAATCTCATTGTCATGGTTCTCTATCTATCTTTCTTTCCATTGCAAATTTACGATACTCCTCCGAAACACGACCACAAGTCACAACCAACCTAGTAGTGGTACCTTTCTCCGTAACTGCGTTTTTGTTGGATTCTCGACTCGTTTTGCATCAGTTTTCTTAAACCAATAAAATGGGTTCCGTCTGAGTGAGGGTTGTTGGGTTTAGTAGAGAGATCAGGCAACCAAAGCAGGTTCATAGTCTTTTTTTCTCATAAAAAAAATTACATTAGAATAATAATGTACAAAAATTAAATAAATACTCATATTGTAAATTGCATGTACTAAAATGCTAGTTATATAAATAAAAAAAATAAAATAAATGACTTTACTAAAATTTTCAAATTGTTATTCCTATAGTTGCTGCAAAATTTTGTTTGCTTGAAAATTTGCCCATCACTATTCACTATCTAACTACACATTATTACCTGTAGGATGTAATGTCCTAAACCTTTCTACATGAAAATCCTACAATTTAAAGTATAAAAAAAAACCTTGTGCGATTTAAAATCTGAAAATTTCAGAATCAAATTTTTATTTGATATATTTCAGAATCAATCTTATATTTTGGGATTAAATCTTTTTCAAAATATTTTCTTGATTCCAAAAGAACTTAGGAATGTTCCGGAAATAAAAAGCCCAGCTAGGGACATGTATTTTGTTTCGGACAAGAATATCCCTCGAGACATTGGAATAAGACAAACCCTATCCTTGATCTGTTCCTTCTTATTCTCCTCCCCGCATCGTACGCCGCCGACACAGCTTCGAGTCGCTGCCAAGTGCTAACATACGCCTCTGAGTCTCTGACACCAACGCAACTCTCTGTCTCTCTCTGGTCCCATGTCAGACACTATTACCTTTCTCTTGGTTCCATTAACTTTGCTTCTCGTTCTTGTCGTTTCATGATTAGGGTTTGTAAATAATAAATAAATAAAATATTGTAGACACGTGTGAATGTGTGATCGCAGTTTGTCGAAGGAGATGGTGAACGTGATGGAGTGGCAAAAGCAGCGTTGTTGGCAACCGAACGGAAACGCAGAAATGATGTACGTGAAAGTGATGACCGACGAACAGCTCGAGACTCTGCGCAAACAGATTGCGGTTTACGAAACAATCTGCGAACAACTCATCGAGATGCACAAAAACATATCCGCGCATCAAGATCTCGCAGGTTTCATCTTTCACCGTTATTCATTACTTTGTTACACTATCCGTTAATGTTACTCTACTTTCCCACGACTGTTTAATTTAATTTAATAAACTGCCTAAATTATTTTTCCTACTATGCCACTGCCAAATTATAACGTATGAGCTGATTTAATATAATCAGTTACAGTGTGTAAGTTTAACGTATGGACTGATTTAATGAAAGATTCCGGATATAATCTTAATAGTTAGCAATTTACCACTGTCTTTCTTTTTTTTTAATTGAATTGAAAGAGTTCTTAGTTATATTCAGTTACGATGTCTGTTAGTCATTTTAGTTTCCTTAACTGTTCATGTGAAGTATTATTAAATCAGACATGAGTGTTTAATTTAATAAACTGCCTAAAGTATTTCTCCAACTATGCTGCCAATTTGTACAAGTATAACGCTTGAGCTAATTTAATGAAGGAATCCAAATTCGGTTTTGATATTTAGCACTTGTTTATTGAATTGAAAGTGGCATCATTCTCTATAGAGAAAATAATAATTTAATGGCTTAATTGCATTGATTAATCAAAAATCATAGTTTGATATGACTTTTAGGGTAATTATTGTAAAAATCCTTTACACGGTGAGAGCATGTAGCCATATAGTATTGAGTCATAGTAATAATGATTAACTGGTGTTTTAATTGTCAGGTATTAGGTTGGGGAATATGTATTGTGATCCATTGTTAGGGTCTGGTGGGCACAAAATAGCTTCAAGGCAGCGGTGGACTCCATCAGCTATGCAGCTTCAGATTCTGGAGCGAATATTTGATCAAGGGATTGGGACTCCATCCAAGGAAAAGATCAAGGAGATCACTAATGAGCTCAGCCAGCATGGCCAGATTTCTGAGACCAATGTGTATAATTGGTTCCAGAACAGGCGGGCTCGCTCCAAAAGAAAGCAGCAGAATGTGGCGCCTAGTGCTAATGCTGAATCAGAAGTCGAGACTGAGGTTGATTCTAAGGATAAGAAGACAAAGCCGGACGAATTTCAGCCCCCTCCTAGCGTTTCTGCTGGGCCTGCTGATAATTTAGGCTTCCAGAACCATGATAGTTTGCAGTACTTGAATCCAGAATCCAACAAACCAGATTCTGTCTTCCCGTCTGATGGGACCAGAAATTTCAATCATGTGCCTGTTTTTGATGGGCTGCTATCGAACTCAAGTATGTAACTTCTTGTACTTTCTTTCTGTACTTGCCCTCATATTAGTCAAGTAAAGTTAAGATTAATGTTCTCTAATGTTATATTGTTTTAAGTTGGAAGTCAGTTGATAGGTACTAGGAAATTGACTAAGAAAAGGGAGATGAAATGTACTGTAGTATTTATTGTTAGGCCTGATCTTGGTGAACCAGGACCTAAGTATGGCAGTGTTTTCAAGGAGGTATGGAGAAGAAAATGTAAAAAACAATCTAGGCATTCAAGAGACCTAGTTCTAGTTCTCGCTCAAGGTCCTAAGTCTCCATTCCACCCCCCAAAAAAAACCATATCTCACTGCAGATGCTTATATATCCTTTTTCATTCACACATCACACAACTTGCCTGCCTTTGCTGACACTGCCGTTAGTTAGTCCCTCTCTTCAATTCCAATCGGGTGCATTGTACCTTGTATCCTGATCATGTGTCTCATGTGCTCCCTGCCTTGGGCATCTTCTCTCGTAAACTTTAGTGACTTTGGGCTTCGGGTCCCCATCATGATTCATGAGTCAAGCTAACTGGAGTTATGCCTAGCTCAAGTTTATCTCATTAAGAAATCAAGCTCATTTTTTGGGCTCAAGCTCAGCTCTTGTGTAACTTATGCTTTACACAAGCTTAATGAGCCCATATTAGGTCTTGTATTAGTTGAGTATTTTAGGCTCAATGGTTTAAACTTGAACTTGTAATTTATTAAAAAAAAAAATTTAACCCGAAACCATTTTGCTATACCTTGTTTAAAGATCCCTTTATGCTATACTTTGCATATTTGTGCATCACCAGAAACCATTTTGATGAGTCTCATTTTCATGTGTTTGAATTTAATTAGACTATGGAGTGTAATGATGGAACTGTGTAGTGAAAATTACCTTCTAGTTTTAATTTAGAAATTAGGCAAAGGGTTGCTATATCTTCATACATGAACCTTTCGTTATCAAAGAAATTTGACAATTAAGAATGTTCTATTAATTTTTGCAGGGAGCACCTATCTTACTGGAAAAATGGAAGCACCTGAGAACTACGACTTATACCAGCCAGCAGGTGACTACAACATTGCAGGTTGACATTCAATGTTATTCTGATGACTGTGATTAGCTGTAAAGAATTGCTGGTGTGATTTTGGGCTTGTGTTGATGAGAAAAATTGAACCATGAAACTTATAGTTTATAGTATATAGATACAATGATCTTTTATGATGGTAGGTGGACATTTTACTTGATAATGGAATATAATCATGAGTTCATATTGATATTGTTAAGTTGGCTTTTTTCGTGAATGGTGTACCGTAAGCATCTTTTACCATTGGCTTGGCTTTGGTATTTGGTTGAAAGAGACATAGTAAGAATATATTTTCTGTGGCTGTGGCTTTCTTCTAAAATTTTGAGTGGAAACAGGATAAGATGAAATTGTGACTAAAAACTTGAAGAGTAAAGCTTACAGAATAAAGTCATACGTGGATTTGGTTTTGTTTTTCATGCTCCATGTCCTGAAGACAAGCATTCGCGTTTAACTGTTGCTCATTACGTGTTGAAATTGATGTAAATTGAAGATATGCAATCAATTGTTTTCTTGTGAGAAATGTCAAAAGAACTATGGCCCCAAACATGTTTCTAAATATGCAATCAATATCTTAGCAAATGTTCAAATTGATATAGTATGCGCCAACTTATTTACAACCATGCTTATAAAGGAACTATGCCTCTAAATATTTATTGAGGCTGAAGCATGATGAATCTGGTCTACCTTTGTTACTTTCTCTGTGATTGATATGGGAACCAAACAAAGTCCTCTGCTCCTTAGGTCAACCTCCATTTTGTCCGCACATTCCTGCCGTGACACCAGCTGTTAAGAAACAAAATGATCAGAGACGAGCAATTTAGTGAGGAAGCAATTGTACAGCATGATAATTAATAATCAACCTGAGTATGGGGATCATTAATCGTGCTAAAGTAAGTGAAGCTCAGCATCTGAAACAAAGTCTACAATCCCAGAATAAAAAAGTAAGAGTGATCTCAAAATAACTTCTTCAAGTTTCCTTATAATCTAGTTCGAGCCCAAAAGAAAATCAGGAAAAAGGAAACGTGTTCTTATTTTTATTGCCTGGTAATATAATTTTCTGCCTAGGAGTATCAAATATGTACCCGGATTTGTGCTTGAAGAAGCTTGATATAAAGAGAAGCCTCCTGAAGAACTGATGCGGTGTCAGTCTGCAGGATATTCAGAAACCTAAGGTCACAGTTTCTTAAAGAAGGTGTTTATTTTGCTAGTAAGAAATGAAGGATCTAATTTTTGTTCATTAGGGGTTAGCAATCATGACTTACCTTGCCAAAAGGTGAAACCAACTTTTGTAGAGTTGCAATTTTATCGCTAAGCTTCTGATTTGTCCTCATAGGCACATGCAACTGAAGGCAAAAAAGGGACAAATTTTTTTGGCTTACGGTTAAATGGAATACTTAGTGCCTAATTTAATCAGCAAAACTAAAAAAAAAAAGTAACTACTATTATCATAGTTTACAACTCTAAATTTAATTCAGAATAATTATGTACTAGTCTTACTCTTTTTGATAAAATTAAGTTTCTTTCTTTTCTCCCTTCTGAGAATTACACAAGTTTCATTGATATCTCAAGAATAACATTAATAAACCACAAAAGAATTATAGCCTTTTTAATTTTAGTTACTTTGTGCGGAGGGATTATCTCTGAAACTTCTTTTGCTTGATGCCATTTCGGTTCCATGATTGTAATTTTGCTTTTGGAATTGCTTTTCACTTTTTTCCACAAGAACATGTTGTCAGTGTACTCAAATGGAAGTTTTCTTGCATTTCCACATACCTGCAAACCCCACACCGACTTCAAATTAAAAACAGTAATTAACTTGAGTCAGGGATTATTAGTCATCTTGAAGTTGCATTAAAACTTAACCCTTATTATGAAACTAAAAATTCTCAAAAAGAAATCACACGTGTTGGAAATTTATAATGTATAGAAGTCCATTTTCTGTTGTGATGATTCAATTACAAAACAGGGCCAAACATGGACATACTCCTTCATATTGAGAAGGGTCTTTGTCAAGTAACAATGATTGCTGAGAAATGTCTTTGCTGCTTGGGATGGCAAAGAGACTACCTGTCAAAGTATTAGTCTTCAATTATTAGAATATTCATGGTTTTCACTAAGATACAAAATTATATTTCCATAGTCATTGGGACTGGGGAAAGTGATCGTATGATAACCAGAGTAGGTAGAGAAAAAAAGGAGCTCCTAATATCTAGTCTAGTATTGAAAATGATATCCACCAAACCTGGGTAATGATTGTAGTCATAAATCAGAGACTGAGACTGGCTAGGCGGTGTATGGACTCCTTGACCTAATTGGCTGTAATTGTTGAATATTCTAGACTCCATGTTGAAGCCATTGGTATGGAAGTCACTATAAAGAAAAGTGTTATTTGTACAACAACCAACACAACAAATTGTATAATTAAGAGAGATAAAGAGAGAAAAAGTATAACATGTTATAAATGAGAAAGATAGACATAAGAAAATGTTGTTATAATAATTGTTGTATGAATAACACAACTAAGCTATTAAAGAGTGTGTACTATTACAAAGAACTGTAAGAAGTGAACCGGGATTTGCAATTTTTTGTATGCAAATTGTTAATAGTAAAGTGAATTAAAATTCTTATAGGGATTTTTAGGATAAATTACTAACCTTAAGATTTTGTTTATATGAATTTTGATATTTAAGTCTAAAATTTACGACCAAAATAAAACATGAAACACATCTGGAGAGAAGGGCATGCCAAGCTCAACCACTTATCTCGAAATGATATAATCAATTCTAACCTACGGCCATCGTTAAAATTTAATCAAGGATTCTTTCGATGCATGTTATATAATCAAAATAATACGAAACTTCATGAAAAATATACACTCTTTGAAACCGGTTATGGCTAAACAAATACAGCTTGAATAAATAAGCCTTGTCTGGTCTATTTTGCTTGTATTATCATGTCGATTGGTATTTAGTAAAGCCATAAGTTGATGATATAAAATAATGGTGTTATTCTATGGTTTAATAGACTCCTTCAATTAATTATCGTGTTGATTTGTCTTTTGTAAATTACCATTAGTGGATGATACGGATACCAAACATGCAATAATTTTATATATTGAAATAGAATCCGATTGTTCACGATTCTGGCAAGCTAAACCTGGTGAAACTCGAAAAAGAACAAATTTGGATTGTGCCTACTTCGTTCACTTTGTTTTGTTTATTTCACATCCACAATGAAAATCAAATTGCACAAGACAGTGTTAGTTAGGATAACATTAATTCACTTACGTTAGATCGTTCATCTGCATGGAGCCTTCTAAAATTTCAAACTGAGCTTCATCATTTCCTGAATTACCAAAAAAAATTAAGCAAAAAGCTTGGTGACTGAGTTTAGATATTTAAAATGTTTGCAATTAATAACTTTGAAGTTGTTACTATTACCATAGCAGTTAAACCTAGAAGAAACTGATGATAGAAGAGCATTTCTCATCTTTGCAATATCAATGGAATAAGAACTAGCTTCTGACATGTTTGGCAATTGGAACCTGCATATCAATCAAGAAGGAAAAGATTGTAGGACATGGATGGAGTTTAATGGCGGAAAATGATCTTGCTGATGCATTACGATGACTTCGCACTTCAGAAATTGGAAAAGAAGGTTATGGTTACGGTTTTGTTTGCTAGTCATAAAGGAGGATTGAAATTTGAAGCACAAAATTATACACATACACGCAAACTTGAATGCAGTTTCTTTGGTGAACAGAAAAAGGATTTTAAATAGGTATACCAGCACTTTGGGTTCTCACAGAATAAAAATGTTAGCAATTAATACACAAAATTCCATGAACTAGAAAAATTAATCTCAATCACTCATGTTGGCATTGTTGGAATAATTCCCATGTAATGAAGAATACAGTAACATCCAAAGCCAAGATGAAAGATGCTGTAAATTTCACACAAGAAAGGCTAGTCATAAACAAAACCAAATACAACTTAGTACCTTTGATGTAAATGTCTTGCTTTCCTTCCAATGAAAAGCTGAACTAGAGAGGATGTTCAAAGATTTGAGTTTTGGTCTTGATCAGAGAGAGACACTAGCAAGTAGCAAATTAATGAAATTTAAACGAATTTGGTCATGTAGCTCATGCTGATTTGTTTGGAGTGTAGCAAAGGAATCTATTTATTTAGGAAAGCAGAGTTTCCAGAGCCATTGCCGGGTTAAGTAATTAATGGAGAAGGGTTGCTTGCGGGTTTTCAGAGTGAATTACAGTAAGTAACTGCTAAATTTGTCATCTGTTTGATTTCGCTTTCATCTCAGCTTGACTTGAGGTTGATTAATTAATATGCCTTCCTGCAAATGGACAAAGTGTGTATTGATTAGTGTGACACAGAGACGTATACTACATATGATATAGCTTTTGGAGTAACTGAGTAAGAACAGGAAAGGAATTCGAGGCCAACACCTGCTCAAAGCCTAAGGAAGTACTGTATTAAATTATTTTGGATGACTACTTGGACACTAGTACTTTTCCTTGTGCATTAGTATTTTTTGGGTACAATGTTTTTACGTATATAAACATCATAAGTGGTAAATTCAGTGCTAGATTAATTGAAATATGCAGTAGTTAGTCAGGACATATTATACCTAAGAAATTTTCATGTTTAATTTTAAAATTAAAAAAATGCATTTTTTTTGGAGGGCTGTGGGGGTGGGAATTCAATGATAGCTGTGTGATCCGTTATTTGGGTAAGATTTCTCAAAATTGATATTGATTTCTCATTTGAGTCAAATTTTAACAATAAATACTGATTACAAGTTTGAGTTTAAGATTATTAGATTATTTATTTACAATGATTGTGATAAGGTTAGAAGCTAAAACCTCAAGCATATTACCAAAACTCTCAATTTAAGCATAAGATTAGAAATTTTTAATTTATTTACCAAGCTTTAATCAGGGTGCCATACGAAATGGTCCGACCTTCAATGGCCTTCTGTTTTGATAATAGATATATACAAATATAGTAACAAATTTCAGTGATTTGATTATTTTTTTATTTGTCATAGTGATTAAGATTGGATTAATTAGGTAATGGGGTTAGATTCGCCATCAGCATTTCTGCTTTAACTCTGCTGACTTGAAGATCAAATTTTATGATTGTTTCAATAGAGACTATAACGAAAGAGAATGCTAACGGAAATTGTTTGATAAATGAAAAGGGGAATAAAGTATAATTATATAGTCATCTCAAATTACTAGACTCCCGAGCAAATGAATTTCTCCATTGCTTCTTCAAAAGAATCAGTTAAATTTAGAAGATTGTTTACAACAGAAATTGCGTTTCACCGAACAGGAAAACTAGGGATATATGAACACCAATAGACATCATGAGGGCACACTAGATTCTTATTAAATGTCCTAAAACACCACTAGCGGTAGGAAGAGGGGAAAAAAATCAGACTGATAAAAGGGATCGTTAATCCACATCGACCAATAAAACTTAATCGACCAACATCGATCGAAAAATATCATCAGTTCAACCAGCATTAGTAAAAAAATCCTAGCAAAAATTGCCTAAAATATAGCCTCAGTAGATTTCAATCCAAAACATCTCCACCAATGTAGGCTGAATAAACTCTAGTCGACGTCGACAAAAAAATGACTCTATTGATGTCAGCTAATAAACATCATCAGAAAAAAAAACTATCAGCCGACATTTCTAAAAAAAAAAATATTGCACAATGTCAATTGAAAAAACCCTTTCTTATGCCTAGATTTGCCGATGAGGTTTCTCGGCAAATATCAGTTGGGCCTATTTTATGGGCAATGTCAACTATGATTTTTATATTCAATCCCAGACTAATTTTTGGCGGATGTTGGTTAGGAAATGTTTCGTTGACGTCATCCAGTGATGCTCTTTTACACACCTCAGTCAGTCATCTTTTATGGTTGACGTCATATAAGATTTTTTATTTTATCAATGTCTTTCAAGGATTTTTTTTTTGCCGAGATCAGTTAAGGTCGTTTTTGCCCAACTAAATGAAGCCCAATGTCAGCCAAAACACAACCTTGATTGAGTTCACATGAAAAACCCTTGCTAACCTCAAACGAGAAAAAATCCTTGACTGACAATAAAACTTCCTCAACTGACGTTGGTCGAAAAACATCATTAGTCGAAAAATATTTATTGCCAATATCGGCAACAAATAGGCTAAACCAGTGTTGGTCAACAAACCGATATCAATTAAGAAATGTTTGGTTGACATTATCAACTGATACTTTTTGGGACACCTTAACTGATCATCGTTTTTGGGCAACGTCGGATAGGATTTTTTTTATCAATGTCTTTCTAGGAGAGTAGGACAATGTTGACCATCGTCTAAGGCTATTTTTGCTCGACTAAAGGAGAGTAGGACAATGTTGACCAAAACACAATATCGATTAAGTTCGCACGAAAAATCCTAGTCGGTCTCGCACGAGAAAAAATCCTTGACCGACATCGAACAACAAAACTACCTCGACTGATGTCATTGGAAAAACATCATCAGTTGAAAAATAGTTGTTGTCGATGTTGGCAACAGACAGGCTCGACCAACGTCGATCAAAAAATCCTAATCAACATCGCCCAAAAAATAGCCTCAGCAGAATTTAGCCCAAAAATATCCTTGATGACATCGACAAAAAAAGTCTCTACCAATGTTGGTCAAGAAACTTTATAAAAAAAATATTATCGGCCGATGTTTGTAAAAAAAAAAATTTGCACAATGTTGGCTAAAAAACAACCCTTCTTTAGCCAACCTTTGGCAATAAGGTTTCTCGACAAACATCAACCAAGGCTATTTTGTGACTGATGTCGGCTATGTTTTTTTTGTTAAATCCCAGACTATTTTTTGGCCAATGTCAGGTTGAAAATGTTCAGTTGATGTCATTTAGTGATGCTTTTTAAGACACCTCAGTCAATCATCGCTTTTGGACGACGTCAAATAGGATTTTGTTCAATCAATGTCTTTGAAGGATAATTTATTTTTGTTGAGGTCGGCTAACGTTATTTTTGCCCAACTAAATCAGAGCAAACCAATGTTGTCCAAAAATACAAACTCGGTTGATTTCGCACGTAAAACCCTAGCCAAATTCACACTAGAAAAAATCCTAGACATACATCAAACAACAAAACTTCTTCAACCAACGTTGGTAAAAAAACATCATCGGCCAATAATATTCCTTGTTGATGTTAACTAAAAAATAGGCTCGACTAACATCGGTCAAAAAACACTAGCCGACATCACCCAAAAAATAGTGTCGACAAATTTCAACACAAAAATATCCTTGTCAACATCGACTACATAAACTTTAGCTGACGTTGACAAAAAAATGTTTCTATCGATGTCGGCCAAGAAACATCATTAGATAAAAAATAAAATATAATCGATCAACATTTTGAAGAAAAAAAACATTGCACAATGTTGGCTGAAAAATAACCCTTCTTGGGCCAAGATTTGTTGATGAGGTTTCTCGACAGATATCAATATGAACTATTTTATAACCGATGTCGGCTATGCTTTTCTTTCAATCCTAAACTAAGATGTAACATATCTTTTGTTACGACTGTTCATAAATTTATAATAATATCAAATTTGATTTTCCTTAAAAAAAATAATTAAAATCAGTCATTTGACAAAAATTAAGGTCATACACCAGAAATCATGTATTACAACATTAACAATAGAAACTGCCACCTTGAAGGTTCAGAGTGAGGCCCGATTCAATTTACAACTTGCTTTGAAAAACTCCCAATTAGAGAAACAAGCCCAATGATGTCCCCAGGCTAAAAATACTGCTTTGAGAGCGAATTCCGCCAAAAAATTTAACCAGAACCTCTTTCTGTGATTACTACCAGAGTTATCAACAGCACCTGGAGGCACACCCTTTATGATTGTATCAAAAACGCTAGAAAGAATGTTCTGCATGTTGTCTATATCTTCTAGTTCAAGCCATTGTAAGGCACAATCAAATTGCATCATTGATCTTTTTCTTGTCTTCCGTAGAAAGCTTCAAACTGATCTCCTTATCGTTTATAACATTCCTTGTTTTGTACCTTGTTCCTATACATCACATCTTTAACTATTTACTTATCTGCTTCTGAGATCATCCTCTTAATTTCTTCCTGAGAAAGCCTTAATTTGTCATTTACTATGGTCACCTTTTTGGTTATTCCCCTGAAATTTTCCTTCTCACAAGCAGTCCTCAACCTCCTAAGGGCTTTTGGGTTTCCACTGATGTCCATTTTGTTCTTTCTCTGAAACTCCTTCACCATGTTATCCACGTCCTCTCCTCCAAAGGTGAGTGTCTCCAGAGATGGCCTTAACTTGGATATCATTATTCTCAAAAACATCAAGAGACGTCCAAAGTACCACCACCAAGATCAAACACAAAAACATTCCTCCTTTCATTATTACAGTTTTTCATTTCTAGGCGGTATGCAATTGCTGCAACACTGGGCTCATTGATGATCTTCAAAACATTGAGGCCAGAAATGACCCCAGCATCTTTGGTAGCTTGACACTGAGAGTCATTGATCTCACGCATATTTGCCAAAACCATGGACGGAATTTCATCTGCAGAAAAGTGTTTTATCTCACGTTTGTAATTAACAGCAATCATTGGGTTGTCATTAACATCGTCTATAACTATGAATAGCATGCTTCATATCACTTTGAATTATGGGATCAGTAAATCTCCTACCAATTAGCCATCGTGCATTCATTCTTGCCATAAAATTTAGGGTCATTGAATTCACACATAATTGAAAAAGAATCTGTTTTTACCACTAAATTTAGGATCATCGACGTTCATTGAATACACCGAATTCATAATAAAGCATTAATTTTTAGCACATAATACACGATCACCGTCATTGAATTCACAAAGAATTCATAATAAACCATTCATTCTTGCCAAAAAATTAGGGTCACAAGGATCATTGAACTCATAAATAATTCATAACAAAAATTCCATTGTTGCCACAAAATTTAGAGTCATTGAATTCACAAACAATTCATAATAAAACATATTCATTCTTGTCACAAAATTTAGGATAATTGAATTCACAAAGAATTCATAAATAATCTATGCTGGCTACAAAATTTAGGATCATCGAAAGTCATTGAATACATAAAGAATTCATAATAAAACATTCATTCTTGTCACAGAATTTAGAGTCACCGACAGTCATTGAACTAAAGACAATTCAAGAAAACACTAGCATCGGCCAAAAGCTGACTCTAATAGCAAAAAACCAACTCTATTGCATCGGAGATGCTTCACCTTTCATTCGGACGCTAAATCCTTGGAAGCTAAATTTCCTGCTTCAGTGTTTGGGGCGAACACCGATTTCAGTTGGCCAATCCGACACTTAAATCGTGACAACACACATAGCCGAGGTTTATAACATGTTCTGCTATAGTTTTCCCACGAGGTTTATAACATGTTCTGCTACTCTTTAAACCAAAGGACACAGACATGAGTATCATTAATTACACCCTTAACGCCCACAAGACTTTCCAAGTTCTGATAACTCTTAGTCCATGAATTGAGCATAAAAAAGAATAAGAACTCACTGATAATTTCATTAAGTACTACAGAAATTAATCAAGCATAGGTAAATTTCATAACATGCATGGCAGTAAGAACCAAATAAACCAACTGAAATTACTTTTATTAACTGATTTCTGCACTAAAAAATATAACAATATACGAATGAGACTATATTTCAAAGATAAAGGACTAAATGAACTACCAAAAAAAAAAAAAAATACAAACAAATGGAGGCTGTAAGTCATGCAGTAAAAGTAGTAAAATAACTCAAATTATAGTGTGCACCCAACCAAGTAAATGCTATAATGGTGCAGCAAAGCAGCTGGTAAACCAAAGATAAAGGATACAAAGCAAATAGTTTCTATATATTACAATCTCATATATAAAATCACTAATTATTTTAGTAAATAAAATATTTTAACTTTTGACACTAATAATATAAGAAATCTCACATACTACATTAGAGAGAAATTAACAAAGACAACTTTATTGATTCACTCTTGGTATGAATTATTATTAGCTCAATCTTATGAAGTACATCTAGATATATAACTTGTAGTATAGGAGTTATGCTATAAGAACCAAGTGACCAAGCTTTCTACAATTAAAATGGGAACATACCCTAACATTTTTCCTTTCAATAAGAGCCATGCCCCTTTTTTCGGATAAAAACCATGCCCTTGAAATTTGTTTGTGCCACAAAAATTAGGGTCACCAAGGGTCATTGGATTCACAAAGAATTCATAATAATGCGTCCATTTTTTCCACAATATTTAGGATCACCCAGGATCATTGAACTCAACGGATTTATAATAAAAAGTCAGTTGTTGCTACAAAATCTAGGGTAAATTTACAAAGAGTTCATAATAAAGAATTTGTTTTTACCACAAAAATTAAGGTTACCGAGGGTCATTGAATTCACAAAGAATTTATAAAAAAAAATGTTCTTGCAACAGAATTTAGGATCACTCAAGGTTATTGAACTCAAATAATTCATAATAAAAACTATATTGTTGCCACATAATTTAGGCTCATTGAATTCACAGAATTCATAATAAAGAATCGTTCTCTATTCCTGCCACAAAATTTAAGGTCACTGAGGGTCATTGAATTCACAAAGAATTCATAATAAAGCATTCATTCTTGCCACAAAATTTAAGGTCATCGAGAGTCATTGAATTCACAAATAATTCAAAAAGAATATGTTCTTACCAAAAAAACTAGGGTATCAAGGGTCTTTGAATTCAAAAAGAATTCATGATAAACTATTTGTTCTTGGCACAAATTTAAGATCATCGAGGGTCATTGAAATCACAAAGAATTCATAATAAATCATTCCTTCTTGCCACATAATTTAGGGTCACCGATCATTGAACTCATAAAGAATTCATAATGAAAATTTCATTGTTGCTACAAAATCTAAGGTCACCGAGGGTCATTGAATTGATAATAAAGCATTAGTTCTTGCCAGATAATATAGGGTTACCGAGGGTCATTGAATTCACAAAGAATTCATAAAAAAACCATTTGTTCTTGCCACAAAAATTAGGATCACAGGGGGCATTGAACTCATAAATAATTCATAATAAAAATTCTGTTGTTGCCACAGAATTTAAGGTCATTGAATTTACAAATAATTAATAATAAAACATATTCATTCTTGCAACAAAATTTAGGATAATTGAATTCACAAAGAATTCATAAATAATTCATTCTTGCTACAAAATTTAGGGTCATCGAGAGTCATTGAATACACAGAATTCATAATAAAACATTTATTCTTACCACAGAATTTAGGATCACTGACGGTCATTGAACTCATAAAGACACTACAAGAAAACACATAATTAGTGTCAGCCAAAAGCTGACTCTAACAGTGAAAAACCGACTCTGTTGCATCAAAGATGCTCCACCTTTCATTCGGAGGTTAAATCCCTGGAAGCTAAATTTTCCTGCTTCAGTGTTTGAGGTGAACACGATTTCTGTTGGCCAAGCCGACACTTAAACCATGACAGCACACATAGCCGAGGTTTATAACATGTTCTGCTATAGTTTTGCCACGAGGTTTATAACATGTTCTGCTACTATTTACACCAAAGGACACACACATGGAGATCATTAATTACACCCTTAACAAATAATTCAAAAAGATAAAGGACTAAATTAACTACTAATAAAAAAAATAATACAAACAAATGGAGGTTGTAAGTCATGCAGTAAAAGTAGTTAAATAACCCCAAATTATAGTGTGTACCCAACCCAGTAAATGAGGGTGCAGCAATGCAGCTGGTAAACCAAAGATAAAGAATACAAAGCAAATAGTTTCTATATATTACAATTGCCACAAATTTTAGGATCATTGACAGTCATTGAATCCACAAATAGTTCAAAAAGAATATGTTCTTACCAAAAAATTTAGGGTATCAAGGGTCTTTGAATTCACACAGAATTCATAATAAAGTATTTGTTCTTGCCACAAAATTTAGGGTCATTGAATACACAAAGAACTCATAATAAGGCATTCATTCTTGCTACATAATTTAGGGTCACCAAGGGTCATTGAACTCAGAAAGAATTCATAAAAAAAATTTCATTGTTGCCACAAAATCAAGGGTCACCAAGGGTCATTGAATTCATAAAAAACCATTAGTTCTTGCCACATAATATAGACCGAGGGTTATTGAAATTACAAAGAATTCATTAAAAATCATTCGTTATTGCCACAGAATTTAGGGTAACCGAGGGTCATAGAATTCACAAAAAATTCACAATAAAGAATCCGTTCTTAGCCACAGAATTTAGGATCACCGAGGGCCATTTGAATTCACAAAGAATTCATAACAAAGCATGTGTTCTTGCTAGAGAATTTAGGGTCGCTATGAGTCATTGAATTCACAAAGAATTCATAAATAATCTGTTCTTGCCACAAAATTTAGGGTCATCGGGGGTCATTGAATACACAACGAAGTCATAATAAAACATTCATTCTTGCTACATAATTTAGGTTCACCAAGGGTCATTGAACTCAAAGAATTCATAATATAAATTCCATTGTTGCCACAAAATCCGTCACCGAGGGTCATTGAATTCATAATAAAGCATAAGTTCTTGCCACATAATATGGGGTCACCGAGGATCATTGAATTCACAAAGAATTCATAAAAAATCATTCGTTCTTGCCACAAAATTTAGGGTCACCGAGGGTCATTGAACTCATAAAGAATTCAAAAAAAAAATTTCATTGGTGTCACAAAATTTAAGGTCACCGAGGGTCATTGAATTCACAAAAAATTCACAATAAAGAATCCGTTCTTGCCACAAAATTTAGGATCACCGAGGGCCGTTTGAATTCACAGAGAATTCATAAAAAAGCATGTATTCTTGCTAGAGAATTTAGGGTCACTAAGAGTCATTGAATTCACAAAGAATTCAAAAATAATATGTTCTTGCCACAAAATTTAGGGTCATCGAGGGTCATTGAATACACAAAGAATTCATAATAAAGCATTCATTCTTGCTACATAATTTAGGTTCACCAAGGGTCGTTGAACTCAAAGAATTCATAATAAAAATTGCATTGTTGCAACAAAATCCAAGGTCACCGAGGGTCATTGAATTCAGAAAGAATTCGTAAAAAACCATTCATTCTTGCCACAGAATTTAAGGTCATCGAGGGTCATTGAACTAATAAAGAATTCATAACAAAAATTCTGTTGTCACAAAATTTAGGATCACCAAGGTTTATTGAATTCAAAAAGAATTCACAATAAAAGAATCCGTTCTTGTCACAAAATTTGGGGTTACTGATGGCCGTTTGAATTCACAAAGAAATCATAACAAAATATGCATTCTTACTACATAATTTAGGGTCACTGAGAGTCATTGAATTCACAAAGAATTCATAAATAATCTGTTCTTGCGACAAAATTTAGGAGCATCAAGGGTCATTGAATACACAAAGAATTCATAATAAAGCATTCATTCTTGCCACATAATTTAGGGTCACCAAGGGTCATTGAACTCATAAGGAATTTATAATAAAAATTCCATTGTTGCCACAAAATCTAGGGTCATCGAGAGTCATTAAATTCATAATAAACCATTAGTTCTTGCCACATAAAATAGGGTCATTGAATTCACAAAGAATTCATAAAAAAACATTTGTTCTTGCCACAAAATTTAGGGTCACCAAGGGTCATTGAACTCAAAGAATTCATAATAAAAATTCCATTGTTGCCACAAAATCCAACGTCACCGACGGTCATTCAATTCATAATAAAGCATGAGTTCTTGCCACATAATACAAGGTCACTGAGGGTCATTGAATTCAGAAAGAATTTGTAAAAAACCATTCGTTCTTGCCACAGAATTTAGGGTCACCGAGGGTCATTGAACTAATAAAGAATTCATAACAAAAATTCCGTTGCCACAAAATTTAGAATCACCAAGGTTTATTGAATTGACAAAGAATTCACAATAAAAGAATCTGTTCTTTTCACAAAATTTAAGGTCATTGAGGGCAGTTTGAATTCACAAAGAAATCATAACAAAGCATGTGTTCTTGCTACAGAATTTAGGGTCACTGAGAGTCATTGAATTCACAAAGAATTCATAAATAATCTGTTCTTGCCACAAAATTTAGGGTCATTGTTTACACAAAGAATTCATAATAAAGCATTCATTCTTGCCACATAATTTAGGGTCACCAAGGGTCATTGAACTCATAAATAATTCATAATAAAAATTCCATTGTTGCCACAAAATCTAGGGTCATTGAATTCATAACTAACCATTAGTTCTTGCCACATAATATAGGGTCACTAGGGTCATTGAATTCACAAAGAATTCATAAAAAACCATTTGTTCTTGCCACAAAATTTAGGGTCACTGCGGGTCATTGAACTCAAAGAATTCAAAAAAAATTCCGTTGTTCTCACAAAATTTAGTGTCACCAAGGGTCATTGAATTCATAAAAAATTCACAGTAAAGAATCTGTTCTTGGCACATAATCTGTTTTTGCCACAAAATTTAGGGTCATCAAGGGTCATTGAATGCACAAAGAATACATAATAAAGCATTCATTTTTGCCACAGAATGTAGGGTCACCTAGGGTCATTGAATCCAAAAAAAAAAATCATAATAAAGCATTCATTCTTAAACAACACACATAGCCAAGGTTTATAACATGTTCTGCTATAGATTTCCCACGAGGTTTATAACATGTTTTGCTAGTCTTTACACCAAAGGACACAGACATGGATATCATTATTACACCCTTAATGCCCACAAGACTTTCCAAGATCTGATAACTCTTAGTCCATGAATTGAGCATAAAAAAGAATAAGAACTCACTGATAATTTCATTAAGTACTACAGAAATTAATCAAGCATAGGTAAATTTCATAACATGAATGGCAGTAAGAACCAAATAAACCAACTGAAATTACTTTTATTAACTCCACCAATTTCTGCACTAAAAAATATAACAATAAAAGAATGAGACTATATTTCAAAGATAAAGGACTAAATGAACTACCAATAAAAAACAATAATACAAACAAAAGGAGGTTGTAAGTCGCATAGTCAAAGTAGTTAAATAACCCCAAATTATAGTGTGTACCCAACCCAGTAAATGCTATAATGGTGCAGCAAAGCAGCTGGTAAACCAAAGATAAAGGATACAAAGCAAATAGTTTCTATATATTACAATCTCTCATATAAAATCATCAATTATTTTACTAAATAAAATATTTTAACTTTTGACGCTAATAATATAAGAAATTCCACATACTACATTAGAGAGAAATTAACAAAGACAACTTTATTGATTCACTCTCGGTATGAATTATTATTAGCTCAACCTTATGAAGTACATCTAGATATATAACTTGTAGTATAGGAGTTATGCTATAAGAACTAAGTGACCAAGCTTTCTACGATTAAAATCGGAACCTACCCTAACATTTTTCCATCCAAGAAGAGCCATGCCCCTTTTTTCCAATAAAAACTATGCTTTTGGAATTTGTTTGTGCCACAAAATTTAGGGCCACAAAATTTAGGGTCAACCGAGGGTCATTAGATTCATAAAAAATTCATAATAAAGCGTCCATTCTTGCCACAAAATTTAGGGTCACCGAGGATCATTGAACTCAAAGGATTCATAATAAAAATTCAGTTGTTGGCACAAAATCTGGGGTCATTGAATTCACAAAGTGTTCATAATAAAGCCTTCATTCTTGCCACAAAATTTTAATTTAGGGTCATCGAGAGTCATTGAATTAATAATGAGAAAAGAAAAGTTACCACGCCATTCTAGAATAAAGTTACTATCGCAAACGTAAAAGTGCCACAAACATCTGATGGAAACACGATTTTAGGACTGAGTGGCTTTTTCTGAGTGAAAGACCCGATTTTCTCATATCAATTATAAAGAAGTTCAAAGATAACAAGAATCAGAATGGAATAGAGAGGGAGAGAGAAGAACCTGGAAAATCAGATGAACGCAATCGCAAATTCAGACTAGCAACACCATGGGTTTGAAGCCCCGTCAAGAATTCTCTGTCCCGCTCAGTAGTATCGAAAACGAATTCGAAACCCACCTAAGACTTTATTCAAAAGCGTGTGAGCCACGCACGATGATGTCTTGTTTGGGGATCCAAAGTTCATGTGATCGTTTTATAACTACAATAGGTTGAGCCCTGTGTAGGCCCATTTATAATTTGTAGTAGCTTTTATTCACACTAGTATTTCTTTCCGATATTTTTTGTCTTTGTTTTAAATATAAAAAAATTAATATGAAATCAAATTAGTTTTAAGATGAATTATAATTTTAATCCCTTTCAATTTTTGAATTTTAATTTTGATTCCCTAATTTTTTAAAACATGGTTTTAATCTTCACATTTTATAAAATCCACAATTTTTGCATAATTTTTACTTGTGTATATGGTTTTTTGTTTAATTTAACCCTAAATGTAATATTATTTATTTATATATTATCAAGAAATAATTTAATTAAAATAAATAAACATATGCGAGTTGGATAATTGAATTAAAATTGTAAATTTTTAAAGCGTGAGGACTAAAATTGTAAAAAATAAATCATATTCAAGATATACAAAATTTAATATTAAATTTCATTATATATAGTAATACAAAATTAAGTAACAGTTTATATAGTGAGATCGTGTAAAGAATAAAGAATTGATAGAACAATAATCTGGTGATAATATAATATAATTCTAATAAACTGACCTTTATCACTATGTATTGGTGTGTCGTAAAAAAAATGGTACTTGATAATAATGTTAAATTTTTGCACAATGAATTTCAAAAATAGAAACAAAATTCCATAAAGATAACAAATATTATAAAATATTAGAAAAATATTAGAGGTAAAGAAAATTAAAAATTACATATAAGTTGAGTTGTCAACCATATATTTCCATATTTCTTTTCTGGGATATAAAGTAACAAATAAATAAAAGGTTCTTAACAAACAACTTAGTTTTTCATCGCAATCATAATTTGCTCACATTTTACAGTAGGAAATCATGTACTTGATATACCACCAATAAGTTAAAAATTTAGAATTGAAAAACATAATTAGTTTACAATACCAAAAAAAATAACTATTATTTTATTAGATGTTACAATAAGAGTGAAAAAAGTTTTTTTTATTATATTTGTTCGTATTTATAAATTGACTTAAATATAATTTTAATTCTCTTATTTTTTATGTGCAATATTGGTATTATTATTTAAAAATTGAGATATTTGATCTTCTTATTTAAAAAAAATCTGTAATTTTAGTGAGTATTTTAAAATTGAGAATTACTCACAATTTTAAGAATCCCATAATTTTAGTCTTCACATTTTAAAATTGAAAATTTTAGTCATCACATTTCTAATCTCATGAAAGTATTTGCAAAAAAATTAAATAATTAAAATTAGTAAATTCAATTTAATTATTTCATCTCAATTATTTTTAGTTTCAAGAGTTATTTATAACATTGTTAAAAAAATTCTTATTTTTAGAAAATATTTATAAGAGTTTCCAATAATTAAAGTTGGTAAATTTAAAATTAATAACTTACTGGCAACTATTTCAGTTTTTTATATTAAAAAAATAGTTTACTTTTGATTGGATCATAAAACTCATATAAGAACTTGTATTTTATACTAAAATAAAATGAAAAAAAAAATACTTTTTTACTGAAGAAACACAAACTACACAATAAATTAAAAAACTTAAGAATAATTAACAAAATATTATATAAATACTGAAATTTCAATTTTCATGAGAAATAAGTCGTCTATATATTAATTTATTTACAAATCTATTAAATGCATGATAAATTTAGTACTAAATCTATTAAATGTACAATATGTTTAATATTGAACTTTTAAATAAATTGGTTATAGTGCTTATCATAAACTAAATTATTATATAATAAATGTCTAAAAACTTGTTTTTTTTGCTTTCAATTCTTATTGTTTCGGTGAAAATTAGCTTATATATTAATATTTATTACATATTGTCGCAACTAAGGTGACGACCGGAAGGCTGTAAAAATAATTAAAAATGAATTCGTCACCAATATTTTATTTTTAGAAAAATATTGAAAAAACCTTTTTAATTCAAGGTTGGATTGAACAATCGATTACGTGTGGGTATTAATATTCTACAATACTCTGCTAAAATTGATACCCTTAATTAATTAATTGTGCAAAATCACATAAGTTTATAAAATATTTGTTTTTACCCCTTTTTATTGTTATTCTATTTTTTGTATTTTATTTAAAATAAATTATCTCTGCATAAGAATATAAGCTAACAAATAGCTAGCTATTAAATCCTAAGAGGATATTAAAGATATGATTGCTACTCAATTAAAGCCGTCGATCGTTGCATATTGGACAACTTTATTTTTTGCCAACTTATAAAACAACTTTATTTTACTTCATGCACAAAGTTTATTATATCAAATGTTTATTTTATAAATTTTTATAATTTAAGTAACATTATTAAAGGTATCATTGTTACTTAACTAATGTCACATATTATTTTTTTGTTTGAGATTTCAAATATTACATATAAAATGAATTAAATAAATTCAAAGTCGATTTTTATTTTACAATAGACAATTTTTTTAATTTTTAAGACAAAAAATTATAAAATTAATTTTTAATACACCATTTTTAAATTATAATATAACGATTAAAAGTAATTCTGATCATTTTCATTTTCATTTTTTCTCATTT
>CM023948.1:28490123-28648209 GCA_013407115.1 Glycine latifolia | reverse complement strand
TATTTCCAAAACAGAGCTGTTGTGACTCTGTTTAGTTGATTAATTTCAGTGTTTTCTTTGAGATATCCCAGTTTAATTGTTTGGGTTCTATCAGATACCAGATTGGATTGCTCTGGTAAGCATTCTGAGGGCTTATACTGATGTAGATGACTTAGAACAAGGGAGATCTATTCATGGCTGTGTCATCAAAATGGGTCTTGAAGATGAACCTGATTTGCTCATCTCTCTTACAGCTTTTTATGCTAAATGTGGGCTGGTGATAGTTGCAAGATCTTTCTTTGATCAAATGAAGACACATGTGATTATGTGGAATGCAATGATATCTGGCTATGCAAAGAATGGCCATGCTGAGGAAGCGGTGCATCTATTCCGTGACATGATCTCGAGAACTATTAAACCAGATTCTGTCACTGTGAGGTCTGCTGTCTTAGCTAGTGCGCAAATTGGTTCCCTCAAATTAGCCCAATGGATGGATGACTTTGTTAGCAAGAGTAAATATGGAAGTGACATTTTTGTTAATGCCGCCCTCATTGATATGCATGCACAATGTGGAAGTGTGGAATTTGCTCGCAGGGTATTTGATCGTAATTCTGATAAGGATGTTGTTATGTGGAGTGCTAGGATTATGGGATATGGATTGCATGGTCAAGGATGGGAAGCCATTAATCTTTACCATGCAATGAAGCAAGCAGGGGTATTCCCAAATGATGTCACCTTTATTGGGCTTCTCACAGCATGCAATCATTCTGGCCTTGTAAAAGAGGGATGGAAGCTATTCCATTGCATGAAAGACTTTGAAATTGAGCCTCGTAATGATCCTTATTCTTGTGTTGTTGATCTCCTGGGACGAGCAGGTTATCTGGGTCAGGCTTGTGTATTTATAATGAAAATTCCCATTGAACCTGGTGTAAGTGTATGGGGGGCACTTCTAAGTGCATGCAAGATCCATCGCTGTGTAAGATTGGGAGAATATGCTGCAAACAAGCTATTCTCATTGGATCCATAAAATACAGGGCATTATGTACAACTCTCTAGTCTTTATGCTTCCTCCCGCTTGTGGGATTGTGTTGCAGATGTTCGAGTTCTAATGCGGGAGAAAGGATTGAATAAGGACCTTGGTTACAGTGTAATTGAAATAAATGGGAAGCTACAGGCATTTCATGTAGGGGATAAGTCACACCCATTGGCTAAGGAAATTTTCAATGAGCTTCAGAGATTAGAAAGAGGGTTAAAGGAGGTTGGGTTTGTCCCACATACAGATCTGTTTTGCATGATCTGAATTATGAAGAGGAGGAGGAGAATCTTAGTTTTCGTAGTGAGAGGATAGCTGTTGCATATGGGCTTATTAGTACTGCTCCTTGAACTACACTTAGAATAACAAAGAATCTTCGAGCATGCGTGAACTGTCATTCTGCCATAAAGCTTATATCAAAGCTTGTTGAAAGGGAAATAATTGTAAGGGATGCAAATCGGTTTCATCATTTTAAAGATGGCCTGTGTTCATGCGGAGACTATTGTTAAGAAGAATAGCTCAACCTCATGCCAGGAGTTGCTGTTAGCTGGCACTTCCCCAGATTAATTGACTGCTTGCTAGTTTCGTTAAATACCATACTGATCTTGAATATCTGGCCATAACTTTTCCGACCATATCAGTAGAGACAACATGTACATTTTGGTGATCAATCACATCTTTTGAATGTAGTCCGCTGATATATGTGTAAGAGCTGATACTTCCTTACACTATTATTGAAAAACTGACTTCAACATTGAACAACATGCTTCTGACGATGTAAACAAGATCCTTGTGGGTAACAAGGCTGATATATAATTCCAACGAAGGGCCTTTTTTGTCTTCAACCATTCTTAAAACATTATCAAAACATGTTGAATTTTATCCTCTATCTCATTTTGTCTTCAACCAACTAAGGCTAAATGATTTATTTTGTCCTCTAGCTTATTTTTTTTTTCTTCAATTTGATCATTTATCTTTTAAAAAGTTTAATTTAATCTTTTTTTTTTCAGATTAATCTTTTTTCTTTAAAGAGTTCAATTTTATTTTTCATCTTGTTTTTCTGGTTCAATTTAGTCATTTATCTTAATTATTTTATTTGGTTCAATCTATTTAAAATTGATGTTGTTAATCATTTAATTTTTTTTTCTGTTTTCTCCTCTTTCCCTTCATTTTTAACTAAAAAATATATTTTTAAATAATTAATGACGTTAATTTTAAATGGATCAAATTAGTGAATTAAAAGAAATAACTAAAATAAACTATTAAAATGAATAAAAAATAATATAAAGAATCAAACTGCTGAATATTTTAAAAAAATGAAGACCTAAACTGAAAAAAAAACCAAATATGATTTGTTATTCTATGCAAATGCAACTTATAGTTCTTTAGTGTATTCTTAAGGAAGTAAAAAGATCATTTGAAAAAATAATGTAGAGGAAAAAAATGTTAAGCGAATATGAAAATTATTTATTTGAATAAATCAAACTTTATATATTTGAGGGATTTCATAAAATGAAGAAAACATGAACAGAGATACAGTATGTTTTAAGAGAGCAACATTAATAATATAAATATAAATAAATAATTATTAGAAGTAATGAAAGTAAGATTAGAGCAGTCCCTTTCGATAATAAAAAAAGCCGAAGATAGAAGGTGAAAAAGTCAATAAAATATATAAATAAACATGACTATGAACATGTATTTTAGGATTAAATTAGCCTAAAATTAAATAATTATTTTATTAATTAAGAATTGTCCGAATTAAATAATAATAATTTCCTGATTAGATATAAATAATAGAAAGGGAATTTAAATTAAAATATTGAGATATAATTGTGTTAAATAATTGAATAAATAATTTTATCATTTATAATGGTCGTATCTAATTCTAATAAAATTATTTTTGGATTAAAAAAATATATTTCCTAAATAATACATATGGTCTAAAAAAATTACATTATTAATAGAATTGATTAAAATGTTTTCAATCAATTATTAGTAGAACCGATTAAAATATTATCGTATTACTATTTAAATATTTTTCTCATTTATTTTCAAAAATAGATTTTTTTTAGTTGATATGACCGCAATTTTGATTTTAGGATCCTCAATGCTACCGGAAATATCTCCATATGTTTGCAAGTGAGTAGTACTATCAATTTAGCTAAATTCATTGGGTCTCACATAGATTTGCAATACATAATAGATGGGTGCAAGTAGGACCCGTGAAAATTGGGAAAAGGTAAGAGAAAGGGAGCAGTGGGAAGTGACACACTTCTTTTGTTCAAGCGAGAAAGAATACGCAGCCAGCCAACGTGGAAGGAAGCGAAGAAACCTAAATCAATTCAAAGCGTTGAACTCTCCATTTTTTCCCCCATAAAATAGCAGAAAAAACTCTCAATTCTCTCTCATTCGCTTTGCTTCAACGCCACCAGGCATCCTTCTTTCCTCATTACACTAATTTTTTTCCATTTTCTTCACTCCAATCCTTCCCAATTGAACCGTTTCTCGCCCTCGACTCGATCGCATGTAAATCCTCCAAACAAACCGCATTTCTTTTTCTGGGTATTCTTATTTCCTTCTATTTTCTGTTGAAAAATATATTTTTTGATTAACTGTTTTCTGGGTATGGTGTATATGGCTGTCTCAGATGTGTTGAGGAGATAGTGAAAGGCACTATCAACATCATCATCAAGCATGGCATGGTTTAGAGCTGGAACAAGCATAGCAAAGCATGCAATTAGGAGAACCCTTTCCAAGGGTGGATCCACATACCTTGTGTCCAGGGCAAGGGTCCTTCCATCGATGCCATCATCATCATCACCATATAGCAGAAGCTTCCGCAGTACGGTTTTCAAGGAACAAGCTGCACCTGTTCCACGTGCGGTTCCTCTTTCAAAGTTAACAGATAGTTTCTTAGATGGCACAAGCAGTGTGTATTTGGAAGAGCTTCAGAGGGCTTGGGAGGCTGATCCCAACAGTGTGGATGAGTCATGGGACAATTTCTTCAGGAACTTTGTGGGGCAGGCAACAACCTCACCTGGGATTTCTGGTCAGACAATTCAGGAAAGTATGAGGTTGTTGTTGCTGGTGAGGGCGTACCAGGTTAATGGTCACATGAAGGCCAAGTTGGATCCCTTGAATCTGGAACCAAGGCAAATCCCTGATGATTTGGACCCTGCACTTTATGGCTTCACTGAGGCTGATCTTGATAGAGAGTTCTTCTTAGGGGTGTGGAGGATGGCTGGTTTCTTGTCCGAGAACCGCCCCGTGCAAACCCTTAGATCCATTTTGACAAGGCTTGAGCAGGCCTATTGTGGAAGCATTGGATATGAGTATATGCACATTGCAGATCGTCATAAGTGCAATTGGCTTAGGGACAAGATTGAGACCCCCACCCCTACACAGTTTAATAGGGAGAGGCGTGAGGCTATATTTGATAGGCTTGCTTGGAGTTCCTTGTTTGAGAACTTCTTGGCCACCAAGTGGACCTCTGCAAAGAGGTTTGGTCTTGAGGGTGGAGAGACTCTTATACCCGGAATGAAGGAAATGTTTGATAGGGCATCTGATCTTGGGGTTGAGAGCATAGTTATAGGAATGGCACATAGAGGGAGGCTGAATGTTTTGGGGAATGTGGTTAGGAAGCCTCTGCGGCAGATTTTCTGCGAGTTTAGCGGTGGTCTTCAGCCTGAGGGGGAAGTTGGACTCTACACTGGAACTGGAGATGTTAAGTATCACTTGGGGACATCGTATGATCGCCCTACTAGGGGTGGTAAGAGGATTCATTTGTCTTTGGTGGCAAATCCTAGTCACTTGGAAGCTGTCAATCCGGTTGTTGTTGGGAAAACTCGAGCCAAGCAGTATTACGCAAATGACGTGGACAGAACGAAGAACATGGGTGTGTTGATTCATGGAGATGGAAGTTTTGCTGGACAGGGTGTGGTCTATGAAACCCTGCATTTAAGTGCTCTTCCAAATTACACTACTGGTGGGACGATTCACATCGTGTTTAACAATCAGGTTGCATTTACAACTGATCCGATGTCTGGCAGGTCTTCACAATATTGCACTGATGTTGCCAAGGCTTTGGATGCTCCCATCTTTCACGTGAATGGTGATGATGTTGAAGCAGTTGTTCATGCCTGTGAACTTGCTGCTGAGTGGCGCCAGACTTTCCACTCTGACGTGGTTGTCGACTTGGTGTGTTACCGTCGATTTGGCCACAATGAGATTGATGAACCATCTTTCACTCAGCCTAAAATGTACAAGGTTAGCCCTTTTGTTTATTATGTTTTTCTTCATTTTGTGTCCATATTGCTTTTGGACAAGTTAATTAATTTGCAACTTTGTGGGCTTGATATAGGTAATCCGAAGCCATCCATCAACTCTTGAGATCTATGAGAAGAACCTTTTGGAATCAGGGGCGTTGACACAAGAAGAAATTGATAGGATACACAAGAAGGTCACATCAATTCTAAATGAAGAATTTTTGGCTAGCAAAGAATACATTCCAAAAAGAAGAGATTGGCTTTCAGCATATTGGCTTGGTTTCAAGTCACCTGAACAGCTTTCACGTATCCGAAACACTGGGTACGAATGATAAATTTATGTATGTTTTTTTTTTCTGTTTGAGTCTTTTTTATTGTTTGAACAGCACTGCTGAAGTCTGTGATCTATCCCATGCAGTGTGAAACCAGAGATCTTGAAAACTGTTGGAAAAGCAATCACAACCATCCCCGAAAATTTCACACCTCATAGAGCAGTGAAGAGGATTTATGAACAACGGGCCCAAATGATTGAAACTGGGGAAGATATTGACTGGGGATTTGCAGAGGCCCTTGCTTATGCTACCTTGCTTATTGAAGGGAACCATGTTCGATTAAGTGGTCAGGATGTTGAAAGAGGAACTTTTAGTCATCGCCATGCTGTAGTTCACGATCAGACAACAGGGGAGAAATATTGTCCCCTAGACCATGTTATAATGAACCAAGACGAAGAGATGTTTACCGTTAGCAATAGGTAATCTTTCTTCCATATACATATAGTTATCTTGCCTGTTTCAGCTTTGTTACTATTATATTATCACCGGTATCCTAGTTTTTGGATAGGAAACCTCTGTAACTTGTAGTGCCATTGGCTCTGACTCTGACTTCTTGGTGTTACAATTTAAAAAGTACACGACAAAGTTACAATTACACTGTTTCACTTAACAGTTATTATGAATTTCCTATTTTCCAATCATTAATTTTTTTAATAGGCTCTTTTGTAATTATTATAAGCTATAGTCTTTTGTGTTTTGATGATTGATCCTGGTCACTGTATTATAGTTGTATAATATGTAATGCTTTGATCCCTTGTGAGTTGAATAGAATTTTGTTTGAATTTTTAATAAAATGTTAATTCTGTAGAAAATGTTGGGTCGCATTTCATATATTATATTTAATAAATTGGATTAATATAAGCCCAGCCACAGTGATTTTGAGAAAGGTAAACGATCATTTAGGAATGTTATATGGATCACTCAATAATAATATACACATGGCATTTATCATTTTGTTAATTACACATAATTGAAAGTGCTGGGTCAGTTTAGCTTTGCATTATGTATAAAGTATAGAAAGAATTCATTAATGATTAAATTTAATACAAAACTTTTTTTGTAAATCATCAGCAATATTCGTTGGATTTTTGTTTCCTTTGTTAATATACTTAGTTTTCTAGCCTTTAATGTGCTTTACATATTCATGGCTTTGTTCTTCAAGGCTTACAAGCACTTGTTATGTGTCGTCTTCTTGATGTCAAGATTGCATCTTAAAAATTTACAAAAATGGAAGAAGAAAACTTGTTACTTATATTGAACATATGATTTATTATTTTCTGTTTTTGGTCTCCTATCTAAGAAATTTTTGAAACAATATGCAGTTCACTTTCTGAGTTTGGTGTTCTTGGATTTGAATTGGGTTACTCAATGGAAAATCCCAATTCATTGATAATTTGGGAGGCTCAGTTTGGTGATTTTGCTAATGGTGCTCATGTGATATTTGACAATTTTTTGGCTTCTGGTGAGGCTAAGTGGCTCCGTCAGACTGGGCTTGTTGTGTTACTTCCTCATGGTTATGATGGCCAGGGCCCAGAGCATTCAAGTGCAAGATTGGAACGCTTTCTTCAGGTTCTTTTGTGAATCTATGTTTTAATTTATATTTTGTGAATACTTTGAGCTTCTGTTGATTTGTTCCATTTGCTTCAGTTTGAATCCTGTTGCCAACTTTGACTGTTGTTTGCCCTCCTTGTGTATGTGTTGATGAAATTGATGACATGCATATCGGTGGTTCTAGTGCATCCTATTATATGTGGTGTACTTTGAGATTGATATGTCAACTTGAACTAAGTGGCACTGTCATATAAAAATGTATTTTGTTGATTGCTTGTTGTCTGTTTTGTCTTTAGTGCACACACATATAAAAGGGAAAAGTGAAAAAAAGATCCAATTGCATGATATGAGACTAGTTTCACATTGGAAGTATGGCATTTTAGGTTGGTTTAGAGTCTGCCACCTGTGGGCTATAATACAAAAGGGAAAAGTGAAAAAAGAAAAAGATCTTTTTGGAATTATTTATTAGTGGTTTGAAATTTGAATTATGTTTCTCATGTAAACAAGCAAGAAACTTAAGCCATGCTATCTTGCTACCTATTTTCGAACTGCTTTTTAGTCTTGTTGTATGTGCTCTGTCCATCTCCCTATTATATCTGTATAGTATTGAAGTAACTAGTGTTCACTAATTTCATGGCAGATGGCTGATGACAACCCTCATGTTATCCCTGAGATGGATCCAACCCTCCGGAAGCAGATTCAGGAGTGTAATTTGCAGATTGTGAATGTCACAACTCCTGCTAATTTTTTCCATGTTCTAAGGAGGCAGGTTGGTACAGTAAATTGATTTATTTTTTTAGTGATCAACGGGGCCGAAGCCCAAAAAGTAAATGGGGTTGGGGCAGGAACGACTAAAAAGGTAAATAACCAATCTCCTCTTCCAGTATAACTCACTTTCTAGTGAAGATATTGAAACTCGTTATACTGGAGAGTAATAGTGACATTTTGGGAATTCCAAGCTACCACAATCCCTCCTGAGAAACCACTAACTTCTGAGAATCTAATTTCCATAACCACTAGCAAATCTGGATGGTGGATATCCGCATATTCCATGCAATAATGGAAGAAAGCACTACTAGCAGTTCCAAAGAAAAATATTTTTATTTGACGAGTCCATTAAAAATTATCAATATTCATATTAGACTCCCTTCCAGCATCTACATCTACTGCCAAACCAACAATATCAAAATCATTTTCTAACTCCATACTGTGGTTATTATGAGTAGATGAAATAACAGCTAACTCATCGCTAGTATTAGACATGTACTCAATACTCTTCAATGTCAACATTAGAATTAAGATCTTGAGGAGGTTCTCCATTAGACTTTGATTGCTCAGCCTGCTCTCCATCCATCTCTTCTTTTTAGCTTTCCATCCAGTCATTGTCATCTCCTGCATCACCTAAAACCATATCCTTACAAGTCTAACTTGAGTGTCCTCCATTTATCCCTCCACCATATCATTATATGATGTTGGCAGTGAGGACACATGAGAAACTTTGATCATCACCTTTGACCTTCATGCTCCTTGCCACCTGATCTGCTTCCACTGTCAAGATCCCTTGTTTGTACATAATTGATTTAATGGTGGCTATATCACTTAAAGTTATGTTCCTTGTTTTCTCATACTCTGCTACTTTCGTTCTTGTAGGTACATAGAGATTTCCGCAAACCTCTCATTGTTATGTCCCCTAAGAACCTGCTTCGTAGCAAGGCTTGCAGATCAAATTTATCTGAGTTTGATGATGTCCAAGGCCACCCAGGCTTTGACAAACAGGGAACCAGATTCAAGCGCCTCATAAAAGACCAAAATGCCCACAAAGATGTTGAGGAGGGTATTAGACGTTTAGTACTTTGCTCTGGAAAGGTATGTGGTACTCATTAAAAACCAGCTATCTTCGTATCAATCAGTTTTTATGCTTTTTCATTCTCAAGAAGGTGCTTATGACTCTAAAATTCAACTATCCCTTGCAGGTTTACTATGAACTTGATGAACAACGAACAAAGGTTGATGCAAATGATGTTGCAATATGTAGGGTGGAACAGCTTTGTCCTTTCCCTTATGACCTTGTCCAACGAGAGCTTAAACGATATCCAAGTATGTATAATTAGTTGTAGAAAATGTTCCCTGGAAGTAGGTTCTGATTTCTTTATTTTGCTTGTTGAAGGTGTGTATGGGGTATAATTTGTCTTTTGTCTAGGATATAATTTTCTTGTTTGTCCTTCTGTTATAGGCAGTGTTTATATTTTATACATTTATGTTGCATCTCTTACCAAATAGCTTGCCCATACCCCTTAAAAAAAAAAAAAAACTACGTACCTCATTGTTCAGAGGTTACTCGCTATGCGAAGGTAAGGGGGAGGGATATTGTACGTAGCCTTACCCTTGCATATGCAAAGAGACTGTTTCCGGATTCGAACTCATGACCAACAAGTCACCAAGGCATAACTTTACCGTTGTGTCAAGAATCGCCCTCTGCCCATACCCTTTACTTCAAAAAAAAAAAAAAAAAAAGCTAGCCCATACCCCATAACATAGGGAGATAATTTCACTTTTTGCTGTGAAGCATGACTAACTTTTGCAATAGCAATATGAGGAAATAGTGTATGCCTCACATTGTGAAAGATTTTTACATTAACATCCAATTACAGACCATCATGTATAATAATTGTAATAATTACTTTAGAAGTCATATACCAACTATAATTTTTGATTGATTGACAGTGTATAGAAATTAGTCTCTAGAAATATATCTGTTTCGTCCCCTTTATGGTTTTCATACTTGTATTCTGTTTTGTTTCTTGTATAGATGCTGAGGTTGTTTGGTGTCAAGAAGAGCCAATGAACATGGGTGGATACACTTATGTTTTACCCCGACTTATATCTTCAATGAAAGCTGTGAATAGGGGAGGTTATGACGATGTCAAATATATTGGTCGTGCTCCATCCGCGGCCACAGCCACTGGTTTCCTAAAGGTTCACCAGAAGGAGCAGACTGAGATTGCTGAAAAAACCGTTCAACAAGAACCAATCGACTTCCCATTTTGAAAAATCCTTTGCACATGCATCCATCTTTTTTGAGTGATAATAATGCATTTAGTTTAATTTATTCACCACAAAGGGGCTATAGTTGGAAGGAAGGTGACCTCATAAATTTGCTTTCGAGTTTTGACCTTTTTTTTATGTTCTTTTGGTTACTTACAAAAAGTCGGCTAAGCTGAATTTCAACATACGTATGCTGAAATATTTTTATTTCCTTGTTGCGATAGCAAAGGCGTGGTTGGCTTACTAGTTGAATTGGTGGTGCCTTGGGAATTACCATTTTTTTTTTAAATTTATGCTGTGTAATTTGGAAAAGCATCTTCAATAATTTGTGACTATGTAATTCCATTTTCCAGAGGCATGCCTTGGCAATATAGCCTCAGGATCATGGCCAACAGTTCCCCATAATTTTTCTCTCTCAAATATGCCTTTTAATACCATCAATTCAAAATCAACTTTGATATGGTTCTTGAATCAATTCGAGTTCATCCTATGAAATCTTTGTCTGATAATTTAGTCTCGCTTGAAAGATGGATACCATTGCTTTGTAGAGCTTCTTTATAAAACATTTCAATTTAGGGAAATTGAAGGGATGAAAACTTCCCGTATTTTAACCTTCATAATTCTGTAGACGAGGAAGATAATGTGATGTCTTTTTACATAATCTCGTTTATTGTTTCTTATGGACTTTAATTAAAGCTTATTTAATATTTATCAACAAAAAAATAAACAATTTAAATATGGCCTTGTTAAAATTAACACGAGAGGATCTGTAAGCAAACGTGATATAAGTAAATGTAGGACAATATGTTGACCAAACCTTGGAAGTAGGAAAAATTTCCGACAATCTTTTGGAAATGAAAGTAAATCCTCCGATGACGTGTGGTTTGAGTTAAGGTTCATAATGTTCGTCTGACAACAAGAATGGTTTTTCATCTAGACACAGGTAGGAGGAGGAGACGACGTTGGCTCAAGGAAGGATTTTCCATTTTAAAAATTTAAGTACTTCCATTATAAAATTTAACAATTATTAAAATGAATATTGCCTATTACATCATCAAGTTATAAGGTGTGTAAACCACTGGTAGTCCAAAACTTCGACAAGGAAATCAAACTCAGGTCATCATTCTCCAAAAAAAATTAGTTATCACCTTGAACTTATAATAGTATTATCACTCAAGTAATACGATTTTTTTTAATTTTAAACTATTGTTATAGGCAAGTTACACCTTCAGGGACCTATATAGAGTTTCCTTAGTTCAAGGGCTAATTTTAGGAATTAATATTATGATTTACTCCAATTTAAACTTCTGGCAGATATAAAATTGAAATCTGTGAGTTCCAGCTTTGTAATATTAGACTTATCAGTTTATAGGGAAAGATATAGATGTTAACAGTGTCGACTATGATGTTATACGTAAGAGGTATATATAACTTAAACGAAAATTATAATAACAGTGCAATAGATTGTTAACAGCTCACAATGCTGTTAAACATAATAGATAATAGATGAGATAGGATGGGCGGGTTACCACCCGCAAACCCAATACTGGATGGAATCTCTTACGGCTTGCAAGGAATTTAACAAAGTTGACAAGACATCATCAAATTGTAGTGGAAAGAATGCAACTGAACCACAAAAAGACATCTTCATTACCATAAATAAAACATTCAAGTTCCTACAAGAAGCATTGGCTAAAACTTCTCAATTTTAAGTAGTCTTTTAAAATATTAACCTGCCAATCACTCACTATGAACAGATTACATATCTACCACTGTTCTGAACTTTCAAGAAGAAAATGGAACTCAAGACGGAATGACCACTTCATCCTTTCCATAGATACGCTGAAGCTCCCGAGTAGCAGCTTGGTATGATGCTGATAAGGGGTAAAAACATATTAGAAGTAAAAAAGATTGAAGAATTTGTGTTGTTTGTATATCTAACATGGATAACTGAAGCAAAGACATGAGCAAGCAAACTGAAAATTCTTGTTACCTTTCCATATTCGAAAGTTCTTTTGGTTGATGGTAGAGCCAGTCACATTTTGAATAGCATCAAAAAGCATATCCTGAGGAGTGTTTTTCAGCTCTTGAACAACAGCATAGATGGTTTTTCCATTCTCAAAGTATATGTGATTGTTAGGATGTTTTGTCTTGGCACCAGCATGACGCTCAAACTCGTATGCATTAAGAGCCTGCATGACAGATTTTAATATATGAGCACAATCACCTAGATTACGCAGATTATCAGAATGTTAAGTGATTTGAAATGCTAACCTTTGACTGGTTGCAGTTGTCACATGAACACAAATACCCTGTTCCTTTTATGATCCCCTTAAGACTTTTCTGCCAAGCAGATTCTTAAAAATGTTTAAAAACATAATAATAAAACTACAACAGCTCAGAAATAAAGCAAAGACAGAATTAAAACACACTTTACCTCCCGTGACCATGAAACATATTTCACCTGAACACCATCAAAAATACCAGTTGACAGCAGACTTTTGACATTTGAAGGGAAGTTGTTAGTAGGAGCCTTCTTGGTTGTCTTTGGCTCTTTGTTCTTAACAATATCATTTTTAGTATTGGGTTTTGGAATGCTATTTACAAGTGATTCAGTGTTTGTCTCAGTCAGGTCGTTCTGACTATCCAAACCTTGAGCTGAGTTCTGGCTTCCTATCAACAGATCATAGCCACTAATGATTCCACCAGGGGTATTTGGTCCAGGGTCATCATGAAAACCTCCAAAGGATATGGAACTGTTCTGACCCTTATGGTGGTTTTGACCCACAGGTAAAGAACTAGAATCTCCTCTATCAAATGATGGAACTGTTGATGCAATATTTGAATCCACCTTATCATATGTTGGACCCATTGATATTATATGATCAGTACCCTTGTCATAAGGAGCAACAGTTATGAAATTTTCTCCTGATTTACCATAGATCGGACCAACTGGTATAAAGCTCTCATGTCCCTTGGTATATGAGGTGCCCAGAGATATTAAATTGCCATCTTCCTTCTCATATGATTGACCCATTGATATGAAATTTCCATCTCCCTTGTCAAAGGGCTGACCCATTGATAAGATACTTTCATCTCCCTTGCCATAATTGTGGCCCATCAACATAAAACCCCCATCCCCTTTATTGAAGGTGTGAGCCATTGAAAGAAGATTGTCATCGGTCTTACTCATTCTGCTCCCCATAGCAATGGTGTTGTCATTTCCATTGTTATAAGTAGGACCCAATGAAATATTGCCACCATCATTCTTGTTGTAGCCAGCACCTACTGAAATTGTACTATTATCTTCCCTACTATAGGAGTGCCCCATAGATGCAGCAGGCATGCAGTTGTCAGAATCTCTGACTTGATTAACTTTAACTTTTCTGATGCCACCAAAATTGAGACATGATGAAGGGTCTGCTATGGAATGAGACATTGACAATCCCACAGAAGGATCATTACCATATTGATGCTCAAAATCCTTCCTTCCCATGTTCAGATTTCCACTTACAATGGATGGCACATTCTTATCAACCAAATTCACAGTCCTAGCAAGATCAGATCCAAAAAGACGGTCAGAAAATTGACTTGTGACTGAGTGAAATCCTGAATTGTTGTCCCATTGGGAAACATTCGCATGTGAAACTCCAGAAATTGGCCTGCCACTAACAGCTTCCACTGCTTGTTTCTTGCTAAATATTTCAGGTTCACCTGTATCCATAAACCACTGATGACTGCGCTTGGGTTCTACTCTGGAAGAATTTTCATATCCCACATTTTCTTCAGCCATGCAGCCAGCATCCCGTGGCATCCAAAAGCTTTTATGCTGATAAGACTGCAAAAAATCACAGCTTATCATCTTTATCCTATTTGACAGAAATTGCAATATTGAAAAAAAAATACTAACTGTTGAAGAACCAAAAGACAAAGATCGCAGCAGAAATTTCTCTTAACTTTTAATAAAGTAACTATAGTATCCTGAAAACAAATTCAGCATCAAGATCATATAAACAGATAACCAGATTGATTATCACATAGAAAACATGCAGCAAAGCTGCCCAGCAGATTGCATACAACAACAAGAACAATAACTAAGCATTATCTTCCATTATATTCACTTTCTTGTTGGAGCCTCTATTGGTCTTCTCTCATGACCAAATCACCACAAGCAAATTTCACTCATTTTTTAAGTAGGTGCTATTACAACTTTTCCCTAAATACACTTGTTCCTAATCTTTCATTTTCTCGTATGTTCACGTATCCGTGTCATCATTCCCATCATTGATTTTTGGTTCTTGTCTAAACTTTACACTACCAAAAACATTCACTAACAGCTCTTGTAGTTGTCTGGTAGATATTCCTTTGGACATTTGAAATAAAAATTCATACTCAAAACATTTCTCCATTTCATCCACCAAACTTGAATCCATAGTTATTTGTAGGTGTGGTGAATTTTCAAATAGCAACAGTAGTGGCCTCAATCGGAGCCAAAATAGTGGTTGTAGCAGTCCTATTATGAGGCTTTCCAAAAATCCTTTTTTGCCCTAAAAACCAACATCATTTTTACTTTTTAGGAGGGGGCTTTAGAGGCAAAGTTGAGATTTCCTTACTCTTTTTTAGAATTGAAAAAATCCTTAATTGGATGTAGTTTTATACGTTCCATCTGTGAACCCTCAACCCCTATTCTTTTATCTGCAATACCCTTTCTACTGAAGATGTCACCGTGTTTGAACTTTGAAATATGAATGTCTTTAGAATTTTGTTTGTTTCCTTGACTTTAATTGTTATTTACTTGGATATTTTGCTTAAAAACTATGATCTTTATGGTTAATTATAAATTTATCAGTTATCAATGGCAAATAATGGTAGCCACAAGTCAGTTTGGTTTCGGTTATGGAGATTTTTTTTGTCCAAACCAATTTATTTCAATTGGTTTCGATTGGTTTGGTTCCTACAAAATTTTGTTAATGACCCCAACCAAACCAACCAGATGTCGTTTGGGTTTGTTTGGATCAGGCAGTCAGGTTTAATAATTAAAAATAAGAATCCTCAAAAAATGGGGAAAAATGCTGGAAAATTGTTTGGGGCTCCACTGCACAACAGCCCAGTTGATCATATATTCATATATGAAGTAAAAGGTTCCTCAGTGGATCTGAGTCAGGGAAGGGAGGCAGGACATGATGTAGGAGAGGAACAAAAAGGTTCCGGGGTTGGTATCCATGGAATTCAAGAGAGAGTTCAGCTTTGGTCTTTACCTTACCTTTTAATTTGTTTTAGTTAAAGAAAGGAGGAATTGGATAGAGACTTTAAGCTGGTGGTAAGCAGGTGAAGTGAGTAAGATTGGAGAAAGGAATTGACAGCAGATTTATAATGTCTAATGTTCGGTTTGGATCAATTCTTTCAGGTTTCAAATTGTTCAACCAGAGAAACATACCAAAGTCATCAGGTTTGGACAAAAAAATCCAAACCAAACCAAACTGATTTTTAGCTCTTGGTTCGTTTCAGATTGATCGGGTTCACAGGTTGATCTAGACCCATGGCCAACCCTAATGGCGGATGGCCAAAATTCAACCATATAAACACGCCATTGCAACCTACATCAACCCCAGAATGTATTTAACGCATTGCACAAAACCCCTAGTCTAAAATGACAATGATACCTTACATTATAAAACACTAGAGAGAAACATTATCAAAATGACATCCAGAATTCATTTAACACATTGCACAAAATGTTGACATTTTACATTTACAATAAAATCTAAAACGAAGTAGAAAAAGTTAGCTCATGAGTAAGCTCCCAATACAGTAACCGATTAATAGTGTGTTTGGATACCTTCAAAATCCTGGTGGCTCCCCGAAAACCATGTAAAGAACGTGATTTTTCCACACCAAAATGTGTTGCTTTGCATCCACTATGAAATTGAAATTGATTTTCCCTCACCTCACTGCCTCCCAAACACAGTATAATATCTCACAAGTTCTTTATTCTGGTGACCCCACTGATCAAATAATTGTAAGTTATGAAAAGTGTCATAGAACTATTCATAAAATCCAGACTGCTAAATCACCCCCACCCCCCACCCCCAACAATTTGAATAAACCGATAAACCATCAAATGAACATGAAAACATTTAATCCGTCAACTCCAAAATGAATATATAAATTTCAAGTATACTACTTTACACAAATGGTTAAAAAAAAGGACATAGCAAGAGTATCATACAAACCATCATGCACAACCAGGCAACCAGAAAATGATATACCAGACCCCGCATTTGCATGCAAATAGTTTATCAAAATCTTGAACCTACCATTTCTCTCTTTGATTTTTCAGAACGAGTGTAACCAGACTCAATAACTCACGGTGCCACCACCACCCACTGAGTAATACAAATCGCCACCGTGTGTCCAACGAAGCACCATAAAAACCTACGAACTCGATCAACTACATCACAAAAACCATTTCAAGATCAACTCCACGGTATCATCAATTCAAAATCATCGATGCTGATCGAACTAATATGTATAAAATAAAATAAAAATAGCGAAGAAAAAAACCTAGAATGAGAAATTGGAATCGACGATTGAATCGACGATCGCGGCCGAGAACGGAAGAGGTTCGGTGGAACAATCGCCGGAGAGCTTTTTTTTCCAGCGAGGGCGCTCCTCCGTTGATAGCAACACTTGGTTTCACTTCGAAACGAAGTGTTTGGGATTACGAATGAGGTTTAGAGTGAGTGAGGGAGGGTGGATCAAAGATATACTGCGGGAATATGTAGGGTTACCAATATTGCTATGCTCGTATCTACCGTACACGTGTCTACGTATGTGACGTTTCCGTCTTCGGTTGAATCTGAACTGCCCTAAGCTTCTTCGAAGGGGTGGATATTGTGCATCATAGATAACTGATCTGGTAAGCACATCGTGGATGTGCCACGTGGATATTTATGATAGGTTCAGTGTGCGCTTCGCATTTGCGGTGTTAGTGATGTGGCATGGTGTGATTGGCACATGGTGAAGGAACACATGCACCGCCGAAGTTTTGTACTTGAATTCCTGAGGCGTGAGAGTAATGTTTTGAGGATTTTGCTTTCAAGGCATGTACTTGAAACTTAAAGTATTAAATTACGTTTTATTCTATAATAACACATGTATATATTACATCACATGTTTCCTCCAATTAAATTATAAAAGTATTTTTGTTTGAGATAGATAAAATAATTATAGACAATATTGTGTTTTCAGGATATGAATTCAAGATAATTTCATGTCAATTAATCTACTCATTTAATGATGATATATCTATATTCTACTAAAAACAACTGCAAGTGAATTGTATAAAATTATTATAGACAATAAAAAAATATTAATAGTTAACTTAATTGTCCACTCAAATTTAAAACTATTGATAAAGATAAAACAACTCCACACTCGATGATTATAATTACAAAATTATATTTATAATAGTTCATCCTTATTATATAAATTAAAATAATCATCTTAAATGTTTTGGAATAAATCATAAATATTCTCTTATTTTGACCTAAGATTTAAAATTGAGAACTCTAATCAAACTTAAATAATTTTGCTTCAGATGATTCAAGCTATATTAAATGATAAGGTGTGTATTTTAGGAACTTGTCTGGTTTTTAGAAAATTTTCTTAATCTCTTATGTCTTTTAATTTATCATGTTCATCTTTATTTTAAAATTGAATTTTAATATCTTTTTAAAAGAATTTATCAAATTAAAAATGACGTCATTACAATATAAATTACTTATCATAAACTTAAAATATAATTGACATGTTCTAAAATATTTATTTATTATTTTTTTAATTACAATATATTTATTTATCCTAAATTTTAGTTATATTATTACAATAACATTTATCTTGTGTATTGTATGTGCTAAAATACTAGTCATGATTATAAATTGATAAAACTTATCTACAAAATTTTAAGTATTTTTAGTATTATTGTTTAATTAAAATTAGATTCTCACTTTAATAATCAATCCGATTTTGATGATGATGCTTACTGTATAAGTAATAAGGAATTAATATTAAATTTTAATTTTCCCTAAAAGGATTAAATTTAAATTTAACTATAGTAGCATAAAATAATTAAATAATTAAATTCAAATCATGATATTATATATAATAAATAATGAAAATATAACAATTTTAATTATTAAATTTATAAGCTTATAACTATAATTTTTCGAGAGAGAAAAAAAGTATATTCATATCATGATTAACTTTACTCTTGATTACACAGTGAAATTGTGATTTTAGATTACAAATCCAGTAGGGTAAGCACAGCACAGGAAAAGGTCACAGTTCCCCCATAAACATGGTAAGGGGTGGAACCTGGTTCATGCATTGGGCAAATAAGCGTTATTAGAGTGTGAATTACAGCCATGGAATTAATATTTCACAAAATCAATAACCTCAAAAACAAACCGGTTCATCTCTCGTACATGCTCCCTGTCTCTGTAGAGCCAGCCAGGTACAATGTTTGGTACACGTCCTGTGATGTGAGTGCACGTCACTTCCCAATAAGCACAAGTGTGTTAGTTACGCGTGTTCAGATCCTCTCCATTTGTTAAATTCCTAAGACAGGATTAAACTAAGAAAAATAATTAGAAAAAGCTTACATGAGTAACCAGTTAGAGGAGACTGATTCCAACTGTATTGGCACCATTCATCCTAACTGAGAAAAACATCAAGGCTTAAATTGTATTAAAATAAAGGAGAAACAAGAACAGACATGAGAGATCAAACTAAAACCCATGATACTAACATAAAAAAAGAAAACTTATATGCTAGTATCCTAGTGTAGAAGTCCTTTTAACAAAACTTGACAACTAAATTGGAAAAAAAAAAAAAGACATGTTTACCAATACTAAAGTTAGTTAAAAAATCTGCATGAGTTATCTATATATATGTGTGATATTCTAAACTCAATTTTTTTTAGAAAAGACAAACAAAGTTATCAATGGATAACAACATACTCTTTAATACATTCTTAACATATTTTTTTTATTGGTTTATTAAGACCTACATGAAGCATTTAGGAACAAGAAGATTCAATCGGACGACGAATTCTTATCAATGAAACTTGTAAAATAAAAATGAGGCTCATAATTTTATGATTTTTAACAAATTTCAAACTAATAATAAATAGTGCGTTTGCGTTTAAATTAATTAGACATACAGTTTATCATGTTTGCTGTATTTTGACAAACATAAGGTAAATAAAAGAAAAAGAAAGCTGTACAGCATGAAAATCAAAGATTGGAAAAGTTTTGTCACAAGCTCTAAAAATTTGACAGAAAAAGGGTAGAAAAGTAGAAAAGGTTGGAAGTGTCCTTAACTTCACAGAAATTGTGCAGCTTGCAAGTTGCAAGGTGCCTTCCAGATAATAACGTACAAGTTGGTCAATCAATTTAGTTGGAAGTTGGAACAAGAGTTAGAATGAAACAATTCGTGATCCAAATCCAAAGCACCTAACGGATTAGGATGCATATGGCCCATTGACTTATGTGGTCCACATCAGACCTATTACAATGAGCATAGGTCGGCCAATTAAATAGTACTATTAACATATGCGAGACACGAGTAATGGGAAGAATTTTCCCTGCACGTTACCTTGCTTGGATCAATGGATCTTATTTGCCATATTGAACCCTGCATGTCGAGTTTCAGCATCGAACCACTTTTATTTTTAGAACAATTGATGATTGGATACATGTGTGTATTGTACCGTACATTATCCACCTTAGACCAATTCAATTAGTGTTTTAAACCAATTGATGATTGGATACATGTGTGTATGGTACCGTACATATATGATAGTTTTACAATAACATTTTATCAGTAGTAGATTTTATTTTTTTTCATATAGTGCTTTTGAATAGCTTCTAAATTAAAGTTACACTTTCTTAAAGTATACTCTGCATTTTTCGACACAAAAATTCATAAAATTTTACTCTAAAGGCATCTTTAATGAAATTTGCTTTGTGAAATAGCAATTATATAAGTAAAGCATCAAACAATAAGGTTGGGAGGCATTCTATAGATGTTGATTCGATATTAACGACACTAAGATCTTGCTTGATGAGTAAAACTGCATGTGCTGCTAAGATGTCTTTCCTTTTTATCACTTTCTTTATATAAAAAAAAGTATTTTATTAAGAAGCATTTTGAAATTATTAGGTTATAGAAAAACTTGAGCTCCCTAAATAAAAGTAAAACTTGAGTTGCTTTAGGTATTTTAAATGGAAGTTACTTTTCAAATTCATAATTAGAACATCTTCAATGAGAGTAGTTACATAAATTATTTAATTTTAAGCAATATTGTTTAAGGATTTTTTTCACTAGAAGTCTAGATAATATGGCATGGAATTATTTATATAAACAACGGTTACTTGGCAACATTATATAATAAATAACATATTTTTAAGTATCGTGGGACCTATAAAATTAATTTAAGTACTCATTTTAACAATCTTAGTATTTGACTGATTTTTCGTTTAAAATATTTAAATTTATATGAAATTGTAAGGTACACAAAACTATGATGAATAATTTATATAAGTAACTATGCATAATAGATGTTGAAATCATCCTATTTTTGGTAGGTCCCATAAATATTTTTAATTTTGCCATTTGTTTTGCTGTCATACAATAATTATAAAAGAGTGAGGTAAGTTTTATAGTCATTTTAAAAACTTTTAAAGTCTTTAGATTAAAAAAAATGAGCTGCTTTAAATAATGAAAGTAATGTAATATTACGAAAAAGTGAGAAATGATGTCAAACTTTTTTTAGAAACTGAGCGGGATCAGAAAATTGATATAAATTATTGAAACAAAATATTAAAAAATGATGAACAATATTAAAGTAATCAATATAATGCCTATTGAAAATGATTGTAATCGAGTTTATTTCTTTTACTGACTACATTCTTTAATTTATTTTCTTTCTCCCATCGTAATTCACATTCCACATACGTACCCACCAAGAAAAAAACAAAACAAAACTAGATGATTAGAAAATGGAATAATAATTAGAAAATAACATATATCATTATTTAAACCCGTACCTGCGAACACAACTATTGACACTTTCAAGTTTCAACTTTGAAAAATTACTTGAAATAAATTATTAAAAGAAGACAATAATATGAACATCTTTCCGTTCTTATTTTACCGAAGAGAAAATTGTTTTTATTTGAATTTTATATTATGTTCAACGTGGAACATGATTTCTAGATGCTTTGGAAGTCATCTTCACGTGTAGGTCCGTAACTACTATTGCTTCCAACTCAGGTCCTCTTTTGCTTCCTTTTTCATACCTTTCTATTAGATTTAGCGACACAACTTTGCCTTAGAATTTTCCTCCAACGTTTGAACACTGATCACAGTTTTAGTAATAGTAGTAGTGCCGCCCCTCCCAAATCCTTATTATTAAAAACAAAATCCTAGTTCGCTCCGTCTTGTTTGGCTCAGCAAATCTGTCATGCCTACGTACAAGCACCAAACTCCTTTCACACCAAACAACCCCCAAGTAAGCAGTAACCCCTTCTTACTTGAGTCCATCTAATTTAATTGCTTTAATTGCTGCAGCAGTCACACTTGCTTATTTCACAAGTAATCAAAGTCTCAGTATGCATTCATGTCACACCAATTCGTGTGTATAGACGTAATTAATCAATCAAGTGTTCAAGATATATAGTAAAAGTAATCATAGAATTTATATATGTTGAAGTTCATGCTAAAATTATATTAACATTATTTTCAAATTTTAACTAATTGGGCTTATCAACTGGTCAGTTTCAAATTATTGATTATGCTTGTAGTCTAATATAATATTGTTTCAGTTTAATGAATAATTTTGAATTTAATCTAGATACATAACTAGTTATATTAAATTTTTTAAAGGAAAATTTTCCATTCATCATGATCTCACCCAACTTGAATTGGAGTAATTGTGGTCTGTAAAAAAACATATGTTATTCATTCACACACAAAAATATTCAAAAATAAAGAAATAAAAAAGAATTATTTTAAAAAAAGTCAACTATTGTTAGAGGAGTGTTCAACACTCTCAAGCTACGTACCAAACCAGAAGTACCCTTTATAAATACCAAGCCTTTCTAGTCTCTTAGAGTTCCATTCCAATACCTTTGTTCCCTTTTCATACATTCACAGTTCATTTCCACGCCTTAATTCAAAGCAAGGCACCCGGCCATATTTAAATTTTTGCTTTGGTTTGTTGTGATGAAGAGAGAAAGAGAGGTTGATAGCTTAACCATGGCAAATTGTTTGATGTTGCTTTCTCGTGGAGGGGATCAATTTGAGGCCACCTACTCATCAAGCAATTCAATGAACAACCGTGTCTTTGAGTGCAAAACATGTAATAGGCAATTCCCTTCATTTCAGGCACTTGGTGGCCACAGGGCTAGTCATAAAAAGCCTAGGTCGATGGCAGGAGATAATATTGAAGGCCAATTGCTTCATAATTCACCCCCAAAGCCTAAGACTCATGAGTGTTCCATTTGTGGGTTGGAGTTTGCTATAGGGCAAGCCTTGGGAGGCCACATGAGGAGGCATAGAGCTGCGAATTTGAATGGAAACAACGAGCACAATTCTACTACTGTTACGAGTAGTAGTAGTGGCGGTAGTAGTTTTGATTCATCACCAAAGAAGAAAGCTGATAACAAGAGAGTTTTGGTTTTGGATTTGAATCTGACACCCTTTGAGAATGATTTGGAGTTTTTGAAGATTGGAAAGCCAACTACTTTTGTTGATTATTTGTATTGATTGATCTGTTGAGTACTGTTAATTAAACTTAGGGAGGTATAGTTTGTGTATCATAGATGAATGTTTTGTTTTTTTTTAATCTATCGTCTATAATATTTGTTTATCATTCTGTCTGAAAAATTGTTCATTTCTTGGGCAAAATTACAACTTCGCGATATTCTGAGTCACGGAAAAAAATATTTGCAACAGAAACCAAGCCATTTTCCTTCCGCTAAAATTTGTTTGAAGAGTCCGAGACATTGACAATGCCTACATATTGAGTTAATTAATGAATTGATAACAAAGAAATATATGCTTGATTCTAATTAACTTCCACACTATAAGTATGGGTAATTCTTTTTGCATACATATAATATAACCAGGGTTAATGGCTAATGAACTAATGGTTGCATCTCCCTTAATTTGTCCTTTTTGGTTTTAATTTTAGTTCGTAAAATATCATTTGGTTTTAGTTTTAGCTAATAGTATAAAAATTTCAGAAAACATATATCTAATTTAAATCCTTATCCACTTTGGCCCCATTTAATTAGAAACACTATTACATTTTTTGTTGTACACCTTAAACTCAAATAAGGTTGATTATGTAAAGTTGACCATTAAAAGATATGAAAAATGATAGTTTATTCTAAAAAGACAGTGTAACATATTTCATTATTAATTTTTGGGTGACTCTTACACAATACTTTTTAATATGTTTTCTCAATTTTTTTTTCAGAAAATACTTATCTCATAATTATTCCAAATCAAACATAATATGTAGTTCTTATATATAATAAGTTATTAAAAAGTAAATAGATATTGTTGGTATATATTGTTGGTATATGTAATATTAATTAATTTTTTTAAGTTACATTAATTTTTTGGTGACCCTTACACAATACTTTTTAATATGTTTTTTCAATTTTTTTCAGAAAATACCTATCTTATAACTATTCCAAGTCAAACATAATATGTAGTTCTTATATATAATAAGTTACTGAAAAGTAAATACACATTGTTAATATATGTAATATTAATTAATTTTTTTAAGTTATATTAAATATATAGTCTCATATTTTTACAATCTTAAATTTTTTCTTTTTTTGATGTGATTGATTCGAGGTGTTACATTATTGTTTTATCTTTTTTTTGAAGACTCTTTGTTGATTTTTCTAAACGTATTGTATGAAGTTATTGAATTCAAATTCTTTGAAAAAAAAGTTATACATCATTAGTCATCATATTCAGTGCACTGATAAACTGAATTTGAGTAACTATATTTCTTAATAAATATTTAAAGAAAAACAATTTTTTTATCGTAAGTTATGTTTCTAAACTGAATAAAAAGTTTTTAAAAAGTTCTTAATTACATCTAACTTCTCTATAATTACTTATGCACTATAAGTACTTATTTTTTACAAGAATCAAAATGCTTATCTTATTTTTTTTTAATCTCATAAGTGGGAAACTAATTCAAAAAAAAACACTCCCAAAACACACGATGTACTAAATAATAGAGATTATATAAAGTTCTGTCAAAAATAGATATTATATAAAATGCTTGTATTTGAATCACCAGCTAATTATACATCAGATTGAATTAATTTTTCGCTGTATATAAAGTCTATAAGGAAATTTCCAGATACTAAGTGCCGTGCACTTCAATACAGAAATAAATTAATCTTTGCAGCTGCCATCTAGAAGTTTACTAATTGATTACTTTAAATCAATTTGTTTCATTCACACTATTAATTTAAAATGTGTTGAAGAATTTTAATACTCATACAGTTGTTGTTGGTAGATAGAGTTAGTTGAGTAAGCTCAAAAGTAGACCACATAAGTTAGACCAAACTCACAGTAAACCATGTGCTTAACAAGTAGTGTTTCTTGGTTTCTATTTATCTTTGTTCTTGATTACGTCTTTTAGAAAGGGCCACAATTTCTCTGGAAAATTAATTATCCCACAAGTGACGGTAGCAAATTTTTGATACCATGGCAAATTACACAAGGTACGCATTGGTTGTCCAAATCGTTAGACTTTCTGTGGATAATATTGACGATGGTGACAACTTTTGATACTACTACAAGTTACACCAGGTAGAGACACGAAGTAATCTAGAAAATGTACCTTTCTTTAATCCCGACCACAGAAATGACAAACCTTGTTAACATCCTCAACTGACTATATAAAATTAGAATTTAATTGACATGTATTCTTAATGTAAAAGAATTATATATACGGTTAAACAATAAAAAATATTAATATAATTTTTAAGAATTTATTATAAAATTAATAAATTTATCATGTATAACGATTTATAATTAAATGATAGTATATAATTATTTTATACTATTAGTATATAAACAATTTTTTATGAAATTAATAAACTTATATAACTATATGACAGTTTGTGATGGAATAATTAATAGTGTAAAAAAATACAGTTTAATATATTTATTCATAAAATTTACATGTAATAACGTTTTTTTCTGCAATTGGATAGCAAAGGTCTGACGTATAAAGTAGCTAGGATGGCAAAGTTTACTTGGTTAATAAGAAAATCAACTATTTGTGCTTATTATGCCGTTGTACGTAATAGCGCAACTAACAACAGTAGACTTTTGTGAACACAGTCATCATCGTTATCGCCATCAATATCCATCATCTCATAGTAACTGTCAAAGTTTCTCTTTTGTAATTTCATCGTTTTGCTTAGTCAAGTCGCATTCGAGACTTTGATTCAGAAATTTAAGTAGCTACAGAAGTTTCTTAGTTATTATATATAATAAATTAATTAAGCCACAATTATTGAACCCCCGGCAAATGACAAATTGAAGAAAAAGGTTTTTCTTGGATGATTCATTAAAATACGTATATTGAATGAGAACAATATGTGGGAACTATTATATTAATTCGATAACCACCTGCACATTATAGTCAAAGAGGAATTAAGAAATTGATAATTGATTATTTATCCGTGTCGGCTTGTTACTATCAAAATCTTCAAATTAAAAAATCAATTCTTCACTTTTCTACCTTATCAAACACACGTTACTTTCATAAAATAATTGTGGTTAATTATTTTAAATAAAAATATAAGTGATTGATTTTTTTTGCGTATCTTAATATTTATATAATATCTTTCGCTAAAAAAATCATTCTTTTAATTACATGAATGCAGTGCTTCATTGGTTTTGTTATAGAAACACTGATTTTAATTTGGCTTGACTTGCATGGATCATACAGTGAAAAAAATGTTGAAAGGGTTATTTGTACGCCTTAAAGACTGAAACACGAGTTAAGGGTAAACTATGCTAATTCTAGAAGTAATGTGTAGCTATAGGATGTGGGTATAAGCAAGTAGGTAGCTTGCAAAGACTGTGTTAATTGGTCCAGCTGGGAAATCTCAGTAGTTTGGTCTAACTTTTCCTATTATTAATAAAGCAGCTTCTTGGTCTCAAGCTGACCTCTTACTTATATAGGATTCACACAAGCCATCACTTCTACTATTAATTTTACGATATCCAATTATATGAGTCACCATTGAAATATGATATGACCAGATTTGTGAGTGAAAATGCGTTTTGTGATCTTGCGGCTGGGTCACATGAAGTTACTTGAGGCTTATCTTATATATATATATATATATACACACACACACCGTGTTAAGGATACTTCATAAATCATGGGTGAGCGAGAGAATTTTGCATCTTCACTTTCTTCAGTCCCCATTATGTAGCCGTGGAACTATTGAAATGTCAATTTTGTCATCACCCTCCCAAAAAATTCCCATAATATAGTAGGAATTTTGAATTGATACATTAGACTAGGGCGTTCGATTAGTATATATGATGGATATTTTTTAATATATATATATATAAGATAAAAATATGATCATTATTAAAAGATAATATAAAATTATCTTATGAAATAATAAAGTATAATAAGAGATATGTTTTTGTTCTCAATAATCAAAATTATATTTTATTATTAATTGAAATAGATTAAAGAGATAAAGTTTTAAAATTTTCAAAAATTATAGAAATAAATTAGTTGAATCAAAATATATAGAGAGAGAATGAGATATTTAATATAGGAAAAGGTAAATGACTTATTGAGAAACAATAAATTTTGACTTAATTACATATTTTACTTTACCGTTCAACTATATTGATCATGTTACGAATTTTATCATTAAATTTTTTTGCATAATTTAATTATCATAATTTTTATTTTTATATATTTTATCATCACATTGGTGATAAAAAATATTTTTTTTATAAAAATTGGTAACAAAATGATGTCATTTCTTAAGAACATATCAACAGTTTGTTACACGTTTAACATATTGGTAAAATGCATCAAATAAATCTTAAATGATAAAATTTGTGAAATGATGATAATTTAGTGGACAAATGTATAATTAAACCTAAAATTTTAAAATAAATCATTATAAAAGAGTGAATAATCATGTGTATAATATAAGTAGATTGAGTGTTGGCAAAAAAATTATTTGACTTGGATATATAACACTTTTACCGTAAATTACTGCATTTCAAATCATGTAAATTATTCTGCGAGATTGAACTTAAGCCATTGCCTATTAACTTAGTGTGTGTTGTCAATTAAACTACACACCATAGTTTCAAACCATCTAAGTTAATTAGTATGATATGTATTTAATTAGTACAATAACTATTTGCAAATCTATATGCATGCTTTTTTGTTGTTGATCATATACATGTCTTATTTAGAAAGGGAGTAATTTTTTTTTATCTATAGAAATAAAAAATGGTGTAACAATGTTTATAATAATTCCACATCCTGCTTAATCAATTGAGCTAAAAAAGGAGCATATAAGTATTACAAATAATAACTAATTAATAAGATACATTATGGATTTCAATAGCAGCTTTAAAAATTCCTATGTTAAAGGTACACCCGCGGCTTCCATGGCCATTATTTGAAGGTTTTTTTGCGTTCAAAATTGTTCGATCAATGTAAACGCGATCGATCAACTACTTATATTCAAGTTCATGTTATTGTAAAGTTATAATATCTATTATTTGGATTCCTCTGAGTCGATTTAGTTGGTCAAAGTTATGAGATATGAACTGAGTACATGATTTCACTTTTCGGTTAACTTATAACATGTATAGATCGGCGTTAGAAAACCACGTTGAACATAATATTATTGTAAGTTCACCATATATAAAAGTATTGTACACTAATTATATCATGGTAAGTTCACCGCATAGAAACTTGAAAATGTAGATATATTATAAAGTACAATAAACACTTGGTATGTTGTGATTAAAAAAGAAAGAAAATAGAGAAGAAGAAAAATGTGAATAATGATATATTTTTATTTAATTAGGTAAACAAAGTAAGAAAAATATTGGCTTTTAAAAACATTTTAAAAAAAATCATTTCATTTTCTCTTTAATTTAAATTTGAAACATTTCTCTTCTATTTCTCTTCACCATACCAAACTCACTATATTAAAGGAAAAAAACGTTGATTACAAAATGGAACTAATTATTTCATTTGATCCTCTAGTGTCGAATCTTTGAATTGCTCTATTCGTTCGTAATTCAATAAATATAAAAAGGATATTTGTTTTGTGATATTTTGATTTTAGAGAATCTAGAGTCTATATATATACTGTCTTCCCCTGTTTGAAACGTTCTTTAAAACAATACACGCTATGCATACCTAACGTTGTTGTACCTAATGTTATATGTTAAGCCACTTGATATCATTAGTAACACGCATGATGCATGGAGAGCTGGAACAGTCAACAAGTTAAATTCAAGCGGGTTTTTTTCACCTATACGGATGGACATATTTGTGACTTATTTTATAAAATTAACATATTAAAGAGAATTTTTTAATTTCTCCTCAATTTTTTTATAAGCTATTTATTAATAAAATATTTCAAAAAAGAAGTATTTATAATATTGAAAATATAAAACAATTTAATATTTACTTTTTTAAATGAATTAAAATAATTAAATAGATATTTACTTTCAAAAAACATATATTTCTTAATTAGTTATTTTAGAACACTATGTAACATGATCTTTTATTAAACATAGAAATAATTATAATTTGAGTCTCTAGAGTTACATATATATATATCAAGACATTAATTAGTCTTCAAAAACATTTGGTCATCAAATTAGTTCTTCAAATATCATTTTGTCACCATTTTAGTTTTGTTTTAGAGATTTTGTCACTAAATTAGTACCCCCAAAATTATTTTTGTTACAACTAGTCCTCCGTAAGAATGAATGTAGCAATGGTTTAAATCTTTATGCAATTCATTTAACGACAAAATCCTTAAAGGACTAAAATATAGGATAACAATTTAAATATTTGAAAGATTATTTTGATGAATAATATTTTTTGAACAATTAATGTGATAAACATATAACTTTAGAGGGATAAATTAAGGAATTTCATTTAAATATAATCAATAAGTATAACATATTTAACAACGTAACTAGTCAAAATTTAGCCCATAAGGTAGAGAAGTCTATATATATATATATATATATATATATATATATATATATATATATATATAGTAGTTCTTTAATAAGAAGTTGAATTTCATTTAGTCAAAATTTTGGTAATGTCTAGGACATGCATCTTCTATCATTATTATTTTATTTATTCGTAGCTCTTTAATAAGAAGGTAAAGAAGTCTATATATAAATAATAGTTCTTTAATAAGAAGTTGAATTTCATTTAGTAAAAATTTTGGTAATGCCTAGCACATGCATCTTCCATCATTATCATTTTTTTATATGTAGAAAAATAAAAAATAAGTTCTAAAAATTTATAATAATTTACACATATTCTACTTAACTAATTGAATTAGATCTACTCTCTTCAGTTATAAGAAATAAGAATTAGATCTATGCTTAACTAACTGAATTAGATCTAATCCCTTCAGTCATAAGAAATAAGAGTATGTATTTCCATTATTCCATACCATCACTTCTTTTGTCTTTTTTTTATTATATCTGTTCTTCTTCACTTATATATTTTAAATTTTCTTGTTTATTTTATTTTGACTTTTCTCAGAAATGAAAGTCTTAAACTTCTTTTAATTTCGATTGAACATTGTGATTATAAATCTATTTCATTCTAAAAATAATATTTTTTAGCCAATCTGATTTTACATCCCAAAAACTTATTTGAAATCAATGGTAACTTTTTTTTTATTATAGTTATTAAAACCTATTTACGCTGTTTCTAAAGAAAAACAATAAAACACACAAGCAATTTAATTACTTTTTCGATTGCTTCTACAAGCAACAACAACAATTTAAGTTTCGTTTTAAGCAACCGTTAAAAGATATCACTATAAAGTTGGTGAACAGTTTATTTTTTATTAGATAATAAAAGTTGTATTAATAATTTGATAATTTGACAATTTTTTTAGTAAAAAAAAAAGGTACCAGAGTTCTTTTGAAGTAGTTTTTGAATTTTTTTTAAAACAATACCAACTTTAATGGCATAAAAGACAAAAGAAAATGAAATTATAAGCATGACTAAGCATACAAGAAATTTTAAAGATAAATTAATATACAATAGATGGTCAAACTCGTTACTCTGGAGCAATAGCAAAGAGTCAATACCAACCTTCACATTGCCAACCTAATTAACATGGGGAAGCCACTTAAGCGACGGCGTGATCAATGCCGTCTGAATGAGAAGGCAAAAGACATGATCGTGATCAAAACGACACCAGAATGCGAGGCCTTGTTTTTGTGGATGTGGAAAGTGGAAACTTAGGGTTTTTGTTGATTCACTTCTCACTTTCTTGTTTTGAAAGCTGTTTTTTTAAAATAATTGGACACTACACAATAATAAAATTCTCATCAAAATCTATCATAAATAAAATTTCATCCAAATTTTATTAAATCTAAAAAAAAATATTAACCCACTAGGATCGTTTTTTTTTTTAAGTACACTAGGATTGATTTAGTGATTAGAGGAGTATATGCATGAGATCTTAAGTTTATTTTTTTATTATTGTCATAGTCAATGTATAACAAAAAAAAAAACACTTGAAAATTATTTTTAAACAAGTGTTTCAAAAACCAAAATACAGAAACAACTGTGAGATTTTCAAACTCAAATATACTTTTAAAGTAAAAAAAAATATGAATAAAATACATAATATACTGTTGATGAAAAAAATCTACCTATATATATGGTTTTTGTACAAATATTCGTAATATTAACTATTAATTTTGTCAATAAGAACTAGTTAACTTTATTAATGTATCTTCTAAAATAAGTTGTTGAGTTTGAAAAAGCCGAAATCACATTAAACAGTCTTCCTCGTATAATTATCGGCAAAGTGATTGTTCTTTTCGTTACTATCCATTTTGAAGTGTAATTAATATGAAAGAAATTAAGAGAAGTGAAAAGAAGTTGCAGCAAAAACGCAACACTGCCTCAAGTCAATATATACTGTGCCAAGTCAACAACACTCCCCACCGTTAGTGCAGCAATCTGACCGCAGGGACCATGGTTAATAAATTACTTTGTAATATTGCTTAGACTTTCTTTACTCTTTGTTTGACTTGTTTGTTTCTTTAATACGTGGATGCACCTTAAATTCTCCTTTTGTTACTTTATTTGATTATTATTGTTCTTATAGTAATTGTAGTTGGTGATGTACTGATATCTACCTCTCATTCAAATATCTTCAACCCACCACCTCCTATATATGTACAGATTAATCAAGCTATATCGATCAATTGAAGTATTGAACCAATCAAATCTGTCATTTTGATTTAGCTAATTTTGAAACATGACCAAAACAGTTTACGCCCTTACTATGTCTATATATTTATTTTTATCTAAATTTTGAGTATTTTTTATTTTTTAAAATAATTCAATTTAATTAACACTTTAACAATTAACTCTAAATAAATAAAACAAATGGATAATAAAATAAAACATGAGATTCTTTTTTAAGACTTTATTAATCACTATTAGTATTGAGTTTTTTTCACTATAAGATAAAACTTTTCTTGTAGACTCGAACTTGATATTTTTGGTTAAACAAAAATAATTTTATGAATTGATTTATGTACTTGATGATTTTTAGTATTGAGTTGGATTAAACGTGTGTATATATAAATAATTAAGTTTGGCTTCACAAAAAAAAAAAAAGTTTGGACAACCATATTTTGTGAAAAAATACTGCCGGGTAAATAAATAAAATAAACAGAACATATTTAATGGAGTCTGGGCCGAGCTCAAGTTTTTAAAAAAGTAGCCTCCAAAAGAGAGGGTTGACCAAAAAATATAGTTTGAGAGAGGAAAAAGGTCTCAAATTTCTGATCCAAGGCAACAAAAATAAGCCATGAATTGGGCCGTAACTACCATGATAACACGATTGGGCTAGTTGAACATTTATCAGGCCCCCAATTCAATAAAACAAACAAAGTAGCGAAAGCAACATAAACTTACATACACTAGAGTTACTCTCCAGTGCGCAGTAAACTTTACTTTTTTTTTTCATGTTAATATTAAGGCACTTTCTGTCGAAAGCTGTTTATATCAGTGTATAACTATTAATTTTTTTTTTCATGTTAATATTAAGGCACCTTCCACGAGTGAACTTTAACCGCTTCCAAATTTTGGAGACACTGCAACTGCATCTGCTGTTGTCCAAAAATCATTTTATTACTGTTCCACCTGATAGTTCTTACAACCGCATACCACTCCACCATTCAGCAATCTAAATCCACTCCCCTTCCACCAAATAATCCTTGAAATTGTTTGATCTGTTCACTCATGTCCCAATGCACTGTTGTACACACCCCAAACCACCTAAAACATAAATATCCAAACAACAAAAAGACAAGCAATTTACAAAGTTAAATGTTTTGCAACTACATGTATGTTCAGAACTCCAAAATCAAGCTCTTCTCAAGAGGACATAGTTTTTAATTGATATAAATGCCACCATCAAATTGCACAAAGGCGAAGCCTGCATCGAATAAGTTGTTGCAGTTTAACTTAAAATTTCAAGTTAAATTACCTTAAAGACTTGAATTATATCTGATTCTGAGTTTATTAAACTTTGTTCTTTTTGGCTTTGCTCTTTTAGAAAGCGATGACTTTTATTAAAATGACATGTGTTTTCCCTTTGCTTTTTTCTCTCTTCTCATTTTGGTCAATTCCAATTATCCTAGGTTACTCACAAGTCACAGCACTCAGGCTCCGCTTACAGCCTGCAACACAAGGTCAGTTTAATGAAGAATCAAACTTGGTGCCTTAAAATTAGAAGAAAAAAAAATTGTCACAATGCAAACATAACATTTATTTTATGCATACCCTTAATACAAAAAACCCAAGACAGAAAATATCTCCACTCGATACACTTTCAACCTTTACATCAATAACATGTGCTCTGACTATGTATCGCAAATTAGATAATTATAAATTCACAATACACATTAGATGATAAACAGTTTAACACCTCAAACACAAAAGCATTTTCTTGGTCCAATGGTGGATCAATATCAGGTTAGGCAATGGGAAAATATTTTTCAGGTTGTAATTGAGCAACTCATGGCAACGAGTTTGCGCCTTAAACTGGTTTCCATCATCGGTATGGGTGGTTTGGGCAAGACCATGCTTGCAAGAAAAATATACAACAGAAACAGGGTCAAGAACACGTTTCCTTGTCGCGCATGGGGTTATGTCTCCAACGACTATTGACCAAGAGAGTTCTTCTTAAGCCTTCTCAAGTTCACGTTTAAGTACAACGAGTTGTTCAAGAAAAGAGAAGAGACAAGTAGTGTAAGTGAGGAGGAGCTGAAGATGAAGGTGCGAGAATGCTTGAGCAGAAGCCGCTGCAAGTACTTGGTGGTGCTGATAACTACTCGTCGGGCTGAGGTGGCTTCTCATGCAACTCCCATTCCTCACCAATGAAGAAAGCTTGGAGCTACTCTCTAAAAAAGGTGTTAAGGGGTCAAGACTGTCCTTTTGATTTGGAGCCAATGGGAAAATTGATTGCTCAAAGTTGTGACGGTTTGCCACTTGCCATTATCGTCATGGCAGGGATTCTTGCAAACAAGTAATTATCGTCATGACAATTTCAGAACCAATAGGTTTGGAAGCTTTACTAGTGTGTTCATGGCACTAGAGTTGAAGAAACCTAACTTTGTAAGGGTTAAATTGGTGATGGTAGAGGGAAACACCAACACATTTGCCGCTTTTTGCGGAATCTCACTAATGCCAATCAGTTTTAGCTTCCGGAGATAGCTTAGCCGGTGGAGGCTTTGTAACTGCACACGAGGATCACACTCGCACATTGTCACGTTTTTCATAATGTAAACCCAGTTTTTTCAACCCGGGGAATCTACCATTCTCCAACAACGATGCCGTGTGCGGATCAATCGCCACGGTAGAGAGAGTTTGGAGATTCGTCATGGTTTCACTTTTCTTCTGGGAGCCCCACGGGTCCAAGCATCATAAGGTTTCTCAGTTGCTTAAGCTGCCAGAGTTCACTAGAGAACCATTTTATAGGTGAACCTCTTAGATATAAGGTTTCTAGATTCCATAGCTTGCATATAGAATCTGGAATAGTTTCGAGATTCTGTGAGTGTATTCTCAAGTACCTTAAATGAATGAGCTTCTTCAAATCACTAGGTAGTGATCTAACCTTCATTTGTCCTAGATCCAACACCCGAGCCAACTTGAAACTCTTGAGAAGCCATGTCCATTTTATGAAATAGTGTACCGTGGAGGGACAACCTACGACTATTGTGTGTTTGAGAATCATTAATGTTTCCAATAACTAGGAAAAACTTGTCACCCCTGCTCTCGGATATGCAGAGATGGCGGAGAACGTGGTGAACACGACATGTTTCGACACTGCCTCGCTGGTCCTATGCAGCATGACTTGGACCAACCTTCGATCCACTAGTTCACCCAAGTACTGTTCCGCAATGTATTCAGGCCACGTATTTCGCTTCCGGAAGAAGAATCTTGTGCTAATAACCCTTCAGATATCCACAACCGGATCAATTGTCCTTGTCCCTCCCATAACCCCATGCCCGACAAGGAAACGTGTCCTTGACCCTAACGTTGTTGACATGGTTTTCTTCAACTCTTGAATCAGGCTTGGTGACAAAAGCAATCAAATATCTTCATTATCATCGTTAATACGTCGAGCAGATCCATTATCTTGCTCCATTTAATCTTAGAATTTTATCTTCATGTCCTTTTAACCATTTATCACAAGGGTTGCTCAATGTAGACCATTGTCAATTTGCCATCTTGGTTTCCACCTTAACTGCGTTACTCCGGCAATTATCATCCAATTGCCACTACATCAATTTCTCTAGGTATAGAGCGAGGAAGGTGGACAAGCTTTAAGGAAATTAAAAGGAAGAATAGCAAGAGCGTGAAAGGGAACTTGGAGTGGGTCACATTTTATATCAGTTGTCATTTTAGTCCCCATCCAGATGGAAGCACCATGTGTTTTGGCTATTATTTTAGTTCGTATGACATGAAACATGTGCGTGCATTAGTTGACTCTTGTATCAAATGATTAATTTGTCTAAGGTTTACAAATTTAAAAGACTATTTTGATATTTTAATAATTTTAGAGACTAAATTGAAACTATATTATAGTTCTAGGGCCTGAAATGGTTATTTACTCTTACATTATCATATGAGCAACATATAACCACAAATATTTCTTAAACAAAGTAAGTACAAACTTGAATACAAAAGCTAAACTTAAATCTCTATTATTTCATTTAAAATGCTAGTCAATTCCAAGCTATATTGCAATGACTGTGCCTACCTATGCCGAATGAAAGATGAGAACAAATTTAAGTATACTAAAATCATGTCTTGCCATGCGATTGGTTAAAATTAGAGAAAGGAATAAGAGAAATGTTAATGAAGAGAAGGAAAGAAAAGACAAGAAAAGGTCCTTTTGTTTGGTTTAATTCAAGATAATAGAAGGAGATGGAAAGAAAAAATATCTTATTTGGTTTATAAGAAAAAGAGGGACAAAACATAAATACTATTATTAAAAAATAATAACAAAAGAGATGAAAGATAAAATAATAATAATTTGCCAATCTAAAACTTACAATTTCTCCCCTCCAATATTAGAGGAGAGAGAAAGAGAGAAGGAAAAAAAAGTAGCTCTTTTATCTCCTCCTCTGAATTTCTAAACCAAATAAAGTAAATTAAAAAAATCTCTCCATTTTCTCCGTTCTTTCTCTGTACCAAACCAGATATAGACAGAGACACAGTGCTGGAAAAAAAATGATGGATAGAGATTTTTTTTAGGATTTTAAAAATAATGCTAATAAATATCCTCAAGGGATCTAATTTTTTTGATGGATCAAGGGGTCTAATTAAAGAATAAAAAATGTTAACACATCTTATGATATTTTTAAATAATATTTTTTAAAAAAATTATTAATTAATTCTTTAAGGACTACCCTCGTTCAATATAAAAATTATAAATTCAATTTAACAACTATAAACTATTGGATCACATCATGCAATTTTCCTTTTTGAAATTTCAGGAGGATCTCAATGAATATCATAGGTTCTTTGCATTATTTTGTCCTTCCAAAAGTCGTCAATTAAGTGTTTGGATGCAGAAGGATAATGAAATCATTGTTTGGAGGGATAAAACGATATGGTTGGAAAGAGCTTCTCCTTTTGAAACCTTAGCAATAAAAGTTTTAGGGCTCATAAGTCATAACCGTATGTTCATATGTTGGGTTAGCCGGTTAGGTGGTTGGTAACCCCCATCCCCATGTGCGTTTGATGGTAATAAACATGATTTTGAGTGAAATTTTAATTAAAATTAAGTTTACTTCTTTTTTTAATCAATGGGAAATAAAAATTAAGTTTACTTCCAAAAGCTTCTTTAAGTAAAAATGAAAAATATAGTTTTTATATTGGGTAAAATGTTATACTAATTTAATCACAATTTTTTTACATAAAACTTTATAAACATAAATCACTTTATTATCTTGTGTGTAAGTTTCCCTTTTTCTTCCTTTATCTGTCTTCTTTGTTATGTAGTTATAACCGACTCTTAAATTCGATTATAATTGTTCATTGCAAGTTTGCAACAAACAACAGAAACAGAAAATATTTCGATGAGTGTACTATTGAATATTGATCTTGTAATCGTCGACTTCTTTTATACTATAGGGAGTTAGGAACCATATTTAAAGCTTACTGGACTTTCTTTGTGGGGTTCAAAACATGAATGCTTAAAACTAGTCTAATCTAATTAAAACCTACAAAATAGTTGAAAAATAAAAATAAAAAGAAATAAATTGAAAACGTTGAAGAAATCTAAATAAAAACAAATTGTTGAATTGGACTAGCTTTTGAATCCAATTCAACATAAATAAAAATAAATAAATACATATTAAAAACAATATTTTGCCTAAAATCTTTTATATTATCAATATTTATTTAGAAACTTTCTTATTTTACCCAAAAGTCAAGCTTAATTTTATCTCCGTTGGATTTGGATTTAATATTTTGGTTAATTAATATAAGAGAGTTTATAAACTTATTATTGATGTATTTTTATCAAAATATATTTTGAACCAAATCAATTGGATGACATCATTAAAAAGTGATCACATTATCACTTGTTTTTATTCTTCAAATCTGAATCAATTTAATCCACAAATACCCCTGCTTCAACTTCAAGACTACTGAAAGAGGCAGTAGGACACAAGAAACAAATATATTCATAATACCTTGCATTGCATACATGCTTAGTAAATGACTTGTTAATAATTTTCCTTTCTTTGTTACTTGCAGGAAATCTTGATTTGCTGTGATGTGATTGATGTAAAAATCACTGCACAAACACTGCATCCAAGCAATTCCCATCTGAAGTCTTTATCTTTGGAGGCTTTCCCTTGATCAGATGAATTAAACATTTAGCCAATGAGATTTCATCTTTTCGACTTGAAAATCCCATAAACTTTATCAGTTTAAGATGTTCCAGTTCTGTGCATTTAGTCCCTTTCATTAAGCATGAATTGGACCCTCCAGCCGAATAACTTTCAGGATCAATCTGCACATCAATTGGTAAAAAAGAATTATGTCAGAAACATTAAAAGCTTAGCAGAACAGGTTCAATTAATCCCTAAGGAAGAAACTTACGGTCACAAAAAGATGCTCCAAGGAAGGGCAAAATTTCAAGAAGGAGAACAAGGCATCCATGTCGTATTCATCCTCATGATAGTTGTCAATCCACCATAACTCTCTTAATTTATAGAATTTGAAGCTCCCAGATAGAGGAGAAATCGATGGCCATATTAATTCCTACAAAAAGAGAACCTTTTTGGAGTTAAATTGTTCATACTTCACAGCATAAAAGAAAATGAGACATCTTGAACATTCTTTTTCAGGATGTACCCAATTATATTCTAGTCAAAAGTCAGAAACTAATATTTCAAAATTCTAATATTCATTTAAGAGGTTCACAACTCTCAACACATATTTTTCTATACAGATGGACATGGGGATGGAACCCCCAACCACATGACACCATATTAATGTTATAAGAATATGTCAACTGACAGAATTTTGCATAGAAGTACTAGGTAGAGCTTCAACCCATGGTGTGATTTCTCAATGTATAGAAAAAATAACAAAAAATTGCAATTAAACAAGCATGACATACCTCAAAAGTCCATTTACACAGAGTAAGAACTTCAGAGTTCTTTATTGTTAAAAGGGTTGCATCAAAATCCTTGGTCTTTAAACCACTGCAGCTTAGTCCTAATCTGAAATCAAGCATGGCATCACTCAGGTTGAAATGATATTCTGGCCTAATCAAAGGAAGGGGCCCACGATACCGAAAAGACTTGAGCTTAGAAGTTTTGAGATGGAGAGTCTTCAACTCTAAGCAATCCAAGATGGTTAACATGTGAAGCTCAGAGGTGGAGTCAACACTCAAAGATTCCAATCCTTTGCAGTCAATGACCACCAAGTTCTCAAGATGCTCCAAATTTGAAACGATGGAGGCAGCAATCTCACTTGTGAAACAACTCAGTGATTTCAAATAGAGGGTTTTGACTGAGAAAGTGGAAGGAAAAGACTGGTAGGTGGCTATGTGTTGCTTAGTTAGCTTGAACTCCAACTCATACCCCATTTGAATCTCTTCTTTCCAAGGGGAGAAATCAAGCATAAGCTTGTTATTATTTGCAACGGTTGCTGAGACTACACTGTCTTCAGCAAAGTGAAATTGAAGCTTTCTAGGATGCTTCAATGGATCAAACTCCTCAAAACGTGTGATAAAACCAGCAACAACACCTATGATATCCTCTTGAGTTCCATGTTTGACAAGAGCTTCATTCCACAGGTCTCTCCACCTTGTAGAAAGAAGGCTGGTTTCTAGTGATGATTCATTTGGTAGAAATGAAACTATGCGACCTAGAATTTCGTCTGGTAGATTACTAAACAGATCCTTTCCCATATGGAATGAATCTGTTGTTTCAGTATGCTCTTGTTTGGACTAAGATTACAATGACATCTATATATTGGTAACTTTAAAATTCATGTGGACCATGCAACTCACAACAAGGAGATATGTAAAACAAATAAATGTAATTAATTGTCGGAGGAGGCTACCACCGAGTGTTGGATCAAATCAATTATCACGAGATTATTTTATCTTAACCGGTGATTAAAAATTCAAATTCTAGTTCTAGATATATATGATTAAGTATGATTATCTCTATAAAAGAAAACTTTTCTCGGAGGCTATTAAATGCTATCTGTAACCGCTTCATTGATCAAAATTGGACTTTTCCTTCATTACCACAACATATGTATATGGTCAAATGGGGGGGCAATAACTGTGAGTGTATTTCGGTGGCTTTTATGAGTAGCTTGTATAACTGGCAAATTCTTCTATATCTTTAATTTAAAGTCATAATTTGAGTTTTATATTATAATTGACCTAGAAATCTTTCAGCAGATCAAGGTTTCTTAATACTTGTTGATTTGAATTGACGCAAAGCTTGTATCTATGGATAATGGACCCATTAGATTTTTCTTATTCTTTTCTTACCATTGAGGTTTGCATGAGAGAAGCATAGCGAGGACCAGTTCTATTGGCGTAGTAAAAGTACAAATGTTGAGGTCAAGATAGTAACAATTTTGCTGATGGAAGGAATGGACTCTGAGGATTTCGTGGTCCTCTTGGAATTGATTTCTTCTAGAACAGAACGCAATTCATGTGTTCACGGTTAAATGGCTTAATTGTTGCCCATGAATTCAGAGTGTAGGAACAATCATGATTAATCTAAATTGGTTGCAGCCTTCGTGTTCACACATTTAGCCAGTTATCGAATTTATATCAAACAAAATTTGGACAATTTAAATCTTAAATAGATACGTTTTAAATCGAATTTATTGAAGAAAAAAATATAAATTATTCAATCTTTATTCAACGGTTCAAAGTGAATAATTCAAAGATTAAATTAGTTTTTCTCTAATTTATTATTTAAATTTAATTTGATTCTTTACTCTTCTTTTTTCAATTTCACCTTCTATTTTTTAAAATCGATTCAATTTATTCTCTAATTTTTAAAATAGATTCATTTTTTGAGAAATATATATTATCTAGACTGAAGTACCAAATTGAATTGATTTAAAAAATTAGATAATCAAATTAAATTTAAAATATATTAAAAATAAATTGAATTAAATAAATAAAAAACTAATTTAACCTAATTAAAAATCATAACTACGTAGCTACTAAATGTGTGAAAACCGTGACTGCAATGAATCCAGAATTGAGTGATGAATGATGATACATAGGGTGTCGTCCTAAACAAAATAATTACTTGTAAAGTATTAGCTATTAAAAACACATGGAAAGGCTGGGGACCAAAGTCTATGCTGCTATTGCTCACGCCACACGACACGCCTTACTAATACAAGTTGGGTAATTAATCTACACAAGTAACACAACACTCGCTCATTTCATATACAGAACTAATAAAAGAAATGGTTTGATATCTGTTTATGTGGAGTTTATATTTTATCATGTAAATTTTAATTTTATTATATCGTTGATGTTTCTTAAATTTGCAAAACTAGTAGTTCTTAAATTCGTTACATTGCTATAAAAAACAATATATTAGTATTTATTTCAAATTAAAAAATTATTATTAATTATTTATATATCCATTTCTTAAAAAATAACAATATTTTAATAAATTAAAAATTCTTAAGTTTATTAATTATATTAAATGTATATATTTAATACTTTATTAATGTTTCTAAAAAAATATTGGAAGTTATTAAATATTGAATAATAACAATTTGTAATTCTTGTAATGTGTCTATTTTTCCCCTCGTTATGCTATTGCTACTAATTATACAAATATTTATAGTATGGATGGTTCATTTATTTGAAAGCTGTTTTTGCTTGTTTGTTGGCTTTTTTGTTGCCTTAAAATCTTGATTGATGTTGTCATGAAAAGTGAGTAGGGAAGGTGACTGACTCTTTTTTTCTATTTATAAGACTTAAATTTAAAATGATATTTTTAAATTTTTTTATAAGATTTAATTTATAATATTTTTTGTATTGATTGTTTTTAAACTATATTGATAAACAATTATAAGAGAGAGTATTAATTAAAGGTATAGTTTTAGAAAAAAAGCATAAATTTAAGATAAACTTATTCTTACCAACCATTTTTGTAATCTCGATGAATTATGCAGTTAAGACTTCTATATAGAAACATAGAAAGTATTTGTGCAGCACAGTGTTAACGCAAAGGTACTAATTCTTACAAATAGTAATAAATAATAAAATCGAGTGTTGAGTCTAGAGCGACTTTGTTTGGTCTCCTAATTTGTATAAATCAAATTTTAAGTATTGAAATAAAGAAAAATTGATATATTTTAGGATAAAAGTGTAGAAATGTAAGGTTCAAGAGTAATAAAAGATGTGAAAAATAGAGCAAGATTTAAAGAGACAAGAAAAACAAATACTTTGAATATAAAAATGATAACTTTGTACATATTTTGTAAAAGTGTTGATTGTTTGATGTGATGTTTATACTCTATATTGATTATATGTATCTAATGAACTGAAAGGCTAATAACAAAATCTCTCACAAAACTTTTAAAATTTCAAGAATCCAATAAAAAAGAAAAATAATTAAAAAATCAGTTACAAAATTTAGATATATTTTTTAATCTTCAACATATTTATTAAAAAAATATTATCAAGTAGAGTTATCTCCTAATATTCAAAACCTCCAAAATTTTATTGAAAAGTTATCTCAATTAATTAAAAAAAATATAACGTGTTTAGTTCAAATAAAAGACCTTTACATTATTGTATATGTAAACAAATAAATGAATGAAACATTATCAGCATTTTTAAAATTTATACGACAAAGATAAAATAAAATGTACACATTGTAAGAAAGAAAGAAAAGAAAAACCTCTAAAATTTTATTGAAAAGTTATCTCAATTAATTAAAAAAAAATATAACGTGTTTAGTTCAAATAAAAGACCTTTACATTGTTGTATATGTAAACAAATAAATGAATGAAACATTATCAGCATTTTCAAATTTTATACGACAAAGATAAAATAAAACGTACATATTGTAAGAAAGAAAGAAAAGAAAAAACATATTAATGTTATTGGATGCATCCCTTCAATGACACCTCATGGCTCATGCAATTAAAACATAGCTTCGTCCTCTTTCCAAATTAAAAGCGACGTGTAATTAAATTTATAGATTCATGGTTAAGTCAAATTGAAACATTGATTATCGTCCATATGCATGTAAGCCGGCCTGTTAATTAAAGCGTAAAATCATTTTTGATTTTTTCTTCTCGTTCAAAAACCACAAATATTCTTCAATCTAATAGATTAGAGAATAGTTCATCTTGTGATGCATAATTTATTTGGTTGTCATTGATTTAAAGAAATTATGTACAGGCCGAAAATCGAACACGAATTTTTTCATTAAATAAATAGTTCTATTCATATAAATACAAGGAGACTTTATATCAATGCGTCAATTCTTTAAATTAAATATTTTTATTTAATATTTAATATAATTAAAATTAATGTAATTATAATAATTCATTATTTAATACTAAAATAATCTAAAAAGTAATATTAAACAAAAAAAAGTTTATTCATCAAATACTTTTTTTCCAAAATTCTTGGTGCATGTTTGGTTTGCAGTTTAAAATACTATAGCAGTTCTAATAAAAATCCAATAGATAAAAGTAAACTAAACACGAAAATAAAGATGATAATTCATTGAAAAAATTACTTTTGTCTCAAACATAATTTTACAATTGCAAGTGCAAGACAATAATACATTATTAAAGTTAATGTAAAGGACAAATTCATTGGTCTAACATTAAAGATTACATCTAGAAAATTCCTTCTCCATCTCTATTACATGAAAGAAAAGAGAAATCTTAATTCCTACAAGAACATAAGAGTACTCAGAATCCTTTTAATTCTTAACCATCTCTAATAATTTATTCACTCCTCAATGTGGAGAGGACAATAAGCACACATTAATCTAGAAATCACTGCTTGAAAGAGGTTCATGACCATCATCTCCAATAAAGATATTATCATAGATAATTGCAGCAATTGCTGCACCAATGAATGGACCAACCCAATAGACCCAGTGATGGGTCCATGACCATGTAACCACAGCAGGGCCAAAGGACACAGCTGGGTTCATGGATGCACCATCAAATGCACCACCAACTAAGATGTTGGCACCCACAATAAAGCCAATTGCAATTGGTGCAACAACTCCCACATTCCCTTTCTTTGGGTCCACTGCTGTGGCATAAACTGTATATACCAACCCAAAAGTCATCACAATTTCAAAAACTAATGCATTCCAGACAGACACACCAGGTGATAGGGAAAAGCCTGTTGTTTCCTGCAATGTAGAAATTGCAAAATCAATTAAGAGTTTCAATCATGAATTGAGTGCAAAAGGTTACTATAAATTATGAAAAGCAGGTGACATATGGTTACCATTCCACCGGTTGCAGACTTGAGAAGAATGCATGCAACAACTGAACCAAGCAACTGTGCAATCCAATACAAAATACTTCGCAACAGGGTTATGTTTCCTCCTATGAAGGCACCAAATGTGACTGCAGGGTTCACATGACCACCAGAAATGTTTGCCCCAACAGAGACAGCCACAAAAAGCCCAAATGCATGAGATAGTGATGCAGCAATGAGACCAGCTGGTGTTGCAGGTCCATTGTTGGTAAGTTTGCCTGCGAAAAATAACCAATAATTAGTCATTTAACTAGCAATCAAAATCGAGGATACACTATTGAACGTCGCGTTGAAATTTTCAACTCTTGTTTAAAAGTATACAAATATTATGTAGCTAGAATTATTTAGAATGGAATTATGTAACTATTACAAGTATGAGTGATTCTGATTCCTACCACTTTGTTTTATAACACTTTCTGAGTTTTTACTTAGAAATGTAAGCAACCATGGTTCGGGACTATCATAGGTTCCATCAATATTTATATAACAAGTAATCAAAGTTTGATTTTTGTTTTTTCTTGTAAATTGAAAATTTAGACTATGTGCCACTTAGAGATTGGTGAAGACTATAAACATGTGATGGTCTTTGGACTATATAATTTCTCCTAATCAGGGGAGGCAAAGAGAGAGCAGAGGAATATCGAATGTCTGGCATTAACTTTACACTAAAGTCTTAAAAATAGTCTGCAACACTTGTAATTTAAATTATTCTAAACTGCAACGTAACTTTAAATGGGACTAAGATATATAAACTTGTAAAACTCATTTTGGAGTGAAAAGAATACTATGTTGAGTGCTCACTGTAAGCCATGCCAGATCCTTCCCCAGCAAAAACAAAAATGATCATGGAGAAGAATTCTGCAAATGCTGCTCTGATTGCATCAGGTTGGCCAGCCTCTCCAGGGGTCCCAATTGCAATTCTATGCATTGCCATTATTATTAGCTAGCTCAAGAAACAGAAGAGAAACTATGTTTTTCTTGATTTTCTTTTCTATATAATTTGGTTAAAAAAGTGAAGGCAAAGTGTGAGAGCTTTGTTTGCACTTTAAAAACCAAAATTAACGACCAAGGAAACGGTCAGTAAGACCGTACTATAATATTGTAAGCATGCAACGTAGGACTAAGGCGTGGAGTCTTCATTAGGAAACTTGGTCAGAGTTTTGCCACGTGTGTGGCTGTGATGTGATGTAGCTGAAGTGGGAGATCAAAGGATTCTTACAAAAGGTTTTGCTTGATAATATTTTCAGCATTAGCGAAAGTGCCGGCTAGCCTAATATTTGACGACCATAATTAAGAACTCACTATGTTGGTTGTAAGTTGGGTGCCTAATATAGTAATCACTTTTATAAAAATAAGTAATAATGTGTTAAATTATTATGTCATCTTCATTTTATCACTAAAAATATAATAACTAAATGTGTAGTAAAAAAAGTTTAAGAGATCAAAATTTTACAATATAAAATTATAAAGACAAAAAAATGATTTTAAACTTAAATTATTTATAATTTTCAAATCCAATAAGGATATAATTGTTTAACAAATTACTTTGATCTTGTTTTTTACTTTTTCTTTCAAAAGTAAACATTATCACATTTCGAAAGTATAAGATCTTGTCAATAAATACTTATGATGGAAGAAAATAAATCAAACTTCTTTCATAAATTAAAATTAATTTATAGAAAAGTTAAATAAAAAACTTCAATAAAAGTGACGTATATAAATTAATTTTAATAACTGATTTATTTTCCTTTCTTTTAAAAGTACTCTTTGAAACGTTTATTCAAACAGATTCTAAATAATTTACACACGGGCACACCAAAATCCAAAGATTACAGATTTGAAACAAGCGATTTTATTTCATGTAAAAAATGGGGGGAGCGGGCAAGATTAGACTTTTGAACCGAAGTGCCATTCTTAGACATACAAGTGAGAGAAGGGATGAAAAAACATTTAAAGCATAAACCGACATTATCCATCTACACTTACTGGTGGGTTTGTGTAGATTTCAGCTTAAAATACAGAATCTAGAGAGAGAGAGAAAAATGGTAGACTGAAAAAGGGGGAAATAAAAAATCCAGAACACTGGCCTCTTCTTCTGTCACGCTCGAAGAGCAAACGTGCAAAAAACAAATTTGAAAAGCTGCTTCAGCTCAAACCAGGCAAAAGGAGGCGAATGAAAGCAAGCATTTGTGTGCACAGAACTCGTAAGTCTTCTCATGTAATAGAAGCAGGTGATTGGACGCGAAGCAGGAGATGAAATACACTGAACTTTGAATCTTTATTCAAGTAAAAAGGATTGAAAAAATGAATGTTATAAAAGACTAAGAACGTAGTTAAGATTCTTGGCCAAATACCCTTGAAAATATGCATTCAATATGTAGGGAAAAATACTCGGGATTCAAGCAACAAAAGGAATGCCTTCCAAACTATTGCTATATATATACAGAGGTTACAACTCTTCGATCTGAACTTTCTACAATTATGACAAATTGGAAAAGAAAAAATAACAAAATTACAGTTATGAATAAGTTCATCATCCACGCGTAGTTAGGGAGAGTGAAAAGGAAGTCCAGTAAAAGAGTGTCACCTCACCTCAGTAAAATTAGTGTTGATTCTACTCTCTCTTGAGAAACAAATTAATGCCACAGATAGAAAACACCCTCGGTCTACGCTGCTTGACTCCAAAAGAATTCAACCCAAGTCCGCAAAACCAACCAAACTCCAAAATCCTATATTTAAATTCCTACACATCTATTTGTCCTACAGTATTCTCTTCCTATGCCTACAAATGGCAGGTGCTGATCCAAGCCCCATCATCCCCATTGCCACCCACAATTTCCAATTTCCACCCCACATTCTTGGAAAAACCCTTCAGGTGCAGAAGTCACCAGTGATTCAACTCAAGCAGAAAATGATCCAACAATTAGTAGCAATTACTCACAAGTCACAACATCACATACTCCCCACCCTAAACAAGCCTATGCTGACGCAAAGCCTTACCAAAATGAGGTTGCATCAGTCGGACATACAAACCATTCTTTGCTACCAATGTATCATGACTGCCCTCCTCTACTATCCGTCCTCCATTAAGCACGACAATATTGTCCACATGCCTCATCATTGCAGCCCTATGCGCTATTAGAATAGTTGTCTTGTTTCCCATTATTAGTGTGTCTATAGCCTCTTGCACTACTCGGCTTGACTCAGATTCAATTGCTGAACTAGCTTCATCCAACAACAAGATAGGGGCATTTTTCAGCACTACCCTCGCAATTGCAATTCTCTGTTTCTGCCCTGGGGTTAAGTCAACACCTCTCATCCCAACATGAGTGTCATAACCATGAGGCAAGCTGCTAATGAAATGATGAGCATTCGCTATTCTTGCAGCCTCTTTCATCTCAGCTTCAGTTGCATTATGCCTTGCATATATAATGTTTTCCCTTATGGTTGTTGAGAAGATAATAGGTTCCTGCTGAACAAGACCAAGGTGGCTCCTCAACCATCTCAAGTTATATTGCTTTAAGTCCCTACCATCCAGGAAAACTTGGCCTGCAACTGGGTCATAAAACCTCTCAATCAAAGATATTATAGTGCTCTTTCCTGACCCAGAAACTCCCACAATAGCAACTGTTTGGCCCCCAGTGACTTTGAGGCTAAAATTGCTCAATACCAAAACTTCAGGACGAGATGGGTAACAAAAATCAACATTTTTTAACTCGAGGCTTCCGTATACATTGGGTGGCTTCAATGCTGAGCTATCATCAGGATCAATTTTAGGCACACGATCTATAATGTCAAACACAGATATGAGAGATTTTCGTCGTTTAAGTATGTAAGGAGCCAATCCAAAAGGCTCCACAAGTGCAAATGTTGCAAATGAGAAAACCATGTACTCCTTGAGTGCAGTAGGTGGATCCATGTAACCACGTTTTATACATATTGCAGTGTACCAAAGTAGCAGGGCATTACAGGCAAAAAGTAGAAACTGTGAAAACCCAAATGCAAAACCAATTGCCATCCCATGAAGAAAGCTCTGCTTAAATATTTTCTTTAATTGCAGCCTGTAGAGCTCCATTACCTTATTACCAGCACAAAAGGCAACAACAGTGTAAATGTTCCTAACTGCATCTTCAAGAACCAAAGATGCCTTTCGGTGCATTTCCTGGATGCCCCTCGAAAATCCAGCAAGCCAAAATTTCTGCAATATTCAAGCATACTGCATTTAATATGGTTTCATGCAGAAAATTAAAGTAAATAAACCAGACTTCTATTTTTCTTAGCAAGCTTTGGCAAGCCATTCATTAATTCATATAATTTAAAGATCCAGAAAATAAAAACCATGTATTTCACAGATCTCACTTATCTAGAACAGGTACAATAATTTAATAACATTCATTTCAAAATAGTTATATTTCAGCAGGTCCATACCTGGGCAACAGCAGAAACACAGAGAATTGGAAGGGTTGCAAAAGCCACAAGTGCTAACCGCCAGTGCAGCAAAGCACCAATGAGAAGACCAACAATAACTGCAGCACTGTCCTGTATAAATATGGAAAGCCTGTTGCTAAAAGCAGCTCGCACAAAAGTAGCATCATTCGCCAATCGCATGGACAAATTGTCAGCACTGTTTTCCTCATCATCAAACCATCCCACTTCATTGCGTAGCATGGCTGCCATTATTATAGAAGCAGGTTAAGTAATGTTCAAAATTATACATTTTTTAAAAGAAAAACACTGCAACAGAGGAGTTATGAACCTGAGAACATCATTCTCCTAACTCTTTCTGTCATTTTCTCTCCCATAATACCAAAGTAGAAATGCTGTAAAAAGTTGGCAACTACAGTCACAATACCCATGCTGCCAATGATCAAGCACCACCTGTCTACCTCCCGTTCAAGGTGATGAGGGTCATCAATTCTATAGTAAGCTGTCACCACAAGACCAATAACATAAGCAAGAAGGGGATTGAAAGACCCAAAGATAGCAGCACCTATGCTTCCTAACACAGCATAAAGCCACTCAGCAAAACTAAGCTCAGCCAGCTTCTGCAGTGGCGGTGGTTTTCGATGCTGTGCACCCTTTGTTTCTCTCATTTTAACTGAAACATCATCAGAATGACTAAGTGGTCTACTAAAAGTCTGTGAATGGGAGCGTTCACTTTTAGGATCAGATGTTAAAAGAGGTGAAATGGGAGATTCTGGATCAGACTCATTTGACATATGTCGATGCACAGAATGAACATCAATCTTGGGTAAGTCCGGCAGTCTCATTTCAAAACTATCCTGCCTTCTTATTGATGGCTCCTTATCTGCTGCATCCAATGCCAGACCATTTTCAAGCATTTTCTCAGGCGGTGGGCTCCGGACTTTTGGTGATTCTAGCAAGTTAAAGACGCCATCTGGAGGTCGGGATACATTAGAAACTCTTTGAAGAGAGGGTGACTTCATCATTTTAGGGGATGATGGTTCTTTGAAGCTTTGACTTGAAGAATCCTTCTCTATTTGGAAGGCAGAAGTTTCCTTGTAGTTTCGAACAGGCATCCTGGTGATCATTAAAAAGAAAAAAAAAGTAAGCCATCAAAATGCCAGTGGGAATATCTTAAACACTATTCAAACAGAAAATGTTAAATGCTGTAGTTCAGTGGTCGTTCAGATGCACTAAAGAAGTGTAAACATTATTAGTTTATTATTCTAAGAAATACTTTTCTTAACAAACTCTTGTCTCTTTCAACATCCCAATATTTTAAGAGATCCATGTTATATTATGGTAGACAAACAATAATGCATGGGAAAGGAAGAAGTGTGACCTCTTGGGAAGTTTTGCTGCCTCTTCACATCTAAGAAGCTCTGCATATAAGCCATCGAGTGTTAATAATTCATCATGAGTACCCATTTCAACTAGCTGACCTTCCTCCATAACGGCTATATAGTCAGCATTCTTTATGAGACTAAGCCTTCGAGCAATTATTATTGTTGAGCGTCCCAACATAAGCAAATCCAGAGCCCCCTGAACAGCCCTCTCAGCCTCAAAATCAAGTCCACCAGTAACCTCATCAAGAAGAAGAATTGATGGATTTAGAAGCACAGCTCTAGCAATAGAAAGTTTTATTTTCTGCTCTTCGGTCAAAGCTAGACCAGCCCTGCCAACCTGAAAGCCCGGAGCACCAGTTTTGGAAATTAAAACCTCACGGCCACTTAAAGGAAACAATTAAAATACCACTCTAAAGGAAACATGATAATGCAACCAAGTTTTACCTGTGTGTCATAACCCTTCTCTAATGAGCTGATAAATGTATGTGCATGAGCTATTTTAGCAGCCTCTTCAATTTGATCCATGGTGGCATCCCTCCCATAAGCAATGTTGTCTCTTATACTCAAACTGAGCAAAGCAGGCTCCTGGGTGACTAGTCCTATTTGGCTCCTCAGCCATTCCAGTTTCAAATTTTTGATATTTTCACCATCTAAAAGAACTTCTCCTGAATCACAGATTGGTAAATCAATTTAAATATGCAAATGACCAATAGAGAGCACTTTGAATGCAATAGTAAAATCACACTGCATGAAGGGGAAAACAATGACCTAATGTAGGATCATAAAAACGCTCCATGAGTGGAATAATACTACTTTTTCCAGAGCCATTTCTGCCAACAAGTGCTACAGCTTTCTTAGCAGGTACAGTGAGATAAAATCCACTCAAGATAGGGATTTCAGGACGAGACAGATAGCTGAAATAAACATTCCGGAACTCTATATTTCCTTGCACAGAATCAGGGGAAGTGCCATCATGATTAACAGATGAGGATGACCGACTTATCATCTCGAATAGTCTATAAGCAGCTACTCGTCCCTGATCAAATGAGTAGAAATTTGTCGCTGCTTGATTCAATCCCCTGAATAAAAGTAACAAAAAATTTAGGTGAAATAATTAACATATATGAAAATATGTGAGGTGGGTGGGAATAATGCTCACAGGCCACTTAGAATTACAGCAAAAAGAGCTGTTATAATTTCACCACCATGTGCTTTTCCATGAATAACCAAGAATCTTCCAACCCAGAGTTGTAATGCACAAGAACATATTGCTAGTCCATACGTAAATCCAAGACCAAGCCCTTGAACAAGACTGATTAATATGCCATATCTAAGAGTAGCTTGCAGTGATGTTGCATATGAATACTTGGCCAAAGTTTCATTTGAAAATGCATACAATGTCCTTATATAGGAAACTGCCTGCAACACAAGAAATTATCTATATTGAGAATGAGTAGCACTACAACACTTCACCATTCTTACGAGTACCACTTCAAATTCAAAATATTAAAGAAAAAATAAAGATAAAATTGAAGCATTTCTGATCTTATTAAGAAAACAGAGCAATCAGGGAAATCAGAGCATTTCCGACTTCAAAACTGTTTCATATACAATAATCAGAGATGTAAAATATAAATAGCTTTATGTATAATATGAGACTCTGACTCCATCATGCTATAGAGAAAATAACTAGCAAAAATCTTGAAGCATTCATCTATATGACTATCTCGTGCATAAACACAAGAAAAGAGAAAAGCACTTGGTTCATTGTAACACAATTAAAATCAAACAATAAACAACCTGTTCAGCAATGCTAGCTGCTTCAGCATATGCATCTTGGATATTCTCTGCAAGCCTATGGAGGAATATGTTTGATATTCCTCCAGCAGCAACAATAAATGGACCCGTGGCTAACGTTATCAAAGCAATCTGCCAACAATTGACAAGGCCAATGACAAGACCACTGAAGAATGTAGCCATATTATGAATATAATTTCCAACCTGGATCATCAAAAACATATAAATACATTATACAAGACATATGTTCAAAGATATTAACTGCAGAGAAATTAACATTTTCAAAGGAAGTAATTTATACACATGATTAAAATAAGACATACTTTTTCACTAAGGGCCGACTGGATAAGCAGCACATCACTTAATACTTGACTCACAATGTCTCCATTATTCCCATAAGTATCAAAAAAACTCATGTCTTGATTAAGTAGTACTTGAACATATCTTGACCTGATGACAGCAGTCTGCCGTTCTCCCGTCAAAATCCAACATGAAACCTCTATTTAACAGGAGGGGAAAAGCATTAGAATTGCACAAGACTTAAATGCAACATCTCGTAAAGCACACTTCCCATGATTAAATAAACATTTAACTTACCAATCCAACCAGCAATGAATACTCCCGCAGCAATATAAACAATAGTTAAAGCAAGCTGCAAAAGAGAAAAAAGGTAAGTTAGCCAAAGTCCACTGATTCACAAACAACAATGCCTTGCAGAAAACTGAAGATAATTTCACCTCTGAAGCTTCCTCTTTTCAAAATTTCAAATAACAAAAGGTATACCAAAAGCAGACCAACAAAGAATCAGAGAGACACAATTATGAAAAAGCTAAGAGAAACCATGACAACAGTAGAAAATGGAGTAAAAATTCAGCATGCTCATTAATGAAGAGGAAAAGTATGTTCCCCTGACTTTAAGCATTTCATGCTTTCTATCTCAAAGGTCCCCCAAATAATAGAAAAACCAAATCAATTGCATGAAAAAAAAGCCTTCTGATCCTTCTACTCTCTCTCCTCCAAGAGCTCAAAAGGCCAAACACAAACAGAATGTATTTTGAAGCCATACTTACAATGCAAGAATACCAGATAACAATTAACACAAGTCACAAATATGTAGCTTTTAAGGCTAGTTATCCACAATAACCTGGTAAATGTTACTAGTTCATAAAACACCCAATAGCTAGTACCTCCTAAAATTGTATTATTGTCTGAAGTCTTCATACAGTTTGGTAATTTAGGGAAGTGTTATGGATTTAAGGAAGTTGCTGCTTGTACTGCACTCTAACTGAAAGGATATGTGCCATTGTGAAACCAATAACAATATTCTCAATACAAATACAGGAGTAGGATCAGTACAATCAACGCCTTTTATTCAATATATTAACCGCTTCCTTACCTTTCCTTCCTGTTTTTTACTCTCTATATTCTTGACAAGGAGAGACAAAATTGTAACCACCATAATAATTACCATCCTTTGCTAAAATCAAAAAGAAAGAATCAGGCCACCACTCAAAACTCATAAGACAAATACAAGTAGAACTGTAGAAGATTCTAACCACCCTATCTGGGAATAAAACTTCAAGTATTTCAACCCAACGGGATATCATAATTTTTGTTTCATGGTCTTGGGTTGAATTTGCAATTGGGCTTATGTTATTTAGCTGAAATCCGATCTTGCTAAGATATTTTTGTCTACATAATAGCTGGAGGCCCAAATCCTCACAGAATACTTCATTCCATAACATTGGAGGATACGTTATTTCTTAATAAAATGATCATTTTCATGAATTATGGCAGCAAATTGTGACCAAGTGTACCCTCATAATGCAATCAAACCCTAGATGTGAAGTGTGGTGCTTAGGTTTCTCCAATACATGATCCTGCTTTCTTTAATTTTGTATTCTTGGCAGACAGCAACACAAAGCAATCCCATCAAAACCCTAAAGATATCAAATAGAAAACCATCTTTCCGTGGGTACTGTCCACAGCAATCAAATACAAAAGAAACTTTCTTTAAAATCCCTTCCTATTTTTCTGAAAATTGCAAGTCATTTAACCTCAATGAAACTTTAATATGTTTCTAAACTTAAATTCACCCTAGAAAAAGATAACCAATTAAATCCTAACTGGAATCCTAACCCACTTTCATCCCTGTATGTTTATGATATAAGAAAAATTGTAAGCTAGCAATGCACTTCAGGCAATTAGTTTAAGAAGAGAGCTCACTTCCAAAAGCTCAGGCTGACAAATAGGTTTAAATATTAGCTCCATGGCTCAACTAACCATGGGAGAGTCATTCTTGTATGAATCAACTCATTGAGTTGAAATAACATACAGATTACTAAAGTAATGAAATTATTTATGACAACTGACAAACTGTTATGGACAGGGCCGATAGTCAAAGATGATTTCATTTATTACTACAAAATGATATGACCAAATATCTCAAAAGTACTAAACAATCTACCCTTACAATTGCATACAGACTAGACAAGGCTTAGACATTCCATGAAAATTTAATTGCACAAATACCTAAAGCAACATTGCACCAATTCAATGCAAGAGGAGAAATTATGAAAACAAAAAGTGCACCGCCACAGCCAGTGAAAATAATCAATTTTCAAAAGCAGACAAAGGCAACCACAAAATCAGCAGAACTAGACAATTTTCTTGAACTCCTCATTGTCCAATCAGTTACAGAAACAGCAGGAGTTAATGATTCAGAAAATGTAAATTGCCAAACTTTCTAATTTTCTCTGCACGGAAGTTCCCACATATTGACCAATTTAGTTCCAGACACGAAACCAAAAAACTAATAGAACAGTACAGGCAGCCTAAAAGACTACAAGAACAACAAAAATAGAAGACACATTTTAAAATACATAGCTTAAAGCCTTATTAAACCCTAACAATACCTTCGTCAGTCACCAGCTAGCCAAGTGAACCAAATCAAACTATCAGAAACGAAAACCTACATGTACAAGCTATATGCACATACGCATCATCATTACCCCCACCCAGTCTAATAACAACAAAGCTTGTCCATGAATTCAACAATTAAAGCTTTCAATTACATCTCAACGGTAAAACATCACCTCAGCCTAAAAAAAAGGGGGAAAACAAATTAAAGCAAAAACCTAGGGTTTGCGCATGAAAACTACAATCTAACCTCGGTGAACCTCTCAAACTGCTCCTGCGACGTGCCGTGGGGAGGATCCAACCGCAGCACGTGGATGATCTTCGCGAAGTAGTGCAAGTAAACGACGAGCGCGGTGCCGTGCGCCGCAGCAGCGACGGAACCGACTGCCATGAGGAACCAATCGAAGCGGTCGGCGCATGCGAAGAGCTGTGAAAACGGAACCGCGGCGGGCGGCGGTTCGATCTCCTCCGGCTCCTCCATCTCCTCCTCCGCCTCCACCTGCTGCGACGCGGAGGTCTCGGCGCCGGGGTCCAGGTACGGCGACGGCGACTCCGGAGGCTCCGACACCTCCGAAACCGGCGTGAGCGGTTGCACGTGCGGCGGGGACCACCCGAACAAACCTCTCGATACCATCATCTCTTCTCTCTTGCCGAAACGGAAACGAAAACGAAAACTCTCTCCGAACGAAAATTCTCAATTCAGCAGATCCAGTCAAAAACTTAACATCCTTGGATTATAACTGCGCCTCTTTGTTTTCCTCTTCCGGCGAACGACGTCGTCCTGGCCTTGGCCGGCACCGCCGTCGCCGATTCCTTTTACGCCTTCTCAGGTCGGAAACGGTGCACGGAGAGAGGAAACTATCGTTACCTGAGGCAGCACGCGAAAATTGTGAACCCTCTCCCGTTTTCTTCTTCTTCTCCTTCTTCGGGTTTGGGAGAGTTGTTTCTATTTTTTTGTTTATTTTTTTTGGATATGTTTAACGGTCAAACGCCGGCGTCGATGTGCTTTAAGGTATTTTCCTAATTTATGAGTATTTATTAATATTTGGTTAAATATTAATTGATTTGTTTATGGGTTTATGCTTTTTAGGGACACAGATACAGTGAGTGTGCGCTGTGACGACAAAGGCATGCATGCAAAGCTGGAACAACGGAGAAGGGTGTTTTGGTAAAGTCATGCTCAATGATGATGGATCATGGTTATGTGTGGGTGCAAAATTACGTTAGGATCCTTGAGTGAGAATCGTTCGAGATGACACGTGTTACGTGCTGGTGTGCCAAGTGAAGGAGCGCAGAGATGTTTTTTTTGGGGGTATTCTAATTCTAATTTAGATGTTTTAATTTGAATTGATCGATTAATGTGTTTACATTATTATTTTTAAAATTTTATTCTCAAGGTTAGGTTTAATGTTTTTATATACATAACTACACTATATATATAACTTAGTTTATCAACTTAATTTGTGTATTACATGGATGAAAAATAAAAATTTATTTTGCAAATATTTAATTATTTATAAATATAACTTATGTTGTATTGAGTTGTTGTAAATTTTTTGTATAATTATACTTAAAGTATTTTAAATCAGTTGATGGAATAATATTCGTGAATAATTATAAACTAATAATCTCTAACAAATTCTTTCAGGACTTTTACTTATTTTATTTTACCAAAATAATTAATGATTTATTGATTTAGTTTCATCTTAATAAACTTATTCTAGATTTAAAATTGATTCATTTGACCTAAATTTAGGTAACTTTTACATTAAATAAAAACATATATTGCTTTATTATTAAGTTGGTTTTAAAATAAAGCATACAATTAGTTAAAAATAATAAAATACACAAACATAAATTGTATCACTTCAAAATTACCAAAATTAATTTATAAAACCAATTTCATTCATAATCAAATTTATTGCACTCACCCAAATACCTAAAATTGCATTACATGATGATATTTCAATGTGATTTTGGATCATCTAAAACGAATCAAATCATGCATTAATATTTTTATCCCCGGTTAGGTCTTTGAACTAGATATGTTTGACTCGAAAGGTCATAAAGTTTATAATCTGACATTCACCTAGGTCACCATGGTAATGGTAAGTTGGTAATTGTCATCTAGCCAAACACTCCTTAGGCTGCAAAGGACATTAGGACTTAGCTTGATCCAAACTAAAGTCAATACATTATATCTTAGTCTTAGATCATGTATTGAACCTCATACAAATGAACATTACAATGATGATGCCTCTACAAAAATGCTTTATGCACTCCACCCATTGTATCAATTGTCTTATCATGTTAAATACTCTAAAAAAACTACAAGATAAACCTCCATCGTTGATTGATTCTAAATGAAAAAATGAGCATTCTAAAACTCTACATTTCATTTCTGTGCATTTCACATAGACATGTAGTTGCAAGTAACTATTAACACACCAAACAAAGTAATTTATTGTGGAAGAGTCAATTAAGTCTTTCATGATGGAAAAGAAATTGTAGTCATAGAAAATTTGTTTTTCTTGAAATAAGTGTTGGACTAACATAGACATATTCACACACAAAAAAAAAATTCAAAAAAAGAGATCCCCTTCGGACAAAGGAGAAGGAAAGGAACTATCAAAGATAGTTAGTCGAGGGAAGAACTTTTGTCATCGTTGTTGCAAAAGTCGTTGTCAGTGGTAGTTGGGTGAGTCATTAGAAACATGCAGAGGTTGCCCGATCTCAAGGCCTTGTCGTTGTTGTCATTGACGACAGAGGGAGAAGAGTGAGTACGATGACGATGGAGGAGGAGGAGGAGAAAAATCATAATCCTTATTGGATCCACCACCCTTCAACATGCCACTAGTGACTATACTATTACCAAAGCACAAATAGTTTACTTAAATAACTATCTGATCTAAATATTAACCCACCTCATATCATTTTTAAAATCTCAAATGAGAAAAAATGTTTGATTTTCATATTCAATAAGATATCCCTTATATTGTGTTTTGAAATATACTTATAGTCAAGTTAATTGTTACAAGTAAGAACTAAAAGATTTAAGTTATTGTAATTATGATATTTTCTTTAATATATTTTACACAAATAATTAATTGTATATAAACTTGTTTAAATTGTTTTCGCTTAAAATTAGCTTATAAACACATTCATGCGTGGGTAGGTTTACTTAAAAAAAATACTCGAGGAATAATCTTAGAAATCCATTGTTTAACTGCGACTTTTATTTAGTTTTAATCAGTTAAAGGATTTTTATTTTATTTTAATACAGTTTCACGGTCGGTAAATTATATTTGTAGCACAAGTGGGGAACATTTTTAATATTATTATAGGAAAATAATAGTTATCTATAAAATAAATCAAACAGATAAAATGTCAACAAGAAAAAAACATTATCAATAATAAAAATAATGAAAAGGTAGTTTGTTAAAGTTTCCTTTGTGTTTCTAAAAGTTTTTAAAAGGTTTCTTATTTGTCGATGAAATCATTAAAGTTCTTGCCTTTTTGGGATTGGGAGTTACGAAAGGACCACTAGGGATAAAATTGAGAAAGAAAAAGGGGAGGACGAAAAAGAAAAAGAAAAAAAAACATTGAGAAATTTTGCAAATGTTCATAGTGCTGGAGTGCTAGAGTGCTCAATTGTGTTTCTGGTTCATGCTTGATGGCATTCAAGGGCTCTCTTTGACTTTTTTCTTACTAATTATTAGGCCAATTCATAGATGATAGATGAGGCACTCTCAAATGTCACCCATTTTCTTCTTAGAGTTTTCTGAAATTTGGGAGACTAGGCGCATGAATGATGGAAGAAGTAGTGCAAGAAAGTTAATTAATTATACTCTATGGTGTCACTCATCTTTTTTTTTACTTGTCTTTAGTGGCTTCAAGTCACATTCGTTATCTGGCAAAAGCCAGCTACTATGGAAAGGATTCTTGTGCATTGTCACTCACTTTTATCAGTTTATGGAAATGTATATAGATATAGGACCATATCACTAAACTTAACCAAGTGGGAAAAAATGTTTACTTACTTGTTTAGTGGTAAAAAAATTTAAATATTATTTTTTTAAAATTACAAATTTATAGTAGTTTTCAATGTATTTACAAATCTATAACAACAAGTCGCACACCAGCAGGACGCAACAGGTCACCCCTCCACCAGGCGCAACTGGAGCTAAGTCACACCTCCCCCCCCCCAAGCGTGACTGGTCATGCCCCACCCAGGCGCGACTCTGCACCAGTCACGCCCCCACCACAAATTCACTATTTAACTTCTACCTCTCTCTAGCACTTTGCTCTGACTTCTCTCTAGTTTTCTATTTGAATTTGAGGCTTTGCGTAGTGAAACTCTGTCAATCAAGTGCTCGAATATCTGCTTTTTAAATTACATGAAATATATTATATTATTGTCTTAGAAAATTGTTATTGATCTAGGAAATTGTTAGTGACTTATATTATAAATAGTTAATTGAAACATATTTTAGCGATATAGTTAGTTAGTTGTAACATGTTTATTGGCTTAGAATATTATTAGTTAATGACCTAGGTTATGATTAAGGACCTACCTAAGATAACTTGTATCAATTTTCTTAAAATAATTTTTATTTCAAATGAAATAAATTATGATAATATGATTATAAAATTTTAGCGATATAGTTAGTTAGTTGTAATATATTTATTGGCTTAGAATATTATTAGTTAGTGACCTAGGTTATGATTAAGGACCTACCTAATACATACATAATCATTTTTTAAAAATAATTTTTATTTCAAATTAAATAAATTATGGTAATATGATTATTAAATTTTAGCATATTATTATGACCGAGTCATCGTCATCTGAGTTACCTCATTCTGGCCTGACCATGAGTTTGAGCCTACCGATCCCACAACGTATGTTCTTTCCAGACCATATAAATGAGATATACTTAGAAGGAGCATACAATGCACTCATATTACACAGGCTGTTTGGAACGAGGAAATACAGAGAGAGCTAAAGATTCACCGCGGTGGTAGACCTAGTGGTGGACCCCGACCCAACGATATTCCAGACCTAATCGCACAGTATTTGACTCAGGCTGGTTTCATGCATGTTGCTCGCATGCGATATATGCAAGTAAGCACTTACAATATTGTTATGTTTAATGTGTTGAAATATGTATATTTTGAACTTATAAAATGATAAGTGACCTATATTTTCATATTGATGCTGACCTTATCAGTGCTATGGTTGAGTGATGGAGGCCAAAGACACACACTTTCCATATGTCGCAGGATGAGATGACAATTACCTTGCAAGATGTCGCAGGTATACTAGGATTGCCTACTGATAGGCAAGTCGTTACCGAACAGACCTACACGGATTGGGTAGAATTGTGTAATGAGGTTTTTGGTAATGGGCCCGATGCGGCCAGTGAGTTATCCTCTGACAATTTGAAGCTATCATATTTGGACAGAATGTATCCTACATGGGATGCAGTTGGTGGTCATCCTCAGAATGTGATATACTTCACGAAGGCTCACATTGCACGTATGTTAGGATCTTGGATCCTTTGCGACAGATCGGGGAGGAGCGTAGTAAGATGTCGCTACATCGCTTTACTTGGTGGTGATTTTGCTGATATTGGTGCATATAGCTGGGGGCCTCCAGTTCTGGCAAACTTGTTTAGACAGTTGTGTGATTGTACAGACCCAGAGAGAAAATACATTGGTGGTTACACTGTTTTGCTACAGATTTGGGTGTGGCTCAGTTTTCCACCCATTGCTCCCTTTTTGCCTGATCTGCATGAGCTGGACCGCTACTTCAGACACAGGTATGTTTATTTTGTATTATTTAAATCACCATGAATTTATGTGTACTGTAATTAATAATTGAATGTTGAATCTGGAAATTAGATTTAATGCTCTAGGTCGGTTCAGAATGAACTCACTTAACTGGTATCGAGACAGACTAGACACCTTATGCATGAAACCCCATCCCTCTTTTTCCTTTTTTCACCCCCATCCATGTATGTTTTTTTGAATCAAATATCATTTATTTAAACTATTGTGAATATGCAATTGAGTCCTATATATGTTTTAATTGTGTAGGTGATTTGGCAACCTTATGAAGATTATGATTTTCTGGGTGCATCTGCTGACACAAAGCATTTGTGGATGACTAGGACATCTGTTATTTGTTTACACATTGTTGAGTACGTGCAGCCTGATAGATGCATGAGACAATTTGGGCGGGATCAACCAATACCTCACAAGCCTGAAAAATTGAAAGGTGTGCATGATTATACCCTTCGGGGTAAAGCCCAAGAAAATTGGGCTCGCAGGCTAAGGAAATTCATACAAAGATGGAATAGGAGAGTTCAACATGTTGAAGTGCCTCCTGAAATACATGGTCTTATGTCACCCAACCATGAGTACATGGTTTGGTATAGACTGTGCGGCAAGCGATATGTCACAAAGCGGGTTGCCAAATTAGGACGTTGTGTAAGTCATTTACTGGAAATCATTTATTTACTATTATTATATATTTTTCTTTATGTATATATGTTGTGACTTATAGGTTGATGGTCTGGAGAATTTGTATTTTGTCACCACGCCTGAGCAATTTCCATACCACAGTTTGGAATATGTACACGAGGAAATAGGTCACTTGATAGTTGTTTTCAGAGAGGCCGCTTGAGTGGAGGAGCCAGGTCCAGAGGCACCCCTGACCCAGCCTATTCCATCAATTCCTGAGTCTATTCATGCACACAGGCCACACATGGGTGGATGGTTTAGGCCACCCTTCATAGATCATGAATACGGTGTTTAACAGACATCTCATGAGCCTACCCAGCTAGAGGCACATACATATTATTAGCTAGATTGGCCACCTTGGGAAACCCAGACCCAACCGGCGTATCAACATAGTCTAGTACCCATGGCATCCTGGGATCAGCCGAGGTGCAGTAGTCAGGGAGCTCAGGCTGGGAGCAGTAGTCAGGGACCTCAGTCGTGGGATGATATAGTTGTTGAGGACATGTATAGCCAAATATATTTTTCACCACCTCGGCAATCAAGCTATCATCCACAGTTTCTGGTCGAGGCCATTCCACCTCCGGATTTAGTGCCATCTCCAGCACCTACTCCTACTCCACAGCATCAGCGTGGACGTGGTAGACGCAACTTGCCTGATCGTCAAGCGCGTCATTACCAGTGGTCTCCGGCTTCTTAGACTCTGTAATTTGTATTTGTTATTTATTATGGACTATGTTATGGATTGTATGGTATTATGGACCTTTTTTATCGCTTATATTTGTCATGGACTACGTTAGGTTATGAAATATGTTATTTGCTACGGACTATGTTCAAACATAAAGCAACAAATAACAAAAAAGTAAACCTCAAACATAGTGAGTTATGAAATAGAAGAACATAAACAAAATATTAACATATCGAAATTAAAATCATGAGGTAGATGGACGACTAGGACAATTTCGACGGTTATGACCAGGTAATCTGTATATACCACACCTAATACGACTTTGACTAGCTTCAACATCATCCATCTCATTGCGTATTCTAGTTGACTTTGGATGACCCTTTGCACGCAACTTAGACTTGTCAGTTATGACCACTGGATCCAAACTAGGTGGAATTGCTTGCTCATTACCAATTGGCTGCCATGGAAATGAGTACGCTTGTACCAGGTTTGTTATAAGGAATATGTCATCCACATATTGTGCCAGTGCCCGACGAACATGTAAAGCGGCTACTGCGGCATGATTACAAGGATACTTGAATGCCTTAAATTTTTCACACTGACAGAACCACTCAGGGAGGTTTACCGAATACGATCTATCATAACCATCATCAACCTCAAATACAGTTTGTTTAACATTATATGTACGGACATAATGACCAGTAGCATTGGACTCATTGACCTTCAACATAGCAACCACATTTTTGCAATGACGATTGCAATTCATTAACAGCCGATTGTCCCCTACATACAAAATATTCCACCAATCTGCTATATGTCTATTTAACCAACGCGATTATTGGCATGTTTCTTGCACCCTTTAAAACTCTGTTAACTGACTCGGACAAATTTGTTGTCATATGTCCATACTTTCGTCCCTCTACATCATATGCACGTGTCCACTTTTCCTTGGGGATGTTATCAATCCACTTTGCAACCTCAGAACTCACATCACAAAAATGTGCCAAGGCTATCTCAAAATCAATAATAGTAGGAGTATAACCTACACACAAGTTAAATAACATTAAAATTTAGTAATACATGCAAAATTGGAAGATAAAGTTATTAACCATACCTAAATTCATAACCGCTCTCTTCAAATTTTTATTTCTAAACTTTTTATTAAAATTGCTAAAAATATGACGAAGGCAAAACACATGATAAGCATGCGGTGGCTGCCACCCACGATGCCTCTCAACTGCAGATAATATGCTTCGGTGCCGATCAGGAATAAGACAAATATTTGTCTTCTTTGTAACATGAGCGCGAATGTTATCCAAAAAGTATTCTCAAGCTTCCAATGTCTCACCCTCAACAATAGCAAATGCAAGTGGCAAACATTCATTATTTTCATCCTGAGCTGTGGCAATCAACAATTTTCCTTTGTACTTGCTATATAAATGAGTGACATCAATTTGAATAACTGGTTTACAAAAATTGAAAGCCTCGCAACATTGTCTGAAGGTCCAAAAATTGTTGTGAAACATGCGTTTTCTATGAACGATTCTATGAGCCACATAATAATATTTTGTTTGAAAATGATAAATGGAACTTGGTGAAAAGCGAAGCATATAGTCACACCACCTCGGCAAAAATGCGTATGATTCCTCCCAATCATTGTAGATAATTGTCATTGTTTTCTGCTTTGCATACCATGTCTTTCTATATGAAACTTTGTATCCATAGGAATGAGTTATCCTTTGCTGGACTAGTCCAATTGAACATGATGAATCATGCTTTATCATCCCTAATAATAAAAAATGTCACGTTATCATTAATAATAATAATAAAATCATTAATTCTCATCATTATCATGTCATCCAATAACGTACCTAGTACGAGTGAAACAATAACATCAGCATCAAGTTGTTTGTGATCCTGAGAAATGTGATCATTTAAGAAATTGTGATCCACACCCCATTTGGTAACCATTCATCTTTCATCGTACGTTGATTTTATCACCTTAACCCTCCACGGACAATTCTGGTCATGTGCACGACATTTCATGCTTAACTTTGTCGGCGTACTTTCAACCACAACAGCTTCCTGATGCTCCTTCATGAGGTTCCGCTTGATTGTCATCTGCACCTCTTTTTTTTATGCAAATTTATGTTTAACAAAAAACTTATTCCCTAATATCCATGGCCCCTCAACTGAACCTGAACCAATGCCAAAATCTTGTTCACTCGGATGATCCCAATCAATTATGTGTAATGTGGGATTCCATCCCAAAAAGTATTATTACCATCACCTACATGTGCAATTTCCTATTTTTATTACAAAAAAAATACATAAACAAAAATCAGACATATATGTAAATAACTATTGTTTGGTAACACACCTTCAGATTGTTGTGGTAATTGAGACTCCCTCGCATCCTCGTGTGGTTGGATTTGAGACTCCCCCACAAAAGAGTGATGTACTTGTATTTGAGTTGCACTTGGACTATCATCCTCATCATTGTCCGAACTACCAGCATTCTCGGCAAGAAGATAATCTTCCATTGCGATATTTTCATCATCGTCATCGTCAATATTGTTATTCATAACCCAAGTAGGGTCATTTTCATCTTCCATAGACAAATTAAGAAGTGGAGCAACATATGCTAATGCACAATGGGAACAATTGAAATCAACTAATCTCATTGGTAAAGTGACATCTTCTGCTTCAACACTATCCATGTACAACTCTAAGAAATCTTTCCTTGATTGGTTGAAGAATTCTCCTATTACGATTTCTACGTCTTCATCGTCTATTACTTTCATGCTAATATATTTATCATCGCACCATATTCTTGCAGTGACCATAGTGATAGATTGATTACCTTTGAGAACTAATTTTTGACTGATTTTCTGATGCAATTCGTCAATAGTTGAATTGCGCTTGATACATGTTGGCCTTTTTTTCACCTTCGAAAACAACACCACGTCAGCCCTCAATTATCCTACCATTATAATATAGAACAATACGAACAAAATTAGAATGTGTACACATTTTTATATATATAACCAAAAAGCACAACATAAAGTATAAATAAATATTGAGATATCTAAGACTAGAAAGATGATGAAGAACAATTGTAAAGAGTGTGAAGATGATATTGGGTTTAAATAGAGGGGAAATGGTTGAAGGGACAAAGTCGCGCCTGGTGGGGTCGTGATTGGCTGCAGAGTGGCGCCTGGGTGGGCCGTAACCAGTCACGCCTGGGGGGCGTGACATGTTACGTCTAGCTGAGACACAACTTGTTGTTATAGATTTATAAATACATTGAAAACTACTATAAATTTATAATTTTTTTTATAAAAAAACAATATTTAAATTTGTTTGCCCTTGTTTAGTTCATATACAATCCGAACGTTTTAATCTCTACATTGTAAAGTTACATATTTTATTCTCTATACATACAATTTTAACGCATTTCAGTCTATATATATATATATTGTTTAATCTGTTTTAGTTCTTACGATTTTGAATGGTATAGATTAAAACAAATTAAAAAATATATATGTAGAAACTAAAACAAAAAAATTTAAATATAAGAACTAAAATATAAAGATTATGTATAATAATAAATGAATAATTCTCTAAAAAAAAAGTAAATAAATGAGTAATTAAAAAAAATGTTAGACTAACAAGAGAGGGCGTGGAGGGAGGGTTTAAGGATAACTTATTCAAAGTTAGACTAACAATTTTTATTTTTTGCTTAGACAAGAGAGGGCGTGGAAGAATATATGAAGGATAGCTTATTCAAAGTTTCAACATCAAATCCTACCTCTTTTGTTTTAGAATAGTATGAATCTTCTTCTTTTCCAACAACAAAATTTTCTCTACAACTGAAATTAGGATTGTACTTTACAATATTTTTCCTCTTCCTAAATTATTGTGCAATGACCAATTAAAGGTTAAAAATCTTACAAGATATTAAGTTGGTAATGGTATCTTGGCTGGAGAAGATTTCAATTCGTCTCTCTTACCTTGAACTTAGTATTATTTTTATCTCTCTTGATTATTCAATTCACTTTTTCGTCTTTTTATTTTCTTGAGAGTTCATTATAATGCAACTAAAAATAAATTAAAAATAAGGATCAAACTCTCCTACCTGGCGCTCAACTATATTAGATGAAAACATAATGAAATTAGTATAATTAATTATTACTTATATTTTTTTACAGAAATTATTACTTATATTTAAAACAATTACAGGTAGTTTTATTATAGTATATTATAGAGGAAGATTCTATAATGTAACAAACAATACACAGTCAAGGGCCAATTCTTGTTTTCAAAAACACCACGGAGAATTCGGAAAAAAGAGAATTAAGTCTAAATCATTTTATCAAAACGGGTCAATTGGTTATATTTTAAAATTAAAATAAAACCTGAGTAAGGTTTGCACCATTTGACTCTATAGAGGATGGCAGAATAAATCCCCAAATAAAGAAAAGGGTAAATAGCTATTTTTGTCTATGAATGTATAATGCGCTGACAAATTCGTCCCTGAAAGATGAAAATTCAAATTTTTGTCCCCGAAAGTGTATAAAGTACGACAAATTCATCATTCTGTTAACTTTTGTCCATTACCATTAATGAAAGTGCCTATGTGGCACATAGGGACGGAAATATCATACGATTGATTGCCAACATGGTTGCTGACTAGATTTTGGACAAAAATATCAGTAAGTTACCATTGGACTAAAATGTCAGTGATTTTCTATTGGATCAAAATGTCAATAATTTTTCATTGGACTAAAATGTTAGTAATTTTATATTGGACCAAAATGTCAGTAATTTTTTGTTGAATGAAAATGTCAATACGTTTTTATTAGACTAATTTGTCGGACCCCAAATGTCATTTAAATTAAGGGTAAAATATAACTTAAGGATGAATATTCCCTTTTTTATGTTACAAGAATAATAATAGCAATACAATAATTACTTAAAAAATAGGAAACCAAACATAAGTTAAAAGAAACATAATAATAACAATCATAATATTGATTAATAATTATAATTTGTCTGTCACAATAAAAATTATCCAAAATAAATATTCTACCAGTGTACTAAAATAAACATTATAACAATGTATTAATCATTACAAATTTATCAAAGTTATAATAATTAATCGCAATCTATTATAAATTAACAAACTTAACTTATACCTAATAATTTGTGATTAAATTATAATCTAAAAACTCTTTACATTGTATATAAACTATATACTTATTTTAAAAAAATTATAAAAATAATTAATTTCAGTCTTAAATAATCAATCCATTACTATTTAAAAAATATCCGTGAAAACATCAAAACCTTACAGTATTTTTCATATAAGATATTATTTAGAAGAAATATATAATCATTTTTATAAGACATTTTACAGTTTCTTTGAAGCATTTTTTTTCTTATTAAATCTCTACGTACAGATATGTGTTTTTTTATTGATGTGTTCTATTATTTTATAATGTTCTTAAACTTTAATATTTTTATATCACCCATAGTAAATTAATAATTATTAATACGGATAAGATTGATATATTAGTAATATTTTAAAAAAAAATCAAGCAAACTTATGTACCTATTTTTATAGGTGTCTTATGTACCTATTTTTTTAAAATAATTTATAGTAAATTAATAATTTCAATGTAAATTATTATTTTTATGTTTTTAAATAATTTTCTTTTTCTTGCGATAGAAAATTAGAATTGATTAAATTTTTACTCTCTGTACTATTTTAGCTTTTAATTTTTATTCCTTAATTTTTTTACAATTTTCAATCCTTTATTATTTTTTGTCATCACTTCTAGTTTTTTAAAAAAAAATTGCCCACTTTAGCCTCTGCTTTATTTTTATTATTTAAAATTAATCTCAAATAAAGTAAGTAAGGGATTAAAAATGGATAAAACAGAAACTAATTTTGAGTAATAAAATAAACAAAGATTAAAAATCAAAAAAAAAAATTAGTCGAACTAAAAATATTATCTTAAAATTTAATGAAAGACTAAAAATTATAATTTTTTTGAAGGATTAAAAATTGAAATTTATATGAAGAATAAAAATTTAATTAATCATAAAAATTATATATTATAAATAATCTTCTTAGTTTGTGACATTCGCATGACTAAGTTGCATCTTCAATTGCTTCCAACTTTTAAGTCGTTTTAAGTCAAATCAAAATATTGGTGTTTGTTAAACAATATTATGGTTGTTATTATTATGTTTCTTTTAACTTATATTTGCTTTTCTATTTTTAAAGTGATTATTATATTGTTATTATATGCTTGTAACATAAAAAAGGGAAGATTTATTCTTAAGTTATATTTTATCCTTAAATTAGATGAAATTTGGGGTCCGACAAATTATTACAATAAAAACGTATTGATATTTTATTCAACAAAAATTTACTGACATTTTAGTCCAATAAAAAATTACTGACATTTTGATCCAATGGTAACTTACTGACATTTAATTCCAATAGAAAATTACTAACATTTTAGTCAAATTGTAACTTACTGACATTTTTGTCAAAAATCTATTCAGCAGCCATGTTGGCAATCAATTGTATGACATTTTCGTCTCTCTGTGACACGTAGACACTTTCATTAACGGTAACGGATAAAATTTAACGGAATCATGAATTTGTAGCATTTTTTACACTTTCGGGGACAAAAATTTGAATTTTCATCTTTCAGGGACAAATTTGTCAGCGCTTTACACATTCAGAGACGAAAATGACTATTTACCCTAAAGAAAATAAAGATGTTTCCCAAGGTCCATAGGCGTGTATCATTAAACCAGGTAAGGTGAACGAATTGAGTATCAAATTCAAACTAGCAAGTTATTTTGTGCATTGTACTATATTTTTAATTTGAATAAAATTTAAACTTATAAGTTTAAATAAATAAATTATAAAAGTAATCAAATAAACAAGTAAAAAAAATAAAGAAATTAGATTTAAAGAGAAAAGAGGAAAGTTTTAAAAAGTTGAAATGATTAGTTTGATCATATAAATAGCTTAGATTTAAAATTAAAAAATTAATATAAATTTAAAAATATTTTAAGAAAAATGAGGTAACAAAATAATTTAACATGGAAGAATTTTTTTAAAAAATAATGATTTGAGAAATTTAAAAATATATGTAAAAGAAAATATTAAATAATGGTGAGATCATGTGTGTCCCAAAAATAAACTTGGAAATAATTTTTTATTGAATAATTAATCAAAGAAAAATATTAATTGAATTTATTATAAAACTTAAAAAAAAAACACTTGTTGTAGAAGGAAAAAACATATAACTACCATAATAACAATGTCAACGTTTTTATCTCATTCAATGAAACAAGTTATATAGATTACACATTACCATTCAACACCATTAAAAATAAAAACTTCAAAAATATTATTTACACGTCTTTCTACAATATATTTTTATGTTTTTCCTTTTATCTTTTTCACATGACTAAAATTAACGTCTTTTGTGAATTTTTTATATGTCTAACTTATCATAAATGATATTCTATTATCTTTTCATCAATATGTGCAACAATGTTTTTTCTCAATCCTTTAACTGTACATATGTTTTAGCCGATTTTAAGCTCAAGTAAAGGAGTAGGGTTGGGTTAGGTCTTTGGCAACCAACATAAAAGTTGATATACAAAATTATTAATAAACACATGAATACTATCCCATTTTCAATAATTAGAAATAAAATTTATCATTTAAAAAGCAAATTCTATGCGTTCGTTATATAGCATGTACAGGTACGAGAGGATTTAATTTCAAAATATTATTGCAAAAAGTTATTAAAAGTTACTAATTTAAAAAATAAGCATTTAAAATAGCATAGCATTTCGAAATAGACGTGAGAGAAGAAGGATATGAAAGAAAAAATGAAAAGCACCAAGGCTATTATGGATTGTGATGATGTGGATAAGTGAAACTTCCAAAAAGCGAGTCCTCCACCACATAACATGTCGTCACTTTGTTCTTTGCATTCTCAGTGTCACACAACAACAATGATGTCCCTGCTGCAGAATTCTCCAACCCTTCACCGAGCCTTTCTTCACAACTCCTCTTCCCCTCAGGTACCTACACATACATTCATGCTTTTAACTCGTGCTAATTTTATTCATTCTCAAATATGGTTTTGTTACAGAAGCATGTCACTCGTTCATCTAGAAGAGATGCTATTTCCTTCATTGTCAAAGCTGTCCAAGAACCCTCTGCTTCTTTAACTTCTCAAGGCTTGTTTTTTTTTCATTTTCAACTTGTAGCTGTCATTATCTTATAACAAGTTACATGTGATGTGTCATTGACTTAAGCAGCTATGTTGTTGGGGTGTCATGTGGGGCACCGAAAATCCTAATACGAATTTCATGTTATTCGAGGTGGAATCTTAATAGTTTTTTAATTTTGATTAGCAATCCCTATACTTGTCGTAAACAAATTTATTAGGTAAGTATCTGAGGAACAATTTTGTATTCTTCTACAACATCCTCTTATTGGTCCTCCTATTTGCTTTGTATGGTAGGAAGTAAGTATTGAATTTTTTTTGTTTCCAAGACATTAATATTGAATTGCTATCATGAACTGGGACTATCAATTTTGTTTTTAATCCTTTGTCATACCTTGGCAGATAGACAAAGAAGGCGCCAAGTGATTGCCATTGGAACCACTGCCCCATTAGTTTTTCTGTTCAACCAACACTCGAACTCTTGTAAGATTGCATTTTAAGTAGTTAAATTTTCCTTATGTTACTGAATTGTGCTTGATCACGAAGGAACAAATGCTGTTTATTATGACAACTGTGACTTTCCTAAATACTGAGGCCTGACATCCTGAGGATATACCCTTGATATGGCTCAGTTGCTGCAGAAAATAAGAAAGGATTTTTGCCTGCTTTGGACAAGAAAGATGGATATTCATTTCTCTACCCTTTTGGTTGGCAGGTGAGTATTGTTATAATACTGTCTGCACTCTGCACTAGTTTGACTTTTATATCTATATCAAGTTGATTTATTGATACAAAGCTAAAATGGAAGTTAAGGTTAGCTCCTTCATCTCTTTTTTATCATGGGGAGTGAGCAGGAAGTAGTTATTGAAGGTCAAGATAAGGTGTTCAAAGATGTCATTGAACCACTGGAGAACGTCAGTGTAAATGTGATACCAACTGGCAAACAGGATATTACAGAATTTGGGTCCCCTCAAGAGGTTGCGGAAACTCTAATAAAAAAGGTTTTGGCCCCTCCAAACCAGAAAACCAAGATAGTAGAAGCAAAAGAGGTTTGATATTTTACATCTCTTTTCCTTGTTTGTAGTCATTATTTTTCATGTTACAATGTATTGAGAGAGAAAAAAAAATCTTTCATGTGTTCATAACTACTATAGATTGACCATATAAGCTACTGGAATTTTTGACATCTTCCCTAATTAAACATCGGCTAACTAGATGAATACCAGTTTTAGTGGTTTGTAGTATTCATACAAAAAATATTGCCAACAAATTTAGAAGATAATATTAGATAATTGTTAGAAATGGGATTACAAAGAAGAATGTTCATTTTTATCTTTTGGATAAAAAGAACAGAATTCTTTTATGCTTTTGAGTGTATTTGGCCAGAAAACAGTTAGTCGTCATCCTATTCTGTCATTTGGTTTGATATTCCGGACATGAGGGAGAACCACAATTTAGAAACTTGTGATTTGTGAAGATTTGAAATGTTAATGAAGAGTGTTAAATTAATGTGTTCAACACATCATAAACAACTCTGAATTTGGTTACTGACGTACTGTTGTCAAATAGGAAATCTTTAAGCAACTAACTGCTACTCTTGATTTTATTTTGGGGTGAAAATGCTACTCTTGAATTTGTTTTCGTTGTTTTTTTTTTCTTCTGAAGGTATCTAATCATGTTGATGAATATGTGCTCTGTGATTAACATTTCTTTTATGCAAAATGTGTGCCACTTGCATCAAGTACCTTCACATTCAATGCTCTGATCTCTGGTTATTATGTGAGTATATATGTTTGTATAACTGCAAAGACACTGATCATGGCTTGCTCCATCTATGTAATGCTTCAGCAAGATGTTGAAGGAAAAAAATACTATCAATTTGAGTTCATTGCTCAGGCTCCGAACTATACTCGTCATGCTCTCAGCACAGTCTCCATTGGCAATGGTATGATTTGATCCTTTTAAATATTTGAAGTGCATGATAAATTCTGAAAATTGACCTTTTATATTTAAAAATTGAAGTAAAACTTACATAAAAAATAGCAAAGTGCCTTGAACCTTTAAAATTAGAAAATGTGTGTAATCTTGTATCCAAGTTTAGAATCATTTTTTTTCATTATGGAAAAACAGAACATTTGAGTTTTTTTTTTTATCTACCTGAAAGCAAGATATTTTCATAATTCAAAGCCACGAAACTAATCCTCGGGACGTAAAAATCTCTCTAGATAAATAAACATTACACAACTAATGAGATAACAATTACATTATGATCACATTTTGGAAGTTAGTTCCAGACATAAGATTTTTATTGATGTTTTTGCTTTTGGTGCAATTATTAATTGTAGGTAAGTTTTACACCTTGACGACAGGAGCAAACGAAAGAAGATGGGTGAAGATGAAAGACAGGCTGCAGACAGTCATAGAATCCTTCAAAATTTTCGACGTTTGATAATGATCATTACTATTACTACCATATTAGAGATATTAAACTCTTAAGCGAGAATGTTCATTTGAATTTTGAGCTTTATAGTCCCAAGTTTTATCTGTTTTTTTTATTATAACTTTCTCCAAGTATCTGTACAATAATGAGAAATGCATTGTATAAAAAAGGGGGGAATTCTTTTTTTTTTAACACAAGAAATTCCTCAAATATAAGCCAAAGATTAATTATTCGAGGAATTGAGAACGGCAATGGATATTTTTCCATACAAATATTTTTTCACATGATATTTTTTCACACGCACAACTTTGGATTAAACCAAAGAGGTTTTTTAGGTAACGAAGAACCAAAGAGTTTAATTTAAATGATCAATCAATCTTTAAACAGGCTATATTCATGCTTGAAGTTTTGCACTCCTTTCCTAAGCCTTGGAACATCAAATCTGGGAACACAAAATATCGGACTTAGCATGACATAATAATAAACTTACTACTTCCATCAGTTCCACGTAACACAGGTTGAAAACTCCAGACCCAATCTTATACTGTGTTATAATGGAACCGTGATGAATCTAAAAGCCTTCCCTAAGTTACATTGCAGTCTATGACAGACTAAGAGTCACAATATTGAATGCATTAAGAAAAATGCCATTCAAAACTATCGATAGGTTACCAACTCATTAATTGTCCAACAAATGAAGATCCTGAGCTGACCTCTAAATATCCACAGAACAAGCTTGGTTTGTTGAATAGTACATGATGCATCACACCATTATCTTGAACAGGGCAACCTTTTTTTTACAGGAAATGTTCACCAAATAGTCTTGACCAATACCACAGGCCCTGTAGCTACCATACTATGTCACAGGTTGCATGATTTCAGAATTACATTGATGTATCAGAATATGTTTAACTATGCAGAAGAATAAAATAACAAACAAATACGCTGAGAACAACCAAAAAAACAATAATGTTAATAATATTATAATAGTTTACTACAAAAAAATATTACATCAAACACAAATATTCACCCACAATTATAGGAACTTGCAATGAATAATATTATATTAAATTTTATTACTCAAATCCTAAATGCACGACTAATATATGATTCTCCTTTTACAATTTCTAAGGTTAAAAGCAACAAGAGAGACTAAGGAGCAAGTTTTGAGATGTGGAGTCCAGATGTAGCTCAAATAATAACCAAGCATATTATTGGGCAACGATGGACACCTTTCCAAAAGATGTTATCATACAACATGGGAAACCCATATTTATCAGCTCACTATTGGTATATTATGTCCCAGACATGTAACGGTATCCACCAAATTCCAAACAAAGCAGACACCTGACTATGTCTGGTATTCAAAAGAAAAAAAAATGTCATGAAATGTTTTTGTATATTAATTGTTTGCCAACCAAGGAAAAAAAAAACTAAAAGGTACTCTACCACTATAATAGGAACTTGACATAAATGATAATGCAGAGGGGCAAAGGTTTTGTGATGTGAAGTCCAGATGAAGCTCAAATAATAACAGTATATTATTGGGCAACAATGAACACCTTTCCAAGAGTATATTATGTCCCAGACATGCAACAGTCTACCAAATTTCCAAACACACAGACCACCTGACTATCTCTGGGTTTTTTTAAGGAAAAAGTCAGGAATTGATTTCCTCTTTCATTTGTTTAGCAGCAAAGGGAAAATAACAAACAAGTACTCAACCACCATAAGGTGTATATTGATACATTCATAAATTCTTATTCCATGACTAATGCAGAAATGTTTCGGTTGAAAAGAACAAAGCTGAGTGAGGGGCAGTGGCTTTGCAATGTGGAGTCCAGATGTAGCTCAAATAATAACAGTATATTGTTGGGCAACGATGAACACCTTTCCAAGAGTTACAAGACAACATGGGAAACCCATATATATCATACACACTCTAAGGATATTATGTCCCAGACATGTAACAGTCTCTACCAAATTTCCAAACACGGCAGACACCTGACTATGTCCGGTATTCAAAAGAAAAAACAAATCATGAATTGTTTTCCTCCACAACAAACGGAAAAAAAAAAAAGAAAAACTAACACAGGCATTCAAGCAGCATAATGGGAACTTGCAATAATTAAATCTTGTTTGTGTGTGTATATCAATACATTCATATATTCTAAAGCATGACTAATGCAAAAAAGTTTTGCTTGAAAGGAACAAAGCTGAGTGAGGGGAAGTGGCTTTGCAATGTGGAGTCCAGATGTAGCTCAAATAATAACAGTATATTATTGGGCAACGATGAACACCTTTCCAAGAGTTACAAGACAACATGAGAAACCCATATTTATCATACACACTCTAAGGATATTATGTCCCAGACATGTAACGGTCTCTACCAAATTTCCAAACACGGCAGACACCTGACTATGTCTGGTATTCAATAGAAAAAAACAAATCACAAATTGTTTTCCTCAGCAACAAACAGAAAAAAAAAAATAAACTAACACAGGTATTCAACCACCATAATTGGAACTTGCAATAATTAAATCTTGTTTGTGTGTCTAATGCAAAAAAGTCCAGATGTAGAGTCCAGATGTAGCTCAAATAATAACAATGTGAATTATTGGGCAACGATGGACACCTTTCCAAGAGATTATATAATACAACATGGGAATCCCATATTTATCAGACTCACTCTCAGTATATTATGTCCCAGACATGTAACAGTCTCTACCAAATTTCCAAACACGGTAGACACCTGACTATGTCTGGTATTCAAAATATAAAAAAGAATAAAAAAATGTCATGAATAGCAACCAAGATAAAAGAAAAGTAAATAGGAACATGCCATAATTATTGATTAATTGTGTATATCAATAGATTCTAAATTCTAATAACATGACTAATGCAGACAAGTTTTGGTTGAAAGGAACAAAGGTGAATGAGGGGGCAGAGATTGTGATGTGGAATCCAGATGTAGCTCAAATAATATAAACTAATACATTAATTGATTGCTAACAATAAAAGCAATTTTATTTTTGTCACTACAATGTATCAATTTACACGATAATATACTAAAAACACAAACCCTTTAAAACTAGCATACCTCTGTTGTAAAAGGATTCTCGCTATGCAAAGGTATGAGGTAGGGTCATTGTACACAGCTTTACCCTTAAATATGCAAAAAGACTGTTCCTAAATACAAACCCCAACCAAATGCAAACCCTTAGATTAAATTTATCTCCAGTTTCATTTGTGTAGGTCAAGAAACAAGACAGCTAATTACACCCAAGCAAAAATGAGTTGAACTTTCTGTAATCAATTTACATATGGGTAAAACTGTGACAGAACCATGAACATATGTTTAAATTATCCACTTCCAACATGACAACACATACCAAGTGAAGAAAACTCAATTATGCTGGTGTTTGGGACATAAATTTATACCTTGGAATATAAGGAAATGCAGATTGATAAAACCTTGGAAACAATGGGGTCAGTAAAATACTTCTATACTATTAATTATACTAGTATAAAACTGAATTCATAAAAATGTTCTCAACTCAAAATTGAATGAACAATAGTTAATACATATGGAAAACAAAGAGTAATAACTCAAGACATGTTGAACAACTATCTTAACAATGAAGGATTAACTTCGCTAAAATCAAGAGTATAACTTTAGATGATACCAATCTTATTAGCTACATCCAAGGCATCATAATCTGGAGTCAACCTAACATAGGCTTTCTTTGTCCCATCCGGCCTGCAAAAAAATAAATAAGCAATTTGATAAAAAAAGAAAAGAAAGATACTGCTTAATATAATATTCTATGCAATACTCGTATTGATAAATCTAATTCTAAGGACAAGTAAATAGCAACCACTGTAAGCTAAGCAATTAGTCCTTTTTCTCTACATTTTTTTTTCAACAATTCAAATATACATGTAGCAGATCTAATACATTGTCATTTCCATTACCTGATTAATGTATTCACTTTCTTTGCCTGAATGTCATACATCTTCTTCACAGCATCCTTAATCTTCTTCTTGTCAGCACGGAGGTCAACAATAAAAACCAGTGTGTTGTTATCCTCAATTTTCTTCATTGCAGATTCAGTAGTTAGAGGAAATTTAAGTATCTGATAATGGTCCAACTTGTTTCTGGGTGGAGCACTAATGCGAGGGTACTTAGGGTTCCTTTCCTTCTTCAAGGTCCTTGGCCTGTGAAATGTAACCGATGTCCTGATCTTTTTAGCTTTCTTCTTAAACACTTGGCCACCTGATTTGACAGCCTTAGCTGTCTTCAAGGCCTGAGCTTTGGGATCAGCCTTTTTGGCATTGTCCACTGCACACACAAGGAAAAAAGCAATTAGATCAATAGCAGGAAACCAGTATTAGTTAGAGCCTTTGCCAACTATATCTATAAAACAATGCATCAATCTTAAAGTGAATACTTATGCAAAGAGAACATTAACCTGGCCAAAAATGGCAATAAGTTTATATTATACATTGCTAAGAAAAGCAGGACATGACTTATGACTGAGTAGTTGAAAGGAGATGCAAATTAAATAGTAATGTAAGGAAAGCAAAATACTTATGCAATCCTATATTATACTACAGAATTCCACATGTTAGCATTATCCTTTGTCAACATCTCGAAAAACACTCCAAACAGACTGGTATACATGAAAAACAAAATATTCTGCATTCGTGTAATATTAAAGGAAAGGACCCAGTGGCACACATCCATTTTGTTTAAACTAGGCATACGTTCATTCAGTTCACAAGCACACACTGAAACTCGAGCCCCGTAACCAAAAGAGGAAAGGCATTCAAAACCAGAAAACATAGTGCATTCACCATAATATGCACCATATGAATCATGTAACCAACATTCAGCAAACAGAATATGTTTTAGCACAAAACAGACCATTACTAGCATCCAACTTTTTCACCAACTAAGCATAAATATCAACATTACATACATGAGCCTCTAGATAGATAGATAGATAGATAGATAATATTGAAGAAATGGACATTAAAAGAATAATGCAAGACTCACCCTTAGTAGGAGCCATTGAAATCACTCACCAGCAATTCACACAACCTCCTGCATGTACATATAACACTAAACTGCATTAGCCAATTAAAGCATAAGCAGTTTTTTTTTATAAAAAAAAAAAAAAAAGTAAAACCAAAGCTACACGAAAATCAGCTTCAGAATTCAGATTCCAAAAGAAATGACTTAGTAGAAACGCATGAATATGAATCTTTCAGAACTTAAGAAACCTTAAAAATCGGAGGGCTGCTGTAGGATTAGGGTTTTAGGTTAAGCAGCTGAACGAGGGAGGTGATTTATATAGAACACGCATTACAGGAACAACCTTATCGGGCCCAAGATCTGAAACCCAAAGAACTTGTGCGTAAAGTTTGGGTGTGCTTCATACACCATATCATTTTCTCATACACCATTAAATTTTTTTAAAATTCCGTAAATGCCCTTGGCCGTTTCTTCCTTATTTTAGTTGTTGGCTTCCATACCCATACTCATTTTTCGTTCTTGGTTTTATGTTTTGGTTTGTTTGAGCTGTGCATTGGTGGTTTTGCTTTCGGAGGTGGTAGTTGGATGGTGATTTAACGCAATGGTTCGTCGAAGTGGAGTGGTCGATGGTGTTGTGGTGGCTACAGCGAGGTGAGTGTTATTTTTTTGTTTCTTATGGATTTGATAATCCATATGGATTATATGGATTACCAAATCCGTATGTATTTGGTGATCTGTTTAAACTATACGGATTGCCTAATTTGTATAGCTGAAAAACTTTTTTTTTAAAGAATCTTTAATTTTAATAAAATATATTTTTATTAAAATTGATTTTAAGTAGAGAAATTATATGTAATAAATTGGATAGATGTTGTAATTTTTGTGGATGAATACAATAGCTTAATTTTTTGATTGTTGATGTACATGGTGTTATTGAAATTTGAATGTTTTGTTAAAATTATTTATTATTACTCAATAATGAACACTTTATTGAATTTAGTTTGATATTTTTTTATTGATATTGATACAAAAGTTTATTGAATTTGTTTTATGTTATGAATTTAATGTTAGTAACAATTATTATTGTTCGGATGTTTTTGTTAATGATTAATTTAAATTTGTTAGGATGGACAACGATGAGTGAATGTATGACAGTATTATGTCTGAAGAAATTAATATGAATGAAGACATTGGAGCGGACCCTGATGCATTTGAAAATAATAATTATTTAATTGATTGTTCTGCAGCGTTCAAAACGTCTGAGGTATTTATATGATTTTGAATGTAGTTAAAGTTGTTAAATTATTGAATTAAGAAGATTGAAGATGAATTATCCATTTATGTAGGTGTTTGAATCGCGTGTGCTGTATTGAAATTGGCTCGTATTGTTGCATATGATAATGGTTTCGTAGCTGTTATAATGAGGATTGACATGTCAACTGGAAAGATAGGAAGAACATTATTTATGTTAATTGGTTGTGAAAGGAGTGGAAAGTACAAAGCATGGAAAAAAGGTTTGATACCTTTAACTACTAGCACTATAAAATGTGATTGTCAATTTAAGTTGCGGGGCAAACCAGTCCCGAAAGTCAAGGGTGAATGGTGAAACTAATATGTGGGAATCATAAGCATGCTTTGGCTAAGTTATTATGTGGACACCCATATGTTGGTTGACTAATTGAGGAGGAGAAGATCATTGTTGTTGATATGACAATGTCGATGGTGAAACCAAAGAATATTCTTTTAACTTTGAATGAGTACAATGTCAATAATGTCACAAGTTTGAAGCAAGTATACAATGCAAGATATGCATACCGAACATGTACAAAAGGCAATAATTCTGAAATGCAACAATTAATGAAACTTCTTGAACGCGACATGTATATTCATTGGCATAGATTGAAAAATGGAAATGTTGTGCGTAACTTATTTTGGGCACATCCGGATGCTATAAAATTGAGCAATGCATATCATATGGTGTTTTTGATAGACAGTACATACAAAACAAACAAGTACAAACTTTCTTTACTTGACATTGTTGGTGTAACACCTACTGGGATGACATTTTCAGCCGCATTTGCCTATTTAGAGGCAGAGTGTATAAACAATGTTGTGTGGTCCTTTGAACGATTTAGATGGATCTTTCTTAAAAGTGATTTTTTTCCAGAGGTCATTGTTATCGATAGAAATTCAGCATTAATGAGTGTTGTGAAAACTGTTTTTCCAAAGTTCACCAATTTATTGTATCGTTTTCACATTGACAAGAATGTGAAGGTAAAGTGTAAAACTTATATTCGACAGAAAAACGCATGGGACTATGTCATGGGAGTATAAACAATGTCGTAATCAGTGACACCACGGGCTAGATGAAGAAGTTGCTTAGTCGTGGTGTATGCATCTATGCCCTCGACAATCATCCTCATGTCAATCATATGCTACAATCCCTTAGCTATCCATTCGCACACAGCCTGACATAATGAAATGTTGGAAATATAAACATTGCATTAGCCACACGAAAAATGTCAAATAAAAATGACAGTTTACAATCACGCAAATGTACCACAGCATGCGTTGGCGTCTGAGATGCAAGAGATGGGGATGACGGTAAATCTAACACTGCATCTGTCTGAGGATGGTGCATATGTGGTGGATAATGTCCAGCATGAGATACTGTAGGCATCTATCTACACGCCCCCTCAACCTGTCGTAGGTACGTAAACGGGTGAGAAATATGATAGAACCACTCCATATATGCAACAACACATTGACTTAGATATTGAACCATGTCTCCAATTTCTACAAGGTATTCCGAGAAGTGGACTCATCTGTCGTCAACATCTTCAATGGAGGGGACTTCAAACACATGTGGTTTTGGAATATGCTGAACATATCCAAACTGCTCAAGTACCCATTTTGGTAAATATCTGACAATGTGAGGACCTCACCTCATGAAGCCAGAAAATAAACTAATAATCTCAAAATCCCTGTGGGCACGGTGCTCCCCATACGGTGTCCAACATATATCATCAAGTGTCAATCTATCTATATGTTTACGATAAGTTGTCACTAGTAACACCTTGACAGTCTTCCAATGGCAGGCACGAGGTTGCTTATCCTGATAGTGATCGTTTGCAACAACATTTCCTACAGTGGAAAATGCTCATATATCCAGCATTACAAATTGAAAAAGGTATAAAGTCAGCAATACATCAAACATAACAGATACACACAATGTTGTTTATCCAATACACATATGAATAAATATCATTACCTGTAACAAAGTAATGTATCCAGCCAAATGTTTCTCATAGTGCTTACATGCGTAATTCAAATTATCATACATGTGCACTAGAGTAGCCGCACCCCAAGAAAATTCCGCAGATTGGTCCATATCGCGGAAAGCTTCTAAGAATACCACACGTATATGTGTGACACTCTTGTTAGAAAACAATGTGTAACCAACAAGATGTAGCAAATATGCCCAGGCTGCTAATATCCACTGCCTACTGCTGACACTTTATGTTGTATAACTCTAGCAACCATGACAGTCTAACATAAGCCTTGTGGCATTGTGTTGTCTCAGCTTCAACTTCGACGGCTACCTTCAACAATTCAACCAACAAGGTAATGGCCTCGTCGATATCAATCTGCTCATACGAGTGGAACGCTCCCATAATAGGGATATGCAAGAGCGATGCCATGTCATGCAATGTAATCATCAGTTCCCCCACGGGCAGATGGAAACTACTGGTTTCAGGGTGTCATCTCTCTACAAAGGAAGACAACAATCCCCTATCTCCAGTCTCCACTGAGGTTACAATCAACGAGCTTAGGCCTGTAGCAGCCATTAAGCCTTCAATATCAGCTGCAGGCTTCCCAAATTTAATCACCTTACGTCCATGGGAAACCAACTTTAGCTCTAGACGTTCCTGCAATAAAGACATATTGATTTACAATGATGGATAATCAATAATAATACGCATGTACTATGTAATTCATCATATTCATACCTCTCATGCTCATACTCTAACTGCCACATGATCTGCGTACTCAGTCAACACCGAACAGTCTTCCGGCCCTCTTGGAAAAGATTCTGACTCAGTACCTACATCCTCTGTCGCAGGTACATCACTCTCCACACGTGGTTCTTCAACAGGACGATCCTCAGCAACATAAACATGTGGCCTTTGTCGACGAACGGATGTTGTCGGCTTAAGCCTCTCAGGCACTTCATCTTCGTTACCTCATTCAACATCTCTTCCAAGAGCCCGACGCAAACCTATAGTCTTAACCATAATCTGTACAACCTTTGTTTACATGTTACTTTATCACTTCAAACCAAACCACACCAACAACAACACTCAACAGTTCAAAATGTTATACAGGTTCCATATTATGAACACACTCAACAACTTTGATTGACATACATACATATGTTACGGATTATAAAACTCCAGCAAAATTCTTAATCCAAATTGTCCAAAACCACATGTCAATAAACAATTGTAATTTGATTTATGAAGTTAAGAACGTAAAAAAATACATAAAAAATATATAGACATTCACATAAAATTTTATTTAATTACTTATTTATATTGAATTTAATCACCAAACAAAAATTTATAAAAAAAACACATACAGATTAACCAATCCGTATGAGGCATACGAATTGTGTAATCCATAACGCTCATACGGATTGGTTAATCCATATAGAACTCATGGTTTTGTATAATCCGTAAGCTTCATATAGATTAACCAATCTGTATGACGCCCTTCTTATGGATTATTGAATTCATCCTCACTGCCGTTTTACACAGCACGACCACCACAACCAACCACACCTCTTCAAAACGGAAACACTCACCAGGGCCACGAAACGCAAAAAAGAACACCACGAAAGCCAATGTATCCACGGACGAGCTCGACGTTGCGGTGCGACGGAGAAAGAAACCAATCCAAGCGAGAAGCGAAAGAAGCGAAAGCGAAGCGGTGCAGAAGAATGGTGAATTATAAAAATATAAAACCTATTATTTAAAGGGCATTATCAAAAATTCACTATTTCAAAAATAGTGTATGAGAAAATCTAATGGTGTAGGTAGCTTAACCCATAAAGTTTTCAATATGGGTCAACACCGATGGATTGGTCCACGGAACATAAACTAGCCCCAACATAAATTATTTATTTTTTAAAATTTATTTAAGCTGTTGTAAAAAAGTTAATTTAAGTATTTTTATGATATTAAAAAAATATTAATTACTAGTAAATTATAAACTAATTATTTTACTGGAAATAAAAAAAAACAAGTGTATGATAAAAAGTATGGGAATTTTTTATTTTCAAATATAAAAGTTAGTTAAAGAAATTATTTTATTTTTTATTTAAAATATCATAGAATTTAATATCGGACATAACAATCTATTATTATTAGATGATAATGTAAATACATTTGCATTTATTTAAATTAATTTCTATATCAAATTGTGTTCAAGTTTGATAAAAAATATTAAATAAAAAGAAATTTAGTGGTTGTAAGATCTATTTGTAACAACTAACAAGTGAATGTTATATAATAAAATTAGTTTAAGAGTTCATTTTTCAACCAAATACTAATATAAAAGGTTATTAACAATGATGCACCATAGCTAGAGTTTTAAAGATTATATGTTAACAGTCAAGTCTTCTGTCAAGTTCCTTAATGTATTTCTTCTTTCATTATGAATGAAGATACCTTAAATGTCTTTGATTAAAAAAAAGAGAGAGCAATGATGCACCATAAAATCCGTCCATTTTTCAACCATTTAACATGATTCATACTGAACACAGTTAATTTAGCACTCTCCCTGATTTTACAATGTACAAAAAACATCAAATTTGTAACTAGGGAGTGCTTGACAAAAAACGATTTTTTTCTTACCTTTTTCCTATGAGAAAGGTGGTAACATAGGTGAAAGATTTCAAACATCAACATGCACCCTATTTTTTTATATAAAAAAAGAAAAAGAAAAGGAAAAGAAAATGACAGGGAGGAATAATCGACTTTTCATTCATCATTTAAGAGAATATCAAATTGAATCTAAACATTAAGAAGCGAGTCGATTTACTTCAGTTAATTAAAAAATGTAACCGAACTTTAAACGATGGTAAACCATATCTAAAGAACATTGCATAATCCCTATCTTCAAATTGAATTAATTTGAAATTCCAATTTACAATCGTTTGTCTCGTATCCGCAACCATTCATTAAATTTAGTTTGTTAATCATGTTTGATTACTTATGAACACGGGATTATGTAAAAACATATACCTTAGTTGTCTATCATACAAGCATTTTCACCAATCTAATACTAGTATTTTTTTATTAAGAAATCTATATCACCCAGCTACTGTTTCAACTTAGAAATTCTTAATCAGGAAATTGTTCACATATAAGCAAATAAACTACACTATTTTCCGCATTGAGAAAGAGACTGAGAGAGAGAGAGAAAGAGCTAAGAAGGAATTGTTTTTTTATAAATAACATGAGAATGTGAAAGAAATTTGAGTATATTGAACATAAATTTCTAGGTTGAGGGTGTTAAAGCGCTGTACATTCAGCCGAGCTACAATTGACTTGGCATGGGGCAACCTCCTGCAAGTAACATATAACAAAACTCAGTTTTAAGAATTAAAACAGTAATGGGACATGCACGTATACCATTAAACAGTAATGTTCTGATCCTTGAAAAAACTATAAATTGGAAGTATATCATATATCAGATAAGTAACATTTATAAGGGTTTTCTTCCAATTGAGATTCAATACATTTTCACAAACTCATAATATGCTCTAAGTATATGGGCATGAATTGTTAAATATTGCCACCACATTGATGCAGCCGGTACAACAAAGGTGATATCCAGATTAGATGTATTTTATCATTAGAGAAAGAACATGTAGACATGTTAATAACATGCAACATAAACTATAGGTAGATAAAAATAAAAATCAATTATTACCATGATAAAATAGTCAAAATTAAGTAGTACAAAATAAACTAAATGCTCTGAACAAGTAATTGTAACAGCTATTCATTACCTCACTGGATTTCTTTTCACAGGGGAGATCAAATTAGAGCCTGAAAATTTGCCATACAAAGAGATAGCTGCAGGTGCTGGGGAAAAGGTTAAAGAAGCTACTTGAACCAAGGATTATCCTAGTATCGTTTTAGCTACAATGAACTCAGCAAAGCAAGGAACTCTGAAGGTTCTTCATTCTCTATAACAACCTATTCACAGAAAAGAAGATCAACATGAGAATTCAAAATATTTGGACAATCCATGGAGCATAATGCTCAACTCAATCTTTTTTGAGAACAGAAAAATATATAAAAGATATATCACAAATCAACAAATGCTCACAAGGCAAGGTTGGAGTGATTTCTTGACCATAAATTTGGAATTATAGGAAACAAAAAAGAAATGGTTTGAAGTTCGAAGTCAATACTTTGATCATGATATAACAATACTATGCTATTGATGCAAACAAGAGAAGGGTAGAATTAAAGGATGAATCATGTAACATCAAGGGAAAAGGCAAATGGAGATGCACTTCACAGAAAATCACTTTCCAAAGAAATGAAATAGGATTTATTGTATCAATGTATCCGCAGATCCTATAGCAAGAGTGCTGTCCTTCATTCTCACAGTTTCTGCATCTTTATTTTTGTGAAATGAAGTGATGAAATATCACCTTTCAAACAATTAAAGTCAATCAATTTCACGTCTTTTTTGTTTAGTATTCCAAATAAAAAAGAAAGAAATCATTTATATTGTTTGTGAAAAAACACGTTGCAACAGCTGGTCCACCTAATATCTTAAAAAGCACCCCAATCTAACAATTAACAAAACACTAGATTCATTTAGAGATTCCATCACCTCTCGTGCTATCAATTCCACTGAATGTGGGGAAAAGATAGATACTGGTGGTACAGAATATAGCAAGAAATGCTAGATTTTCTTGCATAAATTGCCCTAGTCAGTGGGTACTATGTTTTAATCTAGAATAGAAACCCAAAAATAGAAAAAAGAAAAGAAAAAGCATGAAATTAATTTATATATAGGACTGGAGATAGTACTAAACACCTGTCACGACTGCAGCAACTTATTTAATGCATAGAGTTGTAAGAATGAAGCAACAAACGAAGGAAAAGCTCATACCTTCATGACTGTGTTCTTTGGCAAACTAAACTGAGCAAGGAGATCACAACCAATTTGATTCCAGTCAACAACTCCTACATAATCTGTCTGTTTATCAATATCTAAGTGAACCTGTGAAGCATCACAATTGAAAGACCTCCCTACCCAAATATATAAAATGTTTCCTGCATGTACATGCATACTGGGAGAGAATATGACAAAAGCAGCTTTAGAATCCAAATGACTTGCACCAAATGTCTCAATCTTTTCTAAACTGGGCCAGTGATATACCGCAGTTTGTGCGACATTACACTGCAGTAAGCCACTCTCATTAGTTCCCTTCAATGCTGTAGACTGACTAAGTGATGATTCCTTGATGTCCGTGCTATCAGCAGTGCTTGGACACAATGCCAGCTCACACTTTTGAATTGAATTCACACCTCCATCCTTGGCATGGTTGTTAGACTTGCAAAAATAATCTTTACTATCTGATTGTTGCAAATAGCTAACATTGCCATTAACAAGAATGTCATATTCTCGACTAGCATGAGAAGTTGACGATTTATCTGAAACTTGTGTCTTATCATTCATTAGTGGCAACTTCAAAAATTTTGACAAGTTACCTCTGCGTTCAGCAAGGGAAGTTGATGGTTTTTTTCAACGGTGAAGAGGCTGACTGAGACCAGGGATGTGATAACTTGACGCCAAGGATATCTGTATTGTTAGACACTGTTTGAGAAGTAGAATTTGATGTGATTGACAAATTAGAAAAATTAGACAAAGATGAAGATACAGGTATAGAAGTCAAAACTACGGAGGAAGAATCTGGGGACACTTCTGACAAAAACTTTGAATGAGTGCTAGAATCAGAAGAAATGGAATCTGGAGAAACATAAGATGGTGAAGAGGATGATGATATAGACGATGACGATGACGACAAGGATGAGGATGGAGACAAATTTGCATTTGCTGATGTATAAATACACAACATGGAATCTGAATAAACCCTTGGAAAGGATAACCGAGGGGCTGAAACAAACTCCTTCGTATTAGCAGAGGAAACTTTACGCCTTACACTCCAACTACTCTCTCTTGCAGGCAGATGGGTTTCATGTTCGCCCGATGAAGCAAATGGAGGCACAAAGCCTCCAGTGATTGCTTTTTTGAAAACTTCATAATCAACATTGTATGCATCCACTCTCCTATCACCAGGCAAAACTTTACTAGTTAATCTTTTTCCATCTTCTACTCTGTTGCCAGATTTGTCCATCAAAGGCAGAAAATTTGAAAAAGCATCCCAAAAGGAAGCCTGCTCCTCACCTTCTTTAATCATCACAATAGGCCCTTGCACCTTCTCATACCGGACAATCTGGCCAACAGCCCCTCTGGCATCCCTCTCCATGATGGCCTCACAATCCTTACCAATCCAAACATATATTGCTGAAGGAATATGCACTATAAACGCACCTCTGGAGTCCAACGCAGCCGATGAAGGATCCGTCAACATTTTTGGAACAAGATGCAAAGGATCATACGGCGAGTGTGGAGCAATTCTATACATCCTCAGCAAAGAGCTAGGGCTAAGAGGGACAGCATGAACCCTCTTCTGGCACTGCAACAGCTGGCAAGCAAACCCCATATTCGGATCAGCAATCCCTCTCGCTGCCTTCACAAACTGAAAAGCATCATCAAAACTCTGCCCTTCCCTCCACATAAGGTAAGCAATGACCAAGGAAGTAGACCTAGACACCCCTTGACAACAGTGCACAAACACCCTCCCACCTTGCTCCCTAACATCCTCAAAGTAGTCAAACACATCATACAAAATACTAGTAATGTCCTCAGAGGGACTATCCTGCAGCCACAAAGTCCTATAAACAAAATCAGCCTTAAAGTACTCAGGACACACAAACCCCACACAATTCAACACATGAGTGATACCGTTATGCTTCAAAATGTCCCTATCCCTAGCAACAGCATCACCACCAAGGTACACATGATCAGCAACTTTTGAACACTCCTTATCAAAAAATGCAATCTTATCCCTCTTCACAAGCCCATTTCCATTGTTACTCCTACTATGATCAGGGTTGTTATGCTGAATGGAAGACAAATCAAGTTTCAACCTTTCACCATTGCTACCATTACCTCTCCCGCCGGGGGTGGTGGGCGGCTGCGGCCACTCGCCGATATCGTCGGAGCCCGCCTTCGGCCACTCGTCGAGGCTCCGCCGGGCGATGGAGAGCGGCTGCAGCGGCGGCAGGCAAGACCGCGCCTTGCAATTCTGCTGCGACCGAGGCGTCAGCGGCGGCGGACCGAACCGTCGGTTCTGGCCGTGGGGACCGTCGGCGGCGCCGGAATCAGCGAAGCCCTTCTCCGCCTCGCCGGAAGAGGCGTTTCCGGCGGCGGTGCGCGAGGAGGACCACGACGCCGACCGCCAGAACATTTTCCGAGAGGCGGAGAGGTGACCCGCGTCATCGTTCCCCACCATACCCACTTGCAAAAGAATCGGAAAAATCGAATTTCGAGCAAAACCCACGAAAGATTGGAAGAGTCCTAGGCACCTAGGTTTTCTGGGTCACGCAGAAACGGGGCGCATTGAAGGCAATTGAAGAAATCGGAGCCGCGTAGGGTTAAGCATTTGAGAAAAGGGAAAGGAACCCACGAAGAAAAGAAGAGAGTAGCGGAAAGAAAGCACGTCTGAATCTTGAAGTGAAAAACTGAGAGGGTGGGTAGGGGAAAATTGAAGGAAAGGTGGGATTTTTATGAAGAGGTGAATGTTTTTTGGGGTTTGGGATTTGATTTGAAAAGGGAGAATTAGGATTTAGGAATTCGGTAAGGGAGAAAGGTGTAAGGGAGAAAGGTATTTGAGTTGTAATTGAGAGCAGGAAGAGAAGTGATTCATGGGAGGGAAGAGAAGGGTAAGTACATACATATAGTAGTATTTTGTATTGTGTGGGTAGAGTCCTTTCTATATTTATGCCACCTCAGTTTTTCTTTTGTGTTTGGGGTTTTCTCAGTTTAATTTTTTTAATTTTAGTCAAAAATGGCACATGAATCAGGAAGATGATTTGTCTTGCAATGCCAACCCAGGAGAGAAGACCAACCAAGACTTGATAAGAATATATGGAAGAAATTAAACTTATGTCTTTAATTGAAGGATGACTATTGCCATTTAAGGAAAGAAAAATAATTATCAGTCAACAATTTGTTTTTCATATTTTTAATGCTTTCAAGTTTCAAATATGAGGTGTGAAGTATGCATACATGTATTTTTTTTTTTTTATACAGTGGAACTAAATTTTCACATGAAATATTAATATTAACTCAGAACTTTAATTTTCATCTAACAAATGCAATAAAAAAAGTTGGTTTCACCGTTAAAATGAGGGACTAAATTGCAAATTAGATAAAATAGGCGACTAAAATTATATTTAACCTATTTATTCAATATTCAATGAATAGTGGACATTTAATAAAAAAGTGCCTTTTAAATGTGTATTCATTATTACATATTGAAAAAAATATAATGAGTTTTAATGATATCACTAATGAGCATCTGAATTTGTGCAGGCTCATTCATTATTTATTATACATTCATTTATTTATTTTTACCTTTTTAATAAGTGTTTTAAAAATATTAGTTAACATTTATCTTTATTACATAATAAAGTAAGAAAGTTTTTACATGTTTCTTTCCACACAAAATAAAGACACTTTAGACAATTATTTTTTAGTTTTTGGCAAATACTAAAGCCATGGTTAAGAAAGTAAAAGGAAAATGATTTTTTATTATTAAGATTAGTAAAAATGTACTCCATATAATTTTCAATAAAAACTCTTCCTTTTAATTCCTTAATTAGTACCCTTGTGATATTGGTTAGGAAAACTCTTAATTATTTTATCTTTTATTTACTTAATGAATAATACTAATCAGTGGAATATTTAATAGAAAACAAATTTTAAGTGTGCATTTATTATTTATTATTAAGTATTAAAAGAAAAATATTGGATTTTAAAGGTTGCATTAATGAGTATTTAAAATTTCACGCTCATTTATTAGTTGTTATACATTCATACATTTTCTTTTATGCCCCATTTCACTACAAAATAATAGTCTTTTAAGGTTATGTTATGGCACAAATATTTAGTTGGTATAAATTTCGACAAAAATATTCCCAGATTTCCAACTACTCTTGTAATATAAAAAAGAGTAATAATAATATAATATTTATAACATACTCTTTCTAATTTATTTGAATTTTATTGAAAATAACAAAATTATACGTTTTTGTTATTTTCAATAATTTTAACTTATCGACAAAGGAAAAGTGTGTTTAAAAAAGTGTTTCTAGCATTTTTTTTTTCATCATAATTTTATCTTTCAGTATATCAATAACAAATACACTATATTAACCGCCAACTTATTTTTATGGTTGGTGTTTATTTTCAGTGCAAGTATTGTTTTATCTTCTTAATTATATATAGGGGTATTGTTGGAAAAAATAGCTTAAGAAAAGCTAAAAGAATTAACCATTATTTTGAAAGAAAAAAAAAGACTATTATTTTGGAACTAAATGGAGTAATAGAGTAAGGAATTTTAGGCATACTTTTTTTCTATAAAAAAAGACATTTTAGATAATTCATTTTAGCTAAAAATATTTAATTAATTATATTAATTAGTCAGACATTTAATAGAAAATAGATTATCAATGCACATTCATTATTAAATAATCCAATAATGATAATGGGTTTTTATATTGTCATTAATGAGTATTGAATTTGCAAACTAATTATTGAGTTTATGCACATTTTTAGTCATTAATGAGTATTGAATTTGTGCATTTATTCAATACTCTCTCCGTTTTATAAGAATTATAATTATAGTATATGAGGAAAAAAATTATTCTAAAATAATTATTATTTTACTCTTTTAACATAACAATTGTATTTTTCTTTTATATCACTTACAACATTAATGATATAGGCTAAAAAAACTAAAAATGAATTAATGATAATAAGATTAATTTTGTAAAATTATTATTATTTTTCATTCATTTATTAATTTTTTAATTTATATAAAATAATCTAAGAAGACAATTATAATAAGACCGGTGAGTAGTTTTTATGCACATAATTTATTATATTTATAAATTTTAATTTATTGTAATTTTAAAATATTTATTTGTGATAAAACTAATTGAAAAAAGTATATTTGATTGGAGTTTAAATTGTTCAAATGATTTTTTTTTGTGTGAAAAGTGGTAGTCATATATAAACAGCTCATAAATACATTTGTTTTACTATAAATTCAAAGGAGCTTAAACGATAATTTTTTATTTTTTATTTTACTTTTTATGCTATATAGAATAATATTTTTTTTATGTAATCAGTTGAAACTTTTTTATACTAATATTTTTAAAGAAAATAAAGTTATATATATCATAAAAAATTAATTAAGAAATTATATTTTTAAACTAAAAAAATAAAATATACACTTTACACAATTAACGGTATTGAGTTTAAATAACTTTTTTTTTTTTTACAGAAACTAAATATTTATAGTAGCATAGAAAATTTAAAGAATTATTTATGTAACTTGCAAGAGTGATATTTAATTATAAAATTTATTTTAAAATAAAGATATAAATTAGTAGGTACGTATATGCAAAAACCATCCATGATAAGTAGTGTAATTATCCACTTAATAGTTGTTTTAGTGGATATATGTAATTACCTACAAATTTTAATAGAAAGTTAGTACTCATATCCACAAATATATATTTAAAAAAAACTAAGAGATAGATCACATTTCATAAAAAAACAACTCATTTCGTAATCCTTATTTGTTAACAGGTTGATCACATTCTTTAATTATATAGATAAATTACGTTTCTTATTAAAAAAAAAATCACATTTAAATACCTTTTACAAAACATTATCTTTTAGCATTAAAAATCACATTTTTTATTTGCTAAAGTATCATGTTTTTGTAAAATATCTTTGAATAGGATTTTATTTTTTGTTTTTGGAAACAGTAGGATTTTATTTTTTGTGATATTTTATGATATTTATTATAATGTTTTGTGAAAGAGTTTTGAATTAAATTTTAATTTTATTATTACTATTATTTTTTAATCAATATTTTCGATTTATTTTTTATATTAATTAAAATGTGAATAATGGATACATATATGAGTATATTGGTAACCAATGAGAAGTGTGGCATGTGTATTAAAATTATTACCTTTGTCGGTATGAGCTTGAGTGTGAGAAATTTTTTTAGTGTAAGTATGCGGATGGATTCTAGGATATCCTACATTGTCATTCTTAATTATTACAATTTATATCCAATATAAAAATTTTGTGCATCCACACGTAAAAAAAACTAATATTATATGATAATCTGTAAATAAAAACGCGTGTTCATTGAACCAATAAAAAAATTGATAACTTCTTGACTATATAATCAAATAAACTTTAAAATTCATCTTAACACTCTCAATAAAATTCCACATATTTTCATAGTTTATATATAAGTAGGAAAAGGTATAAGTGATCCTCATTTAAATAGTAGAGCCATATATGAAGCTTGAGTTTTTTTTTATCTAACAAATGACCCGTGAATATTTAATGAGTTAAACTCAAATAATTTGTGCATAACTCAAATCATCTAGATTCTTATATATTTTTTTACCTTTTACTCCCATTTTTTCTTCTCCCTTCATTCATAAGTTTTAACATTATAACTTCTTATACACTTGTTTACATGAATGTTTACTTTATATTTACACGTGTGTGAAACTAAAATTGAAATTCACGTGCTTCTCTTTTTCAATTCAAGGAAGTACACAAACCCATAGGACATAATTATACTGTGTTAATTATTTATGCATAACTAAGAGGAGAAATGGAGTCGATAAAGAAAAATCAAATATTTTCTTTTTCTTATATGGAGAAACCCATTACTTGATATTACTAATACTCACTAAATTATATATATAAAGAGATTCATAATATTAATGGTATTCTCTATATCGATCCAACCTTAAGGGCATTGCATGCACGCTTTTAGGCTTGCTCGATGTACATTACACACAAGCGATTACTGAAGCATCAATATATGAGACGTTACTAAATTTTAATGAATAATCTGTTTACTATAATTCATGACAAATTGGTCATGATGTCATGTCAAATAGAATGTTCAAAACTGAGTTTTGAACTTTGAAGTGATAAAACTCTGCATAGAAAACATAGAATGATTTTTTCAATTCTTGGCTGTGAGCATGGTACGTTGTCAATCCTTAAGAAAATGAATCTCGTTCACGTGTTTCTATTGTTTTGATTGATTTAAACCTTCATCTTAAGCTTAAAGAAATCTTTTGATTAAATTTTTATCATGACAAGGGGCGTGGTTATGCATGGACAAGTACACTTTCAGTTCTGCATTCACAATAAATCCATTGTAGAATTAACACCTTATCAAATATGGCTCCACGTCCTTAAGTATATAAAAACCAAAGAGTAATATTATATCTTTCTATTAATTATCTTATAAGTCTTCTTACTACTTTATAAAGTAAGTATTAAATAAAAAATAAACATTTAATGTCTTAATTAAACTATTTTTAATGATATTTTTAATTAAATTATGATGTTGTTAATTAAAAATAATCCACTTAACTATTTTCATGCATGCATGGTCTTATTTTGTTTGTGGTATAAAACCTCTGCAGTATTATTATTATATATATTACATACAATTATATAAATATTTTTCATTTTTTTATATACGCCCATCTGAAAAATACACCACAATATCAAAGGGGGCATGCTGCATTGAATTATCTCATTTTGTTGTCAAAATATATTTTCCCATTCACAAGGAGATGTTATGATTGTGTCAGCCATTAGAAAATTAACGAGTTTGACACTATAGTGCAGGTGATGACAATAACCCTGCATGATATTGTAGCAAAGAAGCAGTCAAACACTGAAGAAATGCAATACCCTATATATTAAGCTGCACTTATAATTCATAAACTTTCATCGAATGGAGATCGAGGAGCTATCTTTGGATATCATTAAATATTAGGGACCCAATTGACATTAAGTTACACTTTTTCACATGGCTTCAAAAGTCTTCCAATAACAAACATTCAATAAGACAAATAGTGTACATGGAAAATGATAGAGACTGAACCTCAAAGGGATTACTTCGACCAATAATACAACTTTTGTACCATTTGTCAAGAGTATATCTATTCTCAGCCATTAAGGTGTTATCCCAAAGCAACTCTTAGTCTCTTACCCTGTAATTTTTTCTTAGTTTTACGTCAAGGGGATGGAATGTCCCACACATATGACTATAGGCAGCAAGTGCATACAAGAAATCAAAATAGACATCTAGAAATTAAGAAATTTCAATTTCTAAGATTTGGAGGCTAGCTATCACTTAATATTTTAAAAATATTTGTTTTGGGTAAATTATTAACCTTTTAGAAAATTATTCCAGTTTTTTTAGCAAGCAGATATGCATGGTTAGGTGTATTTTTATTTTATAAAAAACTTTTACACTTAAAATAAACCCAAATTATAGCATGTTGGGATGAGTTTATTTCAAGAGAATAATTATTTGTTTAACAAACTCAAAAGTATATAGAAAAATAAGTATTATTTCAAAATAAACTGATCAAACATAAATTAAATACTAAAGAAGAGTGTTTATGTAGTAATTTTTTTATATAAATTTGTTTGCAATTTAATAATTGGACACATTATTTATTTAAGTCTTTGGACAATAATGTTATCCATTAACATTTCTTATTGCATTATATATTGTTATGAAATGGCCCGCGCGCGTCTCTTCGTCAAACCATCATTGCTATTATTTGTTTGTACTATGATTTTATCCATCGTAATGATACACGTCCCTGTTTATTACTCATTTTCCCATCTACCGTGACATATTTTTCTGTTATTTCACTTCTATTTTATACTTATCATGGTCTCACTTTCTAATTAAGCCTGGTTCTAGGGAAGATTCTTAATTCTAGGTTTAGTTAATTAACTTGAGGATCATATGTGGGATGCTCAACCAGAAGTTAACGACTTCAAAGAAAATACTGATGGGATTTTGACTTTGAGACCAAATATTAGTCACCACCAACTATCATTACAGGAGCAAAGAAACGACTAATGTGCCAATCTTGTTTTGAAGTAGTTAAGTAAAACTAATCATGATAATATTAATTTTAAACTGTTTGAATACAATTAAAATGTATATTTAAATTAATCTTAATCATAGTTTTTATATGAAAACATATGTTTTTAGAAAATACAATAATTTAAGGGTTTGCCAAAAGCACGCAGCCATTCCAGCTTCTAATCGATGTTTTTTGATATGACCACCGCAATGCTGACATCAAAACTATAATAAAGAGTACACCTATTCAATAATTGGGCATATTTGTCATCAATGTTTTGATCACGAGAAAGATAGAGGAACGATAATTAATTCATTAATTATATAGTAGGGTTTTTTTTTTTCTCTTCAGGAAACTTTATAGTATCACACTGTTTTAACAAGTTTAACTAGTAAGTACTTCTTCTAATTGGGGAGAGAACCATTACCTTTTTTTTTTTTACAAAAAAAATAATAAGGAATTTCTAAGATATAATGTTTCTCCTGAACAGCCAATAACACAGTCTCTAATCTGAGTCTCCAATACTTGTTTCTAACATACTCTTTATGTTAGTTATATTTTTTTTAAGGGAAATTATAAAATTTATTAAAACCTACAAAATCGTGGGTAATATTTGTTAAATAAGAAGATATTTTTAATAATTTTCAGTCAATAAAAATGTGTTGAAGAAAAAAGTTATTTATAGTAGTGGATTCAAAACCACAAATTAGTAGGAACATAATATTTTAAAAAATAAAAATAATATTTCCTCGGATTTTTTTATAAGGAACAAGTTTTATGGTGAAACTTGTTTCTTATAAGAAGAATCAAAGATAGTACTAATTATTATAATATAATATAATAGAATGAAATATGACCTAAGATGAAATATCCAATTGTGAAATCTAAAAATGAAATGAAATGTAAGAAATAAGCTTGTAATTAAAAGAAAAAAATTGACAATAGAGTAAAAAAAATTATTTATAGTCCTAGGATAATTGGTGATATTCCAGTAAAAAAAAGGATAATTGGTGATATCACCAATTAATTGCTTTAACTAAAGTTGTTAAGAGTGATGCTCCGATTTCTAACATTTGGAACGTGTCAGGTGATGAATTCATTGCTATGTTAATATAAAACTGAATGACTATATATACGTGCATGCATTTCTTGTTGACAAGACATGATAACGCCATAAAAAGGATACCAACCTCCAATCAAAGCCTGAAATACTTTAAAAACATAGACCCAACATTTTTTGAAAAGCTTGTACACACGGGCACACAAGGTTGCCACCTAAAGTAGACAAATTAGAACTAGAAGCTTATTATCGCAATTAGCTACGTGTAGTATTATATGGTTAATTGCCACATTTTATGCCTCCACGCATAATTAATTATTGTATATAGGGATCAGACTATATGGTCAACCAATCAAACATTAATGGTCACTCCCCATTTGTTATAATTAGTTATCATGAGGCTTGCACGTGGATAATTTTATGGATAAAATTTAGATATAATTATTTAAATGTGTTTTGGTAAACAGGTGTGTTTGGATCTACTTTTTACACGTATGATTCAAGCTAAACTTACATCAAATTGAAGGGGAAAAAAGAAGTGGAAGTTATTAAGGGCACCTCCAATGCTAGGAGCTTATATGAGTTTCTTACTGAATTTTGGTGGGTCCTCTTTTAAGATACAGTTTATTATATAAGAAACTCAACTTAAATTTAAGCACTTCAGGAGAGAGAAAAAAGTAAAAAAGGATGTCAAGTCAGCTAAGAAACTCTCCTAAGATACTGCATTGGAGATGGCCTAACTAATTATTGACTTCAACCTTGACGCGCGTTCCATATCTGTGAAAGTAAAATCAAACATGTGTATTAATTATTTCTCGATCAAAATTTGAGTTTGACTTGTGTAACAAAAGTTTACACTAGAATTAGCATAAATTATCAAGGTGAAACTCTAATTTTAATTAGAAAATCACATTAAAAAAATTACTTAAAAGACTACAATGTTAGTTTTGTCTTAATTTTGTTGCATTTTTAAAAAAACATTTATTGAGTCACTGTCGAGAACGGAACCAATTATTCTATAAACTTTAGGCTATTAAGTATAAGTTGATGAGAGATTTCATTACATTTATATCAGATTTGAATTTAAAATTTAAATCTAGTAGCTAGAGTAGTACAAAAGAGTTGAGGTTTTTACTTACTTACGTGGAGACTTTATGATCGCAACTTGGCTGTCAAAAACAAGCTACTAAATAAGAAGGGTATAAATCTTAACACGTGCTTTCTGTTGGAGTCAGAAATGCACTTATTCGCTAGCACTTTGCCTTGAAGCCCCGGCAATTCGGTGGAACACCCCTTTAATGTTGATCCACTCAGATTTACTACTGCATGTCCTTCTTCATTATTCACGAGTGGTGGATGGTGGTGAATTAATTAATACTACTACGTTGCAACAAGAAGCTTCCTAACTAAACTAGGTTGTCTAGAGAAATATCTGCCAATTCGTACATCACGTAATGAGGAAGTATAGGGCAATGGAAGGAATCCCCTCCTTACCAGAACTTTGTCAATCATTTACTATGTTGTTATGATATTATGACTTAGATACTAATACCAGGATTATCATATAAGGTTTGCTTCGCTAAATGGAGAGTGATAAAAAAAAAGTGAATGAGTTTTGAAGTTTTTATGGACTAAAATGACAAATAATACGAAAGTTGCTTTATGAATTTGGTGCCAATTTGAGGTGTTGCAGTAGTTTTATTAAAAAATGGCATTTATTCCTATTCATCCATATATAGTTAAGTAGGTAGAACCTAATTGCTAAAGGCTAATGCTATAAATTAGAAATTTTGCGTACCAAAAGAGTTTTTTTACACTCATTAGTAATATTACTCAATTTATATGGATTTCGTGCTGTAGTAATGAAATTTGAACTTAAAACTATCAAAATATTTTTCCACACACAATTTCATCCTTGATGATTTAGGATCTGTTTGTATCACAGATTAGGAAATGTAGCACAATTTCCAAAATGACATTAAGTACTGACATTATTCGCGACACAAATAGATTAAATAGGTTCAGCCTTTTTCGCTGTGGAAAAAAATTTGATTCTGTGTTTTACATACGGAAAATATTCATTTACTTCTATCCTTTAAAGCAAGAATATTACCTGGATTGACTAAAATGGAAAACACAAGAAAATTTGAGTAAAAGTAACAAGGTTGAATGGTTGGCGGTCATTTGTATAAAATAATTAATGAATAAGTTCATAGTTGACAAAATTGGTTACTTATTAAAACTTTTATTAATCAAGCTAACTAGTTCTATTTACTATCCATGCAAACAGTGCGCAAGGTCCACCTTATTTTAAAAAAAATGACATGGCTATGAAAATATTTTCTAGAGGGTGGGGGCAAGGGGGAACTGGATCACCGATCCCAGAAAATAATGCGTTTATCAGTGCACTAGGGGACATTACTAGTTGGCTATATTTGAGCACTATAAAGACAAAAATAGTTACATAAATATTGTAAAGTTAATTGTTTGACCCTTAGATACTAATTTTAATCTTTCTTCTTTGTGCAATGTTATTAGAAGGGTTAATGGGTTATTAATGATTCAATTATATAGTTTGTATAGTGGTGTGCTACTATTGCTAACTCACTAGCATTCTCAAGCCTATATAATTTGCTTTTAGAAACACAGTAAAAAATGTAAACTGGATATGATTTATTTAACTCAACAGTAAATTACATTGCAACATGGCTGTGCCAGTTCATTAAAGAGTTCTGACATCAACACCCATATCTGCCAAGGAGTTGAGCTCAAATAATGATTCTAGCTCATCAACCAGGTAAAGTAGACGAAACATCAGTTACTTGCATACCAGGTTACACCTGAACATGTGAATCATCATTACAAGGATTATTGGTCATAACATGACCCTGGACCAACAGGTGCCCTTCTAGCATAATAATTTGTGACAGGAGCAGCTGGAACCCCTCGTCTATTCAATAGACATCTGAAGTTTAGCAACCGGGGCAATGCAATTGAGGTAATATTTTGTGAGGTAGAATCTCTCTGACTCCATAAGCGTTCTGTGGGAAACAGAGTAATTAATTTTGCATAATCAAAATCAGCAGTCTACATGTTTCAATCACACACCCCTTCTTCCCTCTTCTCCAAAAAATACAAAGAGGCACCATTATATAATAAAAAAGAATGATAGATTTATAAATGTAGACCTATATCTTTTATGGATCCTCAAAAGGTATAAATCAAGAAATAAGAGAGGAATTTTTCATTTTATAGAAGAGGAGCACTGAAATTTCTACCTACTTTCTGCAACAAAATCAGTTATTATATCAGGAAATAACAGCTTAAGCCCCCATGTGCTAGCTATCCCACAAGGAAAAGTGAGTAGGCTGCTCATAGCCTGATACATTTTCCTTAGAATTACTACTAGCAGGCAGAAAGACATGTTTAAGAGTTAAGGAGAATGCTGTAGCAATAATACTATAAGTACACTACAAGAATTTTGAACAACTTAGCATCAGCAAGACATGCCTACCTGCAGCTGCAGCAGCTCGAGGCCATATTGTTTGCTGAACATTGGATGTATCTGCTGTCTCACTCCACATGCAAACTTCTCCTCCAATTACAAGCTCTTGTTCAGAAGCTATATTTATTCCCTGTAGTGGTTCAGCAGTGTAGACCTCATCCCAAGGTACATCCAGATGGTCAAGATACCAGACACCCTGATTACTGTAAATGCACCTGAAACCTTTTGCAACAACCTTTGGACAAACACCAGGGCCCAACCTACAATGTTTACTTGAAATGCTTTATTCTGAAACTATGACATGTTTGGCCCTGCAATAAAACTACTTAACAGATATGGAAACTCACCAATTGTGCACTATGGTGTTTGGATGTAGCTTTGATGGAAACGTATTGAAGGTTTCCTCCCTGAGATTTTTTTTAAAAGAAAAGTCACATCTAAAAAATGTATCTTCATTTAAAGAACATGCACTAAACAGAACAGTTACTTATTGATTTGCACATAAACTATACTGTTCCAAGCATATGCAAACTAGTGGTGGCATTTGAATTTTGAAATATTGATGTTTTCAACATAAAGGATTAGGATGGAAAGATACTCAGGTGAAACAAACGCTAAGGACGAATTAAGGGTACAAATAAATTTTTCTTAGTTATAATACCATATATATACAGATCATACCAGTTCACTGGACTCCAATTTTTCGAAACAGCCATCTCTTGGGCCTTCAGTACAAAATATTGATAGGCATCTCTAGTGGTCATGTTGTGACTCTGAAGCCTGCATTCGAGTAATGGTCAAAATACAGAATAAATGTCACATCTAAAAATAGTACCTTTACACTCACAGTTAATCAGAATCACTATGGTTGTTAACTTATCTGGAAATTGACAACCACCTCAATGCTCAGTACCAAAAATGGTGTGAGAAAGAGGGGATAAAAGAAAAAAAAATTGAGTAGCTAATTTTTCCTATGAATGATTAAAAAAAAACTAATATAAAACTGTTCATGTGTCAATTGTTAGCTCATGTCATGACATGGTAATAGAGTCTCTATGATCAAGTGTTTCTAGAGGTTAATCATTGCTGGGCCCATTCTTGATCCTTCCAATAAAAAAATCAAATTTCAACACTAGGTAAATGGGCTTATGCATTTGTCCATCCTCCAAGCCCAGATGGCAGTTTCATGAGGGGATGTGTTAAAGATATAACTTAAAACCATTTGTGTATCTCCAACTAACAACTTAAGCTTTTGGGAATTCAGATTATTGGTTCATGACAACCTCAAAGCGAATAATCCAAAAAAATTTAGTTGATTCCAAAAGATGAAAAATAAAGTCACTCAAATATGGTGACAAAAATCCCTCCCAATTAACAAAAATACAAGGTTTGATATGAAATTATTTCTGCAAGGCACACCATGTGCCAAGTCATAGATTTCAGCTGCCAGAACAAGCGAGCCTACTAGAATAGGTGAAAACCAAGATGGGCTATAGGCTCTGATATCATGTTAGATTTCAGCTTAAAACCAATTGGCACTAAGTGAAGTTGCCCAACAGATATATAAGCTGCACCTCGAGAATTGAGACATGCGATGTGGGACATCCTAACACTTTACACATAAAAAATTTTAGTTGAATTTCCAAAAATTGTACATAAATGGCTAAACAAAAAGTCATCATAGAATGTAATATATGAGTTTAACAAGTTAATGTTAGTACCATTCCTTGACATGAGAAGTACTACTCCAGCAATCTGTCAAACAAAATATAATTTCACATCAATTAGCATTAATAGTTTAATACAAATATCTTCAACATTTCAACAATCATGTAAAGACTACTTTATTATACTTGATATATTATAAATTTACGAAGTCACACACATGGTCCCCGCTATGAAACCACTTCTAAATAGACAAAATACCCATATTAAGGAACTTGAGGGCTTTTCAAACTTCAATGATAAATAAAATCATGGAAACTAAGTGTGTGGACTGCTAGAGGCACCCTTGAAATGTGAATCCCAATCCTCTTCAAGGTTTCTAAATATTGGAAAGAAAAAAGTACATGAAAAACAATTCTGAGGAAACATCAGTTCCATGGGTTTTTAAGATAAAGAACTTTCAATTCAGAAAGATGTACATGTATGATGTATCTGCTCTTGCAACCCTCATAATATCTGAACTTAGATTACTTTATTCAATTGATAACTTTAGTAAAGACCAACTCATAACAATCACAAGTTTGCACAGAAGCATCAACCTACAATAGCAGTTTTTAACATACTATCGAAGATAGAAATGCAGAACCATTAGAATATAGGTTTCAAACAAGGAAGAAAGTCGGTGGTAGGCGTATCCAACAGCATCAATGATTTATCTATTGATCTGATAATTGACATATATTCCTATCTTTTGTAGTTATTTTGGGGTGATTATGTGGAATCTTTTATGTTTTTGAGCTTTGTTTGTGTTCCTCTTACTTAGGTTTTGAATAAAAGCTTATTTTGTTTAGAATTTTCTATTTGTTACACTTGATCTTGGGTTGTTTGTTTGTGTTTTGTAGAACATTTGATAAAGGACCATTTGGAGAAGAGTTGAAAAGCTTTAGCACTGTTTTGGAAGGAAAAAAAAAAGATAAATTTGAGATTTTACTGCCCAGGATTAAACTTTGGTCCAGCTTAAGCCCAACTTTGGAGGAAAAATATGGATGCTACTGTGCTTAAGCCTGCAATTTTGGTGCAGCTTAATCCAAAACTGGCATGCTTAAGGGTCGTGCTTAAGCTGCACCAAAGTTGCAGGCTTAAGCACAATAGCATCCATGTTTTTCCTCCACAGGTGGGCATAAACCGTACCAAAGTGGTAGGATTAAGCCTTGGCAGAATTTATCTCTGTTTTTTTTCCTTCCAAAATGGTGCTAAAGCTTGTTAACTCTTCTCCAAATGGTCCGTCATCAAATTTTCTACAAAACATGAAAAAAAAAACCAAGATCAAGCGTAAAAAGTAGAAAATTAGAAAATTCTAAACAAACTAAGCTTTTATTCAAAACTTAAGAGGAACACAAATGAAGTTCAAATACATAAAGATATCACATAATTGCCCCAAAATAACAACAAAATGTAGGAATATATGGCAATTATCACTCTCCATTCTCATATAGCATTTATCACTTCAGAAATTAACTTAAAGACATAATAATGATAAAAAAAAATTCCCCTCATTTAAACGAATTTAGCTTTTAGCTCAAGTAGTTCTTTGGCAAGTTGCAAGAAGGAAATCACTTAGATTGACCTGTATTAACTTCATCACCACCCAAGTGAAATAGCTCAAATGGGAAAATCTTTCTCATATCTACAAATTTATAAAAAGAGAAAGATAGTCAGTTTATGTGTGTTGAGAGAGAGGAGCACAATACACAAATAGAAGATGTTGGGATAAGCTGGTTTAACAATCCGCATAATATTAATAATATAACAAGATATATGAAGGACAAGATTAAGTGGCTGAAGAAACAAGAATAAAGATGCATATGAGTTGATGGGTGCATGTTTTATTAATGCAAAAACAAACAATAAAAGAAAAATGAAGAAAGCATAAGGAAGTATATTTCCCTCATATAATCTCCCATTTCAACAAGACTGGATTAAAACTTTGAAACTAATAAAGGAGATGTTAGGTAAAACAGAGAAATAGAAAAGGAAAACTAAAATAGTAATTTTAAGGGAATCTCCAACAAAATTCTTAATTATATCTATGGCAGTATGGTACCTTGATGTCAACAATATAATTAAAAAGGATATAACAATTGAACTGCTTCATCATAAGGAAAGGGGTATTTTTAGAATGTTATTGATTACTTTCCTGGAGGTACAGTAGACATATGCAATCATAACCACGGCCAAAATAGTTAAAAACTTGAATTGGATTACTTGATTTTCTTTGGTGTTTCAATATGGTTAGCAAACATTTGGATTCCTAATCTATTGTCCAGCTACTTAAGCAGGTCATAGCAAACCAAATCTTTAGAGTAAATACACTATATAATTTTTTGCTAGTAAAAGATAGACAACAAAGTAACTAGAGCAAAATTTTGAGAAAACCTATAGGTGCGATATCAGTAAAATAATAACTATTTTATTAATTATTTACTCCACAGTCACACTATCTATAAAAGTAAATACAAAAGAATATTAGTATTATTAAATATAGATGACTACTATTGTATCCAGAAAATGTCATAAGTTATTATTACAAATGATGTATTATTGTTATTGTATTTCATATATCATAAAACAAGGCAAACTACTTTTTAGCCATGATTGGTAATTTGATATCAGAAATCCATATTTCAACCCTTAAAATTATCAATTCAATAAATAACAATTTTAATGTCCTTCATTCTCAAATTAAACAATTATACCTAGCAGTTGTTAGAAATAATGCATTTTTACATGTGCATATTCAGGTAAGGTAACAATTAACAAACAAGGAAATACCACCACTGCCATGTTAAAATAGAAGATGAAAATGATCAAAGACTGTCAAATTAAATGAGAAAAAAGATAAGTGACTTGCAACTGAATATTAAATGGTGTCTCTAATAGACTCTAAGCATGTTATATAACTAACATTACTGATATATTAACTTGTTTATGATGTAATCTTCCCAATATATTGTTTAGCAAGAGTCATAATGATATTCAACATAGGGGAAAGTTAATAAATGTAATGCATAAATCTGAAAAGAACTTAACAAGTGTGGGGCTTAAGGTTTTATAAGAACTTAACCTGTCAAAATACCAGAAATGACATCAAAAGTAAAGTTCTTTGAAACATCTAGTGGCTCCCTACAGTAAGGTGATGGCCAAAGATCAGGATACCCAGCCCCCCAAAAAAAAAAAAAAAAAAAAACCTTAAGAATTTGCTATGAATGCTACTTGTCAGTAGAAAATAGAAATATTAAATTTCTGGAGTAACAATTAAAGTCCAAATTGTTAAAAAAAACTGATAGAATAAAATTCCAGGTAATAATCAGACCAAGCAAATATGAAAAAGAGAAAAATCAATTGCTTGCTAAAATAAACAAAATTTGTATTCTATGTCAATCCTAGCAAGTACCAATCATTGGAGGAATGAGTTTAGCACAGACCAATATTCAACATCAAACTTCCTTTAACAGAAGCACTCAACTCAATGAAGTTACAGTTTGCAAGCAAGAATAAACTTTTCTATGGACAATTCTTTCTTACAAGAAATATTTATAAATTTTGAAAAGTAAAATTAATTTTTTGGGTCTACATGTGTCACAATAACAAAGCCAATTATTATCATTCTATCAGGCCATACTTAATAAATAAAAATGACCAAGGCATGTGCTTTACCATGATTCTGCATGGCCAGGTACATCCACTTCTGCCATCACATTTATGCCTGCAATAAATTATGTAAATACTCAATAAATATAGGATCATCAATATTTTAAAAGCCTTAAGAAATAGCCTTATAAAGGTATGCAGATTCACTTTTATTTTTATAAACGTATTTTGCATGATACAAAGAATACGAAAGAAAAAAAAGGAAAAAAAAAACACTAAATTCTGAAATCATGATCAACACAAAATGCTAAGGAAATTATGTAGCAGAAAATTTGGAAAAGGAATTTGAAGATACCTTACCTCTCATTTTGGCAAAGCTTTATATCAACATAGCGTGAAACAAGAAAAGAAAACACAATATTTATCAATGATAGATTAAGAAATCCAACTCAGAGTAACTGGAATCTAACAATTCAATAAAAGGAAAAGGCATTCCACTGGTAGCTTTTCTTGTCCCCTCTACACAATTTCAAATGAAATTTTACATTTAACTATTTCCAGTTCAAAATTGCTTGTCATAGAAAAATAAGTGACACGTTTAAAATAGAATAATTGAGGTGGCAAAATTATTTACAACTGGACAGTTTGAGGCAAAGATAATTTTATCAAAGACTTGAAAGATAATTTATTTTAACTTGCTGTTCCTTTGGAAAAATTTCTTTTGTGAGGAAGATAGTTAAAACAAGAAGAACAAAAATTAATTTGGATAAGATGAGTCTTACTTGACAATTTCATATGCATCTTCTACTGTGTAACGTTCCCGCTTTGTATATGAACCTTTCCACAAGTTTGGATATGTAGGTACCTCAAGAGGAAATGACTGTTCATCTATGATGTGCCAATGTAGAACATTCTGTGAAGCATAAATTTTTCATATTCAGCATTACATGAAAAGAAAAGAAAAAGCATGGAAGAAAAATGAAAGAAACTTAGAACATATATCTTACAAGTTTAGCATAGGACATAGATTCAATAATCTGCTTAATTACATTAATAGGTAAATAGTGCCTTGATGTATCTGCAAAAATAGACAAATAAAAAAATCATGCGTCAATATCTTCTGATCATAGTGTAAAACCGCTAGCAGAATAAAATATCTTCTCTTTGAAAACATTGTGCCTCACCCAGCATAAGCCCACGATATGCAAATCTAGGTTTATCTTGGATGGACCAAGGTGCCTTGTATATTTTTACTGTTTTGGTTGTATAATCGAAAGAACACAACTGGCTGAATGTCTGGGGCATCATGCAAAGACAACAACAGTTCAGTCTTCATTTTTCAAGGTAAAAATACAGATAAACTAAGACTTTGAGCAATTTACTATATGTATGCCACTACATATACATGTTAGGGGAGGGTTTATACTTCCACAGTATCAAGATCAACAATGTTAAGGTATAATAAGGAAATACATTCTAGTAAATTGCTGAAATCGTATCCCACATGCAAGGACACGGCAGGTTATAGATTTACCAATCAAATGGAGAAAAACAAACCTAAAATATGAAAAATGGAGATACATGTTAGAAACTATCTTAAAGAGTATATGTCACAACTCATCCAGACATATCCAGTATCTACAATTCCAGTAATCAGATATGAAATAAAGTCATCAAGCATCACAAGTTTAAGCACTACAAGAACTAACTGCTCTCCTTTCATCAATCTGCAGTCTTTACATCCTCACCATCTGCCCACAACTGCTCCTCCACTTCAAACCGCCAAACAAAGTAAAAAAGAAAAAGAAAAAAACAGTTTGAGCTGATTGAGTTGCAAATACTATACATATTACTTACCTCTAATCCGCGCAATGCACCATAAACTGTATTTGCCTACAATAAACAAAATCACAAAGTAGGATTACATACAATACAACCATGCAAAATGACTAAGAATCACATAATTTACTTTATTTGTTCAAGTCCAAAAATAACCTCCCATCAAAAAACAAAAGTCCAAAAGTAACCTTTGTACCTCATTCTTTAATTTTATAAAAAAATCAATAATAAATTTCTTTTCCTTTTATGCAACAATTGCTTGAGTAAATTACAAGGCTAATATGTAAAATACAAGTTAAGATAAGCATTGTACTGTAATCTTAGAAAGAAAACGAAAGTGCTTGATTGAATTGTTTCTAGTACGGGAAAGTAGGAAGATTCCTCAAAAACAAAAAAAAAAAAAAGGAAAGAAAGAAAAAAAATAAAACCGAAGCCAACTTCAATTCAGCTTTTGGCACTCAGAAAAGATGGATAATTTTTAGAGCCATTCAGCTGTTTTCAGATCAACAGTGTTTATACCATGTAGGATATATCTATCTATCTATCTATCTATCTATCTATCTATATATATATATATAGTTTCTAGACTCTGTAAGTGCTAACTTGCGCATCCCATTAATGATCAAGTCTCAAGTCAATTGTAACTTGCGTACCCCCATTAATGATGAAGACTCAAGAGGTTTTACTGTGATAAGCAACTTCATTTCCAAATCACAAAAAAAAAAAGGAAAGTAGCATCGAATATCCAAATTCATTAAGGAAAAAAAAAACTAAAACTAAAATCCAAAAATCGTAATCAATAATGCACCTCACCTCAATTGTGACTTGCGAAGATTCCTTCGCTTTGGGAACCAGCAAGGTATAGCTTTCATCCACTCCAAATTGAAGCTGCAAAGAGAAAAAAAAAAAAAAAGTTCTCACTCAGTTGAATACAAGTAAGCAACAATCCCCACTTCATAGGTTAGTTTTTGGAATCAAGTTATTCCAAGCCCAAACTCTCACCTCCTCGTTGTCTGAACGGACAGTGATTTTCAAAGTGTCAACATCGAATACCGAAACAGAAGACACCAATCGTTCCCTCAGCTTTCTGAAGAAACTAAACCCGACACCGGTGTGCTTGAACACGATCCCTCTGTATCGGTCGAAGGCGGCTCTGAGAATGGCGGAGTCTCCGCCGTTGCCGGCGACGGAGAGCGTGAGCGCGGGGTCAACAGAGAGAGCGTCGACACCGAAAGTGTACTCTGCGGGAAGGGGCCAGAGGTATGTGAGGGAATCAATATCATCATCATTATCGGTTAGTTGTTGCGGAGTGGTGAGGTCGAGTGAGGTAACTGAAATAATGAGGAAGAAGAAGAGAAAGAGAAGAGAGGTGGTGGGTTTGAATAACAAAAGAAACATGGTGCAGAATTCACAAGTGAGGGGAAAGTATGAATTTTATTTGGAGGAATCCTTGTCTTGATCTCTGATTAACAAAGGAAACATGTTTGCACGTTACAAACTTTTACTTTAGCAACTCTACTACAATTTTTCTTTTTCTTTTACCATCTTCATTAAAAGCTAATAATATCTTCTCTCTCTCTCTTTCTTTTTTTTTTTTTTTTTTTAAAAAATTTTTTTTTTTTACCCCTTTTTTTTTTTTTTTTTACATCCATATTTATGATGTACTTACCGTTTTTGTCATTGTATTAAATATTTTACTAAATTACAATTTTGGTTGATTCTGCTGTAATTTTTAATTCGTGCCAATTCGTTTTATTTGGTAAATCAGCAGTTAAAAAATAAATAAATATTTGATATTATGCTCACATATTATGAATGTGACAGATATTTAAAACTCTGAAATATAAATATATTTTATATTTGAATTTACTTCATTAGTATAAATTAAATACTTTAATAGTTTATTTCAACCGTTAATTCATTTTTTTATTTGGATTTTAAAAAATTTGGACGCTTTGATCCTTTGTTAAACATACTAGTATAATTTAGTCAGTATACATGTTACTGATTCTCAATCTGATATGCGTAAAAACTTAGTATTTAATAAATTCTTACGTATACAAAATACTTTCTCTTTGTCATTAATGCTTAATGCTGTGGCTTAATAATAAATACATCTTAATATTTATTATATATTTTATTACTAATTGCATTTAAATGTTGTATTTATTATTAGTAGTATTAAATAAATTCATGCATATACAAACTACTTTATCTTTCTCATTAATCCTTTGGTTTAATAATAAATACTTCTTAATATTAATTAGATTTTTTAATCTTTGTACTTTAACGTTTTTTGCATTTTGTTCCTGGAATTTTTTTTATTTTTAATTATTTTAAATTATGTTGTTTTATTTTCTGTCCATATAATATTTTAGATAATATTTTTTTATCGTTAAAGTGTTATTTATAGTGCTTTGAGGGCTATAAACAAAATAAATATAACTTATAAAAATTAAAACACAAAAATAAATTTACAAAAATGAAATGCAAAAATAAATTAAATTAGAAGAACTACAAATATATTTAAACCTATTTATTATTAAATGCATTTAAATGTTCTATTTATTATTATTAGTATTGTTAAATAAATTCTTGCATACACAGACTACTTTCTCTTTTTGTCATTAATGCTCTGGTTTAATAATAAATGCTTCTTAATATTTATTATACATTTTATTATTAAATACATTTAAAGGTTTTATTTATTATTATTATGGTAATAAATGTATTATTAACTCCCTCTAATCGGTATTATAAGATTCCAAATCCAATTGATTAACTTTTCATAACTCATTGGTTAACACATACTTGAAAACTCGAAAAATATTTACAAAAATACTCATTAAGTTAACTTTTAAAAATGAGCTCAATCTTTATCTATTAAATCAGACTTTATTGATATTAAATTATTCAATTTATATTTTTAATAATGTATACTAACTTGTTTTTTTAATTCATAGCAAGGACACTATAAACAGAATCTTCATTTGAGTGGTCAAATTATTGTTAATACTTTAACAGGTTAAAGTAATGCTTATTTTATGTATAAAAAAAACGTAATTTTTATTCTAATGTAAAAAAAAAGTAATGTCTATGTTAATAGGCTTAGCCAAGGACCGGCCCACAAAAGAGGCTTAGCCCAGGACCCTGAGTGCCTAAAGAGTGGTGCTTCATACACCAGTTAAAATTTCTTATACACCATTAAAGCAATAGTGCATTTCCTTTTTTACTCCTGTTAATTTAAATTAAAATCAAAAGCATTTCTCTCTCCCTCCTCCGCGCCTCTGGTTCTTCTTCTTCTTCGTTGGTGGTTTTTGGTTGGTGATTTCTTCTGTTGCTGCGTTGGTCCTGCTTTCACGTCGGTGGTGGTCGGCGACTTGGTCGGGTGTTGGTGACAGCGCTGTCTGAGGTAAGTTTTTCTATTTTGGGGCGTTTTTGGTAGATGAAGCGTCGTACGGATTCGGTAATCCGTATAGGCTGAATGGATTGAACAATCCGTATAACCCATACGGATTAGCTAATCCGTATGGATTATACGAATTAAGCAATCCATATAACCTATACGGATTAGCTAATCCATATGGGTTGTATGGATTGGGTAATCCGTATAACCTATAACCCATACGGATTGGGCAATCCGTATAACCCATACGGATTAGCTAATCTGTATGAGGCATTTTTTTTTAAATTATTAATGTTTAAATAATTAGGAAGCTGATTTTTCAATTGTTATCCATGGATTGATGATGATATGTTATTGCTTGTATTTAAAATAACAATATATTGGTCACCATGCTTGTGAATTGGATTTGTGTCACCTGGTATTGGATTGTTTGGTTAGAATTGGACTTGATTGGTTTGTATGCTTGTGAATTGGACTTGATTTGTTTGTATGCTTGTGAAATGGACTTGATTCGTTTGTATGCTTGTGAATTGGAGTTGATTGACCATTGTGCTTGTAAATTGAACTTGTGTCACCTGGTTTTGCATTGTTTGCTTAGAATTGGACTTGATTAGTCACTGTGCCTGTGAATTGGACCTATGTCACCCGGTATTGGACTGTTTGGTTAGAATTGGACTTGATAGGTCACTGTGTTTGTGTATTGGACTTGTGTCACCCGGTATTGGATTTTTTGGTTACAATTTCACTTGATTGGTTTCTATGCTTGTCAATTGGACTTGTTGATGCAAGTATTCGATTGTTTGGTTAGAATTTTATTTTATTAGTTTCTATACTTGATTGATCACTGTGCTTGTGAATTGAAGTTGTGTGACCCGGTATTGGACTGTTTGATTAGAATTGGACTTGATAGGTCACTGTGTTTGTGTATTGGACTTGTGTCACCCGGTATTGGACTGTTTTGTTAGAATTGGAGTTGATAAGTGACTGTGCTTGTGAATTGGACTTGATTGATCACTGTGCTTGTGAATTGAACTTGATTGATCATTGTGCTTGTGAATTGGACTTGATTGATCACTGTGCTTGTGAATTGAACTTCTGTGACCCGATATTGGACTGTTTGGTTAGAATTGGACTTGATAGGTCACTGTGTTTGTGTATTGGACTTGTGTCACCCGGTATTGGATTTTTTGGTTACAATTTCACTTGATTGGTTTCTATGCTTGTCAATTGGACTTGTTGATGCAAGTATTCGATTGTTTGGTTAGAATTTTATTTTATTAGTTTCTATACTTGATTGATCACTGTGCTTGTGAATTGAAGTTGTGTGACCCGGTATTGGACTGTTTGATTAGAATTGGACTTGATAGGTCACTGTGTTTGTGTATTGGACTTGTGTCACCCGGTATTGGACTGTTTTGTTAGAATTGGAGTTGATAAGTGACTGTGCTTGTGAATTGGACTTGATTGATCACTGTGCTTGTGAATTGAACTTGATTGATCATTGTGCTTGTGAATTGGACTTGATTGATCACTGTGCTTGTGAATTGAACTTCTGTGACCCGATATTGGACTGTTTGGTTAGAATTGGACTTGATAGGTCACTGTGTTTGTGTATTGGACTTGTGTCACCCGGTATTGGATTTTTTGGTTACAATTTCACTTGATTGGTTTCTATGCTTGTCAATTGGACTTGTTGATGCAAGTATTCGATTGTTTGGTTAGAATTTTATTTTATTAGTTTCTATACTTGATTGATCACTGTGCTTGTGAATTGAAGTTGTGTGACCCGGTATTGGACTGTTTGATTAGAATTGGACTTGATAGGTCACTGTGTTTGTGTATTGGACTTGTGTCACCCGGTATTGGACTGTTTTGTTAGAATTGGAGTTGATAAGTGACTGTGCTTGTGAATTGGACTTGATTGATCACTGTGCTTGTGAATTGAACTTGATTGATCATTGTGCTTGTGAATTGGACTTGATTGATCACTGTGCTTGTGAATTGAACTTCTGTGACCCGATATTGGACTGTTTGGTTAGAATTGGACTTGATAGGTCACTGTGTTTGTGTATTGGACTTGTGTCACCCGGTATTGGATTTTTTGGTTACAATTTCACTTGATTGGTTTCTATGCTTGTCAATTGGACTTGTTGATGCAAGTATTCGATTGTTTGGTTAGAATTTTATTTTATTAGTTTCTATACTTGATTGATCACTGTGCTTGTGAATTGAAGTTGTGTGACCCGGTATTGGACTGTTTGATTAGAATTGGACTTGATAGGTCACTGTGTTTGTGTATTGGACTTGTGTCACCCGGTATTGGACTGTTTTGTTAGAATTGGAGTTGATAAGTGACTGTGCTTGTGAATTGGACTTGATTGATCACTGTGCTTGTGAATTGAACTTGATTGATCATTGTGCTTGTGAATTGGACTTGATTGATCACTGTGCTTGTGAATTGAACTTCTGTGACCCGATATTGGACTGTTTGGTTAGAATTGGACTTGATAGGTCACTGTGTTTGTGTATTGGACTTGTGTCACCCGGTATTGGATTTTTTGGTTACAATTTCACTTGATTGGTTTCTATGCTTGTCAATTGGACTTGTTGATGCAAGTATTCGATTGTTTGGTTAGAATTTTATTTTATTAGTTTCTATACTTGATTGATCACTGTGCTTGTGAATTGAAGTTGTGTGACCCGGTATTGGACTGTTTGATTAGAATTGGACTTGATAGGTCACTGTGTTTGTGTATTGGACTTGTGTCACCCGGTATTGGACTGTTTTGTTAGAATTGGAGTTGATAAGTGACTGTGCTTGTGAATTGGACTTGATTGATCACTGTGCTTGTGAATTGAACTTGATTGATCATTGTGCTTGTGAATTGGACTTGATTGATCACTGTGCTTGTGAATTGAACTTCTGTGACCCGATATTGGACTGTTTGGTTAGAATTGGACTTGATAGGTCACTGTGTTTGTGTATTGGACTTGTGTCACCCGGTATTGGATTTTTTGGTTACAATTTCACTTGATTGGTTTCTATGCTTGTCAATTGGACTTGTTGATGCAAGTATTCGATTGTTTGGTTAGAATTTTATTTTATTAGTTTCTATACTTGATTGATCACTGTGCTTGTGAATTGAAGTTGTGTGACCCGGTATTGGACTGTTTGATTAGAATTGGACTTGATAGGTCACTGTGTTTGTGTATTGGACTTGTGTCACCCGGTATTGGACTGTTTTGTTAGAATTGGAGTTGATAAGTGACTGTGCTTGTGAATTGGACTTGATTGATCACTGTGCTTGTGAATTGAACTTGATTGATCATTGTGCTTGTGAATTGGACTTGATTGATCACTGTGCTTGTGAATTGAACTTCTGTGACCCGATATTGGACTGTTTGGTTAGAATTGGACTTGATAGGTCACTGTGTTTGTGTATTGGACTTGTGTCACCCGGTATTGGATTTTTTTCCTACAATTTCACTTGATTGGTTTCTATGCTTGTCAATTGGACTTGTTTGGTTAGAATTGGACATGATAGGTCACCATGCCTGTGAATCATACTTGTTGAACCCGATATGGGAAGCTTTTGTTACAATTTTAAACAAACTTACATGTTTTTTAGTGTTAAGTCATAATTATGTATGTCATTTAGTGTTAAGTCATAATGTAACATATACTGTCATAAATGATGTACAAATTATGGCTAGGACTAGAGGAGGAGGAGTGCATAGGCCTGTTGGTGGAGAGGCTGAGCGGCGTAGACCGACAGCATCCGTTCGTCGACAAAGGGCGGGTGTTAGTGTTCATCAGGATGCTCCAGTTGACGATGTTCCAGTTGAGGAACCACGTATGCATGCTGATGTACCTATGACGGACGATCTACCTACTGAAGGTTTTCCAGGAGGTCCAGAAGACTGTTCAGTCTTGACTTCTTACGTCGACCATGTGGCCCTTAAAGTCTGGTCAGGAGAGGTATTTATAAAGCATAAAAAAACAACTTTCACTAGGGATAAAATGTGAATGTTTTTTGTCATTGTAAACATGTGTTCATTTATTTATTGCAGGAACGTGCAGAGCTGAAGTTGGCTTCCCATGGACGTAAGGTGACTAAATTTGGGAAGCCAGCTCTAGAGATCGAAGGCTTAGTGGCTGCCACTGGCTTGAGTCCATTGGTTCGTTGCTCAGTCGATACTGGAGATCAGTCGAAAACTCTTTTTTTCATGTTTCTCTCATGTAAATCAACGTTATTCAAGGTGTTTTTTTTATGATTAGTATGTGCAACTACATGTGTTTTTTTTATTAGTAGACACTTATAATTAATTTGTCCTTATTTATATTGTTTCATTTTAGCTATTGTTATTTTTTACACAACAATTAAATTTATTAACTTCATTTATTAAATTAATTTATCAAAACAATTTTTCAGCAATTTTTTCATTTTTTAAAAGCCATTTTTCAGCAATTTTTCAATCATACGGATTAGCTGATCCGTATGAGTCATACGGATTGCCTAATCCGGATAGCTTATACGGATTATCTGATCCATATAAGCTATACAGATTAGGAAATCCGTATAACTCATACAGATTAGGTAATCCGTATAATCCATACAGATTAGGTAATCCGTATAATCCATACGGATCAACTAATCCGTATACCTTATACGGATTACCTAATCCGTATGAGTTATACAGATTACCTAATCCGTATGGATTATACGGATTACCTAATCCATCTAATCCATACGGATTAGGTAATCTGTATAACTCATATGGATTACCGAATCCGTACGAAACCAACGCCCCCCTACTCACCTCTTTTCTCTTCGCCGACAGCTCTGCAACTCCGACAACCACGAACAACCCCCCAAAATGATTGAAACGCCACCAATAAACACCAATGCTGTTGCAATGAAGCTATACGGATGTTGCCCAAGCTCATATATTTTTGTCGAAAGCCATACTGATGTCGCAATGCAAATGAAGCTCAGCTGTTGCCCATCCTCATTTATTTGTGTCCAAAGCAGAGCAGGAGTATTTTCGGGTTTTTTAAAAAAATGGTGTAAGAGAAATTTTGCCTGGTGTATAAAGAAGCACTCGTGCCTAAATCACCTCATTATACATGGGGCAGACAAACATTTGAAGTCAATTCATTAAAAAAAAAACATTTGAAGTCAATTAGCTTTGCTAAAAATATATTTGATTTGATAAAAGTTAACATAAGGAAATAAAGTTTAGATGTGTTTGGATAGTCGTTTTGGCTCTTCTAATATACTTTTAGACTCTTGAACTGTGTTGTTTATCTTGTTTAGTTGCCTCTAAATGTCATTTTTTAACCAAATAAGAATTTGAACTTCAATCTGTAAAAATAAAATAAAAACTGAACTTGAGATTCAGATAGAAGCAACATTTTTTTTAATACATAGTTAGAACTTAGGAGCAACATTTAGGTTGCTTTTGAAAATTCAGTTTCCGTTGGAAGTATTAATTCAACAACAAAAACAAATAAAAGTACTTTTAATTAATATTATTTAAAATATTTCATTTTATCAACGTACTTCTGAATAAAATATATTGAACATAAGTCACATTATAATAAATTCATTTTTTATATCAATTTTGAGTTTGTAACTTAGTTTACGTTCAAATTAATATTTACAAACTTTAATCCAAATATATACCAAAAATGACGAAAATGAATTTATTTTTAAAAATATTTTGAAGATTTCATCATAAAATTATTTTAGTAGCTATATAATATTTATATTTAATTTCATTATGTTTATTTTGTTTTGTTTTTATCTTTTTTTTCATTTATTGTTAAATGTCCAAATATAGCTGTAAGAATATATGATGATGTTATTAGGACTGAGACCATAAGAATCTAGTCCAATCATATGTTTTTATCTTTCATTTCAATCTTCCCCCTTACTTAACTCAAATTATTCTCGCAGAGAATTACTTATTACTCGTACTTAAAGACCTAAAAAATGCTTAAATACTTTCGACAATTGAATCTAATATATCATGGTTATATTTTATAATTAAGGTATTTTTAAATAAAAATGGAAAACATACACATATAATTATATCGTGTAGAATTTTAAAAGTTTAAATTAAAAAGTGTTTAACATTAAAAAATGTTTAAGATTAAAATAGCCTATGTTATCTTAAAATATAATAATTAAATTACTCTTACAAATACTTAAATTATAATGTAGAACAGTTTATTTCAAATCATTGCAGTCAGGATCAATACCATTCCCACACTCCACAAGACAATGTTAGGTTCATGTAAAATAAGGATTTGCATTTCTTTTTGTAGGACAGAAGGTATATTATTCCTAAAAAAGTATATGAAAATAATACCCCTCGAAATTAATGAGCACATTCTGCACGGAAAATCGAATCAAAGCAGGCTAAGAAACGTTATGGTCCATTACGCAACTTGACAGAGAACAAATCCAAACAAGTGAGAAATGTTAGTAATATACTAGAAGATCATTTGATTATTTCGTTATTAATATTTAATTTTGATAAAATTTGATTGGAACAATTTTGATAATATATAATTATAATATAATAGTTGGATTGATACAAATCATATTTTATATCAAATTATTATATAAATCAATACAAACATTTTATATTACATGATTTTTGAATATTAAATATTGATCATTCATATTTAATTATATAATTTAAATTTAATCATTCCACTCTTATATAAGATATATTATCTCATAAGATATATATATATATATATATATATATATATATATATATATATATAAAATAAGACTCATTTACACCATATATAAACACATATAAAACTAATATTTTTGCTCAATTTAAATAATCTAAAAGTTAAAATTGATTCACTTAAAAAATTTAAAAAATTAATTAACAAATCACTATATGTGATTTTGTTATTTTTAATTAAACTAATTCATAAAAATTATTAATAATAGTACTAGATAATATTTTTTATAATATTTGTCAATCTTATCTATATCAAAATGAAATTTAAAATATTTATCATTTACTTATTTGTTTGCTAAAAAAAAGTTTGAAATTGAAATTTGTATCATTATCCATACTCTCAAAAGTAGAACTTTCCATGCCCTCCTCCACTTCCCTGTAACAATATATGCTTCACGATTCAATAATTAATATTCCTGAAAGATATAAAAAAATATAAAAAAGAAAAAATAATGATGATTTACTGTAAATTTTTTATAGTTAATATCCTCCTTTATGATCATATAAAATAATCCAGTACACACACAAAATTACATATGGATAGGGAAAAAATAATTTTTTTTGTTTCAAAATGTCAAAATTGTTAATAAACCCGACCTTATAAAGAGGGACCAAACCCAATAAATCATGTAACCCATGTAAATAACAAAATCAAAGAAAAAACGAGCATATATAAATATTATTTTAAGCAAAAAAGGACGTACATAGATGGTTATCTTTATGGAAATCAAAATCTTGTTTTGATAAAAGATAAGTATCATGAAAAACATTATCTGGTGCTATTATTAATGATTTTGATCAATTATTTTAATTAGAAATAATAAAATCATATCTCGCGATGATTTGCTAATTAGAATTTTTAAATTTTTCTAAATGAATCAATTTCAGCCTTTAAATTATTTAAATTGAATGATTAAAATTTAGTGTAAACTATTAGTTTTACACGTAGTGTGAACATATCATATTCCAATATATATATATATATGAATGTTAATATTCATCATAATAATTAGTGTGCATTAGCATTTAATATAAAAAAATCATTGAATCTTTTGTTTTTCAAAATTTAATTCAAGAATATTATTATATTTTATTATTTAACTTAAAAAAATTTGCATATATATAAGAAAGAATCATGGAAAAAGATAAGAAAGAAAAAAATTATTTTTACTTTTTAAATTAAATGATAAAATATCATAATATCCTTAATTAAATTAAATTTTGGAAAATAAAAACAACCAATTGTTTTATAGTCCATTTTTTTGTTTAATGCTAATGCACTCTAGTTAGGGTAAGTATTAGTATTTTCCATGTGTGTGTATATATATATATATATATATATATATATATATATATATATATATAAATGTTAATAATATATATTTTCAAATATTATTTTAATAATTTTATATTGTTACTGTTCCTAAACATTGACAAAGAAGTAAATGAAAAAAAAAAGAAAAAATGTTTTTTTTAACTCAGTGAGGTTAGTCTATTGGTAAGAATTTAAATACATGAATATTTAGGTTAGATCTTCATGTCATTACCACACACACAAAAATAAATTTTTTTCATCTAGTCTAGTTGTATGAAAAATATAGTCTCTCTATGTATGAGTGAGGGTGTCCCTCCTTCTATTTATACATGGTGCTTAATAGCAGTTCTCACTCCTTTTCTTTGCCACTTCCTATGAGTGATACATGTCATCTTTGTGTTCTAATTTCATCGTTGTGCCATTTTGATTATGTCATGAGGTGATGTACCTCCTATCAAATTGCCATGTTCCCGTGACTTAGTGTTTGTTTGTTTTGTTGGATGTAAGATGTTGTCTAAATAGATCTAAAAGCTTATTTGAGTAACAGTCTTTCTGGGAGATTATTTATACTGTTTCTTTAACTTATTATTAGGTTATTGTTGGTATATAGGAGAGCCAATAATGTAGTTTTTTTGTTCAAATGTCTCAACAAGCTTTGAGATATTGATTAAAAAATCGATTTGCCATATGGACTGGCCTTTCTTTCTCTATTGTTTGTCCTCTTGAGCACGGATAATTCATAGTCCTCCAAGCATCAAGCATTTGACAAACCAATGAGGTATTTAGTAACATACATTCAATTATAAAATATTTTAAAAAAGAGTGATAGTGATAGAGAATGCCTTGCTAATTTATTTCACAAATTCAGAATAGGTTTGAACTTTGAATAATCCGATTCCAACAGTACCAAAAACATTAATGATGGGATGGGGATGTCATGTATATCAGCTCAGCAATTCCATCATAAGTCACAGTGGGCCCTAGAATTCACTCACCACATAATAACTCTCCTCCCATTATTATCCCTCACAAATCACATACCAATAACATACGTATAATAATTTACATATTCTCACCCATGCGACGTGTCAAATGGAACCAAACACTCTCCAATTCCATGGACGTGATCACACCCTAGCATTTTCCAAATATATCCCGATGCCAAAGGACTATGTTAGAATGAAAAAATAAAAATACAATAAGATCAAAATTTTAAATTAAAATCAAAGGTAAAAATGTGATCACTTAATTTTACTGTTTTTGTTTTCTCCATCCATGCAAATGAACAGAATTACCAAGTATGTAGCTAAATTAATTAAGCAAAAAGACTATATAACTATTATTGTAAATTCACAGATGTGTTCTATTTCTATAAATAAATAAAAAACGAAATTAAATAGGACACTACGCGACAAGGGCCCCACCGGTTCAGATTCATGCGGCTCTTGTAAAGCAGCCACATCAAAACAATCTTTCGATGACAAAATCTGACCCGTCCACGTGTAAACACTCCAAATTCAAACCCACGCGCGAGTCTTGACGCTCCAACACCACCCAATAAAAAATTAACACGTGTCATCCTCTGGCAAAACGCACTCTTCGTGTACCACGCGCTCTGAGATCTCACTTATTTTATTTATTTATTTTTCCACTGAATCCCACTTTCCCCGTTCAAAAATCTGCTACGGCTGTTGTTATAACAAGCACCAACCACAACGAGTTTCGTTGGTCTTTACTTCGCATTTCCGTTCTTTGCTTTTCTTGGGCTACGAAAAAAACGACGTCGTTTTGCCAATTTTCCCGGCGACCGGGAAATGGTGGAGCCGGTGGAGCTTCGCGGCGAGGAGCAGCTCTCGCTGCTGTCAGATTCGAGCAATGGTGACGGGTCGTGGCGGTTGAACTTCGACGGGTTTCAGCTATCTTCGGAGCACACGGAGAAGCAAGTGAAACCCCCTCGCGGACTCCATGACTGTTATGGGGTTCTAGGTAAACAATACAATCGCATCTTCATTCCATTTTCTTAAAACAATTTCCATTATTATTGTCATTGTTAATTTTTGGAATCTCCTTTATTTTTATTTTTTTTTAAGTTGACAAAGATTTTCACTATTTTTTTTTCCATGGAATAGGAATCTGTAATTTACTTTTTACATTAGTGGTTGTGGTTAATTGTGGTTTCTGCTTTGCTGTGATTGTTTTATCCATTTCCTTTTTATTCTTTGTATGTGGATTGTGTCCCCTTTGCACTAAAGATGCTATTACTCGTTTTCATTCAGTGTTGCTTAGTAGTATCATTCAGTTTTGCGTAGTAGTATTTTATGTTGTTTTCCTCTTTTCTGCCAGGTTTAGTAATGTGTGTTGGAATTTGGAAGTAAGCTAGGTATATATTGTGCGGCTCTTTTTTGAGATTTGGGTTGATGATGCGGTAGTTTTGTTGTTATATATAACAGTTACGGTGGGTTTTTGGTGTATTGGGTATTGCTTGCTTTTTGGGGGCAGTTGTTGGAAGATGGACTATAGGGTTTTGCATTTGCAAGCTTTAGAGACTAGAGGCAAAACTTTTCTTCGACACTGAATTACTATTTTTAGTTGTGATTGTATTTTTGGCGGAAGAGGTTTCATAACATTGGTGCTTAGGTTTTACATTTGAACTGAGTGTGTTTGGATTTCTGCTTTGTTTCTAAAAATGAGTTTTTTTGGACCCTGCCATGGCTGAAGCTTATGCTTTCCAAGTTTGCATATTACTGTATTAGCCTGCCTGTTGTGCTGCAACTTCATTTGTATGACGATTTCTGGTTTTTGAAGTTTGTTGTAAAAAGATTGTGGTCCATGAAATGAAGTTCATTTGTCCTATTTTTGTGATCATAGAAGTTTAAAGCATAACTATGACTTAAATATCATTTTCTTCATCTGTGAATCTCTATCCTTTTTTTCCCCTTTTCTCATGGGAGGTTAGCTATGCTTCTGAATTGTGTGCTTTGAGTATGGCATCTGTGCTACTAAAGTGAAAGGGGATTTCATGGATCTTGTCTTACTTTTTTTGTTCTTTTCTGTTTTATATTTCTTCAGGTGAAGAAGATAATATTGCGGAGTACTATCAGCAGCAGGTAGAAGTGCTTGAGGGCTTTACTGAAATGGATGCTTTAGCAGAGCGTGGTTTTATTCCTGGAATGTCAAAGGTTTCTATTTCATTTCCTCCTCTATGCTCTCTAGATTTAAGATTGATATGTAGTCAAATGCTTTTGCTGAATATCGACTGGTGTGGGCAGGAGGAGCGAGACAAGCTAGCAAGAAGTGAGACTTTTGCTATTAGAGTGTCAAACGCAGCAAACATGGTTCTTTTTGTTGCCAAAGTTTATGCATCAGTCAGAAGTGGTTCCCTAGCCATCATTGCATCCACGTTAGACTCACTTCTTGACCTCCTTTCTGGATTCATACTCTGGTTCACTGCATTTTCCATGCAAACACCAAACCCATATCAGTACCCTATAGGAAAGAAACGGATGCAACCATTGGTCAGTTCTCCTAATTTAATATTCTGTTTGAAACTATCTGAATCATCATCTTCTGTTCTTGCCTAGTAATATGATTTCAGTGACTCTTAGGAGTTACTTAATAATCAACTTAAACATCAAGAATACTTAGCAATTACCATACATTTCTGTTGTGTATATATATGTTCTATAGATAAAATATAAACTATAAAGTGAAAGTTCATTACTAAATAGTTAATGGCCTAACGAGTTATTATGACTGTGCCTTGGTGCTGAGATTTTGAATTCAAAATTTGGTACAGGGAATTCTTGTTTTTGCCTCTGTTATGGCGACACTTGGACTGCAGATAATCTTGGAGTCTACCCGCACATTAATATCTTCTGTAAGTTGATTCTTGCTCTATTTCTTTAGGCAAATCTGACTCCCAAACCGATAGAACAATAAATTTTCATTTAGTTGCTGGATCTCTTTTATTTCTAGGTATTTCTAATGTGTCTCATAATGACATTTCCAGGAAAGTGCATTCAACTTGACCAGGGAACAAGAGCGCTGGGTTGTAGGCATTATGCTTTCAGTGACTTTGGTGAAATTCCTGCTGATGATTTATTGTCGTTCTTTTACCAATGAGATTATTAAAGCCTATGCCCAGGATCACTTTTTTGATGTGATCACTAATGTCATTGGCCTTATTGCTGCACTTTTGGCAAATTATGTTGATGATTGGATGGACCCTGTTGGTGCTATCATTGTAAGTGAATAATTTACTTTCCTTTTGTTAAAAGGTTTTGATTTGCTGTTTATATCCCTAGGAAAGGAGATATATGTCAGTTTGGGAGAAATACCTATAATAAGGCTATAACGATTCATTCCTAGGGATAGAAGGTAAAGAACCACATCCAGTAATCTGATACATCAGCAACTGTAGCCGTCTGTGTGTCTCTGCCTCTGCTATATCCTATACGCCCCTATTATTTAAAATATCAAGATCTCACATTCCTATTGCAGAAGAGCAATGTCATCTGATTATCATTATCTAATTAGCTTATCAAAATATCTGGAACCTCGATGAATCATGAATGTTGTGCACATTATGATGGTTTAGTACACATCTTTATGCCCTATGCTGGACTAATAAGATTTTAGTGAACCACCGTTGGTTCTTTTGAGCACATGTTTTTACTGGAAACAATTTATTTTTTGGTATTGAGAAACAATTTATTTTTACTATATGTATATGTATATCTAACTTGCCAGTTGCCACCATTTTATACCTGGTCACTTGTACAAATTTTACTTGTTTTACTTATGTGTAATTCATCTACTGCAGCTGGCTTTGTACACCATTCGCACATGGTCAATGGCAGTGTTGGAAAATGTTAATTCCCTGGTTGGAAGATCAGCAGCACCAGAATATCTTCAGAAACTTACATACCTATGCTGGAACCACCACAAGGCTGTGAGGCACATTGATACAGTTCGGGCATACACATTTGGATCTCACTACTTTGTTGAGGTTGATATTGTCCTGCCATCGGATATGGCCTTGCAAGAGGCTCATGATATTGGGGAATCATTGCAAGAAAAGCTTGAGCTTTTGCCCGAGATTGAGCGTGCTTTTGTTCATCTTGATTATGAATACAGTCACAAACCTGAGCATGCTCAAGCACACTCTTAGCAGCAATCAGGAAAGCACTGCCTTCTTGTTTATTTCATTTGCCCTTTCATCTCCCGTCAGTTATAAATTTGAACCATTTCTGGTTGTTCAGAATCTGAACTTAAGTGCAAGTCACTGAGAAGTTGCTAGCTATCAATCCCAACTTTCTGGCAGGCCTGATAATATTCCAAATGTATATCACGATAGGCTTATCAGGCAAGACCCTTTCTAATTCTATTTAGGGGAAATAGAATTTGCTACTTTCTTTTCCATTCCCCCTTTTTTGTACAGTGTACTCTTTCTACCTTAATTCAGGATTTAAGGTGTTGTGTGCTGGTTAATTTCTAACATGTGCAAGTATATAATATATACAATGGAGTAGATTTCTTATTAAAATGTAAGGATTACGTAAAATACTTTTTACGTGTGTCAATACTACACTTGAGTACTTTTTTTTTTTTACGTTTTTAATCTATTATGGACAATTGAGAAATTAATTACTATCGGAATAATTGGGGAGATGCCATGTTCATGTGTACCTTAAGCGACTGTGCATAATGTAATATCTTGTTAAAAATGATTTTCATTAATTAAAGATAAGCAAGTTTACTCAAGTTAGTCAACATTTTATTGAGTCATAAATTGTCCAAGAATAAAGAAAATAATTCTCTTAAGCGTATTGCATGCAATGCAATAGATTGAGTATTGCATTATGTATCTAACATTGTATTCTGGAAAGTCTAATCCAGATTGCATTCCAAAATTGATTTTTCATAATGCAATAATATGAGGTGTAAGATATATTAGTGAAAGGGCAGGAAATAATAGGACTCCTCCGTTCTGAGATAATTTTTGTTTGGCTTTGGGCTTGAGGTCCTCCTTGTAAAACAAAAAGTACACGTTAAAAAATCTACAGGTTATGCTTTTTACACACAGCATATTTTCAATACATCTAGCATATTTTTTTTATTTCTAACTTTACCCTCTTACGGATTATCAATCAATATGACTCATACGGATTGGATTGGTAATCCATAGTCATACGGATTGTAAATCTATTAATGTTCAACATAAACGGATGAAGAGAAATTCACGACAGAGGAGACAAAAATCTGATAAAAGCAACAACGAACGGCAAAGTAGCAGATGAACTATGACGTTGGGTGCACGGACGGATGAAGAAGGCGGAGAAGAAGGAGAATGCTGTGCAAAAGAATGGTGTATGTCCGTACTTAACCTTTTTACAAAAGGTATTTTTAGAAATTAACTGTACAATGCTGGATGTATGAAAAATATGTATGAAGTAGGAAGCAAACCCCAAAACCTATAATACCACCTCCAAAAAAAGTAGGGAATATTACCACTATCTTCTTAGGGATACTTTCAATGGTTTGGCACGTGACACAAGGGATAGACAAGAGCAGACAGCCAGACCCAAGGCTTCGTTTGGTTCCAGGAAGATAGGAAGAGAAGGTATAATGGTTTTAAAATTGTTTGGTAAGAGAGAAAAAAAAGTTTTGAAATTCTGTATACTATTATTAGAGTATTAGGCGTTACTATGGGTGGGGCTGGGGGGATATGTAAGTAACACTATCAAATATCAAGACAAGACTCACAAGAGCAGTCACACAGAGAAAGGGGGTGGGGGAACATATGCAACATTGCAAAACTTGCAGAGTTGTTACTCCTACTCACCCATTCAAAAATAAAGAGATTATTTACCGTTCCAAAAATCAATTTTTTGCGATTGCAAAAGTCTTTACTGTTCTAATTCACCCAACTTTTTTTACTCTGAGAACATTATTTAATGAGTTTAATACATTGGTAGTATCTGCCTTTAAAAAAACATTTGACAGGAATGCAGCATCATTATTTTTTATAACGAGGATATAAAGTTAGAACTTAATACTTTGTGGAAATTACTTAAACTTCTCATCACTAGGTCAACGGTTCTAATCCCCTTAAAAAAGATCAACGGTTCTAATATAGTTAAAATTTAAGACTATCAAATTTTTATTATGACTTTTAATAAAAATATTATTAAAATTAACAAATTTATTATATATGAAAATGTATTTTAAGATATTGGAAAAGTATCTTAAAAGTCATATAAAATACTATATGTGAATGAATGATAATGTATAATATTTTATACTATAAGTACATAATCATTAATTTTTAATTTTAATTAATGATGCTATAAATTTATTTTTTTTATAAAATTATTCATAAACTTAATTAATTTAATGATTGAATAAATATCTTTTTCAAATGAGTATGATTTATATTGTTAATAGTCTAAACATTTACTTGTATGAGAAATTAATTAATATCTCATTAATAGGATTATTAATAATAATTAAAAGTATAAAAAATTAACAATTAATATTATATCATTTTTTTAATTAAGAAAAATATTTTTTTATATAAATGATTGAAGGTAGTATTACTAATTAAATTAGATTTTAATGTCTATATACTAATAGTATAAAATAATTTTATACTTTCAATCTAAAACTATTGTTTAAATAATTTTAAGATAATTATTTTAAAATTTAATAAATTTATTTGATTAGTTATGATTAAATGATTGTGTAAATTTCAGTATATTGTATATATGTCCCGTTTTTATTAAATTAATTATTTTAATTCTCAAAAATTATTTAGAAATATCTTATACATGATATAAGATACTCCTATAATATAAAATTTCTAGAAAAAATATTGGTCTTGAATCTTGAAGTTTGAATCTGCCCCAAGAAAAGTCTAGGTTCATGTGAATAATTCAAACGTGTTTTCAAACAACTTTTGTTTGCAATTTCCGCCACAAATGTTTAATGTTATATAGTACTTATATTACATTATATATTTATATGCTTTTGGCCGGTTACATATTACATCCATCCGCGATGATGAGAAAAAACTAACTACATGCATATTAATAGTTAGAACGCTCATTGTTTCTTTTTATTTTATTAATAAGTTAATAAAGAAAAATTAATCAGTTGGACCCACCCTTGCAGCCAGCACAGTGACTCGTATAACTTGATCTAACATCAAACTTTTATTTGTTTATTTTTTTTTTTAAAAATTGAATATAATATCATAAAATTTACAACATTAATATATTTTATTCAATCAATTTAGGTAGATCTTCTTGATTTTTTAATTATTTCATTTTTTTTATGAAACTAAGTACTTTTGTAAAAAAGAAGCGTATGATAGTAAAACTTTTTTCTTTAATACTTTTTTTAAATGTTATTGGTTTGAAATATTTATTGATTTTAATAATGATTAATTTCGATTAGAAAATTTGTTAATTTTTAGTAGAATTTTTCTTTCCAACCATATTTTTTTTTCATCCGTAAAATTTGAATTCAAAATCTTATTTAAGGGAATTGAATCTACTATTACTAAAAAGAATGGTTAATTAGTCTTTTTTTTAGCATTTAAAACAATTATAGTTAAATTAGAAAAAATATGTTAATTAATTCAAGCATATGCCTAATTATAATTTACATAAAGTTTGTCTTTTGGTGATTTTTTATTGAATTTTACTATTCATTTACTACTAATTTATTTTTATAATATTTTTAAAATATATTAATCACTTTACCTCAGAATTAATTTTATGCAGAAATATTTTTTAAAATTAATCTGATTTGAAATCAATTTTAGAAAATTTCACCTAAAGACAGATTTTCCGTAAATGTGATGATGTGCATCATTATCTTGTAATTGAGGCTATATGTATAATATATGTTTCAAAAAGAGACAATCTTTGTTAATCTGATTAAAATTGCTACAAGTCATAAAACTATTAGAAATTAATTAAATTGTGTCCATAGATGTTTACTTTTAAAAAATGTGACAATGAGAGATAATTTAATTTTCATTTTCATAGAACACATGTGTAAAGAAGAGAAGAAACTTTAAAGGTAATTTAAATCGAGACCAGGGCCGGTTCTGGGCATGTGGAAGGTGTCCGATTACACAGGGCCCCAAAAAATAATGAGTCTCAAATATTAATTACTGCAACATATATTTAATATTGAAAATTAGAAGAAATGGTAATGCCTATTTTTAATAACTAAGGGGTCCAAGGTTCAATTCCCACCAAAAACAATTTTTACTACTTTTATATTTTGGAATATAATTTGGTAATATTTATTGAGAAAAATATTTTTCTTATTTAAATGAGTCATTTATTTTTAAATTGCTAATTGAGAGCCCCATTTTCTAAAAAAGAAAAATATTAAATAGGACCCCGAAAAAGTTTGTCCCGCCCCTGATCGATCGAGACAAATAGTTAACTAAAAAGCTGAAGCTTGTAAATACATCGAAGATCCTACAAAAAGAAAAACAAATTATAATAAGCATGGTTAAAAAAAATAAAAATAAAATAAATGCCTTGTGAGAAACGAAAATTCGGTGGTAAAGTCGTAGTGGCAGGCTAATTTTTAAAAATAATACAATTTAAATATTTAATTAGGAAAAGGGTGTAATTTTTTCAATATTTAGGAAAATGGGGCAGTCAAACACGCCCAAATGGGGCGTGTTTCAGTCCGTCTCTAATTCCGTCTCTATTTCGGTCTCTAACACTTTTTAATACAATATTGGGGTTTTTTTTAAAATCCGTCTCTAATTCCGTCTCTAATTCCGTCTCTATTTCGGTCTCTAACACTTCTTTGCACAATATTGGGGTTTTTAAAATTCTGTCTCTAATTCAGTCGCTAGAACTTTTTTTTACAAAAAATTGTGATTTTTTCCAAATGTGTTGTAACCAAACGTGGCACATGCACAAGTGGATATAAGATTTGACATAATTTTGAGCGTTTTGACATAAAATATGTCTCCATCGGATATTTCTATCAAAACTTAATCTTAATATTTAAAATGAGTTCGGCAGAATAAGAAGAAGAAAGCAAAGTAGAAAACGACACCGTTATTGATTCTTCTTCATCCGTCTGTACAGTTTAGTCTAGGCATGCACCAGAGCATGACCAGTAGTCAATAACCAATGCAAAACGCTCGAAATTAAGAGAAATAACTAAAAAAATAAAAAACCTAATATTTGCTAAATGCACCCCCATTTTGATAAGCTTAATCTTAAGGTATGAAATAATAACTTTTGATAGAAATATCTGATGAAGGCGTATTTTATGTCAAAACGCTCGAAATTAAGAGAAGTAACTAAAAACATAAAAAATAGCATGCAATTCAGTAATTAAATAAATAAAAAATTAGAAAATAAGAAACCCTAAATCTTAAATCATAATTTTGAGGCACTTAGAGGTCTCGTTTGAGAAAAATTTTTGGGCAAGTCCCCCCTTCAAGGGGGAACTTGGCAAGGGCTGCTCCTCTCAATTACGAACGCGTGGCCACCGATTTCGCCCCAATCGGACATCCCAGTCAAAAGTTATGACCTTCCGTAATTTACGAAAACATCGCGAAAACCCTAAGTCCCTGTTTTTGCCTGCCACGTGTCGCCACCACACCAAATACGCCCCATTTGGGCGTGTTTAAACACGCCCCAAATGGGCGTTTTTGGTGACCCCAAATCCCTAAATATTGTTAAAATTGCCCCCTTTTGCTAATTATTTAATTAAATTGTATTATTTTTAAAAATTTGCCCGTAGTGGCAACCTCAATGAAGGAATAATAAATAAAAAAACTGGGTGAAGTTTTTCCCCACACGTCTCCACTTAGCTTAACATGCATAATGTATTAATTATTTAATTATTCCTTTAATTATTAAATGTAGATTTCTTCGTGGGTCCCATTTTCCATTTTCCTTAGCTTCGTCAATTCAACACCACCATTGCATTCCCTTTACGATTTTTAAACGATGCGCCACAGCTAGCTACTGCATGCTCTGAACTCTTGACCCTCACACCATATATATATAATGCGCCGGCGGTGCGCATGGAGATAACCTACGCATCGCCAAGTTTCTCCGACCTCCGCGCCGCCGCTACCTCCTCCGCCATGCCGTCGTCAGCGCGTCCAGTCAGGATCATTCCTCTCCAGCACCCGACCGCCACGACGTCGTCGTCGTCGTCTCCGCCGAACGCTGCGTTCTCGCGCTGGACGGCGAAGCTCCGGCGAATGACGTGGCTGGAGTGGATTGAGTTCATCCTCCCTTGCCTCCGCTGGATTCGCATCTACAAATGGCGCGAGTATTTCCAGGTCGATCTCATGGCCGGAATCACCGTCGGTGTCATGCTCGTTCCTCAGGTAATCGATGATGCTTGTTTTCTGTTGAATGAATTGCTAGTTTTTTGTGTGGCTTTGAGATAATCGATGCTTGTTTTCTGTTCATTGTTGATGCAGTCGATGTCGTATGCAAAATTGGCTGGACTTCAACCGATATATGGACTCTGTAAGATTGCTGAACTACCGTGCTCTTCATGAATTTTATGGATTGTGTTTATGTAGTTAAGCTCAGTTCCGTGGTTAATTGTTTTCAGATATAGTGTTATAATTCTGTCCTTTTTGCTGATATGATTTTTCTGGTAAAAGCAAATTTCCGTACCGCAGTGCTAAAAATTTTGAGGACTAAGGTTTGGTGTAATATTTTTTGAGTAAGAGCAGGAAAAATTCTAGCAGTTATTTTTTTCTTAGTCTTATCTCTCATTGTTCTAACTTCTAAGCAACAGTGTTGTTCTTGATATGTTGAATATTAATGGAATTCTATCCTTTTGCTCTCACCAGTTCTCTTAGTTTCAAATTGTTTTTTTTTCTACATTTTCTTGTTATTTACATGCATCATCAATTTTTTACGTCCTGAAATTGTGTATAATGCCTGCTTATTGATGTTATTTCTCTTTGCAAGGAAGACTCTGGTTTTGTGCCCCTATTTGTATATGCCATATTTGGGTCTTCTCGCCAGCTTGCAGTAGGTCCGGTGGCATTGGTTTCTCTCTTGGTCTCTAATGTGCTAGGTAGCATAGTTGATTCATCCACTGAGTTATACACAGAGCTGGCAATATTACTGTCCCTTATGGTTGGGATAATGGAGTGCATAATGGGACTCTTGAGGTATTTTCATCAACATAGATATACCTTCTTAACTTGGCTAGGAATCCATGCATGAAAGTTTCTGTCCTTGTTCTTTCTCATTCACGAATCTAATACTCTAACTAATATATAATTCTACTTTCTCTTCTGTATTCATGCATCTATAAATGTACAAGTGATTACATGATTATTTTGATATACCAGTTGTAGCAATGCCATGATAGTTGTAATGGCTTAAGTTGCAAGATGAGTGCTTTATACCAAGGCGAGAGATTGGACTCCTGCAGCCGTTATATGATTCTGCTCGCTCAGCACTCAGCATCAAGCCTGAATTTTTTATGAAAGGGATTTAAGAATAACCTACATATACTTGTTTTTTGGTCATTTCAGGCTTGGATGGCTTATTCGTTTCATTAGCCATTCAGTGATATCTGGCTTTACAACCGCTTCAGCTATTGTCATTGGTTTATCTCAAGCAAAATACTTCTTGGGGTATGATATAGATGGGAGTAGCAAGATTATTCCAGTAGTTAAGAGTATAATAGCTGGAGCAGATAAGGTATGCATTTCATTTGAAATTTGAATTATTCAATGGAATTTTTTTTAGCAAGGTGATATGGTTATCTAGCAATTTTTATGGTAAAATTTAAGTCGTGCATCAGCATCATATTACTGTCACAGAGAATTGATCCTTTTGCTGCATCTCTTTAATTTTTAACCTTTACTACATAACTATGTATACTTATAGAGATGCTACTGATAACTAAACATGTAGGAAACCAAAGAAATTAGGAATGAGTTTGATGATAGTTAATTTTTGTAGGTGAAAAATGGATAGATTATAAATAAAAACATTTGATTTTAGGGACAACTTAGCGTCTGCTTGGGTATGGTGAACTGAACGGTACGTGTTGAATTGAAATTCTTGGTTTGATGGGTTCTTGGGCCAGTCTGCACAAGGAAGGATGATGGTTTTTATGGACTGGATGTTCAATTCTTTCCAAGTAAAATAGGTTTGGGAAGGTAAAAAAATTAAATAATTGAAAATAAAATTGAGAAGAGGAAAAATAACTTAAGCTTAACATCTGAGGTTACTTTAGCATCAAGGTCAAATCTAGAATTTGGTTGCAGCATACAACCGAGAAGATAGCAATTTGCTGAAAAACTTGGAATTGAACATATGTTGTTTGGAATCAAGATTCCATTTTGAACTTCAGCCTGCCAATTCAGTGGCGGATCTAGGACCCTAGGTTAGTGGGGACATTTTTTTTAAAATAATAATGATTATATATAAAAAAAAATAAAACATAAGATGAAATAAATTGTTCTAGTTGAATAAAGCATAAAAGTATCTAGCGAGTTGAAAAGAGAACAAAATATAAGAGAGAAACTAGTCAATAAAAGAAAATTTATCAACACACAAAAAATTGGAATCAGTGGGTTTAAATTATAAAATCAAAGGGGACAAAAAGATAACAACATTGTATATATAATTATATTTTTCTCAAGGTGAGGCGGTGCATCTTCACCCCCTAAAATCTATGTAGGGCAGCCCCTGCCAGCCATGAACCTATTATTTAATAATACTTCAAAATCACCATATATTTTCAATTGTCTCTATTGTTTTTTTTTTTTGTTTTCAAAGTCATTCTGGTGTTTTCACTTGTCAAACCCTTTAACAGAGGATTTTTTTTCTCCTTTTTATAGTTTTCATGGCCCCCTTTTGTGATGGGATCCATTATGCTTGCGATACTACTTGTCATGAAACACCTGGTATGAATCTATCTCTGGTGTTTGGCAAAATATACTTATCTTAGGTATCAACATCCTACTCATTGTATTGATGTTATACAACCAGGGAAAGTCGAGGAAGTACTTGCGATTCTTGAGAGCTGCAGGTCCTCTTACAGCAGTAGTTCTGGGGACACTTTTTGCAAAAATATTTCATCCATCATCAATTTCTTTGGTGAGTATCAAATATATAGCATGGTAATTGTAATATGAATCTGGGTAAAGCTACCAAAGTAATAAACAGGGAATGAAGTTGCATGTGGATACCATCATTTACTAGATTTAACTATTATGTATTATTATTAAAACATTTTGTTCTTATACCCCTATAATTGTCATGCATAAAATTTTGAGAAAATTGGTAAAAAGGATATCCTGAATTTCTGACATTTGTGTTCTAGGAGAAACATGAACCAAAAAAGTAGTTGATCATGTTGACTTAATTAAACACTCTTGGTTATGAATGTAATCTTGATACACAATAATCATGTTAATTTGCTTTTTGTTTATATTAGTGGGGAATCTATTCTCTCATTTGAATGTCTTACACTCATGTTAGTATTTTTGGTTTACTTCTCTTGTTATTGTAATATATGAATGTTCTTTTGTAAATGAGAAGTTGAGAACTATGTATGACTGTGGTCAGTAACTCACTAGCATGTTGATGAAGCTGATAGAAATAATAGAAATAACAAATAATACTGGTTTTTAATTAGGTGGGAGATATACCTCAAGGCCTACCAAAATTTTCTGTTCCAAAATCTTTTGAGTATGCACAGTCATTAATTCCAACTGCTCTTCTCATAACTGGTGTGGCTATACTGGTAAGATCTCCTTTTTCTACTCTTTGAATTTAAAGAAAATAGTGTCCTGGGAATTATTTTTCCAATTAAATTAATTTTCAACTTACAGGAATCGGTGGGAATTGCCAAGGCATTAGCAGCCAAAAATGGATACGAGTTGGATTCAAATCAAGAGGTATATTTCTTTCCAAAATATATTTACTGCCCCAACATATTATTGGACATGTGTGGACTCCCCTCCCAAATATTTATGCAAGAATCTAGTTGGGAGCTAGACAGCTAGTTGGCTGGAAGGTTCGATTGTCATTATAGGGAAAAAGAAAGGCAGCTTTTTTTTTCTTTTTTCTTTTTTTAAAGTAGAAACCTAACAACTATTTTTCCTGATATTTTTGGACAGTTGTTCGGTCTTGGTGTTTCCAATGTTCTTGGTTCATTTTTTTCAGCATACCCCACAACAGGTACATATTCAATTGGACTCTGAAAAATAAGGAGTCAGTATTTTGTAGTTGGCTACTTAGATTTTGGTTCCAAAGCCTCAATTAATTTCAAGATTATGATTTTACTTGAAAAAACAACTTTTTTTCGAATGTAAAAGAAAATATATATTAAAAGATTTTTCTTTTCTTTTGAATGAGTAACGCAGGATCCTTTTCAAGGTCAGCTGTAAATCATGAAAGTGGTGCAAAATCTGGTGTATCTGGGATTGTTTCAGGAATCATAATGACCTGTGCACTTTTGTTTCTAACACCATTATTTGAGTACATACCTCAGGTTTGTTTTCAAGTCTTTATAGGTCATAGGCCATGTTTGAAAATGCTTTTCCTTGTATTCAATGGAAGTTCTACTTCCATCTGAGACATTTTACAAATGACTTCTGCTGGTATTCAATCCATTGCAAAATAATTTAAATTTTGGGTCCATTTGTTTAAGTTTTTAAAAAAAGATGATGCAAGGATATGACTTATTTTTAGTATTTTTTTTCTCCAAAATCTACTATTTTTTTGCCCATGAGAAAAGCACTAAAAGAGTTTTTTTTTGGCAATTTGCATTTTGGTTTTAAACATACATAATTAATACAATTTTTTAAAGATATCTTTTAATTGAAAATTTTAAAAAAAAGGGATTTTTTTTTTTTTTACCTTTTTCTTTCTGTCGTTTTTTAAATTTTGTTTACTTAATTCTGTCTATCACTATAATTGTAAGAGATGCATTTTCTTTTCTGCAATGCTGATTATGAATTTTTTGGCTACAACAATCCAGTGCACCCTTGCTGCCATTGTGATCTCTGCTGTGATAGGTCTGGTAAGAATTCCCCTCTACACAGAAGGGTTAATTTCTTGTTCAACATCCATGTAGTTAAAAATGATATTTTTATTCAATACAGAAAAGAGAGGAAGAGGTAGCATTATTAGTTTTATGCAGTAGAAAATGGAAAATATAATGTTAAAATAAGTCTGTCTCTATCCTTGTTCAGACTGTTATGAGATAGACAGTCTTTGATTTTGATGACATACGTTAGGTTAGTTTCATATTGAAATCTAATCCACTGTATATATGTTTTGATTTAGTTAGTGTTAATTCATATTATTCTATTATTATTGGTAGAACTTTGTGTTTCATTAATAATTATATATCAAATATCTTAATGTCTAACCCAATTAATTTTATAATTTATTAATTCAAGCAATGGTCTATTGTAGAAAATTTCTGTCTGCTTTATCATTTTGGGTGGTTATCTTGTTTGTCAACTAAGCATTCATTCTTAATTCTCGCATGATTTTTCAGGTAGATTATCATGAGGCCATTTTTTTGTGGCGTGTAGATAAGAAAGATTTTCTTCTTTGGACCATTACTAGCACTACAACATTGTTCCTTGGTATTGAGATTGGTGTCCTTGTTGGGGTGAGTACAAGGTGATTTTTTTTTTGTTAGTAAGTAATGGGTGCATTATAATTGCAAAAAAAATTATCCACTTTTTTTGTTAGAAACTGTTCATATTTTGAGCATGAACTTAGTGAAGCTGAAATCTTTATCCGGTTATGCATATTCATTGTGAAACCATGTTTGCTGGCTAAAATTTCAGTGCTTCATTGTCTTGCTTTCATTCAAAGAAGAAATGGGTATAAAATCATTTCTTCAGATATTGAATTCATTCCACTATAACTAATATAAAATGATTTTCTTGTGTTGGACGTGCAAAAGTTGTGGCATTTTCCATATGCTAAGTAATCACTTTCTCACTTTATAAGGTTTTTGAAATTGTAGGTTGGGGTTTCACTTGCTTTTGTCATTCATGAGTCAGCAAATCCACATATTGGTAAGTTGATTTGTCTAGGTTCGGAAGTTATGCATGCTCTTGTTCGTTCCACACTTGTATCATGTATATAGAATTGAATCACATTATAGATACTATCTTGCATTAAAATTGAAAAATCATGGCATATCACTCATATTTTTAATTAAAAAAATACTTTCTTTCATATGAGTACCTTGACCCTAAAACGACTAGAGACTAGTATTGGGTATTTATGTATCTAGATACATGAATAAGAACATAAAACATTTATAAAATTTGGAAAGAAAATTTTTCTGATGAACAAGTAAATTCCGGAACCCTTTATGAATGAAAGAAACCTTTATGATTCAATACATGTGCATATGGAGTATTAAAGTCTACCAGACTATCAGTCTGCCTGAAAGAAATCACACTAGAATCATCAGCATCAGTATCGGAAGATTGCAATAATCTACAACAAATGAAGGAATGTTAACTGCTCAAGACAGAAAAATAAATTAGAAAATATGACAGGACCATGTTTTAGGTTGCAATGGTTTAATCCTGAATTAAGGCATCGACATTTGGTAATGTTAATTCAGTGGTTAATATTTTAATCAAATGCTATAAGGAGTGTATTTCAAAGTAAGAGTTCCTGAAGTAATTTGAAATCTGATTTTTAAATTAACATCTGGGCATGGCTATAGTTTTTCAAGATATAAATTGTATACCTTTCAACTTCAATATAACTAATGCAATCTTGCATCTAATACTTAGATCAGTCCTTTTCTATTTTTCTACACTGGAATGTCTGTGTAAATATTGTGTAAGATAGGTAAGTATGCTGACATTATTGTTTTGTCTGATTTGCACTGCAGCTGTTTTGGGTCGTTTGCCAGGGACAACTGTTTATAGGAATGTTAAACAGTACCCTGAAGCATATACATATAATGGAATTGTAATTGTTCGTGTTGATGCTCCAATTTATTTTGCAAACACAAGTTACATAAAGGACAGGTAATGAGAAGTGAGTTGTAATTGACATTTTTCCAATCAAGAGCCCGCCTTAATTCATTTAGAGTTCTCTTATCAGGTTGCGTGAATATGAAGTTGATGTTGATCGTTCTAAAAGACGTGGACCTGAGGTTGAAAGAATTTATTTTGTGATTCTAGAGATGGCACGTAAGTCTTGTGTGTCCTGTGCACAAAGAGGCATATGCTCTATTGTTCACGTGTTTAACTATTTAAGCTAACATATTTCTTTAGCATGTTGAAATTTAATTGCAAGAGTAAATGAATGTGAATATATAATTATCGATATGTGTACTTGTGGCACTAATGGTTAATATGGCTAATAAGTGATTAATCATGTCTTGAGATTATTGAAATGTCTAATGTCTAATGGTGGTTAACTGTGTCATAACTGGATTGGGTGGCCGCTGTGTGAGACATTTTCAGCAGGTGTTGATCATTTTCATTACTTTTAAGTTACCTCATGCTGAATTACATAAATCATATTGCACTGAAATTTGTGAATGTTGTTTTCCACTTCAGTTTGTTTATAGCTAAACTATGACAGGGATAATGATGATAATTCTACTTCTTTCTTCTAATTATGTGGTTTTGACTTGTGATGACTGCAGCTGTGACCTACATAGATTCTAGTGCTGTTCAGGCTTTGAAAGACTTGTATCAGGAGTACAAATTACGGGACATTCAGGTAGAATAAGATTGTGAAGTTTTTCAACTACTGTTAGAATTCTTGAAATAATCGCCACAGGTTTGCAATGTCTCCACCAACCAACTTGAGCTTATTCTTCGTGCAGATTGCAATATCCAATCCAAGTCCAGAAGTTCTGCTTACCTTGTCTAGATCCGGTCTGGTGGAGTTGATAGGCAAAGAATGGTACTTTGTGAGAGTACATGATGCTGTTCAAGTTTGCTTGCAACATGTTCAAAGCTTGAGAGGGGGATCTAACAGTCCCCAAGCACCATTCTCTTCATTAGAAGACAAACCAAGTTTGTTTGCGCGATTATCAAAAGAGAGAGGGGAGAAGCTTTCAGTTACCGACTTGGAGTCTGGTAATGGCCGGCCACCACTCCCCAAGGAGAGAGATTCCCAATTGGAGCCATTATTGTCTAAAGATCATTGAAGTCTAGTTTGTATCGTATAGTAAAAAATGTATTTAGCCATTCTTTCGAATAATGAATAGGTTAAAGTTAAACCGGGTGTAATCAAGCCAATGTTAAAAAATAATTTGTGTAATATTTGATTGGCCGGTTGTTGTAAAATTAAATGATTTTTTAAGAATGGTTTTATGTAAATCGTCTGTCAGCTGTGTATCCCTAATATGAAAATCTTGTTATAAGTTAATTACAAAGCTACTTACGGATTGATTTGCAGTTCTTAGAAGAGATTAGTTTATGATGTCTTAACGAAAGAAAATAAAAATAGAAAGGCCAAATGATTTATTTGATCCTTTATCTTATTTTTTGGTAATTTATCTTTTAGAAAATTCATTTTAATCTTTTATGTTTAAAAAAAAAATCAAAATGATTCTTCCGTTAATATAAATTTAACACAGTTAATAAAACTAAAATAGTAACAACTAAAAATTATTACATTGTAATTTTTCTCCTTCATCTCCCTCCTCTCTCATCATCTACCATCTCCATTTCCAATTCAACAACATACAACAAAAATCTAAAAACTCCAAAATACCATTCACACCTACAATCCAAAAATACGAGAATGAATGGTCTCAAAATGGTGAAAAATTAACTCAACAAACTTCAAATTTCTTCAATTAGAATTCAATCTAATTCCCGATCTCCTCCATCACATCTTCAATGAGATCCAGTTCCCAATGCACCACTATATCCTCAAACTCCCCAATGTCTACAAGGAATTCCTCAAGTGTATTATCTCACATTCGAGTTCATCGTTGGGACAACCTCCGCAACACAACAACAATCGCAATCACACGAGTGACGAAACTCTATGATTTTGCTGGTACAAGTCTACCCTACCATCCCAACCAAAGTCATTGGTCGACATGATTGTCAATACAACTCTAAAGTTGTTGCAATGAATGCACTTTAACTGCATCAACGAACCACCACCAAATCAAGTTACACAACTTGTGATATCTGTTTGTGTTGATGAAAGACATGGATGGAAGGAAGTTGATTGTGAATGTGTGATAGTGTTTTATTTCTTTTAAATTTGTAAGTATTATGATAGTGACAACTAAAAACTATCACCATCTTAAATTTCCAAAGAGTGTTAAGTTTGTACTAACAAAAAGATCATTTTGATCCTTTTTTTTAAAGATAAAGAATCAAAATGAACAAAAAAATAAAATAAAGAACTAAATAGGTTATTTTGCCAAAATAGAAGATTTCTAACCTATTCAATCCTATTTCAATTCAACTTAAATCATCTCATTGAACCATCAAGTCCATTAATGTCATAAAAAACAACATAAAATTCTTTCACCCTTAATATAATTTAGTTACAAAATGGGTGTCCATTACATAAAATATATACATATAATCAACGTTAGAACAATACGCATACATATTCCAAAATCTACAAAGGTTAGACATGGATGATATTTTTATTTTATGTGCTTATGTTTATCCAACTTCTCTTACTTGAAACGCTGATGATAACAAGGGAAGTACCAAGTAATTTATTCAGTAACAATACCCAATGCATTTTTTAACTTTTCTTTTATTATCTTTTTCCTCATCTATTTAGGTTTTTTTATTATTATTATGGAAGATATATCAACTTTTGCTAAAAATATGCATTTGGTCAATGGTCATTTTATACAATAAAATTAATCAATACACAAATTAAAAAGTAATTGAACAATATAAACCACAAGTCTACTGTGAAATATATTGTGTATCCAACATCATGTGGGGTAATGACAAGGCAACCATTTTAAGGTGGGTGACCAAATCAACTTAGAAATGAAAAAATCACGAGCTTACAATGAACTTACAATCCCTCCCTGTTAGGGTGATTTGCTTATAATTGATATTTGAACGCAATCAGACAAAATGTTCAGTAGGATATTCATGTTCATCTCCGTTGTAGTCGTAGTATAACCTTTCCCCCTTTGTAATATCTCTGTTGGCAATTAAAAGAACCCGGCATTCACCTCCAACATCAAACCTCACGCATTTTAAGTTCTGCTTCTTTTTCCCTTCCCTACACCAGAGGCAAGAGCCTTCATCAATAGTTGTTTCCATCAAACAGTCACATTAATTCAACCGAGAATAAAATTATCTAACAAACAGGAATCCTTCAGTTTAGATAGTTTATTTGTGCCAATAGCAATGTCAACAATATGCACACTCTTTCTGAATTATAATTAGCCTATCTTTAATTTCAGACTTTCATCTTTCAAAAATAACTCAAGGTAGCAGAGAATAAGAAACTTACGGTGTGTGATTATTGATGCCATTAATGAATCGAGCTATGTTGCTTCGTTTGTCTGGACAGATGACAAGAGTCCGTGAAGGATCAGAAGCCGAGAGAAGTGTCATTATGCTATCTCCATCGTCATTTTCCCTATTTTTTAAAAAGTCTACATCTCCAACATATTCTGTTATTATGGTTAAATCTTTGATGGGTCTATCTGCTTCTACAGTGAAGCTGCACAAAGAGAAATTTAACAGTCAAGTGTTTTTCCATTGTGATGTCAAAATTGGGATTGCTATTGAATGCTTATTTATTTGGTGCCAGAGCATATTATGTGTCAGTTGTTGAGCTATAGTGAGCACTACTACTACTATGTATGCACTGCATATTGAGGAGAAAGACAATGCCAGTTTATGCTGCATATACATACCCTTCGAGAGGATCAAAAACAACCATAAGAGGTGGCCATTCTCCTCTTTCCATCATACGCTTGCAAAGGTTTAAGGTCTCGGTGTCTTCTTTTGACAAAACCTGGGTCAAAAGATAAACAAACATGTGTAAATAGCTAATTTAAATGCATAAAAAATAACAGGAAACCGATCAATCTACGTCCATATCAGAAAAAAAAATTAGGGTAAATAATTAGGTAGCACCTGCATTCCACCGCGCTCGAGAGCAGGGCGATTAGCGGACCTTGGTGCCATCCCAAGCATGTAAGTAAGCTGATTGCTGAACTCCGTTTTAGTTGTGGTCAACGCCGTCGCTAGCGACGCCATCTGTTCCAATCTCCTATTGGGGTCCTCGCTCGGCGCGAACGCCAACAGCTTCCTCTTCTTCTTCGACACCACCAAACCCCCACCCCGCTTTCGCTTCCTCCGCGTGTCTGAAAACCACACACCAGATTCAAGTTTCAACCTTTAACCCAAATAACAATAACAACATTAATAAATTTGAAAATGGTTTTGCCTTACCTTGATTTGATAATGCCTCAGGGGAGCGTTGGATTCGAAAGAAGTCGATGATTTTGGTCTGTACAAGGGGGAAAGCTGCAATTTTCAAAAGCACCGGAGGTTAATTGATTGAATGTAAAGAAAACCCAATGGAGATCTAATTAAACCCTAAAATCTAGCTCATGAATATTGAGTACACTATTTTGATCGATTTGGGATCTGAATGGAAATGAAAGTGATGCATGCAATACATACACTTGGGTTTGTGATTGGAGCAAGAGGGGCAGAACCAAGAGCCTTTGGGGACAGAGGAAAGAATTGGACGGAGGCAGAAGAGGTGGTAGCCACGGTTGCATTTGTCGCAGAGAATAAGCTTGGAAGGGGAGTGGCCACCGCCGCATTCCTCGCAGGAAACGTCGTCGTTAAGGGTGGAGGATGCTTTTGGAGCGTGGGTTCTTCTTCGACCCAGTGAAGAAGCCATGGATGCAGAAATGTGTGTAATGTGAGAATCTTTGAAATATAAAAAAGAAGAAGCTCTTTCGCGCCATAATTTCGATTCGCGCCACGCTCGCGCCAGCGCCATTTCTTTTTTTTTAATTTTGGGTCACGAGATAGGAAAAGACAAGAACCTAGAGGCTAGAGGCTAGAAGCTAGAGCCCAACCCAAGAAGCAAAGCATCAGCACCATTTCATTTTATTTTATTTTATGTCCTTAGATAATATACAGTGAAATTTTGTTTAGTAAGTTTCATTGTTAGATTCAGACCACACCACTAACTAAGTCACCAAGCCAATTCTAAATTTTGTTTAAAAGCTTCTCTGTAAGTTGAAAAGAAGTCATGGCCCACAATGCACCCCTGTAACCTGTTGCTGAATTCTACCCAGTGTCATCTTGTGTGTACTTGGTCCATCAAATTAATATTCAAAAGATACATCTTTGAATTTCAACAGCAGCTAACCGAGAATAGATAGTCCATGAAGCACCAACATCGCAAATTGGCAATTCTTTATTGCTGAAATCCCATTATAAAAAGGAGCTATGGTCACCCTCTTGTTGACATCAGCAACAACAAGTTAAAGTTAATTAGTAATTATTTTCTTAAGGCAAAATGGCTGCCACCTTAGTCTCTGAAGTGACCCTCCACTCCTCCTCCGGCCAGCGGAAGCAACCAGCACGGTTACCACCAAAGATGCTGTCCTTGAGGTCATCAAGCATCTGCTTATGGTGTTTGAGAAGCCATAGCTGAAGCACTTAAACAAGGACTAATTGCTTCCAGGGATCAACTCTTCATCACTACCAAATTGTGGGTAACTCATAACCATGCACAAACTATTCATGTTGTTGAATTGACCATGCGGGACACTTCATCTGGAATACATAGATCTCTCTCTGATCCACTGGCCCATTGCTACTAAGCCAGGGAAAGTTGTGTACTCCATTGAGGTATCAGAGATAGTGGAATTTGACATGAAGGGTGTTTGGGGATCCATGGAGGAGTGCCAAAGACTTGGTCTCTCCAAAGCGCAACTTCTCCATCAAGAAGCTTGAGAAATTGCTCTGTTTTGCTACCATCCCCCCTGCAGTCAATCAAGTAATTTAATTAATAATTAAGTTAATCACTGATATGAAAGAAACCAAAATCACTGATTGAATTAAACCTTAATCAATCCTTATCCTTAACAGGTAGAAGTTAACCTTGGCTGGCAATAACAGAAACGTAGAGATTTCTGCAAGGAAAAGGGTATTACTGTAACTGCCTTCTCACCCCTGAGGAAGGGTGCTAGTAGGGGTTCTAATATTCTGCTGGATAATGATGTAATCAAAGAATTGGCTGATGCTCATGGCTGGCCAGACTGTAGCACAGGTATATACTAATTAATTTCTGATTATTTTTATTTTATTTATTTGAAGTAATATGTTTCCATTAATTAGACATGGCAATGGGGTGAGGACGGACATTGTCTCCTCATTCTCTTACCCCAACTCTCTAACATATCTCTGTAGCTGTTATCTGACAATCGACAAATTGAAATTTTTACCTCATTATCATATCCGTTGGGTACCGGGTATCCCTATTACGCCTGGTTCTGGGTTTGGATTTGTAAAATAAGTTTTTTTTTTTTAAATTATATTAAAAATTTGATTTTGAAAATATAAATTGATTGTTACACATTTATTTTTAACTACTTATATATCAATAAATTAATTGTAGCGCATTTGTCTACAAAATCGTCAAGAAAAGAATCCTAAATTATATAAAAATTCTAAAATAAAATTAACAAATAATAAATAAAATTAAGACTAACACATTTATCTTATATAATTCCATTATTTTTTAAGGTAAACAAAATACATCGAATATTAAATAACATAACTCGAAGTCATAGACAATAACTCAATATTCATCCATTCAAATTACATCAACTTAAAAATAACTAGAAAATGAAAACAATGTGCATCATCATAATAACCACCAATTTCACCAAAGATGTCATCAACATTTCTTCTTCAACCTAGTATTTATAAAATCAAACATCATTTTTTAATTATTTCATCATCTGGACTAGTATGAGGATGGGCATGAATATGAATATGGGTTGGGTAGTGACATCTCCATCCTTGACCTCGATTAAAAAGTTGGATAATCTTCAAATTTGAACCCGTACTCGATCAACTTGAATATTCTTCATCAAAGTTGAGACTGATTCAGACAGGTATCCACATGTATGGATTTCGTTAGCATATCTATCATCAATACTGAGAAAACTAATCTCAAAATTTTAAACAGACTTGTCTTCGATGGCTATATGAACAAAGGTTGACTTTTGTGGTCAAGAGCTATAACAAAGAGAGGATGAAGCAAAACTTGGGAGTTTTTTATTGGTCACTGACAGGGGATGATTGCAAGAGAATAAGTGAAATCCATCGAGAGAGGCTCATCAAAGGACCAATCAAGCAACTAATGATAGTCATGACATTACCTAAAAAATAAAATTTGTAATTATTGAATGGCAGAAATTATTTTTTTAATAATTATATATACTTAAATAATTAATTAAGATTAAAAATAAAATTTAATACTACTTAAAAATAAAATTTGATACTACTTAAAATTTGGGATGGACTTAAATTTTTTACTGGAGCCGCTTCTTGATGATCTATGGGATGAAGAATGAACAGTCACCTAAATTTCATAGTGCGAGTGTTTGCTGGTTAATCCGAGAAAATAAAGCAAGTGTCAACATTCTGTTGGGCCAGATATTGCTTGAGAATTTTAATTAAATGCCCCTTGCGAAGGTTGCTACTAGTAATTAATCAATGTTTTGTTTCCATGTGATGTGGAAGTAACTCAAATTCCAACCTAATTTCACCGAATATTCTTACTTTTCTTACATTATACTATCTAGTACTTAAAAACTTTCAGATCATGCAACAACAGACAATTTATTCAATCAAAATAAGTAGAATGAGTTCGGTGAGTTATCGATCCTGCTTACCAACTTAGAAAAAAAAAATTGTCACTCCTAAGTCCAAACTGGTGTGCCGTATTTCAATGCAAAGAAGTAGAATGAGTCCATTGAATTGAATTATCAACTTATAAAAATAATTGCCATACCAAACCGCTACTACGCTATTTTCAATATCAACCACTGTCAGCTTGTGGGACACGTCGCTTTTAGCCAACCCTATTTTGCACAATTTTACAATTGAATAATTATCAACTTTGTAAATAATAGCTACAATACAAAATGAAGTATCGTACTATATATTGTGGTTGTACAAACTATTTGAAGTCTACATGAAAAAGATGCTTAAACTTGATATCCATCTACCACCTCTTAGATCAATTATTTTATTTATATTCTTTGTTGTTTATCCTTTAAATAAAGTAATATGACTGATTTTTTATAGGAACCTTGATTATCTCTTTTTTTTTTCATACCTACTTTTACATCTGTTGAAAAAGAATGTCTTTGCATTTTTTTCCTTTTATGTCTTTGTTAAATAATTTGATGTATTTAAAAATATTTATAAGGAGTGTAAATATTTTGTTTAGATGAAGATTTGTAAAACTGATTTTGAAATGATGTAATTTATATTTAGATATTTTTATTCTAAAAGAAAATTGATAAGATTTTTTATTAAACATAAAACTATTCCAACTTCTTACCATAAAAATTGATTGCTCGTAATAAAACCAAATCATGAATATTCACTTAAAACTATATAAAATGAGTTTCAACATTATTTTAACACAAACCCATTACCCAAACACACATAGATCTCAATATGAGACAAAACTTTCTCTTTCTTCTTAATGCTTCATTTACATATTTGTTTATTTGTTAATTGGAGGGTACAAGGATAACAGTTTACTAAAAGCCAAATAATGTGGAGGGTGTATAACATATTCGACCATTCAATACCACCTTTACTATTTATCACTTTGAAATTGTTCTAAACCCATACTCGGGTTCAAATTCAACAAGACGACCCAACCAATAAGAGCCCTGCATCTTAGATCTATCTCAGTCACAAAAACTTTCGGTCACAAAGGGTTTTTTTTTATGTGTCAATATTAGTTGTTAGTTTGTTATCAAAATTTCAATCATAAGGATTTCAATATAAAGTAGAGAAAATATTTATTTTCATTTTAATGTTCAAATTGTGATTTATTTACTTTTATTTAAGCACTAATTTGATTCTTCCTTTTTTCAGTCTGTCTTCTTATATGGTTTTATCTTTTACTTCTTTCTATGCCTCTTACCTTTCAAATATGCACCCAGAATTTTCTCCCTCAAACTCCCTGCCTTCCCTTACAAAGGAAAAAAGTTAGTGATTTCAAATGATGTGTTGTAATTGTTGACCATGCATATATTCGTATTTACCAAAGTATTATTGTCCTTCCCGGTAGATAATTGCTTAGCATCTAGCCAAAGTTTGAATGATATGTGATGTGGGCATAAACCTAATTACCAGATTACATGGTGGATTTGGCCGGATTTGTATAAGAAATAATAGTATCTGCAGGTGTATTTCCCACCTTTCTTTTGTGCTATACTAGTGTCTTAACTCCTAACGCTGCTATGCACGACCATTTGGTCTAATCCAATTTGTTGTCCCTCTACGTGTGAAACTTGCTACAACAATTGAAAATCAAGTGAGAAGGGTCACAAAGGTCTCCCCTTCTCACTATAACTACGAAGTCATCCTAGTTAGATCTCAATTCTAAATATCAAATTATATGCGTGGCCAGCGACCTAAATAAGAAAACAGAGGTAATCAAGGCTTCTATACTATCCACTCTCATGTACCAATAATTAATTTCAATGTTTTAGAGTTTCTTGGTTAATTAAGGGATTAAATCACTTAATGTTCTTAATTTTTTGTTTCTTTGTACCTGTTAAGTAATAACTACAAGCACTTGAAAGTTGATTAACTTCTACTTCAGAACTGGGCCAAATTTCGCGTTAGGACTTGAGAAAGTTGTTATAAACAATAAATACCTAATACCAAATACCTAGTACCTAGATGCATAAAAGTTCAAGATGCCACCAAATCTAATGGGAGGAAGTTGTTGTAAACAATAAATAACAAGTTGTGAAAAGCATAATAGATGCCACCAAATCTATCACAAGCATGCATAAAATGTTATTTATCATGAAACGCCTCGATAGAACTTATCATTCTCTAGTTGTCAAAATTCTTTAATTCCATTCCAATGAACAACCATTTTATCGATAATCTATACTTTTGTTTAGTCAAACTCTGTTCGTATGACTCCAATAGCATGGCATTTTCAAACCTAAAGGGTAAACTGTCTTCATGTTTGACCAATATAATCTTTAAAGAATCAAGACTCAATAGAGAAAAAGACAAATGGAGAAAAGGTTAAAGAAAGGAGTCAAAAGAGGTAATTGGAGAAACACTATGAGACCAACATGGGGGTTCATTGTCTTACTGATCATTCTCGAAAAGACTTTTTATTATAACAAAAGAAAAATGTGCACGCCAAGTGTTTGATGAATAGAAACAAAAATAAATATAATATGAAGAAAATTACAATGCAAAAATAATGAATTTAACATGAACAATATGTTAAAAAAATTAAAATAACAAAAAGGTAGAAAAACAAGAAATGAAAGATGATATTGAAGATATCTAAACTCTTCACTTATTGACTTTTGGACTTTTCACTCATTTGAATCACTTGGAGCAATTTGGGCTCTTCTTCCGAGTTAGTATTTAGACTCAAGGTAAGGTTGATATATTGACTCAATGCTTGAAAAAGGAATTAATTCACTTTTTTTTAAATCAATTATATTGATAACTAAAGTTATTTTATTTACTAAAATATTTAGGATTGATTAAATGTTATATCAATTATACTTGGTGGGATTCTCCCCCCATTCATCTTAGAGGAGTTTCTTAGACCTAAGCAAGGACTCCCATCGTATAGATTTGGATAGTTTCTTTCCTTGGATTTTGGTTTGATCCCCCAAATGTTTTGTTAATCTCTTTTCTTTTAATTAATTATTGGTTGTGTTTTCTTTGGGTTTAGGAGAAGGGATACCACATAGTTCTGATGAATGTCTTTTCCTTTTTATGGCCAAATTAACTCGCCACCATTTGATTTAAAAAAAGAGAGTAAAAAATATGTTTTTTAGCGCTCAAAATTGATTTTGGTGCAATTCAACACTTCTCTTAAGAATGGTTATTTGTACCGGTGGGACCTATAACTTTCCAAAAATATCAATGCAACTATCCTTTTATAATATCCAAAAATCACCTCACCAAAAAACAATAATCCAAAAATCAATTTCTAAAATATTCCTTTTAAAATTACTTTTTAATAACAAACTCTTACAATGTAATCCTTTAAACAACTAAAACCTTTAACTGTCAATTCATATATACTAGCCGAATTTTATTCAATTGGATGCTCAGTCAATTAACTTAAATATCAAAACTTCAACGAATATGAAAGTTTTAAACTAAATACTGTTTTTTAAAACATTTTTTATAACGAGAATTATATTCATAAATACACATAAAACTAAGTCACGGATTCTATGATTAGATTAGTCATAGTCAATTCAAATAATCAAAGTTTGTGAGATATATCAGGATTTCATTGGAAAGCATGAAAGGTTTTAATTACAGTCGTTAAATCCTAAACCATAAAATTCACATATCACATATTAGTGCAAGTTTTAATTACATCGAAAACAACCCTAATTAACAACTTGTACCCTTTGTACATATTATCTTAATTATTTGAAGATTAATCACAAATGACAAGGAGGCTGATATGGACCAATGGGTGAATCCAATGCGAAGGCATGGGCAAGTTTTGGATGGTGGCAAGAGAAAGCGTAGGTGGTGTAGAATGATCAAGTTAATGATGTTGTTGCTACTATGCACTATACATATGTTAACCATCTAGAAAGGGTTTGTTATTATGTTACTGAAAAGAAAACGTTGCAGGAAAATTGCATGTGGCAGCAATTGATGATATGAGTTTGTCTGTTTGAGGGAATTCTATGTGGGGATGTCCCACAAATCACGTGGAGGGGCCGGGCTCCTCTATTGGCAGTTGTACAAGACAAAGGAGTGGTCATTTACAATCTCCTCTAATCTCCTCTCAGCCAATTATCATCTATCTCTCACGTGGGACTCTTGGCCCCACTTCACTACCCTCTCATAATAATGTACTCTTTTTTAAATGTCTTGCGTCTGCATTAAATCTTCTTCATATCACATTTGCACCTTCTCTATAAGTCATCCCTCTTGTGACACTGCTTATCACACTTGCACAGTGCACATATATAGTTTCGTGAAGTGAACTTGCACATATAGCTAGCCAGTGTTAGTATCATTGATCATGGGAGAGTCTTCTAATTCTTCTGCTTCATACATTCATATGGTAAGAGGGCTAGCTACAACTTCTGCTCTATCTTTCATTTTTTTTTTATTTTAGTGTTTGATCATATATACCCCTTTCATGATCGTTGTGACATGCTTGGATAAAATTAGGTGCAGCACATGATTGAGAAGTGTTTGATCTTTCACATGTCAAAGGAAGAATGCATGGAAGCTCTCTCCAAGCATGCAAATATTAAGCCTGTCATAACATCCACTGGTATCTTCTCTTCTTTTCCATTCCAATTAAGTTTCCAACCCATCCTGTTTATTAAATAACACACCCCTTATAAACAACACGTACACATTTGCAAGATTACACACCATTTCATATCGTGATCTGATCATTTTAAAAGTAAATTTGACTTTCCACATAGTTATATTTATATATATCCCTGATTTGCCAAATGCTAGCTAATTCAATTTGATTAAAAAATAATTAAAACCTTCAGTTTTGGTTTTGAGAATGTATTGAGAATTTACGAAGCCTACTCACCTTGAAGTTTCTTCACTCGCCACTCACTCTTGGAGTTTGAAAGCTGGACACAAGACCAATATCCGATCATATATATAATTCATTCTTCGACCCTTCCACTAAACACTTATCAAACTTCTGGGTCTATTTATGATGCTTCATCTTGAAATTAAAAGATTTTGGCTTTAGAAGCATCTTAGTATTCGAACTAAATTAGACAAATTAATACTATTTTAATCTTTACCATTTTTTCAATTTAATAATCATAAATTAGTTTTACAATTAAATCTCTTACTAATTAAAACTTGTGTCAATTATCTTTCTTTGTGAAATAGATTCGAGAAAAATTTCAATCAAAGGCTAAATTGAGATTAATTTTGCTGAATGAAATACTATATCACAAAATTTATTTGCGAGACCTAATTAATTGAAAACAAACATACCAATTAGTATGGATCAAAGTATATCTTTGTTGATTTCTTTTTTCTTTTGGCTTGAGATATTGACTTTGATCGGATAAATTTTCCAGGGAACACCGTTAAAAAAGAAAATTAGAAGGTAAAATGGACTAAATTTCTCCCATGATTTAAAATTAACTTAATTAAGATTTTCCCATTAATTAAATTTAACTAGATTAAGTTTCTCTTACAAGTTAAAATTAACTTAACAATTAGAAACATTAAATAAGAAACTTCTATAAATTAGTTTTATTCATTGCAAATTTTAATTTATCATATAAAAAATCTATGTATTTATCCTTATATTTTTTTTTCTGTTCTAGGTGGTTATATTGAGAAATATATCCTGACAATATCATAGTTGTTGATATTATTATGACTACTTAATGCAATTTAAGTGAGTTGATGGATGTCTAAAATTGAAAGAACTAATGCCCAAGTTAAAATCAACAATTAGACAAGTTAAATAACAAACTTCCACAAATTAATTTATGTAGATACAAATTTTAACTTATAAAAAAACTTATTTTATTGTCCTTCTAATTATTTTTTTCTGTTCTAAGTGGTTATGTTGAGAAATATATCCTAACAATATATCATAGTTGCTAATATTATTATGACAACTTAATGCGAAATTTTAAGTGAGTTGATGGATGTCTAAAATTGAAAGAACAAGGATCTATATGGATAAACCTATTTTATAAATACTTCTAAGAAAATAAAATAAAAAATAATAATTTTATGTATAAGCTAAAATTAGCTTATGCCAAAGTTAAAATCCATCTTTTTAAAGAAGCATATATAAGATAATTTTTACATATTAAATTATAAATAAAGTAATTATAAGTTTATGATGAAATTTATTTTACTTTTTCTTCTTCTAAAAATACTTATAAAAAAGTGTTTCGTCCTAAATGACCCCAAGAATGTTATGGAATGTAACATATGTCTAAAAATTTAAGTATGATTTCCGTTGTATGTTATAATCTCTAAAAAATCAACATAAATAAATATAAATATGTTTGATTTGAGATGCCATTTCCACGCACCAAACCAAACAGAAGCATGCACGTGCAAATATCAGGGTCACGTTTCTATGAACCACAGAACATGCATATATCCGTACGTTTGAATGAACATATTGTGTACCATATTTATAATAAATATGTGTGCAGTTTGGAACGAACTAGAGAAAGAAAACAAGGAGTTTTTTGAGGAGTATGCCAAAGCTAAGAGTAAGGACGACCGAATGTCGGAGGAAGAGACAAGCCAAATGATACAGAAGATGATCTCAGATTCCTCTAAAGGTGCTGGCAACGACTAATAGATCACAGCCATTGCAAACGATCTCACCACTCTGTGTGTGTGTGTTTTTGCTAGCTACACCTGCACTACCATGCATGGGGTTCATTTTCCTCACACTCCCATTTGCAATAAGCCAAAACACACACTTGTACACCTTCTCTTTCTCTCTAGCCACGTTACTATCACAAGTGGTCCTTAATTCAAGTTTCCAATGCATGCATGGATATTTCTTATTAATTATATATCGTTAAATTAATATATGTTGTTAAATATTATAATGTCTCTCTCTCTCTCTCTATATATATATATTCAGCTGTAACGTTCTCATACGGAAGGAGCACGGAGACTAGACTAGCGTGGTCCACTCCCTCATGAACAAAAATTCAAGTGATCTCTCCCTATCTTTTATTTAAATGTTATTGCTAGAGGATCTTTGAGTTAGCAAATAACAGTGTGCCATATCAGCAGCTGAAAGATTTGATATGGGATAACGCTAACGTTATACAATATTATAATACATAGATGTCGTTGATGTGGCCAATACTGATGTATGTATGTGTCTGTGTTGTATACGTACGATAATCACAAAACTCAGTGTAACGTCAACATTATATAATAGGCGTATCTCCTTGTTGTGATCATTCCCTGCTAGCCCTAAGAGCATGATGAGTGGCAGGCATGGAAACGTGGAAAGCGTAGGAAGCTAGGCCTGGTTTTATGTGTGTCATATGTGTCTTGTCGTATCGAGTGAATGTGTATATGGAAATAGAATGGTATATGAGGAGTAAGAGGGTCGTCAGAAACTATCATTTGTCGCATAGAATAGCTTATTTTTAATTAGAATATACATATGCTTATATATGTCCCACATAGGACAAAATTTTCAATCTTCACATTCCACGCATACATGTCCCACATAGGAGAAAATTTTCAATCTACACGCTCTCCTAAGTACTAGAAATTATTAATTAGGTGATTATGGGTTACATAACTCTTATTAATCTCTATACGAATTATAATTAAATGTTATTAATTTTTTAAAATTTAAATTTAAATATATTATGTAGAAATTAGTTGAAAATTGAATCATAAATGGATGATAGTATTGAATCATCTAATGATCTCTACTTAGTACTTAGTATTCCCATTCCCAATCATATCATAGGTCAGAATGTGACCATTTTTTTTTTCATTTAGAAAAAGAGTGGGGAGACTATATTAATGCGGGGCACTGACCAATGATCACACATAAATACCAAGTGTCTTGATTTAAGAGTGGGAAGAAAGGTGGCCAATTTTCTTTTCACAAATAGACAGACATATGAGCCATTCAAAATGTAGAGCCTGAAACAATTTGCAAAAATGCTTTAGAAAACACAGAAGAACGTTAGGTCCAGCCTAAGCAATGAATGCAATCATAGTGAAAAAATGGTTGAAATGCCTTTCAATCATGTTAAAGTTCAAAGATGGTGCAAATGAGTGATGAAAAGCAATGAATGCAATCGTAGTGAAATAATGGTTGAAATGTCTTTCATGTTAAAGTTCAAAGATGGTGCAAATGAGTGATGAAAAGCAATGAAGACAAGCATAGTAAAATAATAGTTGAAATGTCTTTCAATCATGTCAAAGTTCAAAGATGGTGCAAATGAGTGATGAAAATAATTGCACTGAATTAAAGACATGCTACCATGATGTTTGATGGATTCACGATTTCACGTTATATATCTTTATCACCATAAGTTACAACAAAGCTTACTTTAATTATAGGCTATTGTTTAGCGGCAATATTATCAAACCAATTGCCACTATTTCACTATTTACTGCAAAACTTTTGTGATTAATGGATATTAGCCGGTTAAAAGTAGGTTTTGAATAACAATATATTTAGTTTTATAATTAAAGAGTCTCTATTAACATTCGATATAAATGTTGATAGTATTTTTACGATTGAGTATATTTGTCTGTTTTTTTTTTTTTTTTGAGGGTAGTATGACTGTTAAAAGAACATATTAATGGCCTTTAAAAGTCAACTCTGCTGTAATATGAGTTTTGGAGGTGAAAAGAATGCATCTGCTGTAATATGAGTTTTGGAGGTGAAAAGAATGCACCTAGCTAGCAGCAGCAGAAAAATCAAGGCTTCATGTGTAAATTGAGAGGTCCTGAGCTTGAAAGATAAATGAGTGTATAATGAGAGCGTAAAAAAATATATCAGGCTGGGTTTCATCTTCGTTACTCTTCAAAACAGTAAAATTTTATTATTTGAAAAGGAGGTGGTCTGATTGAGATCGACACGCTAGCTATATATGTTTTACATCTTCTGTGTGAAAAAAGTGTGGAGAAAATATTATATCCATTAATATGATAGAAATATTTTTGAAAGGTTTGCCTCATAGTTTTCTCTTATATAAGACTTATATATGGACCATTTTATCCAAACAAACCTTAATTTATATAACTGATCAAAGGAGAGACATGAAGATTTTGTTATGATATACCTAGTATTAGAATCACGTAAAATAAATAAAAACGTTGAACTTGTCGTTATAAATTGAAGTAGAATTCTTGTATTATTCATTTTAATTCAATCTTATCTGAGTCACATTGAACAAGTAATAGGTGTGGTAATAAATTAAGAATCGAACAAACAAAAGTTTTAAATTGGTTTAAAAGTTACATAAAGTTTTTAAATTATGTGAACCGTGACCAGCTCACTAAGGCCATTATTGACAGTTTGACACCTGGCTGATGGACCAGATTCCACGGTGAAAGCCATAGTATTTTAGACAATTTTCTCTAGTAACTACAATTTTTGGACTTTCAATTTCATATGGTTTTGGACCTATTCAATCATTTTACATAATAATGTTCACTTGTCTCCTTTTCATCCAATGAAGATGAAGTTTAAAATCCTTTTACTTGGTGTGGCAAATGCTGATTGGTTTCTTACGTGTCTGTATTGATATGCAGTATATATGCGACATGGGAGATAAAAAACGACAAACGTAGGTCTGAATCCGTGAAGCGCACAGCCTAAGTATGGACATTTGTCTTATTGCATGAATACAACATAATATTAGCATCATCGGTGTCTAACGTTAACAAGTAACAATGCTTTCATTTATTGATTTCTGACACTTTGACCACTTGTATAACTAACAACAAAATGGCTTGACACGATGTCACGTCAGCAACTTTTTCAAGTGTCACCCCAAGCAGAACCATTTATGCATATCATTTAATCAATTCAAGTGCCTTCAACTTTAGGTAAAATTTCCAGTTGGGCGTGCTGTGATACAGTATTCTCGATCATTTTTCTACACAGAAACACATGGCCATGAATTTAATTAAATCTTGGTTACTTAATTGATTAATTTGGAGAAGTTTAATTACTAAAATCTTAAAATTAAATTCAGAACTTTTGATTCTTATATTATTTATTATGAAAAATATTAAAATTCACGAATCTAGCTAAACGAATTCCACCTTCAAAATTGCATTGCAACACATAGTTTATAAGAGCAAGTTTAGAGGTTAGCTGGGAAATTTTTGGCAACGTTCAGCCATCAAAATTGCACGAATGTATCAATGAGCATGAGAATTTTTCAATTTAAAAATGTTTCCAGTTAAAGTCCTAAAAATATACAATCTCACGAATACTAGAGAAATAATTTTATCACATATAATCATTGGCAGACCTATTCACAATTAGTAGACCTATTCACAGATGAGGATGAACAAATGCACTCACTCAATTTAATAAAATCACAAATATTTATTTTGAAATTCCCTAATTTTATGTGATTGAACCCCTTAACTTATTCAAAAATGAGGATAAATAAATGTATCATCTTATTTAATAAAATCATGAGTATCTATTCTAAAATTTTATATTTTGCATTTCTTATTTTTATTTATTTAAACTCATTATTTTATTTTCTCACTCTTTTTATATTTTTATTCATGTTTTTATCTTTATATATATATATATATATGTTAATTTTTATTAATTTTTTAAAAATAAATTTCTCTCACTAAGTCAGGATCATAGATCCGTTGCTGCATAGTATGTCTTATATAATAATCTAGTTCAAATAAAATTGTCCTTTATCTAATAAAGCTAGGATATATACTTATAGTCTATACCTAAAACACTTATCTCGATAAAGATTCCAAGAGAAGAACTAGAATCTCCTACTAAACTCAATCAGCTAAATATTTCCCCACCATAACAAATAATCCTTACATAGCATGCCATCAAATAAAAGATTTTCCCAAGAGGTGGGGTTAATTCAACTTTGATGTGGGTCAAAACCTTAAAAAGGATGGTGGTGACCTACAGTCATAAGTAGAGAGGTGAGGAAAGATTCCGTTGATTATGGGACTCAAATTCTCAATATAAGGCCTAGGCCTAGGGTTACCTGGACTGGACACTAAAAACATACAAAAATAAATAATAATATCTCAAACTAATAATTGACATCAACTGACATGCAGAAATACGACACATGAGATCGAAAACGACGAGGAGGGTCCTGAAGTAACGTGAAATGTATATATTATAGGGTCTTTTACTACATTGATATATGCAGAAAGCTAGATTCCTCTCCTCTTGTTTGTCTCATTGCTTAACTACAACATGTAGTGGCAGCCAGCCCTAGCTAGCTCGTTGAAATCTGGAAAATTGGCAATCATAATAATTTTGGCTATCCATGGATTGTATTGTAATCTCTGGAACCAATGGCTTTCCTAGTATTTTCTTTGTCGATAGAGAGAAGGAATACCCATGGGTCATGTGATTTTCATTATCAATTTATTAATTAATACAAGTGGAAGCTTAATCATAGCCACATTACGTGAGTATGAACCATTATATATTTTAATAATCCGATGTAATTTACTGTATGTGTTGTCTATCATATACAGTTTGATTGTTTTCCTGCTTCGGAAAACAATACAATACTTTCAACTCGCACCCAATATTTTTATGCAATAAAATAAATATTTTCAAACATATATTAAAAGTTTAAAACATAAATTTGAGAATTTTCATGAATTTCTCAAATGCTAGTTAGGGAATCGGCCGACAGTTCTAACATTAAAACATAACTTTGAAATTGGCATGAATTTCTCAAACGCTTAGGGAATAAGAGGGAAACAAAATACTTATCAATGATTTAAAATGGAGTTATAAGGAAGGACTCTTCTTCCATCTTAGTTCCTTAGTTTCTGCTTTTATTTGTTTCCCATCTACCCAAAAAATAAAATTATAAGATTATAATTATAAGATTATCTTAATGATAAAGGAAGAAAATGAGGGGGGAAAATTATGAGTTCAAATTCTTCCACTAATAAAAAATTAATTATTTATAACTAACATTACTGATAAAAACATAAAGTAAAATCAATGATCTACAATTCAACTTTACAAATAAACTTAATATCATATTAACCTTGAGATATTAATTAATGAGTTATTCTCCCTTTACTTGTTAATTTTCTAGTTGCACTCAAACAGCTAGCTAGTACTGAACATAAACATTCCGATCCAACAATGTCTCCAGGTCAGCCGGTTTGCTGATTATTGGCTACGAAATTATGTCTTCATGACTCATGACAGCTAAACCCTTGGCATTCACACATTTTCCTGTCCCATCAATATTGATGCCAAGTTGAGACTGTGAAGAGGCAATAATATCAAAGAAAAGAAAAGAAAAACTTAGAGCATCTCCAACATCATCCCGGACAGCAGTATTTGTGAGATTCTAAATTAAGAATTGGTTTTTAATTTAAGCTTTGGTTATTATTCATAATCATTATTTGAGGAAACTGCATGACTTCTAAATGTAAGAGTAGTCAGTTTTATATATAACAATCAATTCTTATGATTAAAAAAATATTTTATTAAATAGTATACAATCGAGCCATTTGAAGTTTTAAACAATTTGTATATAAGCTTTAGAGAGTTTTTAAAGCTCTTAAATATAAGATGATAGGACCGGTTAAAAATAAGTTAAGAACCTTCACTTTAAAATATAGTTACTTTTGTTTTCTCTCTTTTTTGAAAAGCCAAAAAATGTTTTTTTTAATTAAAAAGAGTAAAATAAGAATTTTTTTAGTTAATTATTACAAATCTTGCAAAACCAACTTAAAAATAACAGCTTTAGAATACTTATATAGGCAAACCTACGATGGATTGAGGGATTTAAATCTACTATCTCCAATTTTCTACCTGTTATCAAATTTTTTTATTGACTAGTTTCTTTTTATATTTCTCATGTGCTGGTCTCTTTCTAGTTTCTACTTTCTAGTGATTTTTGGCAATGTCATAAATTGTGATAAAATTGTAGTCATGATTTTTAGCTATGACCGCAATTTAAAATCAGGATAATAACAACAACTATTATTATTATTTTATTATTTAAAATAAATTATATAGGGACCGTGGAAGTGGAACAAAAATTTCACCATTATGTTTAAATTGACTCTGGTCTTTGCTGAATTCATTTATCACTGGATATAGTCTTATAATATCTACACAACTGTCAAGACACTTTATTTTGGTGAAATCCTGCATTAGAATTCCTACAGGGTCGAAGATATTTTTTTATTGAATCCCGTCTTTACTGTTTTATGTTTACATGCCCGAAGGAAATTACTGAAGTACAATAATTGAAGGTAATAAATCACCTCATAAAATTTTCAGTATGTTACAAATAAATTTTTTATCGTATTGTCACCTTTTTCCACATAAAATCTCATTACAATGAATACAGACAGAGGCGGACGTACGTGTAAGGTTGGGGGGGCAGTGCCCCCCCTTAAATTTTGGCATGAAATTATAATACCCCTGTTGGAACGGTGGAACGGCGGTGGAACTGGGCAGTGCCTCCCCTTAAATTTTCGTTGAAGAGAAGGAGAAAACAGCTTATAAGAACAGAAATGGAAACTAGAAAGAAAGCGCCGCAGACAGCAACGAAGAAGAAGAGGAGAAGCTAGCTTTGTCTTATTTGGGCCTAATTTGCTTTCTGTACGCACTTTTTTTCTTTTTGCAGTTTCATATTACATTTCGAAATGAGCTTTTGAGTTTTAATTTAGGTAATTGCTATTTACAGTCTTTTTTATTATTAATACACTATACTTGTATTATCAAGGCAAAAAAATTAAAATAATGCTGTTTTAAAAAATATTTACACCAATAATGCGTTTTGAAAGTTAATTCCGAATCTAGTGCGGCTATTCGCGTAGGGGAGAAACGTGATCAATCACGTCAAGGTACGACGTG